>OY728127.1:2028702500-2029902500 GCA_963277665.1 Viscum album
GGAAGTTACGACCATTTAAAAAAAAGCTGACGGGGAACGGGTGCTAGAAACGAGGCATTGAAAAACATAACAAACCCGATACCCACTAAAAAGGCCATAACATATGATCTAGGAGTGCATGTGGGCGCCGCGACCAGTCAAACTGAAGCTCATGAAACAAGCTATGATCTGGCAGGTGGAGGAGGCCGAACTGACATGCAGATCGAATGTTAGGTCCGTTTGAAGAAACGTTTGACGGGACACCGGTGACGGAAACGGGGTTTTGGAGGCCTTCGGAGGGGTTTTTGGGGTCGAAAAACATGAGAGAAGCTTTCTTCTGTCGAATTGGTGTGTAGCCCTCTTCGTTGGATTTGATTTGATATGTGGTAGAGCCCAAACGGACACCCGGAGAAAAAGTTATGGTCGTTTGAAGTCGGAGAACTTTTTTCAACTTTTTTATAACTCAAATATCTTCCACACCTTAGACTGTCTCACAGTTTTGATTATATGTGCCTCTATATCTCTTCATGAGCTTCGATTTGACTGGTCGTGGCGCTTCAACGGACGCCCGGATCAAAAGTTATGGTTGTTTTAGTGATTTCGATGTTTCTCACGTTTTTTTATTTTTTTCATTTCATTTCACGACGGTTTTACCCAAACCGCCGCTATTTCATGGCGGTTTTATATGTGCCTCTAGATCTCTTCATGATCTTCGATTTGACTGGTCGTGGTGCTTCAACGGACGCCCGGATCAAAATTTATGGTTGTTTTAGTGATTTCGGGGTTTCTCACGCTTTTTTATTTTTTTCATTTCATTTCGCGGCGGTTTTACCGAAACCGCCGCTAATCCTCGAATAAAATTAAAAAAAATAAAAAATAAATTTTAAAATAAATAAATGTTTTTTTTTCGTTTAGCGGCGGTTTTTTCGCGGCGGTTTTAAAAATCGCTGCGAAATACCGGCCCAAAACGCATTTCGCGGCGGTTTTAAAAACCGCTGCGAAAAAACCGCCGCTAAACGACGGTTTTCTCGTAGCTATTTTACCCTTTAATGTGAAGGACCCTTTTGACTGTAATGATAAAACTCTATAAACCTACTCAATAATCAATCCACTTTTAGTATCATACTTCTATTATAAAATTCATTAAAATTGTAAATAATTGAAATTATAAAACAAAATTTCACATATTTATTAGACTCTACACCTTCATTGTACTGTTATTTTCTTGGGAATCATTACATCCAGCCTTGATGTAGATCTATGAATCATTGTACTGGTTGTACATTTTCAAATGGATAACACAAAAAAATATTTACAAATTCGAACATATTTTCATTCTTGAGTAAGTATACTTTCCTTTGAGAATAAAAAAAAATATATTGATAAAAAATAAATTTTCATATCTACCATGGGGTTTTCTCCCATTTAAACATAATAGGCACACAAAGAATTTCTCAACACTTGGTGCGCCATAAAATTTTTTCTTACCAACCTTCAATGATAAAACCCCTCCAACTTTATAGTTAAAAAACTCCAACACACAACATAGTTCATTTTTATGTTTATAAACATTAATAATTAAAATTACATGTGGTTATAGTTCATCACCATTACTCGTTGAAGAGTTCCCTTGTGTCTTTAGTATTCAAACTCTATCTCTTGTAAAGTTTCTTACTATTATGTAATGATTTCATGAATTTTTTCATACATTAACCAATAAAATATTCATTCTAAGAATATGTTGTTATATTATTAAATGTAGTGTTTATACATTCATCCAACACATGAAAGGTGTATTCTTCATGTTTAGGTGTTGTTATGCCATTATAATTTTATATCATCATTCTCTAAACATAAAAGACATTTATACTCTAGAGATGAGACTCCATCACTTTTCATAGGTAGTTCATAATTTTTATAATATTACAGTAATAATAAATTTTTGTGTAATATTTCAACTTCATACTTAAATTTTAAGTCCCCTTCTAACTATATTGATCAAAATCTATCAATCTTCATAATACTCAATCTACTTTGAGTAAAATCGTTTTATTATAAAATTAATTAATATTATAAAACTTTACAATTATGAAACATAGCTGCACATTTTTGTTATATTCTACCCCTTTACTATATTTTAATTTTATTAGGAATTATTACATCCAACCTTGATGTAGATCCATGAATCCTTAAACTACTTGCATATTTTCAAGTGTACAGTATCAAAAATTCCACATTCACACTTGAATGTGAATATTTTTATTTAATAATAAAAAAATACGTTGACAAAAAATAAAATTTTTCATCCATCAAGGGATTCTCTCCCATTAAAAAACATTGTCATATAAGGAAATTATCCCATAAAATTTGGTTTTCCCCTTACAAGACACTTGCATCTAAAGGATGTGATTCTGAAAAGACATTTTCTTTGAAGTAACCACTGATACAAATAAAATGGAACTTTTATTACAAAGTGAGAAATGTTGGAGGTTGGGATTGGGGGTATAAAATACTAGAGTTTAAGATAATCCCCTTGGATAGTGTTGTTATATTTAGGTGGAAGGTAATATATTCAAGAATAAAACTGAAGGGGGTTACTTGAGAAAATTATGACACTGCCATGTTACTATCCTCAACATCAAATTGAAAAATAATCACTTTTTTATTTAGAAGGTATGAAGGATCATATTTAGATATATCTAGATTATCATGAATATTATTCTTTACATGAGGATTCTAAATGATTTTCAATATTTTTCACAATTATGTACTCTTTATTATCATTATACCACTATGATACGAATAAATGTATTATGTCCTATATTTAAGTTATTTAATCATCATGTTTTCTATATTTTCATTCATATTTTACAATATGAATAAATTTATTTTTTTCCTATATCATAAGTCATATATGAAGTATATAAAAAACTACTTAATAATTTTTGTATAAAATTGATTATTTAATAGTTATTATATAGTATGAATTTTTTTTACATCCTTATTATCTTATTACTTATGTATTCTTTGTATACACATTACATGTTCTATATGTTGTGTATATGCATTATACAAATATATATTTTATGTAATATATTATTATTTTGATTTATTCTATGGATATTATTGGACATGTACATCATTATCAACCAATGAAACCTTGGGAAAATTCTAGCAGTGGAATGATTTTTTTTACTATTATTATAAGCATAATAATTAACACAAAAAATTACTAACCAATCCAAATATTCTAATAATTGAAACCTTTAAAAATATGTGGAGTATTAGATAAATATTTACATTTTAAAGTGATTTACAATTTTGAATGAGTTATTGCATTATAATTCATTATATGTTTGGTTTTATTTGTTTAACTTTTAAATTTTTTTTGTTTTAGCGTCAAACCAAAATACTCAACATAGATTACTAGACTATTGTGTATTACATCATAAACTAGTTTTGTAACCACATTGGTCTTCTCAAATAATTAAAAAACCTTATAGGAAATCGATATATTATGATCAATATATATATATGAACTAATATTTTATTTTCTATATAAAAAATACCAATTCATATTAATACTAAATTAATATTACCTATTACATATATGTCTTTTATTTTTGAACTGATATATAATTTATTGAATGGATATTTATTGACATAAACTACATGTATTTACCAAAATATGATTTTAGAATTAATATTAGTTCATAACATATCTTTATTTTGATCAATACATATTAGAAAGGTCAACTACAGATTTTTATCATCATATATATTAGTTCAGAACTAATATTGTGATATAACATAAGTTATCACAAGATGTGTCCAACAAAATAAAATGAATATGTGTGTGTGTGTGTGTTTATGCATCTCTATTTTTGATGTACCTATCACGAACCAACTCGGATACCATAGTATGCTAATACTCAAGCCAAATTTAACATAGCCCAAAGGTAATTCCTAATCCCCACGGGTTGTGTACTAGAACTTGGCATCATACAAGAATCATAGGGGATCAATTTTCCCACAAAATAGTGGAAGAAAAAAGATACAAGTTAATATGCTCAACAATCCTCAAAGAGAAAGTACCATAATCAAACATGTAAAACAAACCCAAAATATTATATCATCAAGTGAAATAGAATCTTCCAAGATAAAATCTCATATATAACCCATGTAATAGGTGGATAATATCTCTATCGGTCACCTCCAACACTCTAGTCCCCAAGTATCAAGAACATACACCTCCTCCAAGTAGCGCTTTCCCTTTGCTTGGACCTAGCATATGATAATCTACAAATTCCCGAAGGAAAAGAAAGGGTGTGAGACAAAAATCCTAGTAGGGTCTCACTAATTTTTCCATAAATAATACCATAATAATAAACCATTTATTAATTCAATTTAAATAAATAATAAATGGCATGGAATTTACATATTTTTAACAAAACAAGCTTTTAAATAAAAAATATAACAGTTATATAAAACATGCTTAAATTAAAATTTTATATAAAACATTTATATAAATTAATTGGCATGAATAAAATAGTTCTATAATCAAAAGAATATATAATCTAATTAGTAAATTATACCACCATTCTTATAATCCATGTGGTACGTTAGTTTCTAGAAATAGGATCCTCACACTTCTCATTCATCAACACAGCTCAAGATATGTGTGCACACTTCCCTAGGATCATCCCATTGGGATAATATATCAATACCCCTTTAGGGGACCCATCATGGGAAATCATTCTGAACTAGGTATATTTATTATTTTCATCATAAATCCTTTTCTAGGGAATCAGAGTCCTAGAATACTTTTTCTAGTAACCTACTAACCACCCAGGATTACATGTGCTATAATCAATCAATCAATCAATCATGGTAAAATAAAAAAATTCAAATCAATTCAAAATAAAATTTCCCTATTTCAGTTTTCAATATTCTTTTCTCATTTTAAAACCAAATCATAGGTTTTCATCAATTCATTCCATTTCAAATAATATTTTAATTTAATCCATTTATCTTAATGTTATATATCAAATGATTTTGTCAAATCAATTTCTAAATCAAGCCATCAATTTTTCTCAAATCCACCCATCAATTTCAATTCCATTAAAATTGGGGGTTTTCACAATTTTCCTAGACATTTCAAAATCAAACATCAAACGACTCAAATTTTGGTTTTTAAATCATTTAAAAACTCATTTAAAATAAATCAAGAAAATAAGATTTTGAATTGAAGGGTAAATAATTATGGAACTACCTACCTTTAATCATGTGATAAAATCAACACAACACTCACAGTGTGAATGCCAATGAAGAATAAAGGTAGTGGAGATCAAGGAAACAAGAATAGAACCAATATACATCATAAAGTAGATTAGATCCATCAATAACATAAAGATATATCACTCTCTAAGGAGGAGAGAAAAGGAGATCAAGAGAAACCAAAAGTGAGGAGATCCACTTACCAGGAAAAGATTGAATGCAATCATCACAACTTTGATACATAAGTAAAAGTGGATAGAGGAGTCAATTATACCTCTTAAGAGCCTTAAAGGATCATGGAATCATATTAGCGTCAAAATAGGGTGATTATGGGGTAAACTTATGGGTATTAATATTTTAAAATAATTTTTAGGGGATTAAATTCCCACATGCATGGTTTGCTAGAAGGGTGCATGGTTAAACAAATTGTGTTCCCTAACCGTTAACCCTTAATATTTGGGGTGCATGGTTTCCCCTGGGTGGGTGCAAAATTTGGTAAAATGTGTAAAAAATATTCAACCCACTTTATTTTGGGTTCATGGTTTGTACTATGGGGTCACTATTTGTGCATATCATGTGCCAATCATACACTACCCAAAAACTTCCCAAAATTTTACAGATTTCACTCAAAACACCTTGAAATAAGTCCCAACCAAATGGGAATAAAAAAAAGGGTCAATAAGTACCTAAAAGAAGGTAAAAAGATGTAATATCCTCCCCACCATTAAAACTTTCTATCCCAAAAAATCATATTAAGAAAACTACATGTTAAAGAGATGATTCCATTATTCCCTCATTAGTGCCTCACAATCCCAAGTCTCATATGGATCGAAACCTTATTTCCATAAAATATGGACCAAAGGTATCATATTCCCACAAAGAACATTTATCTTAGAATCAAAAATCCTAAATGGATGCTAAGTCATGGATAAATAGGGTTCAACATCAATATCTTCCCAGCTTAGGACATGAGAAGGGCCAAAAAGATACTTCATGGGCTGCGATACATGAAACACATTGTCTATAAACATTAAATATGGTGTAAGTGAAAAATAGTAAGACATTTTCCACATTTTCTCAAAACTCATGAAAGGACCCACAAACCTTGGTGTAATCTTTGCCTATTTCCAAAGTCGCCGATGACCCAACTGGGGTGATACACTCAAGAACACATGGTTAACCACTAAAAACTATAACAGTCATCAATTATGGTCAGTATAAGATTTGTATTTCCTATGTGCCATAACCAATCCCTAAAGAATCAACTGAATCATATTTATCATCTCCTAGACTAAATTCAGTCCAAGTAAGGAAGATTTACCAATCTTCGACAAGCACAACAGAGATTTACATGGTCAGCGAACTGATAACTAATGTGTAGAAAAACTAAACTAGTCCCAAATGTACATCCTAAACTCCTCCAAAGTAAAGAATGAAATCATGTATCATATCCTCAAGAATCTATATAGCTTGTTCTATCTGGTCATTCATCTATGGATGACATTCCATACTCAAATTTACCTAAGATCCCAGTGCGTCCTAGAGGCCTCTCCAAAAGAAAAAGGTAAAATAGAGATCCCTATTAGAAACTATAATAGAAGGAAATCCATGAAAATGAATAATATCCCCCACATAGATACTTCCTAAATCCTAAACTTTGGTTGTATCTCAAATGGGTATAAAGTGAGTTGATTTGGTCAACCTATCGATCACAACCCATAACGCATTATTCCCTCGAGAGGTACACAACAACCCAACCACAATGTCTATAGTGATCTCAACCCACATACAATTTGGAACTAGATAAAGATGAAGTAAACCCAAAGGTCTCTAGTTATCATCTTTAACCTATTTTAAGGTACAAAAATGATAAAAAAATCAACAATTTCTCATCTCATACCTATAAACCAGAATCATCCTCACATATCATAGAATATTTTTACGGTTATGAGGTTCACTTCCCACTGGGAATTATGGAAATTCCCTATCACATCCTTTTTCAATAGAAAATGCATTAAATAATGATTCTATAAATATAGGATACACTTATAATAGAATTTCCAATCAACAATGGTATCCCCACCAAAAAGAGAGTCTCTTATGCCATAGAATTCATCATCAAGCGGCTTCTCCGGAAGAATCATCTCAGGAAGAGAATAGGTTAATTGTACATTTTTCAAAACCACCTTGGTCACATCCTCTTGGACCTCCAAATGCAATTGAGAAAAGAGATATGTCATATTCCACTCTTCTAGTGATTCTTTTATGAACAGGGTTACAAGTTTCATGCACAATGCATCAGTGACAATATTCCCATTACTAGGGGTGTACGAAATTTTAAAATCAAAATACTACAGGTACTCCACCCAACACCTTTATCAGCAGTTCAAATATTTTTTAGAGAATATACAAAAAAACTCTTGTGGTTTTAATAAATGGTAAACCAATATTCAAAAAGGTAATTCCACCAACTTATAAGATCATGCATCACATATGTGATTTTGAGATCATCGGTTGGATAATTATTCTGATGTGGCCTAAGCTATCTAGAATAATAGGATACCATGTGATTACCTTGTATAAGGACATATCCAAAACCTAAAATTATAGTGTCAAAAAAGACCTAATAGCCCTACCCAACCTCTAGAATATTCAATACTAACATAGAAGTCAAAAGACATTTTAGCTCATCAAAAGAACTCTGAAATTTCTCATTCCATGTGAACTTGACTCATTTCCAAGTGATAGTGGTCATTGGAAAATCCAACTATGAGAAATCATTAACAAACCTCATGTAATTCCCTACTAAGCCCAAAAATATTCATATCTTAAAAAAATATGGTTGCTACAATGTCATAACATATTTTCCCTTCTGTAGATTGACTAAAATACCATGTTTTAAGACCACATGTTCCATGAACTTTACTTCTCGAATCCATAAATGACATTTTTAAAGCTTCGTGTAAAGTCAGTGACCTCTAAGAATTTAGAGAACTACTCTCATATGACACACATGATCCTATTAATTTTAGGATTAGAGAAATATTTTTTCCCCTAAAACCACTTTTAACAAATCAAAATACTCATGGAAAATAATATTTATAAAATCCATAAATACTAGAGGATCATTGGTTAGACCAAAGGATATAACAAGATACTCATAGTGGAAATACCTACTCTGAAATGTGGACTTATGAATGTTAGATTCTTTAATTATCAATTGGTGATAACTATATCAAAGATATAACTTAGAGAACCACTTCAACCCTTTCAATTGGTCAAAAATATCATCAATATTTGACAATGGATATTTGTTCTTTATTGTAATGGAATTGAGTTTTTGGTAATCAATACATAGGTGAAGTTTCCCATTAGATTTCTTTTCAAAAATAATAATCATTTTCCAAGTTGACACACTTAGGCTTATAAAGGATTTTTCTAAAAAAACATCCAACAAAGATTTCAATTCTACTGGTGCCTTATGGTAAGAAGGAATAGACACTAGCTGAGTAACATGTGCTAAATTAATGTAAAAATCCACTCCCCTTTAATAGTGGAAAGTCAGAAAAATACTAGGGAAACATGTTGGGAAACTCTAAGAAAACTAGAGAGATATCATTACTCAAATATACTTGTTCCAAGTCAAAAGAAAACATTGATATTACCCTACCCAACTCCAAAAAGTAGGTATAGCTCTACTCAACCTTGGGTCACAATCTCTGTGAAATACATAGAACACCCCATTAGGCATAGTAAAGCATAATTTTCTAAGGTAACATTCAGTTTGGGTCTTATGAGAAACCATTCAATCTACCCCAAAAATGATGTCAAGAGGTTTCATGTCAAGAACCAAAAAAATCCAAGTAAGCTCAATCTTTGATGAAGATAAAACACAAGTAGAACATCGAAGACCCTACTCTCTCTCTTCATTCTGAGGGGTGTAGTAATATCCATCACATAATTCAAAATATTTTTAGGAAATTTAAGTATATTTAAAATACGACTCAAAATAAATTAGTGAGATGCACCAGTATCATATAATGTTGTCACTAAATATGAAGAATCTTTATTCCAGATGCTTATGGATAGAACCCCTTAGTTCTTGAAGCATCTGATTTCACCTTAGTAATTTTTAGTGCCAATGATATCATACCATGACACAAAGTAGAAAAGAAATTGTATAACTTTTGTAGATATCCTGAGAAACCACACAAACTATAGATCTTTGGTGCCTCAATGCAAACCTGTTTCGAATGCCTAACCATTCCACACTAGAAGCAAGTCAAATACCCTCTATCAAGCACTACAAGAGTTCTAGAAGCCTCATGATGTCTATAACCACCATGAGACTCATCATGATTTCTATTTACATTAAAGGAACTCATGAAACAGCCACTAAGAGAAAAAAAGAACTCATGTTAACCTTGACTTACCAACCATATCAAGCTCATCCATCAATGTCCTATCTAGTATGTCAGCAAAAGATGTGATCTTCACCATTAAGACTTGACATTTAATATCATATCGAAGACCCATCTAAAAAATTTGAGCTTTTAGTTTCTCCTTAATCACTACCCCAAGAGATTACAGAACAAGCTCGTAAAAATGGTCCACATACTATGTCACGATCCTATCACCCTGCTGGAGGATGAGTAACTCCATGGATTTCACCAAGGAAATAGATTCTATATTCAAATTATCCATGAAAATAATTTTAATGTCCTTCTACTCAAGGACCTCATGTTTCTTTGTCATTATTATAAAATCCCACCATCTCTGGTTAGGTCCCTCAAGCTTAAAGGTAACATGTTTCACATTGATCAAATCATACATTTTCAAGAACTCAAAAAAGAAGATATGACTTTTTTAACCAATCCTCAGCCTCTTGAGGATCATTAGATCCATATAAAGATAGTGGTTTATGATGAAGAAACTATTGATAATTATCTCTCTATTTATCCCTTCAAGGTTCTTCTATTTGAGATTTAATGAAAATTCTTGTAGGTACATATCCCAGATCTTGGACATCACGCAACACTATATCAACAAGATTATGATCCACTGGAGGATTCACTTGGATATGTTCACCAATAGCTTTCTTCTATGGCCTATTAAAACATATTCTTGGAGTAATGATTCTAAAAACATCAATAGACAACACTGAAACATCATCTGAGATATAGATATTAGGGATACATAGATCAAGGACATTGGAATAGTCAATTCCATGAGGAAAAATTCAAGATTGGGATTTCAACAAGCTGAAATCAAAGGTAGGGAAAATACTAGAATATGATAAAAACATTCCTCAAGGACAATTTTCCAAAACACCCATGGTGATTTAAGGCTGGTTACGATGAGAGATATCCATACACTCACTCACAACTACCTCCTAATTCTAACCAATACTACCTCCTACATATGAGGACAACCCAAAATACATACTAACATCAAGAAAATATTCACAAACCCATTTGATGCCACTTTTCCATAAACCGTCTTGAATACCCTGGTAAGATGATACCTGTGTAGGCTCTGACAGAGCATGAAGGGCATTCCAAATCCCCACATGTTGAAAACTAGCACCTCTCATCGTAAAATAATCACAAGGGAATAATTTTTTCACAAAACAATGAAGGACAAATGATACAAGTTTTTATAATCAACATTCCTTAATGAGAAAGTATGAGAATCAAAAAAGTAAAACAGACCCAAAATAGTATATCATCAAGTGACACAACATCATCCAAGGTATAATCTCAAACATAACTCATGTAACAGGTGGATCACATCTCCACAGATCGCCTCCAACACTCTAGGTCCCAAGGATCAATAAAATCCACCACCTCCAAGAGGAATTTTTCCTTTCCATAGACGTAGCATAATATAATCTACAAATGCCCAAAGGAAAAGGTGGGGTGTGATTTAAAAGCCCTAGTAAGGTCCAACCAAGTGTTCCATAAACAATACCATAACAATAAACCATTTATGCTTTCAATTTTAGAAAACAAGAGATGGCATGGAATTTACATATTTTCAACAAAACATGCTTTCAAATCAAAAAGATGGAAGTTATATAAAAATAGGATTAAGTGAAAATTTTATATAAAACATTTATATAAATCAATTAGAATGAATAAAAAAATGTATAATAAATGAAATGTATAATCAAATCCATAAATCATAGCACCATGCTCATAATCCCTATGGTGCATTAGTTTTTGGCAATATAATCCTCACACTTATCATTCATCAACATGACTCAAGATATGTGTTCACATTCCCCTAGGCCCAGACCATCAGAATAATCTATTAAGACCCCATTATGGGACCTATCATGGGAAATAATGTAGAACTAGGTTTAGTTAGTGTTTTCATCGTAAATACATTATAAGTTAATCAGATTCCTAGTGTGCTTGTACTAATTACCTACTGACTACCTAGGATCACATATGCTTCAATCAATTATGGGAAGATCAAAATTTTCAATCAATTCAAAATACAATTGTCCAATTTTAGTTTCCAACATGTATTTCTTATTTCAAAACAAAATCATAGGCTTTCATCAATTCATACATTTTCAAGTCATTTTTCAATTTAATCCATTTATCTCAAGGTTAAACATCAAATCATTTTGTCAAATAAATTTCTAAATCTATCCATAATTTTTTCTCAAATCCACCCATCAATTTCAATTCCATTGAAATTAGGGGTTTTTACAATTTTCATGCCAATTTAAAAATAAAACATCAAACATCTCAAATCATGGTTTTTGAATCATTTAAAAACTCATTTCAAATCAATCAATCAAATCAGAGTTTCAATTGAAGGGTAAATCTTTTTGAAACCACCTACCTTTAATCATGTGATCAAATCAACACAACACTGGAATCAAGTATTCTAATGAAGGAAGAAGGTGATGGAGATCAAGGAAACAATCCTGGAACCAAGATCTATCAAAACGGATATTAGATCCTTCAATAACATGATTATCAATCACTCTCTAATGAGGATAGAAAAGGAGATTAGGGGAAGCCAAAAGAGAGGAGATCCACTTATCTGTAGAATATTGAATGTAATCACTGGTGCTTCTATTCTCAAGGAAAAGGGGTTATAAGAGTCAATTACGCCTCTTGAGAGCCTTCAAGGACTATGGAATCAGATTATGGTTGAAATTGGGTGATTAGGGGTTAAACTCAGGGATCTTGTGATTTTAAAATAATTTTTGGGGGATTAATTTATCGTGTGCATAGTTTGCTGAAGGGGGTACATGGTTTCCCTTGAAGGGTCCATGATTTAGGAAATCATACACCAACTGTGAAACCATACTGTTTGGGGTGCACGGTTTTTATTAGGGGTGCACAACTTGGGCAAACTATGCGCCAACTATACAATGTCCAAAAAGTCCCCAAAATTTTACAGATTTCACTTGAAACACCTCGAGAGAAGACCCAATCAAAGGGGAATCAAAACAAGGGACAAGAAGTACCTAAAATAAGGTATCAAGATGTTATAGTATTAATAATATTATAAATTATATTCTGTTATTATGTAGAAGTTTTATGTGAATTACAATTGATCAAAATCCATATGAATTATCAACTTTCAAACATTTGATTATTTTGAGAAAAGTAAACATGCAAGTTTAGTTATGTGTGATCACATGGGCGAAGTACTAATTACCAATTTAAATTTATTATATAATGAAAATAATCACTTTAATTTAATTAAATTAATTAAAAAATAGAAATTTAATTATAAAAAAATCAATTATATATAATGTTTTCATATTTAAATATTATTATTTTTGTTATTATGATAAACATATCATTATTTATAATACCAATAATTAATGTTATTCAAATGTAATTAAAGAAATCATATATATATATATATATATGAATTTTAATAATAAATATATATTCTAAATTTTATTTATATATTTAAAAAATAAAAAATTATATATAAAAAATAATGAATAACATTTTTTTAAATTACAATTGATAGGTAAATTTAATATTTATTTTAATTAGTAAATTTTTTTGTATTTAAATACATTATAGTTATAATATTTATAAATATAACTATATGTTTTTATTTGGTGTAAAATATTTATTCATTTACCAAAAGGTGAAAGGAGAACAAAGAGGAGTAAAGTGTTGGAGCATAAGAGTGATCCCTGGTACTAGGTTTTTACAATCAAGGGAAAGAGGGATTTAAATCCTCTCAGTTTGGTCACCTAAACCAAACCCTCAGGTTGGGTTTTTGGATGAAAATTCCCTCGTTATGCATTTTTTTGGATTTTTTTACACTGTCACTGGTGGAAATTCCTGTCGAAATTTCCAATAGAAATTCCTTGGTAAATTTCCACTGGAAATTTCCTATGTAAATTTCCACCAGAAATTTCATATGAAAATTTCCACATGAAATTTACACTTAAAATTTGCACTTAAAATCACAATGAAAATATATTAATACATAAGTAAAAAATGAAATTTTTTACTAAATATTTGCATTCCAAATTTGTATTAAAAACTTATCGTGTAAAATTTAGGGATTACTAAGAGTCTATAAAAACTTCATAAATCATGAATAGAAACTTTGAACTATACATTTCCTAGAGAAATATTCAGTACAAACATTCCCTGAAAATTTTTAGTGAAAACTTCCACTAAAACTTTTTACTACAAACTTCAACTAGCAGTTCAAATTTATAAATTAAATTACAATGAAGTTATATTGATACATAACTAAAAAAATATATATTTTAATTGTAAATTTTCATTTCAAATTTCCATTGGAAACCTTTAGTGAAAATTTCCAATGGAAATATTTAGTGCAAATTTCCACTGGAAACGTCTATTGCCAATTTCCAATCAAAAATTTTAGTGGAAATTTTCAATGTATATTTTCCACTATAAAAAATATTTTAAAATCCATAGAGAAAATTTTCACTAAAAATTTCAAACAAAATTTCAAAGTATAATGGAAATTTTCAATGAAAACAAAATAAACACGAAGACAAACATACAAATACAAATAAACATGGTAATATTAAATTATAAACATCAAGTGAAAATTTATAGTGGAAATTATCATTATGTATATACAAACATCAATGTAAATTTGTATTGAAATTTGTTTTTTACATTTACAATAAAAATTCTCTCTGATAAAAATCTATATTAAAATTTTCAATTACAAATTTATAGTACCAAATTTATATCCATATATATATATATAATATATATTATAATTTGAAGTACAAATTTACATTGGAAAGTCACACAATCTAATTTAAAATTTCCAATGAAAACTTATAGTTAAAGTTTAAAGTTATTATTGAAATCTACCTTTGTTGCGGCAAGTGAATTCCTGATATAATATTTTTTTAGTACAAGTTATTCCTTGATTTTTGATTCCATTGATGATAGATTTTACATTTATTTGAGTTTGATTTCACTACCTAGGATCATAGGATGAAAATTTTCATCATAATTCTTCAATTCAAATTTCCACTTAAATTACAAGTGAAAATAGATTAATACATAAATAAACAATGCAAATATGCACTGAAAATTTACACTGTAAATTTAAAAAGAAAATTTTCATATTAAATTTCCAATTTGGATTTCCACTTAAAAAATTGAGAGTATATTAATGCACAAATAAACTATGAAAAATTCCAATGGAAATTTCCACTAATTATTTCCATTGGAAATTTCCTATAAATTTTTTTATTAGAAACTTTCATAGATTATTTCCTATACATAATATATTCCCTATTATAAATATATTGGAATTTTTAATACAATTTTTTATTGTATGCATACATAATATTTTAATATATATAAAACAATATAAAATTTCAATGGAAATTTCCACCAACAAATTTAGAGTGAATAAATAAAAAAAGTGTATATAGTTAAAAAAATTATTAGTAGTTATTATATATATATAAACATATAAAAAATTGTTAATTATTGTTATACTTTTATTTTTATTTACTATTGTTAAGTATTTATTATTATTTTATATTTCCAATTATATTTACTATTAATAAATTCTTATTATATTTTTTGTTTCAATTTAATGTTTATGAGTTTTTCTTTTTTTTAATTGCATTGAAGGGTATTTATGTCCAACCCATTCTAATAAATCAGTTTGTTTTTTAAAAATCAATATCATTTAAAATTTTCACCTTCTGTCACATCACATTTTTGACATGCAGAGGCCATCCCGCGGTGTACCTGACCCTCAAGTCCAGATTCTGGACATGAGACGATAATTTTCTGGGAAATATAGGTTTAGGTATCATAAATGGTGAAGATATAATCTCTAGTAACCTTTGGAATCCTAGTGGTCTATAGCCTTATTTCCCTCATGTGGGGTGTGAAGGATCTCTGCATCATGATTTTGAAGGTTTTTGCATTCTCTGATTTAATATGCATTGGAGTAGTGAGCAATAGAAGAGGGAGAAACTTGAAATAAATTGAATGAGCAGTGTTGAATCAGATTCCTCCGAGTAGAGTGAGATATCATAGAGGCGGTAGAGAGATCAGGGATGAATCTAATTGCACAGTTCAACTCTCTGCACCTCATGGATGGTGGATCTATAGTTGTAAATTTAGGAAAGTCAGGGACTAGTTTATCCCCTTAAGCAATGAACCCTAGTCTTGCATTACGAGAAGAATCTTAGACATTAGTTAAGAGATGTTAGTCTGAGAACCATGATGACTCAGCATGTGGTGATGAAATCATGTCTTTCAGAAGAAGAGGAGACAACACCATTAAACTAATTAGATGATAGAAATGTCCAGATGAAAGAAGAACATTCTCCTTGTAGGAATAAATGGTGTCCAGATTCTGAATTAGATTCCCACCAACATTTTCATTTTTTAATAAATTTTAATTCCCTTGGATGGGGATGGATTCCTGAGAAGAAAATTGTTCTTGGTGAGGATTCCTTTGATTCATAATGCTTGATCCCATTGGTCAGAGCCTTGTTGTGTGTGGATGGAGTCACAAAAGATAAGAGAGATAAATAGTTCTAAACCAGCAGGAGTGAAGACATAGCGGTCAGGTTCTTCCACCAAAGTGAATTTGGAGAAGAGGGCCTTTTGATCATCTTCCAGGACAGTTCTATTGAACCTTGGATGTTCTTGATGGAGCACAAGTTGGGGGTTGGGAATTCTGGAAAGTTAAACTGATGCCCAACCCTATTATCATCCTAGAAATAGATATTGTCATGTCTGGTGATCCAATGATAATTCTCTTTCAAAATGCAAAGTATCCATTGGATCCCCCTCCAATGGAAAGATATGGGAAATCTCATTTTGTTCAATGCAATAGGTTCCTTTCCATATTTTTCCTAGACCAATCTATCCCATGGTGACTGGGCTACAAGAACATACCAAGAAAACTTGGATATCATGCATTACATGGATTCATTGAGCCATCTCAAGTTTATGCCTCCTTCCAATAGTTTTGCAAGTCAAGTTCGGCATGTCCAATGACATTTCCCCTCTAAATTTGAATCCCACTGAAATATATTGAGAGTATTCTTAATGTCTTTGGTAACTACTTTAG
Source organism: Viscum album (assembly GCA_963277665.1). Lineage (NCBI taxonomy): Eukaryota > Viridiplantae > Streptophyta > Magnoliopsida > Santalales > Viscaceae > Viscum > Viscum album. Next base: position 2,028,719,346 of record OY728127.1, read on the forward strand.
TGACTCTTATAATGGATAGTACATTCATAGGTATAGAGGAGAGGACATGGTTGATGAGGGTAATCCTTTCACCAAAAGCGAGGCAACGGATTTTCCAACTAGTGATGTTCCCAGTGATTCTGTTTACCATCCCATTGAAATGGTGGATGAGGATTCTCCCCGTGGCCATAGGTGCTTCAAGGTAGTCCATGGAGAAGTGAACCCTTGAGTAATAAAGACTACTTTTAATGAGAATGTATCTACTGGCTAGCAAGAAATATACATGAAGTTTTTTTTACAACATTGATATGTGTTCTGCTCCACCTACCATATTGATTCAAGAGCCCTTTGAAGAATTTCATGGGATTATGGAAGTCCTAAAAGAAGAAAAACATGTAATCAATGAACATAAGGTGACAAATCCCTATGGAGCCACATCTACCTCTAAAGTGGTCCACCTCATCATTATAGATGGATTTTTTGAGGTACATTCTAAGAATGTTCTGATCCAAGACAAATAAAATAGGAGAAAGTGTGTCACCTTGGATAAGGCCTCACGTTGATTTGAAGAAGAAAAAATTCTTTTCCATAAGAAAGATTAAGATCCAAGGGGAGGAATGACATCGAAAGAATAGGTCGCATACTCATTCCAAGTAATCAAATGCTTTGTCTATGTGAATTTTCAGTATAATATTAGTACAAACCACTTTCCTATTGAGAGCAATCATTATTCGATGTGTCAAACCAATGGCGTCATATATACTCCTACCCTTGATGAACCGATGTTGTTCTTCGAAGACCATATTAGGGAAAATGTGGATGATTTTATCATTTAGGATTTTAGTCAAGAGTTTGTAGGAGAAGTTTCACAAGTTGATGAACTGATACTGGTTGGGGGATCTATGTTGCTTTACCATAGGGATAAGAATGAGAGAGATTACACATGTAGCTATGGAAATAATTCCTCCTTTAAAGTATCCATGCACTACTATGATGATATCAAATTTTATTATCCCTCATGCTCCTTCATAATTAGTAATAATTAAAAGGTAATTATTAGTAATTATTGATATTTACATAACAATATTAATTAGTATAAGAAAATTTATATATGAGTAATTAATTTTAGTTTATTATATATATAAATTATAATAAAATTAATATTATATACATTGTATATGGTTATACACACATATGTGTTGAGTTCTCCAATTACACACACATGTCCTTGGGTTCTTCAACGCACGTGCTCACACACATTTATATGTGAATAAATACGTTAAGTTTAATACTGATAAAAGTTGACTATTTAGCAATGATAATTTTAGTGCTAATAAGACTTGATTTTTCACTTTAACATCTCATTGTGGTATATATATTTTTATTGAAATATAAGTGCATACAATCACACACATGAGTCAATATAATAACATATATATAATTACCAATATAATTTTTTAACGAAAATAATGTCATTAATTTTATTAAATGAATTAAAAAATTAACTTTATATTTACAAAAAATATATTTTATATAGATTTTTCAAATTAAATATTAATCATATTTTTATTATTATATATGTCATTATTTATAACATCAATAAATAATTTTTTTCGAATATAATTAATGTAATTTTATATAGAAATGTATATGTGTGTGTGTGTGTGTGTCTACATTTTAATAAAAAATATATATATATGAATATATGTAATTTATACTTTTTAAAAAAATATAATTTAAATATAAAAAACAATTGATAGATTTTTTTTAAATACAAATGCTAGTAAATTTAATATTTATTTTAATTAGTAAAATTTATTGAAAATATTTTGTATTTAAATAAAATTTAATTATAATATTTATAAATATAACTATATATTTTTATTTAGTGTAAAATATTTATTCATTTATATAGTTAATAATATTTTGGAGAAAATAACTAATAATATTTAAATAGATTTAAAAATTATTAATATTTCTTATGTATAATATTTCTAATATTAAATATATTTTAAATAATTCATAATTATTAATATTTATATAAAAATATTAATTAATATTATACATGAGTCCCAAAAAATATATGTGTATAGTATATACATGCATACAAGCATGCATCCATGCATAAACACAATCACATATATTTTTACAATGTATGGGTACACACACACATATAGTTATAATATAATATAAATATATTGTACTGAAATGAAATTATAACTTCGGTTAACTAAAATTGAGTTTGAAAATTTTCTATAGAAATATTCATATTTTATAAATAATATTAATATCAATATTATATATGTTTTATTATTTATAATATTAATAATTAATTTAATTCAAATGTAATTAATGCGGTTTTTAAAAAGAAATATACATAGATATATCAAAACAAGTTGAACTCAAGTCCCTTTATTAAGGAAATAAAGCTCTTACTAACTGTGTTGAGAGGAAACTCTATTATGACCTCAAAGGCCGAGAGGTACAAAATCCTTTATTACATCACTGAATGCCCTTTATAATCATGAGTTTTAATATTCTTCATAATAAACATTAATTATATATTCTAATTTTTTAAAATAAGTTTGATATAAATATAAAAAATAATGAATAGTTTTTTTAAATACAATTGATAGTAAATTTAATATTTATATTTAATTAGTAAAATATATTGAAATATTTTTTTATTTAAATACAATACAGTTAATACTTATAAATACAATAATACATTTTTATTCAGTATAAAATATTTATTCATTTAAATAATTCATATTATTTTTAAAAAGCAACTAATATTATTTAAATATAATTAATATTTATTAATATTATAAATATAATTTTATTAATATTATATACATTTATTGAATTTATATTTATTAGTATTTTTTATATATTAAATCATTATTATTATATACATTTATAAAATTAGTACATTTTTTAGTTTGTGTTTTATCATCACTAATTTTAGCATTGATAAATTTTAACAACCTGAGATTTTATAAGATATATTCATTTTAATTTCTTTCATATCTTCTATTGTACGATACACCAAGATTATCTTGTGCTATACGCAACACCGTATTAGCTTACAGTATACGCAACACTATTATTAGATTGTGTTACACACAATTTCAAGTTCGTTTGATAATAGTCATTCTACGCAACATTGAGTATATATATATATATATATATATATATATATTCAATGTATAAATGAAAAATGGTTGGATTATGTTATAAAGAAACAACAAAGGAGTCTTGCAAAACACGCAACCCTGACTTGGCTTGCATTACACGCAATCTCGGCCTTTCTCGATAGCGTGTGTTGTACGCAATACCGGGTTTTACTAAACAACGATATATTATTAAAATATTATTAGAACTGTCCGTTATGAATAGTAATACCCACTTTTTGAAATTTTTAAATTTTATTTCTCAAAATGGAATTCATTTTTGGATTCGGAATATCAAAATTAGACTAGGGTGAAATTTTGGTATTTTTCTGAAAACTTTCAATTTTTGATGAATAGTGAAAACACTGGGTTACTATTTAAAAACCGACTTTTTATTTAAATAATTATTTATTTTATTTAATTTAATTTTAGGTCAAAATTGATACATAATACCTATATAAGTTCAAAGTAATTCATTGGAGTCATTTTATAATAATTTTAGATATATAAAAATTTTATTGAACTTTTCACCGTCTTTTACCCACCTCCTAGGTTAATTTGCAAATTTACATAAAACTTAATTTTACCGCTTCTGTGAATGGAATTTAAAAAATCCAAGAGACACGGTTGATATTATTAAGTAAAATGTGGTTCAATGAGATGAAAATAATTTTTGTTGAATAGTAACTTTTTATTTTTTTACCACGATTAAAAGTAAATAGGGTAATTAAGGTTAAAAATGATATTATTATTACCCTAACACATGTCCTAATTCTATTTAATAAGTGTAATTTGACCAAAAACAACCTTAGGAATATAATATGACCATTTAGGCCCACTTGGATTAGATTAGGATATTTATTATTAATTTATTTAAAGAAGGGTTAAAATAGTTAAAATCAATGTTTAATAACTAAATCATTTTTAATATAGGGTTATACATAAGATAAATTCGACTATAAATATTCACTAGAGAGATAAATATATTTCCTACATAATGATATTTTATTTGTAATTTTTAGACATTAAATAATTTAATTTATTTATGACACAATGATGATGCAGTAATTATCTTATTAATGAAATATTGACATAATTGATGTTATAAATACCCAAATAAATGTAATTTGAGACTTTTTATGAATTAAAATAATTTTCTAGGTTAATATGACATGTTATTATTGATTTTATTAACTTTTTTTAACTAATATTTCTTTTATGATTTTCAAAAAAATCAATTACCAAATAGTGTCAAAATTGACATAAAATAGTTTTTAAAAACAATATTATATTATTAATTGTTATTTTATTCCTAAAAATATAAGTTTTGGCCAAATTACTTATATAAGGTTATATATATTAATAATAAACAACTTGGGGTTCTTTTTTCTTGTTATAGTAAGTTTATTAACCTTATAGTGTTAGAAAACAAGAAGACACGGTAAAAGTTAAATTATCTAACTTAAAGTTTAATATAAATGATAAGGTAAAAATAGATACCTAAACTTGTATAAATTCTATTTGATGAGAGGATATAGACCCATCCCCACCTTATCTTCGATATAAATCAATTTTGAGCTATTAAAAACCGAATATGACTTGATAATAAAATAATATTTTTAGTTTTTCCAAAGGTGCCCCTCTCCTCCCTTATAAAAGGGCACCTCCTCCCTCTCTTCCTCACACCACTTTGATCCTTAAAGCTCGTCCAACACCTTACAAATTATCTTCTAAACTTCACTAGAAACATACTAGATGTACTGGTCTTCTTAAAAGACCAATTTTAGTTCCCTAAGAGAAAGTTTAAAGGCGGCACTTCGAGAAAGAGGTAATACCTTCTACCGTTTTCTTCAAGTTCCATTCTTCTTCTACTCCCTATTCTTTAGTTGTTTCATTATTAAGTAATAACATCAATATCCCTAATATACTGATATGTTATTATAAATATTAAACAACCATATTTCACATTCTATCCATCCTAAGGAAAACCAAATCACCGCGCGTGCGTATGTACGGAATACCGTCTCCACACCGTGGTGTAATCTGTTTTTCCAACACCACCTTACTTAGATGGGTATAATGGTGTAAATAATAACTATACATAGTTATTATAACATCATAATTATTCTTATATATTGTATCATCCAATTCAAATCAATAATTATGGAAACGATATCATTGCTTGTGCGTACGTACGGACTACCGTCTCCACGACGCGATAAGATTCATTCTCCATGTTAACCATTAAATAATGTTTATAAAGTATATATAAGCAATAATAATTAAATATATGACATTATAAAGCTACTTGATTTATGTATATATATATATGTATGTCATCTACTTAATTCCATTCAACTCAATAAGGAAACAAAAACAGTGTTCATGCGTACGTACGGCCTACCATCTCCATGAACGGCGTATTTCTTTCCATTTATCGATCTATTATATATATATATATATATATTATGAATATATATTATATATAAATCATGTTTTATATTCTAGAATTAATTAATCATGATCTAATTAATCATATGAATAATTACAAGTCAAATCACATACCATAAATGAAACGATTTTACCCAAAACGCTACATTAACATGAATTTACAAAAGACAGGGTAATATAAAGTCATAAATGAACCATATATGATATCATAACAATGAAGATGATTATGTAATAATTCAATGAGATTATTTAAATAATTATGAAGGAGTTTTGGATATGTACGAAGCATATCAGACCTAAGGTAAGGGATAATTATTACAATCTCATTCTTATGTGAGATTGTTTACTCGTAAGTATTTACTGGGGGTTATGTTTATTATCCATGTCCATATGCTCTCAAAATGTTTTCATAAAATGTTTAATTTACTTCCATGTATGTTTAAGACATTTTTACCCTTTTCTTACTTCTACCACATCATTTGGAAGGAATCTTTCTTTTGTTTACCATACGAGGTACTTTTTGACTTTTGCGACAAAAGTACGAGGAAATTGTTATTTTTTTAAATTATACGGCGTGAATGGATTTTTACGGTTTTATAAAGCCTTGTTTTCATGAAGCTTCCTCCAAAATATTTCATGACTGTTTTCAACAAAATCTCTTTCTTTTAAAATTTCATGACGTTTTGTGAGAAGAATTTGATTTTGAAGAAGAAAGGATATTTTCCTCAAGAATTCATTTCAAGTGTTTTATCAAAACCATTTTTCCATCTAAGATGACATTATTTTATATGTGTATGTTTAAAGTATAATGTCTCTATGATTTACATGTTTTCACTTTTCTTATTATCAAATGATATCCATTTATTTTATATGGATTTTGTGATGATGGGATGATGTTTTTGAAACCCATTTCATTCGTTGGGTTATTATGAATGATGTATGTTTATTTTGTGGCACAAGTAAGAATGATTTCATTATGAGATGGGTGGGACCTATATCTCCCTCCAATTCATTGGGTAAAGATTTATATCTAATGAGATATACATGGCTGGAACGGAAAGTTAAACTGGTTCAGTAATACAGGACTGGAATGAGGAGTGAACTCGATTCAGAAAGGGACTTTGTCCACTAAGATGGTCTTGGCAGCAATGCCTTGGCTACTATAGAAATCACATCATGTGCTTAATGGTTTCCACAATTACATGTTTTATTCCCATGCTATTTTATCATGATTGATGTTCCATTATGATCTATGCCTTATGTACTCCCATGTTTTATCTCATTGCTCAATATTTTCATGTTTAAACATTATGGTCATGTTTTTAAGTTCAAATGTATATGGTTTGTTTTATTTTATCCATGCTTACCCTTACTGAGAATTTGAGCTCACCCTTTATATGTTTTCTTTTCCCCAGGATTTAAAGAAAGGTTTTAGGTAAGAACACCAAAAGGGGAAGATCTTTATGGGAGATGTTGAAGATCTTTCACCATGATTAGAAGATTACGTTCCGAGTTTCCAAAGACACTAAAATGTTACGGTCCTTGTGTGTCTGTTTTTGTTATGTATTAAGTATTCCGCAAAAGTAATGTAATGTCCATGTACGTCAATCTTTGGGTCTCTACAGTTGGTATCAGAGGAAAGGTTTATTCAACCTTTGTAAACTAGGATGTGAAAACGTTAGTGAGATCCCTAAAGATATTTCTAAGGTATGTCTAGGGATGTACCTAAGGATAAGTATACATATAGGATATAGTCCTAGAACTACGGTAACGATCTCAGAATTTAACCTAAGATGTTAGATATTGACGTTACTACCCCTTTACTATGTTGTTTTCCCTAGCATGATTTTTTCCACTCACACTATTCTTTTTGGGTTTTAGAAAATGGATGGAAACAGGAAGATTCACGATAATGGAGGATATGACGGACAATGGAATGATATTCTTCATGAGAAACCAAATGAAATGGGATTTGGAAGTCCAAACATCGTTATTATGCCTAATCAGCAATCTCATAATATGATCAATAATCTCAACTTTGGTAAGTTTCTCGACTCAGATAATAAGAGAAATATGGAGTTTGATGATGATCATAGAGGAAAGAAAGTTCAATTTCCCTCATGTAAATCATGTGGGAAGAGGAATCGGGGAGATTGTTTCAAAGGAACTGGAAGATGCTTTGGGTGTGGAAAAGAAGGACACAAAGCCAGTAAGTGCAAAGGAAAAGGTTCAGTTAACACCATGGACAAGGATAATGGTATTGCTACAATATCAAAAATGATTAGATGTTTTAAATGTGGAATGTACGGGCATTATGCAAACAAATTCCCTAAGGGAAAATCTCATAAAGAGAATCATCATGGTCATATGGGTAGTATTTATGTGGATGATGATGAGGAGACTACAAATTATATATGAGCTGAAAGAAGTGTTGAAGCTCAGTCAGTTGTTTAAGAAGGTAGTGGAATGATTGTATGTTTATCAAGAGTTATGTTTTATAGTTAATGGTACAATGGAATAAATAATCATCTAAGGATTGTTACACTATTGTTTTTACAAAAGTATTTTAAAGTATATGTTGAATGGTACCGGTAACCATGGAAGGTTATTCAAATATTTTTGAAAAGTAGATGATATGCGCATAATGAAGGGATAAGAAGATAATGAGATGTTTGATTGTATTCATGAGCTCATGATTGATATAAGGACTAAGTGATATCATGGTTTGAGTATATAGAATTTTGAGGATTTTGGTATGTGGAAAGTGTTAACTTTTAACTGCATTCATGTTTTCACTAAGGTTCAATGGGTATTCATTCTTCAAGAGAATACATGATTAAGGTATTCACATGTTTTTAATTTGACCAACAAAATATATCTTATGATATATGGGGGATAAATGATGGCATTCACGTGATTGTTATGTGATATTTCAAGTAATAATTTTCTTTATACTATGAGCTTGGACTGAAGTATTTTAGTTAAGCCTAAAGATTGGAATGGATTATGTTGGACATAAGTTAGTATTGTTTAAGGATAAAACTTTTTTCGATATTATTGATGGGATGTTATAGTAATGTAGTTTTAGAAAAAGGACAACCTGCAGGATGGGAGACAACCCATCGCGTCGGACAAGGCTGTGGGAATCGAACCCACAACTGAAGTGCGACTGGCCTTTATCACCTACCACTGGCCTACAGGAAGTCCCTGGTTAGTATAAACTAGTTTTATTTTATTAAGTGGTATGATAGATGAAGTATAAGTCCATTTTTGGAACGATATACAATAGATGGACTTATGTATATAACTATTGCTAACCTTTTGATTAAGACAGATGGAATGACCCATCATTCTATCACATGATCTGCTAACACTTCACGAATGACAAATTCAACTTCATTTCTTTAAGAGATGAAGTGGAAATTGTTCAAGGAACGAAAAACGATGAGATTATATCAAAATAAAGTAAGTATTTATTCTAATTAAAATTCTTAGAGAAATGATCTTGAAAACCAAAAATGTTGTCCTAGTGCCCTTATATCTGATGAATCAGATGCTACCTTAGATCATCACAAATGTATGGATTTGTGATTGTTGGTGTTTTCATAGCCATGTTCTCTACCACTCTCCGTCAGAACTTGATGGTTAGATTTCTCTTCTATATCCATATTTTCACCTATGTTCTCCTACGTGGAAACCCAGTGATGAGTTAATTTGGGTAACCTTTACGTTTCATACTTTAGTTTTTAAAGTTAAGTTTTGGTATTTCATTTTACGATGTGGGTTTCTATGAATAGTAAACGATTTATAACTCCGATGAATTTTGAGGGCGAAATTCATTTTAAGGGGCGTAGAATGTAACAACCCGAGATTTTATAAGATATATTCATTTTAATTTCTTTCATATATTCTATTGTACGATACACCAAGATTATCTTATGCTATACGCAATACTGTATTAGCTTGCAATATACGCAACACTATTCTTAGATTGTGTTACACACAATTTCAAGTTCGTTTGATAATAGTCCTTCTACGCAACATTGAGTATATATATATATATATTCAATGTATAAATGAAAAATGGTTGGATTCTATTATAACAAAACAACAAAGGAGTCTTGCACAACACGCAACCCTGACTTGTCTTGCATTACACGCAATCGTGACCTTCCTCGATAGCGTGTGTTGTACGCAATACCGGGTTTTACTAAACAACGATATATTATTAAAATATTATTAGAACTAGTCGTTATGAATAGTAATACCCACTTTTTGAAATTTTGTAAATTTTATTTCTCAAAATGGACTTCATTTTTGGATTCAGAATATCTAAATTAGACTAAGGTGAAATTTTGGTATTTTTCTGAAAACTTTCAATTTTTGATGAATAGTGAAAACACTGGGATACTATTTAAAAACCGACTTTTTATTTAAATAATTATTTATTTAATTTAATTTAATTTTAGGTCAAAATTGATACATAATACCTATATAATTTCAAAGTAATTCATTGGAGTCATTTTATAATAATTTTAGATATATAAAAAATTTATTGAACTTTTCACCGTCTTTTACCCACCTCCTAGGAGAATTTGCAAATTTACATAAAACTTAATTTTACCACTTATGTGAATGGAATTTCAAAAATCTGAGAGACACGGTTGATGTTAGTAAGTAAAATGTAGTTCAATGAGATGAAAATAATTTTTGGTGAATAGTAACTTTTTACTTTTTTTACCACGATTAAAAGTAAATAGGGTAATTAAGGGTAAAAATGATATTATTATTACCCTAACACATGTCCTAATTCTATTGGATAAGTGTAATTAGACCAAAAACAACCTTAGGAATAAAATATGACCATTTAGGCCCACTTGGATTAGATTGGGACATTTATTATTAATTGATTTAAAGAAGGGTTAAAATAGTTAAAATCAAAGTTTAATAACTAAATCATTTTTAATATAGGGTTATACATAAGATAAATTCGACTATAAATATTCATTAGAAAGATAAGATTATTTCCTACATAATGATATTTTATTTGTAATTTTTAGACATTAAATAATGTAATTTATTTATGACACAATGATGATGCAGTAATTATCTTATTAATGAAATATTGACATAATTGATGTTATAAATACCCAAATAAATGTAATTTGAGACTTTTTATGAATGAAAATAATTTTCTAGGTTAATATTACATGTTAGTATTGATTTTATTCACTTTTTTAGAACTAATCTCTCTGTTATGATTTTTACAAAAATCAATTACCAAATAGTGTCAAAATTGACATAAAATAGTTTTTAAAACAAATATTATATTATTAATTGTTATTTTATTCATAAAAATATATGGTTCAGCCAACTGACTTAGATAAGTTAATATATATTAATAATAAACAACTTGGGGTTCTTTTGTCTTGTTATAGTAAGTTTATTAACCTTATAGTGTAAGAAAACCAGAAGACACAGTAAAAGTTAAATTATCTAACTTAAAGTTAAATCTAAATGATAAGGTTAAAATAGATACCTAAACTTGTCTAAATTCTATTGGATGAGATTATTTCTACCCATACCCACCTTAGCTTCTAAATAAATCAATTTGGAGCTATTAAAAACCTAATATGACTTTATAATAAAATAATTTTTTTAGTTTTTCCAAAGGTGCCACGCTCCTCCCTTATAAAAGGGCACCTCCTCCCTCTCTTACTCACACCACTTTGAGCCTTCAAGCTCGGAAAACCCCTGACAAATTCTCTTATCCACTTCCCTAGAAACATCCTAGAAGTCCTGGTCTTCTTAAAAGACCAATTTTAGTTCCCTAAGAGAAAATTTAAAGGAGGCACTTTGAGAAAGAGGTAATACCTTCTACCGTTTTCTTCAAGTTACATTCTTTTTCTACTCCCTCTTCTTTAGTTGTTTCATTATGAAGTAATAACATCAGTATCCCTCATATACGGATATGTTATTATAAATATGAAACAACCCTATTTCACATTCTATCCATCCTAAGGAAAACGAAATCATTGTATGTGCGTACGTACGGAATACCGTCTCCATGTCGTGGTGTAATCTGTTTTTCCAACACCACCTTACTTAGATGGGTATAATGGTGTAAAGAATAACTATAAATAGTTATTATAACATCATACTAATTCGGATATATTGTATCATCCTATTCAATTCAATAATTATGGAAACGATATTATTGCTCGTGCGTACGTACGGACTACCGTCTCCACGACGCGATGAGATTCATTATCCATGTTAACCATTAAAGAATGATTATAAAGTATATATAAGCAATAATAATGAAATATATGACATTATAAAGCTACTGGAATTATGTATATATATATATATATATATATATATATATATATGTATGTCATCTACTTAATTCCATTCAACTCAATAAGGAAACGAAAACAGCGTTCATGCGTACGTACGGCCTACCGTCTCCATGAACGGTGTATTTATTTCCATTTATCGATCTATTATATATATGTATATTCTGAATATATATTATATATAAATCATGTTTTATATTCTATAATTAAGTAATCATGATCTAAGTAATCATATGAATAATTACAAGTCAAATCACAGACCATAAATGAAACAATTTTACCCAAAATGCTACATAAACATGAATTTACAAAAGAACGGGTAATATAAAGTCATAAATGAACCATATATGATATCATAACAATGAAGATGATTATGTAATAATTCAATGACATTATTTAAATCATTATACAGAAGTTTTGGATAGGTACGAAGCATTTCAGACCTAAGGTAAGGGATAATTATTCCAATCTCATTCTTATCCGAGATTGTTTACTTGTAAGTATTTACTGGGGGTTATGTTTATTATCCATGTCCATATGCTCTCAAACTGTTTTCATAAAATGTTTACTTTACTTCCATGTATGTTTAAGAAATTTTTACCCTTTTCTTACTTTTACCACATCGTATGGAAGGAATCTTTCTTTTGTTTACCATATGAGGTACTTTTTGACTTTTCCGACAAAAGTACGAGGAAATTATTATTTTTTAACTTATACGGTGTGAACAGATTTTTACGGTTTTATAAAGACTTATTTTCATGAAGCTTCCTCCAAAATATTTCATGACTATTTTCAAAAAAATATCTTTCTTTTAAAATTGCATGATGTTTTGTGAAAAGAAATTGATTTTGAAGAAGAAAGGATATTTTCATCAAGAATTCATTTCAAGTGTTTTATCAAAACCATTTTTCCATCTAAGATGACATTATTTTATATGTGTATGTTTCAAGTATAATGTCTCTATGATTTACATGGTTTCACTTTTCTTATTATGAAATGATATCCATTTATTTTATATGTATTATGTGATGATGGGATGATGTTTTTGAAACCCATTTCATTCGTTGGGTTATTATGAATGATGTATGTTTATTTTGTGGCACAAGTAAGAATGATTTCATTATGAGATGGGTGGGACCTATATCTCCATCCAATGCATTGGGTAAATATTTATATCTCATGAGATATACATGGCTGGAATGGAAAGTTAAACCGGTTTAGTAATACAGGATTGGAACGAGGAGTGATCTTGATTCAGAAAGGGACTTTGTCCACTAAGATGGTCTTGGCAGCAATGCCTTGGCTACTATGGAAATCACATCATGTGATTAATGGTTTCCACAATTACATGTTTTATTCCCATGCTATTTTATCATGATTGATGTTCCATTATGATATATGCCTTATTTAATCCCATGTTTTATCTCATTGCTCAAGATTTTCATGTATAAACATTATGGTCATGTTTTTAAGTTCAAATGTATATGGTTTGTTTTATTTTATCCATGCTTACCCTTACTGAGCATTTGATCTCACCCTTTATATGTTTTCTTTTCCCCATGATTTAAAGAAAGGTTTTAGGTAAGAAAACCAAAAGGGGAAGATATTTATGGGAGATGTTGAAGATCTTTCACCACGATTAGAAGATTACGTTCTGAGTTTCCGAAGACACTAAACTGTTACGGTCCTTGTGTGTCTGTTTTTGTTATATATTAAGTATTCCGCAAAAGTAATGTAATTTTCATGTACGTCAAGCTTCAGGTCTCTACATAAATCTTCTTCTATCAATGCTGAAATTAGCAATGATAAAGTTTATTCTTATATTCTCTAACTTTGGTGTTGATAAAATCTTTATTTATCAGTGATTATAAAGGCCATTTTTATCAACTCTTTTTGATTAGTTCTAACAAATCTCTTTTCCCCATTTTAAAAGAACTATAGTAGTCATAATGCTACTCCTTACCATTCAAGCTTTTGCAGAACTCAAACTTTTCTTCCACCTCTATGGAACATTTTGGACGAATCGAACCTCAAAATATAAGGTATGATATTCATGACTTGTTTTTAAGGATTTCTAAAAAGTTAGTGCATAATTTTTTCAGGATTTTTTTAGCTGTTCTTCCCATAATCATCTGTAAATTTTATCCTTAATTAACTACATATATAAATTTGTATATATGTGTGTATATAGATAATAAGATCAATTTGATCCCTAATTATTTTGGTTTTTTTTCACATAATCGTCTATTTATATTTGTGTATATATATATATATATGTTTGTGATTCATCTATTTTTATATGTATATATGTTTTTGTGTGTGTTTTTTGGAAATTTATATATTTATAAATAAATAAACACATATATACGTAATTTTAAGTATTTTCATTAAATTCATATGTGTTTTTTATATACTTCATTTATAAATGTATCATAATTTTCAATCATATTCTATAAATTTACAGTTTAGAATTTGATTAAATATATATATGCATGTATATTTATATGTTCACACACACACACACACATAATTATATATTTTCACAAAAATATTTAATTTGTTTACATATCCATGTGTGTGTGTATATATATTATAAAATTATATTTATATATACCAATTTTATTATATGTTTGTATTTTGAAATGTACTATAAAACATATGCTTTATAACTATTATTTTATATTCTTTATATATGAATGTAGTATAATTTATAATTATATATTTTTTAAAGTTAAACATTATATAATATACACATGTAAAAAATTATACATTATATGCATACCTTATAAATATTTATTTATTTATTATTAAATTTGAATATTGATAAATCAAATAGAATGAACATGAATAAAAAATGATTGGATTTCAATCATATGATAAAGAAGTATGAGGATGATGTTAAAGAGTTTGTCAACTTTTCAAAAAAACATGGAAATATCCCTTCTCAAACCATTTGTTCATGTTTACATTGTCATTATTCAAGACAAAATTTTCCAAACAAATTGGATGAACACTTGATTTTTCATGGAATAGATCGAAGTTATAAATGTTTTACTAAACATGAGGAAGAACTAAATATAGCTAGTGAATGGTTTAACACTGTGGTTTGTGGATCTTCTGATATGAGTACAACTATAAATGATAATAGAGTACCTATTAAAAAAATGAAAATAGAAGTTGAAGATGACCAACTTATTGAAAAAATCTATTTTAGAAGTTAAATAGTTGTTAAAAGATGTTATTGTATGTTGTCTATGCTAAATATTTAGCATTATTAGTCGTACTCGATATATATAATTTTAAATATGGAAATGGATGGAGTGAAACCAGCTTTATATAACTAATTTCTCCCTAGAATGATATGATACCAAAAGATAATGAGCTTCCTTGTCAAGCATATGATTTTAAATGAATGTTATGTTCAATGAGTATGATCTATGAAAGAATACATGTATATCCAAATGATTTTATATTGTTTCACAAGGGCTATGTTGATGGGTTTCATATTATCATCTAATAATATTTTGAAGTGGAATACAAACTAAAAATGTAGGATATCTATCTTCAATAAATCAACATGTAAATAATACATTAAAAAAAATACCTGGATTTCATGAATAATAGCAGTTTCGATCTTCCTTCCATAGAGAATGTTTGAGGAAGATCACAAGGAGCAGTGAAAAAAAACACTTGCCTCTGAGGGAGTACACCGGCCAATGGATCAAAAATGATTTGTTTGTATACCCAAAACAAAAGGGGTTATATAACCTTCTCAAATGAGATAAATAGGGTTTTGGAAGGACTAGAGTTTAGGAATAGGGCCATACACATTGCATCACATACCCACCATATGTAACATCTCCTTACCAACTTTCAGGTACATCCTGATCTTTTTTTATCCCCCTTTGTTTGGGTCTTTTTTTGGGTTGTTTTTATAGACATTTTTTAATTTTTGGATGTTTTTTGGTCTATGCACAGTTTTCACATGGTTAGAGAAAACCTAGTTTGTCCAACAAATCATGTGCCCTATGTGGTGGTTCTGGAGGGTGGTGAATGGTTAGTCTAAATCGTGGGACCTTCTATCCAAAACATACATCTTGGGATAGTGAGGGTTTTCATGGTTAGTGCAATGTTTGTCTAATCATGCAACCAAACTGTGGACCCTTTCTATAAGCCTAGTGAGGTCACATAATTATGTGAATAGTTGGTACTAATTGTGATTCTCGGACAAGTAAACTATGAAGGTAGTTTTTTAATCCTCTGAAAATTGTGATTCATATCCTAGTACCCCCATTATATATTTTAAAATACCCATAATGAAATGTAATCTAGTCCTTTTTCTTTTGGAGGCTCCCAAGAGGTTTTTTTGGCTCCTCTAACCTCTTCTCTCATGAATCGATGTACCGGTGGATTTGATTGATCCCTCTTTGGTAAGTGAATTCTCTCTTCAGTTTGGAATCCCCTTATCCTTTTTTTCTCTCTTTATTTGAGAGTGATGAAACCTCTTGTTGTTAATGGATTGGATCTTCAATTTTATCAAATGTGATTCTATAGATTCCTTCTTGATCTTCCCTACCTTCGATTCTCCATTGGTAGTTTTTTTTTGAGAGATTGACCATTTTATTGTATGACATAAACTTAGGTGGTTCCGTAAGGTTTTTCATATGATTGAAACATTGATTTCTTTTTTGATTTGAAAATTTAACTTCAATTTATTTCCTTTATTTTAAAGGGCTTGATGATTTGATTTCGAAAAGGTGAGAAGTTGTGAAATAAAACCCTTTTCTCGATGGTTTTATGAGTTGTAACATCTAGTTACTATTTTCAGGTTTTCTTAAACCCTCTTGTGTTAAATTATTAATATATTAAGTGGGAAAAATGATTTATTAGTGAAATTTTGATAAATATGTTAAAGTACTTAAATGATAGTTAACATATTGGAATATTTAATTGAATATTTTTGGATTTTGACACTAAGTTAGTGGGAGATTCTGAGGCCCATAAAGTCTCGATGAAGATTGAATAAAAATATTAAATATAATATATTATGCAAAAACTTTCTTCAAAATAATTGAATAACTCCAAAATGGATAATTGTATGAGAAATATGAGATCATTGTTATGTCTGAAATATAGTATTTAACCTAGTAGGGGTATAACATTCGAAGGTTCTAGACATTTGAATGTCTCGCTCATGAAATAAACTAATTAAATAATATTTAATATATTATTTTATTAAAAATAATTCCTTTGAATGGCCTGAAGGCCTTCTTTTTTATTTTATTATAGATAATCCCAATTTTAAGGGTTGAAGGGGAACCTATACATGACCCGTAGGCCCAAGTCACAAGGCCCAACATGACCTGTAATACATGACCCAAAGGCCTAGAGGAATAATGTGCCCATTACATGACCCGTAGGCCCAGCCCACTAGAACTGCCCCTCCCCAGCGTCTTGCATCATTGATCGCCTTATCTCCCCACCTTGCATTGCTGATCGGCTAGCATTGCCCCGTACAAAGTTGCACGATGCCTGGTCCCGATGGCGGCTACCATACCCTCTCATTATTCCAATCTAGTTAGCTCTACATCTGGTGGCTGCTACTCCTGTTGCTCTGATCCTCTTCTGGGGTCTGTTCTGTGTGAACTGGGCTACTCCATGGTCTACGTGACCCGAAATACCGGAGGCCCAAAGTCCATTGATGACCAGAAGGCCCTGGAGACCCGTAGGCACAAACCGGTGGCCCAAAGGCCCAAATTAGGTGAATAGTTCCGGCTGCTATAGTACCGAACAGTAACTACTACAGTGGCTGCTATAGTAACCTGAAAATTCTCCACCACCCGGTTTTGAACTCTGGTCTCTTGGATACCAAGCAGGAGTCCAAAATGAGGGGTTTACACTATATGGGGAATAACATTTTAAATCTTCGGGAGTTTCGATTCCTTGCTTGAAAAAATAACCCTTTTATTTTAATTAATTATTTATTCCAATTTTTAATTAATAAATCATTAATATCTCTCAAATGGTTCATCGTTTGAGAAATCCAAGACCACCGTTATGTCTGGAATGTGATGTTTACCCTAGACAAGGTATAACTTTTATACACAACTGACCTTTGGTAACAATGCTCATTAAATTAAGTTATTTAGTATTAATATTAATTAATTATTTTTTTGGCCACAAATATTGCTCATCTTCTCTATAAGCGGGTTTCCACCATTTCTACCGCACCTAAAAAATAAAAAGTTTCATTTATCACACATTTTGATCATTTCATGATATAAATATCCTAATAAGTTGAAATCAATGATTCCACATTGATTTATAGGGTGAATACTAGGTTAAAATTGAGCATTAATTGCATGATTATATAAACACACGGTTTGGGGGTTTTCTTTATAACCAAACCTATGGTTTTGGTTTATGGTTGAACTGGTCATGACTGAATGACATATGACTCCCTTACCATCAATCTGTTGGTAGTTTCTAATTATATCTATCGACGATCCTCCTTATCTTCTTCCACAACACATAACAGGTTCTTCTTTTTATTTATTTATTTATTTTTCTTTTTTTATTCATGTTTCTGAATAAAAAAAATTATAATAAAAAAATAAATAAATAAATAAAAGAATAATATAGATGTCGAATAAAAACAATAATAATTAAATTTATCAAATGATAATTTTAATTTTATTATCGAAAGATAATTTTGAAATAAAATTGTCAATAGATATTTAAAAAAATATTATAAAAGAATAAAAATAAAATTGTCCGATGATAATTACAATGTTTTATATAAGGATAATTTATCAAAATTATTATGGGGATAAAATATTGAATTAATTTGGGTAATATAAATAATGAATTATCCAACGATATTTTTTTGTGAAATTTAGACATGACAATTATTGAATTGATAATTATTTAAAATTATCAAATGATAAATATTTTTATTATCAAAAGATATTGAATTATCAATATATATATCAATAACCAAACTTGGGATAATTTATTAAAATTTTATAATGTTATTTTTTATGCCTGAATGTCCCGAAGCCCTTATTTTTATTTTATTATAGATAATCCCCCTTTTAAGGGTTGAAGGGGAACCCGTACATGACCCGTAGGCCCAAGGCACAAGACCCGACATGACCTGCAATACATGACCTGAAGGCCCAGAGGCATACCATGCCCATTACATGACCCGTAGGCCCAGCCCACTAGAACTCCCCCTCCCCAGTGTCTTGAATCATTAATCTCCTAGCTCCCCACCTTGCATTGCTGATCGGCTAGCATTTCCCCGTACAAATCTGCATGGTTCCTGGTCCCGATGGCGGTTATCATACCCTCTCATTCTTCCAATCTGGTTAGCTCTGCATCTAGTGGCTGCTACTCCTATTGCTTTGATCCTCTTCTGTGGCATATTCTGTGTGAACTGGGCTACTCCATGGTCTACGTGACCCGAAGACCTTGACAAATGTCGACCAATGGTGTGTCAACACTGGCAATAATAAGGCCATGATGAGGTTTATTGAAACACACAGGGTGGTTTATCATTTCCGCTAACATTGGTGACCTTGAGGTAGGTGGATCCGTTAGAGTTCCTAATTTAAATAAACCCTAATTTTTTTGTTTAAGTTTCAATTATTTGAATTCAAATGAAATTGTTTAAAACTGAATATTATAGATTTCAATTTATTTTTTAGAAAACCCCAATTCTTGTGAATTGGGGTTTTTGATAAAAATGAGTTTTTGGCATGGAAATTCGAATTGGTGAGATTTAAATTATAAAAATTTAAATTATGGTTTTGATGCAAATATAAGCAATTGAATTGTTAAATTTAATTTTTGAAATTAATTTGATGGAAGATTTGTTGAAAACCCCAATTCTAGTGAATTGAGAGCTTGTGATTAAATTTTTGGAATTTTTTAAATTGTAAAAATGGCTTAAAATATTTTTATAAAAACCCAATGGTTTTATCTTGTTAAAGAGGCATGTTTTTTATTAAGAACTATATTGGTTTTAAATGTAAAAATGGTACTTAAATGGAAGTATGATATTTTATTTTATTTTTAGCTGTCTTAAAATATATTTCTCATCATTGATTGCGTAAGATCATATGCAATCCATAGGTGTATTGTGAGTTATTTGGACACACTCTAAAATTACTACAATGTTCTAAAACATACATACAGTAGGTCACATACCTTAGGTGATGGTGATAAGTCCTATCTAACCAGTTTCCATAGGATGTATGTGTATGCATATTTTCATGATCACTTAGAGAGTGTGGAGTCCTATATCTAGAAATACTATTGTACCTATTTAAAATTAAAAACTTGTTTTATTTAAAATTGAAATCACCTACTTGGTTAATATGTTATTAGCATTTGTTATGGAGTCCTTGGTGAAACCCTACTGAGCTTTTTAGCTCACATCATACTTATGCCTTAGGGTGTTTGTATATTATCTTCTTCCATATTTCAGGATCACTTGGAGGTGGATCCAGTGGTTGAACTGTGGTCTTGGTGAGTTGTGTCCTTTAGGACCTGGGTTGTCTTTCCCTATTTTAGTACTTGTGTTGTAGTACTTTGGGATAGTTTATGTGTTGTTTTATTCTGGTACTTTAATTCTAGTGGAGTTTTCTTTTGATATGAATATTTTCTTTCTTCTTTTAATTATCCATTTTTAGTGTAAAAATCATTCCCACTTCCACATTGTATAATGCCAGGTTCTAGTCACCAAGCCATGTAGATCAGGAACACCCTTCGGGATATGTTAGGGAAGACTCAGTTATCATGTTACCATGGTACCCAGTCTGGTTCGTTACATGAATTGGGTGGATTTTGAGAAAATACGGCTCAAAATGATAATTTATTTGAAGAAATTATTTGATAATGATTTCTTTATAAAATGGATTTAAATGAAAGATGATTTTTAAAGACATGAATTTGATTAAAACCTATTATTTGGTTTTGAAATTTAAATGGAATGATGAAACTTTGAATTGGTCATTTTAACTATGAATGATGGAATGATTTGAAAATTTATAAAGATTGATTGATTGATTTAAGAACATGTGAGTCTGAGTAGTTAGTGGGTGATTAGGACAAGAAGTATAGTACTATGAATCCCTAGAAATGGATTGATGATGAAAAATCTAACTAAACCAATTTATGTATGATTTCCCTAGATGGGGTGTTGAGTAAATTTATCATGATGGCCTGAGCCTTAGGGATGTTTGCACAAACTTTATCCATATTGATTGACTAAGTATTGCAAGCATATGAGATCCAGAAACTAACTAATCTCTCAGAATATGACCATGGTTATTTTTTTTTATTTGATTTGTACATGCTAGTGTTTTATTAAACTGATTAATTCATGTCCTTTCTATTTTATGAAAAAATTTAATTTAATCCTAGTTTGATATATCTTCCATCTACTTGATTTGAAATCATATTTTAGATTAAATTATGAAACTGATTTTCCATGACTTATATTTATTTAAATTTAAAAATAAATGGTTTAATTTTTGTGTAATTACTTATGGAATATTTAGTGAAATACTATTGTGCTATCTTTTCTTACACCCTACCTTTTTCTTTAGGTGTTTGTAGATTATACTACGTCATTTTTATGAATAGGGAAGGTGCTACTTGGATAAGGAGTGTGTGCTTGATGCATGGGACCTTGGGTGATGATGGTAACCAATGTAACATGATCCACGCATTGCAAGGAATTGTGAGATCTTATTTTATGGATGATGTGTTGTTTTATTGGATGATGTATTACTTTGGGTTTTCTAACTATATGCTTGTGGCATTTTTCACCTTGAGGAGTGTTTGGAATATCGATTGTTTATAGTTCATTTATTTTTATTTAGCTTTTATTTGTTGATAATTTGTTCTAGGGTGAAATCATTCCCTAAAACTTCTTGATTATGCACAGGTTCTAGTCACCAGCTCATGGGGATTAGGAACTCCCTTCTGGTGATGTAAGTACTGGATCATGTATTGGCATACCAGTGTAATCAAGTTGGTTTGTGAAAAAATGGAATTAGAGGGGTGATGTTTATCCTCTTTCCTTGATTCTAGTATATAGTATGGGGTGTCCTTGTATACATGAAGTAGGATTCTTAGGAATCAAGGGGTAGTTGTGAGTGAGTACCTAGCCAAATCTAATCATAATAATTCTTAAGTCACCAAGGGCATTTGGGAAAAGTGTCCTTGAGGAATAACTGATTTGATTTTGGTATTTTTCCTAAATTTAATCTAATTATATTAAAATCCTAAAAGTTTGAATTATATTAACAGAATTTATATCCTTGTATCTCTTGATTAATTTTATGATATAAGTATCCTTGCTGATATTTTCGTGTTGCCTATTGATGTTGAGTAGTATCATGCCCCCAATAAGACATTTAAATAGACCTAGAGATAGAGCTTCCAACGAACCATGGAAAGCAAACCCTCACACTAATCCGAATCTTTTTGAGATAGTTGTGTATACTATCCAAGATCGGGGATAGGTAACCACACTTGTTTTCGTTCAGGCACCAGTAGTGGAACCTCAAAAGGATGAATCTAGAGATTGTTCTTGGGATTTTCTTTAATATAAAATACCATATTTATAATTCCTGAATAATCCTCATGAGGTTAAGGATTGGTTGATGAAGATTGATATACCTTTTTAGTTCTTGGAAATTATTGATTTAATAAAGGTGGAATGTGGTACCTTAAAGATTCAAGGGCCTAGTAGGAGATAGTGGGATTCGATGGTTATAGTAAAGAAACATAAAGTCATGGAGTGGAAGGATTTCAGAAAACTTTTAATGGAATTGTTCTATCAAGATTAAATTTTTTTAGACAAGTATATGGAATTTATTAACCTTTAATAGTGTGATAGGACCATGACTAAATATGCAAATAATTTTTCCAAACTTGTTCAGTTTTCTCTTGAGGTAGTGACAAATGAGAAGTTAAAAGCTCAAAGATTCGAGATGGGTATTATATTTCACATCCAATATAAGGTTTTCATGTTGAATCTCACCTCTTATATAGACATGTTGGATAGATAATTTTTGTCTGAGTTTGACCTGGCTAGTAAGTCAGGATTGACAATAGTTCCTCCTACTCTTAATGGAATTTTCATTGGTTCCTTCAAAGTAAAGGGGAAGTGTAATTGGTCTCATGGTGGATCAATAAATCAAGAATCATATAGAACTCCCAAAGGGTCTAGAAGAGACCCATTAACTTTCTTTCAATATGGAAAGTTCAGCACTCAAACCAGGTTTTTACTGAGGAATCAAAGATTTGTGGTCCATGTGGTTTCTCAGGCCACCTATAAAATTTATTTCATGTCTTTTATGTCTTGCACAATGTAAAATTATCATTAGTAACTAAAGGTACTAAATTTCAATATTATTTTTCAAGAAAAAAGGGGTTCCAGCCCCAGGCATCTGGAAAAAAATCTTCTTTATTACCACCCTTCCCAAGATACCCTCAAAAACCTGGTACCCAAACTGACTTGCTACCTACCCAAAGGGTATTATCGATCCCAAAATATTAACAACTAGCACCCATGAATCAAACAAAAACCAGAGGGAATAATTTTTCCCCACCTAAAACAAACTACAAGGCATAAATATATACAATGGAAAGAGACAGTGGAAGAAAATTAAAATAAATATATTCCATAACCAAATAGAAACAACAGTAGCGATACATCTCAAAAGACAGATAAAACCAAAGGTATACATCTAACGAAACTATAAAGGACAACTAGAAACTAGCAAGGGATACTCCACATGATATGTGAGAAACCTACCACTATCTCACCACCAGCTACTCATACCCAACCAATATAAAAATCACCACCTCACAACAGTGTCTTAACATTTCCTCATAAAAATACAATAATATGTCTACACACTTCCAAAGGGGTGTATATTGTGTCATCTAAACATGATTTTTAGGATCCCACCCAGGTGTTTCATATCAAGTATCTATATAAATAATCCTATAATGATCATCTTAAATAAAACATGGCATGTTAAGTAGTAAAGCAGATTTATATCAATGTCATGGTAAATATTTTCCTTCTTCCATAGTTCTAAAAAAAGTAGGAGAAACAATTTCAAATAATAAATCCACATTTTTAAAAACATATATATCAAATCTGAAACAGTACAAATCCAAATAATAATGGTAAATGGTCCAAGGATCACAATAGTTCAGGCTAGTATACTAATCATACCATAATCAATGATTAGTACACACTCAAGTCCTTAGAATACAAGCCTAAGGAGCAAAGGAACACCCCATGAGTGAACCCCATAACATTTTTAAGATCAATTCCCTAGAACAGAGGCCTATGGAGCATAGGAACACCCTATGAGTGAACCCCCTAAAAGATAAAATGGATGAGGCCCAATACCACACCTTCCACTTAAGTACCCAAGGCCTACCATGTGTTGTATTTATCAAATCAATCTCAAAAGGATTCAAATTTCCCAAACAATATCAAATAACCCTTTATTAAATTAAATACATCCTTTTAAAAACCCGTTTCAAAATCCATTTAACAATTATTTGAAAACACCTTTTATCTTACCAAAATAAGGGGGAAATGATATTTTTTCACAAACCCATTTATACGCACAAATAAATCATGTCAATTTATTTATAAAACAATTTGTAAAATCCATAGAAATTATGGTTCATCCAAAATAGTTTAGATATATAATCACTTACCTCAAAATCAGGTCACACACTACCTAAAATAGGATCCACACACCAAGAGGAATGCAGAACAATCAAGAGAGTCCCTAGCATCGATTCCCACATCCCATAATCAAATTTCATAAGAAAAATGATCAACAAAGAGGATATATCAAAACATACCTCAAGGAACTTTCACACTACACCACAAACAACACAAGGGGTGGCCCCTAGAATACAATTGCACAAAATATCTAAGAATGGATAAAACAAGCATCATCATATGACCAACAGTTCCAATAGACGCAACCCAAATATGCTACCACATCTAAGAGAAATGAATAAGTGGAAAGGTCACACTCACCCAAAGAGAATCAACACAACCAAGATGGAGATCGAGCACCAAACGTAGGAAGAACAAACCTTTTATCCAGGATATTACAATAACACCACAATTGGAATTTTCTTCCTTGGGATGTTATGTGGAATAATTTTACTATGAAAAAAGTCGAGGCCACTTTTCCCTCATTGAAAATTCATGCCCTCGGGTCTCATGAGAATCTGATTCTTGTCACCATACCACTTTGACCAATAGAATAGACTTACCCCACAATAATTTTACCTATGAATAAAAAATATCCACTGGTTGTTCTACAATAGAAACATCTAGATTTAACTCAATCTATTCCTAACTCACAACATGAGAAGGATCAAGATGGTACTTCCTGAGCTGAGATATATGGAAAATATCATGGATATCTATCCGATAAGCCAACAATTACAATTGATAAGAAACCTTCCCAATACACTCAGTGACCTAAAATGGTCCAACATATATCAAATCCATCTTTCCCTATTTCCTAAGCTGATGGCGGCCCAATCATGGATAAACATTCAAGAAAACTCAGTCACAAACGGAAAACTCCAAAGGATGGTATCGACGATCCACATACAATTTCTAATGACTTTGTATTATAACCAAGAGTCAATGTATATCATAAATCATCACTGATGTCTCTAGAACAAGACTCAATCCCACAATAGAGGCCTCACCCACCACTGCTGATAGAGAGGTGACCTACATGGGTGACCATAAAAAGCCTCTAAGGGTGCTATTCTGATCGATGATTAATAACTATTATTATATATAAACACAACTAGTCCTGAATTTATATCCCATGATCCACTCAAATCCAAGATGCAATAATGAAACATATCCTACATGATCTAAATAGCATGCTCCATATATGGATGGAAAGTTGTGCTCAACAAAACCTGAGTACCCATCACCTCCTAGAGAATCTTCCTCAAGCTGAAAGTGAACCTATGACAACACTGCTTTTTATTACACAATTAAACATAATTTATTACATAAAATCCACTTGATACAACATAGAATATTGAGAGGTATAGTGTCTTTGGGGATTATGATCATTAAATAACAACTTAAAACATGAAATACAACATCTTTATTGAAAAATTCATTTACATTACCACTACATTTCCTCATACTTAGCATTGTGTGGGATAACCTGAGGACATGCATAAGAAAAGGGTGAGCTATAAAGCCCGATAAGGGAATAATCATGGAATAACATGAGGAATACAATACATGTTAGACAATATGCATATCAATAGGGCAAAAGAGAAGCATAAACATAAAGGCATGATAAATCATGATAATCCTAACATGGAAATGTGGCAACAACACATAATAATGAATTAGCATGAGCCAAGGCTCATTGCACATGGAGAATGAGTAAATACACATTACACATGAAGCACGAGTAAAAATGTAACACCCCAAGCTTCCACGGTACGCTTATCTTTGATTAATACAGCAGCGTGTGTTGTATGCAACTTCGAGTTCTAACACACCTCGACCAATCAAAGTAGTCATTATGAATAGTAATACCCACTTTTTGAAATTTTATAAATTCTATCTCTCAAAATGGACTTCATTTTTGGATTCAGAATATCGAAATTATCCTAGGGTAAAATTTTGGTACTTTTCGGATAACTTTCATATTTTGATGAATAGTGAAAATTACTAAATTTTAATTAAAAACAACTTTTTTTAATCAAAATAATTAATATTGATAAATTATTAATTTGAGTGGTTTTAAAGTACATTTAGAATATATTTTTACCATTTAATACAATGTTGGTCATTGGATGTAATTTAACAATTAAACCGGACATAAAAATGTGTCAATCTTTTGATAGTTATTATATCTTAAAAACACGCTTTTTGTTTTGACAGCGGGAATTAATTTTAAATTAATTTCAGCCACTTATGTGTTTGGAATTTGAAAAAATGGACTCCATATTTGGAATCAGGATGTTAAAATTGTGTAAATAGGTAACTTTTATTTTCAGACATTTTGAATAATTACTTCAGTAAATATTTTATTTACCATGGTATAAGGGTAAATCCGGTAAATAAGTGTTAAAAATAAAATTATAATAATAACAAATTACCCTAAAACGTGTCCTAACCTGATTGGTTGATACATCTCCGACCATGGGCATCTTTGGGTTGATTTTTGTACCCCATAGAGCCACTTGTAAGTGATAATGACACTTTATATTAATTAAGTTAAAATAAATACAAAAATGACATAAGCATATATCTTTTAGAAAACCATTTTTTACATAGGGTTATATATGTTGTATTTTTTATTATAAATATTTATTAGAAAGATAAAAATATTTCCTACGTAATGGTATTTTATTTATATTTTTTTGACATTAAATAATTTAATGTATTTATGACACAATGGTGATGCAGTAATTACCTAATTAATGAAAAATTAAAATAATTGATATTATAAATACCCAAATAAATGTAATTTGAGACTTTTTATAAATAAAAATAATTTTATAGGTTAATATAACATGTTAGAATTTATTTAATTAAATTTATTAGAAGTAATAATTCTGTTATGATTTTTACAAAAATCAATTATTGAATAGTGTCAAAATTGACATAAAAGAGGTTTTAAAACAAATATTATATTATTAATTGATATTAAATTCCTAAAAATCTAAGGTTCCGCCAAGAGACTTATATCAAGATAGGTGTACCATTAATGGACCACTTGGGGGTCTCTTGGATGTATATATTAAGTTTATTAACCATATAATATAAAAATACAAAGAGACATTGTAAAAGTGAAACATATTAACTAAGAGTTAATACTTAAAGATAAGGCTAATATAGTAACACAAACCTATCTAAATCTTATTGTTTGAGTGGTTCTCAACCTATCCTCACCTTAACCTTTAAATAATTTACTTTGGAGCCACTATAAACCAAATATGAATTTATTATAAAATAATATTTCTAGCTTTTCCAAAGGTGCCCATCACCCCTCTTATAAAAGGGCACTCCCCCTTCTTATTAATTCACACCTTCAGAGCCTTTTGGTTCGGCCAACCCCTGCCCAAATACTCTCTAAACTTCCTTCACTTCATCCTAGAGTCCTTCCTTTAGTCATAAAGCGAACCTAAGGAGCCTTTTTGATCAAATAAAAAGGAAGAACCCGAAGAAGAGGTAATGATTTCACCACCCTTTTTCAAGTTCCTTTATTCTTCCACTTCTTCTTTCTTTGTTATTACCATTCTAAAATAATAACTCCAAAGTATATTATATATAATTTTATGTTATTATAAACATGGTACAACCATATTTTAGTATTCTATTCGTCCTTTGAATGACATGTCATCATACGTGCGTACGTATGGCTTACCGTCTCCACGTCGTGGTGTAATTGTTATTCAAAACATTATTATTTGGATGGGTATAATAATGATATGTAATTCATTTAAATAATAAATATAACATGATAATGATTCTGTATATATGATATAAAATCAAATTAAATATTATTTTAATATCAAAAGAATGATATTGTCGCCAGTGCGTACGTACGGACTACCGTCTCCACGAACGCGATGAGATTCATTCTCCATCGTATCCATTCAAGACTAATTCTCATTTAATGATTAAAAATAATTTTTAAAGATTTTATATCATTCTGGATATGAATAATATACATCCCATTAATAACAAATATGGCTCAAATAACAAAGAATATAAAGGAAAATGAACTCATTAACACCCGAAACGACAATAATTCTAAGATATTATTAACAAATCAATGTTAAAAGATCATATATGATATCATATTAATGAATATGATTATTTTTTAATTAAATAACAATTATTTCACAATTATACAGGAGGTTAACCTACCCGCGAACAAGGAAAAAGTACAAAGTAAGGGGTTTCTTATCTCACTTTTAATTCCGTGAGAATTCCATTATTCACCACTTATTTATTACATGTGGTGTGTGTACTACCCATGTTTGTATTCATTGTGTAATATACTTTAATTCATGTATATTTACATCATCATTGTATGATCCTTCTTTCATGGGTGTATGTTTTGTATGTTACCAAATCAATAAGGGAATTTGAAATTTCAATTCCCATTTATTCGGATTTACGCAAACTTCATTGATTATTTTACTCCGAGATTATGTGTGGAATTACTATTCATTTGCTTATGTCATAATTTACACTCCCATTTTCTATGGATATACTTTGGATACACATAATCACTCCATTGATAATTTCTCAAGTCATCGATATGAATTTTATAAGAGTAATTTTAACTCATTCTCCATTTGTTCAGTTAAATATCCAATTCATTGGTGTTGTTTTTATAAGATTATGTGTGAATGTAATTTAATTTTTTTACAATGAATATCCAATCATATTTAGTGTATTTATATTTTTCACACATAACTATGTTGTTGATTTATCCTTAACCTAAGGATACGTCCTTTATGAGAGATTTCATCTCAATTTACATTCCATTGAGACTTATTTATTGTTATACACCAAATCACTTTTATGTGGTGTATATAATGTACTTTGACATAGTATATAATGAATCCCTTTATTCTCATGATATTACAAAGTTTTGATTACCTCAATTATTTTTATTCAAGTGTCTCTCTTTTGGTTATAAACTCTAACTAAAATACCATTTTTAAATGTTTTAAAGACTTATCTTGCTAATTAATGTCCATGTTTTAAAAAATTATTTTAAGGATTTATTTATATGGACATTAATGTTTTCAAATCAAAATTACTTTTAAAAGTTTCAAAGTGGTATGAGACACTTTGATTATAAAATCTATTTTAAATGGATTCATGAAAAATAGTGTGACTTCTAAATGTTTTCAAGAAAAATGGGTATATTTCACTCTAATTGTTTTGATGATTATTTTCATCTATGTCAATATCCTTAATCATTCTCGATTGAGGTTATTATGATATAATAAAATCTTCCATATTGTATCTAATGAGTTATTTTTGACTATGGATGTGCTATTTTTATACCATTCATGGTTTGTGGATAAAGTATTGACATTTCGTATGCTAGTTTTAATACGAATGTTTATGTTATGTTTAAAACTTTTCATATGAGGAATGCATTGGACTTAGTAAGTGGCGGGTGGAGCCCGCTATAGCTCCTTGATGCATCGGTTGGTCTCATGATACAAATTAGTGTCTTGGCACAAGGCCTTGGAAAAATCTTAATTGTAGTCTTGGCACGAGGCCTTGGCTACGTGGTTATGATAGTCTGGAATTATGCATTCAATCTTTATGAAAGTGTTATTGATATTGCATGTGATTATTCGACTAGTAGAATATCCATGTGAGTAAGTAAATGGAATTATTTCATTTTATCATTGCCATATTATTTTGAAGTTCAAGTTTAAAAGGATTTTGTTTTAGTCATACATTTTCTTAAGTGTTTATGCTTATCTATTAAAGCTTCTGCTATATTGTTATCCTTACTGAGCATCTGATCTCACCCCTTTCAATGTTTTATTTTTCCCAGGATGTGAAGAAGTAATTTATGAATGA
Source organism: Viscum album (assembly GCA_963277665.1). Lineage (NCBI taxonomy): Eukaryota > Viridiplantae > Streptophyta > Magnoliopsida > Santalales > Viscaceae > Viscum > Viscum album. The sequence goes on from OY728127.1 coordinate 2,028,749,978, forward strand.
CCTGCAGGGATAGTATGATGGGATATGAAGACAAGATGTTGTTGTAGTTCTTTTACCTTATGATGTAATGTAATACTTATGAATATATCTAGTGTTTCTAAGACTACTAAACTAATCGGTCTTTCGAGACTTGATCCTTTGTGATCATGCCAATGATACGTAATAATGCACCGACTCTAGGTAACTGGGTTCGGGGCGTTACAAAAACCCCATTGCGCTTGAATTAGCATGAGTAAACACCCATTTCACATGAAGTATCATGATACTATACTTTACCCAGTGTATTGGAGTGCTATAAGGGCGCACCCTTCTTTAACATTTCATTTCATGCTTAAGTGTGCCACATGGATCACAAAACATTCAATCATTCAACATACTATTTTATTCCATGATAAACGAATGTGGAATACATACATGAAACTCTTTAAACAATAAGTAAATGTGCATAAAGGTGAATACCCTTGATATAGAAATGGGCTTGGTATTCACTACACAATGACTTTCTCTTGGAAAAGCACGGTGCAATTTCGGCAGCATAACGGTGGGACAAAAGAACTCATAAAAATAGTTGATGAGAGATAAAGGGGTGTCTCATCATATTTACATGACATGGAAAGTAAGGGGGTCATATATATACATGTCCCAACAAATGTAATGTAATTTAGATTCATGATACAAATAATTTCTTGAATGTAAATGAGGAGAGAGAAATTCCTTTCAGAATTTCAGCATAGTAACAGGTGTACATGGGAGGCATTTAATGAGATATAAAGGGGTCTCCAATCATTAAAACATAAATAGGAAAGTATAGGGGAGGTAAAAAACCATACCGCAACATTTATAATTGAAATTATAAGGGCATAACAATTTAAATAATATTGGACAAAAATAAGAAAGGAAGAAAAACCCTTACTTGGAAGTGTGCTTCCAAAGGCTTGAGAGAGGCTTGAGAGAGGCTTCTTGGGAGCTTGGGGCACATTGGGAGGATTATAGAGAGATGAGTTAAGAGGTTGGACGAAATAAAAAGGCTTTTAGTGAGAAGGAAATGGGATCTTGGGTGGGCTTATATAGGAAAGGTGAGGGAATTCTTTATTATTTAGGTTTGGGACACCTCACATTAAACTAATCCAAACCACAAACCAGACCATGGTTTTTGCCCATGGTTTTTGGAAAATGGAAGTGTAAAATGATATTTTATAAGGCCAGAGTCCAAACTTCTTAAACTAATGGGGTTTCTTATGTGAAGGTGAGTCACACTCCCAAGGAAAACAATTTAAAAAGACAAGATGTTTAATAAGTCTTGAAGGGTCCATTAATGCTTTGTAAAATAAATCAAACAAACCCAAAACCACATTATTTTAATTGTAAAATATATATCAGCCGAAAATAAAGCTTATATTATTTTATTACATTACTATTGGGTCATTATGATGTCATAAAACACATTTTATATTTAAACAGTATTTAATTTTTACCCAAAAATTTGACTGTCTCAGAAAATTATGAAAATTCACCGTTGGATAATTTCGATGCCCTGATTCCAGAAATAATATTCATTTTATCTAAATAATTTTCTAAATATGTTAATTTTCACTTTTAAAATAAAAACTGACATTTATCAAAAATTCATGGGTTTTGACAAAAATGGCTTTCAAACCTTAATAAAAATTACAATTGCATTCATAAAATTATACAATAATTTATATTTAATAAAAATTAATTTAATAATAATAATAATATTTTATTAAAATATTATTTAATTCAAAAATCCATTAATTCATCAAAATAGATTTCTTAGTTGAACATTAACTAAAAATACTATTTGTGTTTTAAAAAAGAAAAACTATTTACAAGGTAACAATAATAAAATGAAAGTATATTAATGATTATATAAAAAAATAATGTAAATAACCATAGTAATAGGGCCTTGTTACATATCCCTTTATAACACCTGTATAAGACCAAAGAGTAAGGTGTGTGAAGGTGATATACTCTTGGGGTGGCTCGGATAACATTGCTCAGGTGGTAATCTCTATAAACTTCCACTTCTATCGTAGGTGGTCCTCCTTAAGCTTAGCATATTCAAGATCAGCTTGGGCTTGGACAAGAGTGAATCCCAATGACGCCATCTCATTTCTAAGCTTTGAAAGATGGGCTTTGTATGGGGTACGTCTACTGGATGAGGCCATCGCTTCCTTTGTCTAGGTAAATTGGATTTGTTAAAGCCCTATATTTATACTTATCAGGTGATCACTGTTCAATGGATATATTAGCAACGGTCACAATTATTAACATAAAACCAAATAAGTTGACATTTTATATAAACATTTTACATAAAGATACATTTAATTATATCAAGAGGGATTTCCATTAATGAATGTTTGGGTCGTTACAATCTTCCCCCCTTAAAAAAATTCTCCCTCAAAATTTTCTTTTCCCACACTAAAACAGATGTGGGTAACTCTGCTTCATAATTTTCTCTGATTCCCACATTTTTTCTTCAAACTTTTGGTTTCGCCACAACACCTTGACAAGGTGCATTTTCTTATTTCATAGAACTTTTTCTCTACGATCTAAGATCTTCACTGGTTTCTCCTCATAATAAAGACCATCCTCTAACGATACCACCTCTGAAGAAAGTACATGTGAAGGGTCTGGTATGTACATCCTTAAGAGGGATACATGAAAGACATCATGTACTTTGGCCATGGTAGGTGGAAGTGCTTGTCAATAAGCCACAGACTCGACACGATCAAGAATCTTGAAGGGGTCGATGTACCTTGGACTTAACTTCCCTTTCTTTAAAAACCTCATGACCTTCTTCCATGGAGATATGAATAAAAATACCATGTATCCAACTTTAAACTCAAGGTCTCATCGACAGTTATCTGCATAACTCTTCTGTCGACTCTGGGTTTCCTTGATATGATACTGAATGGTTTTCATCTTCTCTACCATTTCTTCGACCATTTCTGGTCCAAGGAGATTATGCACACTGACCTCATCCCAACATGCTGGTGTTCTACACCTTTTCCCATAGAGGGCTTCATATGTTTCCATTTGAATTCTCGAGTGGAAACTATTATTATAAGAGAACTCATCCATAGGAAGATGTTGATCCCATCCTCCTTTAAAGTCCATTGAGCACGCTCTCAACATGTCCTCAAGTGTTTGGATAGTCCGCTCAGATTGGCCATCAGTTTGAGGATGATAGGTCATACTGAAGTTTAGTTCAGTATTCAGAGCATGTTGAAGACTCTTCCAAAATGTAGAGGTGAATCTTGGATCTCGATCGGACACAATAGATAGTGGTACTCCATGAAGCCTTACCACTTCCCTAATATATATTCGTGCTAGTTGATCTAATGAGAAATCCTATCGAATAGCAATGAAGTGTGTAGCCTTAGTAAGATGATCCACAACAACCCAGATTGCATTATTGCCTTTGGATGCCTTCGGAAGTCCAGTGACAAAGTCCATGGTGATTTTCTCTCATTTCCATTCTAGTATGGGCAATGGTTGCATCATCCCTTTAGACTTTTGCCTCTATGCCTTCACTTGCTGACACACCAGGAACTTTGATGTATATTCAGCAATCTCCTTCTTCATATTATCCCACCAATAATGCTCTCGGAGATCTTAATACATCTTTGTGTTTCCTGGGTGAATAGAGAAATTTGAACTATGTGCATCATCCAATAGTTACTTCTTCAGATCCAGACTTGATGGAACACATATTATTTTCCCAAATCTCACAATTCCTTCTTCATTAACACTAAACTCTGAGGATTTCCCTTTACTGATAGCTTCAACTTTTTCCTGAATTCCTACATCATCCTTTTGAGCATCCTTTAACCTTTCCAAAAGTGACGGTAGAAAAATCATTTGTGAAAGGATTGATGATGTTCCCTCCTTTATGATTCCTATGTCCATATTCATCAAGTTTAAAAAGATTGGATCCTTTTAAATTCTCATCAATGATAGAATCGATGGGTCCTTTCTACTTAGGGCATATTCCACCTTGTTTGCTTTCCCAGGGTGGTAATGGATTGAGAAGTCATAGTCTTTGATCATCTCTAACCATATTTGTTGGCGCATGTTCAACTCTTTCTGTGTGAATATATACATGAGGCTTTTATGGTCCGTATATATTTCACACTTCTCCCCAAAGAGATAATGCCGCCAAATTTTCAAAGAGAAGATCACTACAGCCAACTCAAGGTCTTGTGTTGGGTAGTTCTGTTCATGAACTTTCAATTACCTTGAAGCATGGGCAATGAATTTTTCATTTTGCATCAACACACATCCCAGGCCCTTCTTCAAAGCATCACTAAATACCACAAAAATTTTTCCACTTGTGGGTAAAGTGAGTATGGGCATAGTGATAAGCCTCCTTTTTGACTCCTTGAAGCTTTCTTTGCATTCATCACTCCAAGAAAAATTTAATCCCTTTTGAGTTAGCTTTTTAAGAGGTTTGGACAATCGTGAGAAATTTCTCACAAATCATCGATAATATCCAACTAACCCCAAGAAGCTATGGATATCTGTTACCAATGTTGGCCTCAGCCACCCCTCAACTGCATCTATTTTGGAGTGATCCACAGATATCTCATTGCTTGTGATGATATGGCCCAATAATGAGACCTCCTTCAATTAGAACTCACACTTGTTGTACTTTTCATAAATCTTCTCCTTCTGTAAGATCTTTAGTATAGTTCTTAGATGCTCCTTATGATCCTCCTTGGTTTTGGAGTATATCAGAATATCATCTATAAAGACTATCACAAACTTGTCAAGCTAATCTCTAAAGACTCTATTCATCATGTCCATGAAGATTTCTAGAGCATTAGTGAGTCCGAAAGGCATTACTATGAATTCATAGTGCTCGTATCTTGTACGAAAAGCAGTCTTGGGGATATCTTCCTTCTTTACCCTTACTTGATAATATCTCAACCGCAAATCCACCTTAAATAAGTATTGTGCTCCATGCAGCTGATCGAACAAGTCATCAATTCATGGTAGAGTATACTTGTTATTTATCATGATTTTGTTGATCTCATGATAATAAATGAAAAGGCACATTTACCCATCCTTCTTCTTGACGGAGAGGACTGGTGCACCCCATGGTGAAGCACCTGGGCATATAAACCCCTTTTCCAGATTCTCTTGTAGTTGTTTCTTCAGCTCCTCAATCTCCACAATAGCCAATCTATATGGAGTCTTCGATATTGGAAACACCCCAGGTATAAGTTCAATTGAGAATTCAATATCTATTCTAGGAGGAAGACCAGGCAATTCCTCAGGGAACACTTCAGCAAATTCCCTCACAATAGGAATGTCTTCTAGGATGGTTTCCTCCTTAGACTCAATCATCTGATCCAAATACACATGTGCATAGGTTAGTAATATCCATACTTGAGATGATGGAGCTAAAGAAGATTCATCTTCTTCCTTTCACTTGTAAAGAATCGGGGGTTGATTCTTCATATGGAGAGTGATTTCCCTCTCATAGAAATTTATGTTGGATCTATATAAGGAAAGCCAATCCATGCCAAGAATTGCATCAAATTCCACCAGATAGAGTATGATAAGGTTTTCTAGGAAGTTTAATCTAAATATTATAGTAGGGGAGGAGTTATATTCATGGGATGCAATGATTGCCCCATTTTCCGTACTCACCGACATCTTCACTTCCATTATTTGTGGTGGTTCTGGGATTGTTCTACTAAACTTTCGAGATACAAAAGAATGCATATAACCTGAATCAAAAAGTATGTTTACTATTCTTGAATGAATAACTAGTGTACCTATCACCACTTTGTTTTCAGGGTTCACTTCGGTAGTAATGATGGAAAAATCTCACCCTTTCTTCCATGGAGGTTGTTGGTTGCCTCTGAGAACCCTTGGATTAGGGCACTAATTTTCAAGATTCCCCAGTTCTTTGCAGTTGTATCAATGAACAACGTGTTGAGGTTCGAACAGATCATTCCTATCCTCTATTACAGCTATGGGTTTTTCTTGTCGGCATTTAATAGCTAGGTTCCCTTCTCTTCCAGACCTAAAGCATTTTCTCATCCCCTTCAGGCAATTTCCAGGGTGCTTATTTCTGCGCCTTTGGAAAGTGAGGTGCTGGAGATTCTAAGCACCATAGGATTTATCCATCAGACCACCAGCATTGAATTCCACCTTAAGCTTCTTATCCCCATGATACCCCTAAGATTCTACGATCTCAATTTCAACCTTGAGGGCACATCGGACAATTTCCTCATATTTGTCGAAGTCACGGATTTCCAGTGCTTTCGGCAGGCTAGGTTTCATCCCACCAAAGAAGCGGTCAACCTTGCATTCGGGGGTAACGACAAAGCCGGAAGCATATCATTCAAGCCTTGTTAAGTTTTCCTCGTACGCTCCAATATATTTGTTGTCTTTTTTCTTGAGGGCAAGGAATTCACTTTCCATCTTAAGCTAGAGGGTGCACGGAAAATATTTATCGAAAAACATCTTCCAAAAATCCTTCCATTCCAATGCATCAATATCCTCCTCAGGATTCGTATTTTTGATCAACATCCACCATTGATCAGCTTCACCATCCATATGATAACCAACTAGGATAACCTTCTCGTGTTCATAACATTAAAGGATGGAGAAGATCTTTTCAATAGAGTTGATCCATTGTTCAGCGATTGATGGATTGGAAGATCCATTAAAAGTATGAGGCCTTTGTCTCATGAATCTCTCGATAGCGACTTGTTCTTTCTTGGGGGGGGGGGGGGGGGTGGACGTTCCTCTTGACCCATGTTTCTATTCAAAGGTTGAGTTATCTGAGAAATAAGCATGACAAAGTTCGTTATTCCTGCTTCCATCAGATTGGGGATCTCTTTAGTACAATCGTCACGTTGATCTTCACATCGGTTATTAGCCTGAGTCCTCCTATTACCGGCCATTGGCTGGAATAAAAGGAAAGTTAGGGGTAACACATAAAGTGTAATACAAAGACAAAACTGATGACTTATAAATAAATTTTATTTCCTTAACATATGAATCTATTGGCTTCAGTCTATGTTATCCGTGATCTACTTTCTAACATATATTCTTAGGGAATTTTTTTTGTCCCTTAATAATGGTTCATACTAAGCTTGTGAATTTACCAAATCATATCCCTTGGGAGTTTCATAACCAAGATTACAGCAAGGCCCATTTTTTCACCATTTCCCATTCAAGTCTATCTCAAAGTGGTGTTTTTGGGTTTTACCCCTAGGATACATCTATGCCAGAGCCACCTCTACTTGCTCGTATCCAGACAGGGATGTATTTTCTTGATAAACCACTTACTCAATACTCACGAAAACTTAGGGATGTTATTATTATACTTAGTCTTGTCTTTGAGGCTTCACTAGGGCTTTCTTATCCTAATCCCAAAAATAACTAAACCTATCCTCTGATACCAACTTTGACAACCCTGCTTTTTATTACACAATTAAACATAATTTATTACATAAACTTCACTTAATACAATATAGAAGATCGAGAGGTATAGTGTCTTTGGGGATTAGGATCATTAAATGAAAACATAAAACATGAAATGAAACATCTTTATTGAAAACTTCCTTTACATGACCACTACATTCCCTCGTACTTAGCATTGTGTGGGATAACCTGAGGACATGCATAAGAAAAGGGTGAGTTATAAAGCCCAGTAAGGTAATAATCAGGGAATAACATGAGGAATACATTACATGTTAGAAAATAGGAATATAAATAGAGTACAAGAGAATCATAAACATAAAGTAATGATAAATCATGATAATCATAACATGGAAATGTGGCAACAACACTTAACATTGAATTAACATGAGCCAAGGCTCATAGCGCATTGAGCATGAGTAAATCCTCATTGCACATGAATCATGAGTAAAACCATGTTGCACTTGAATTAGCATGATTAAACACCCATTTCACATGACATATCATGATACTATACTTTACCCAATGCATTGGAGCGCTATAAGGGTGCACCCTTCTTTGACATTTCATTTCATGCATAAGTGTGCCACATGGATCATAAAACATTGAATCATTCAACATAATATTTTATTCCATGATAAATGAATGTGTAATACATACATAAAACTCTTTAAACAATAAGTACATGTGCATAAAGGTGAATACCCTTGATAGATAAATGTGCATGGTATTCACTACACAATGACTTTGGCTTGGAAAAGCGCGGTGCAATTTTGGCAGCATAACGGTGCGACATAAGAACTCCTAAAAATGGTTGATGAGAGATAAAGGTGTGTATCATCATATTTACATGACATGGAAAGTAAGGGGTCATATAAATACATGTCCCAAAAAATGTAATGGAATTTAGATTCATGATACAAAATAATTGCTAGAATGTAAATGAGGAGAGAGAATTTTCTTTTGGAATTTTGGCATAGTAACGGGTGTACATGGGAGGAATTTAATGAGAGAAAAATGGGTATCCCATCATTCAAACATAAAGATGAAAGTATGGGTGAGGTGAGAAACCATACCCCAACATTTATAATTTAAATTAAAATGGAATAACAATTTAATGAATATTGGACAAAAATAAGAAAGGAAGAAAAACCCTTACTTGGAAGTGTGCTTCCAAAGGCTTGAGAGAGGATTGAGAGAGGCTTCTTGGGTGCTTAGGGAACCTTGGGAGGATTATAGAGAGAGGATGGAAGAGGTTGGATGAATTCCAAAGGCTTTGAGTGAGGAGGAAGTGGGATATTGGGTGGGTTTATATAGGAAAGGTGAGGGAATTCTTTATTATTTAGGTTTGGGACACCTCACATTAAACTAATCCAAACCACAAACCATACCATGGTTTTCTCCCATGATTTTTTGAAAAAGGGAAGTGTAAAACTATATTTTATAAGGCCAAAGTCTGAACTTCTTAAAATAATGGGGTTTCTTATGTGGAGGTGAGTCACACTCCCAAGGAAAACAATTTAAAAAGACAAGATGTTTAATAAGTCTTGAAGTGTCCATTAATGCTTTGTAAATTAAGTAAAACAAACCCAAAACCACATTATTTTAATGGTAAAATATATATTTTATGAACATAAAGCTTATATTATTTTATTATATCACTATTGTGTCATTATGATGTCATAAAACACATTATATATTTAAACGGTATTTAATTTTTACCCAAAAATTTGACTGTCTCGGAAAATTATGAAAAATTCACTGTTGAATAATTTTGACATATTGATTCCAGAAATAATATTCATTTCATCTAAATAATTTTCTAAATATGTTAATTTTCACTTTTAAAATAAAAACTGACATTTATCGAAAATTCATGGGTTTTGACAAAAATGGCTTTCAAACCTTAATAAAAATTACAATTGCATTTATAAAATTATATGATCATTTATATTTAATAAAAATTAATTTAATAATAATAATAATATTTTATTAAAATATTATCTAATTCAAAAATACATTATTTCATCAAAATAGATTTTTTAGTTGAACATTAACTAAAAATACTATTTGTGCTTTAAAAAAGAAAAACTATTTTAAAGGTAACAATAATAAAATGAAAGTATATTCATTATTATATAAAAAAATAATGTACATAACCATAGTACTAGGGTATTGTTACATAACCCCTTATAACACCTGCATAAGACCAAAGAGTAAGGTGTGTGATGGTGATAGACTCTTGGGGTAGCTTGGATAACATTGCTCTGGTGGTAATCTCTATCAAATTCCAATTCTCTCGTAGGTGGTCCCACTCGAGCTTAACATATTCAAGCTTGGATTGGGCTTGGTCAAGATCAAATCCCAATGATGCCACCTCCTTTCCGATCTCTGACAAATGGGATTCGTATGGGGCATGTCTACTGGATGAGGCTATCGCTTCCTTTTTCTGAGTAAATTGGATTTGTTAAAGCCCTATATTTATACTAATCAGGTGATCACTGTTCAATGGATATATTAGTAAAGATCCCAATTCATAACATAAAACCAAATAAGTTGACATTTTATTTAAACATTTTACATAAAGAGACATTTAATTAGATCAGGAGGGATTTCCATTAATGAAAGTTTGGGTCGTTACAGAACCTGGGGTCCCTTTCCAAGAAAATGGAAGAGGGAACCTCATGAAATCCTATACATATAACTTACTCAAATCTTCAACTTTGGAAGTGTCTTAGATCAGAATAAAATGTGTTGATTTTTTCAATCAATCAACCAACACACAGATAGCATTTTTACCTTAAGGATTCTATGGTAATTCAATAATGAATTCCATGGACACCTCATCCCATTTCAAAACCGACACCGGAAGAGGTTGTAGTAGACTAGAAGGTTTCATATGCTCTTCCTTTATCTCTGGTAAGTATAACAATGGGACAAAAAATTAGTAATGTCATGCTTCATACCAAGCCATAATAATCATCATCTAATTTAATAATACATCTTCAAAGTGCCTGAATTAACAACCCACAAAAAAATATGATAGTCATACAAAACTAAATTTCTCATAAATGATGGGACAACAATCAAATTTCTGAAGCAGAGAATACCATCAGAAGGGGGAGACCAACCAAGAATATTCTCCCCACAAACACTACTGCAAAACCAGCCTTCAATAGTGCTGGTATTTATCAGTGCTACAAAAAAACACTGATAAATGACATATTTATCAGCACTAAGAAAAGCACTAATAAATTTAAACTTTTATCAACACTTTTTTTTGGAACTGATAAAGGGTACCTTTATCAGCGCTTTTTTAGCATTGATAAAGGGTATCCTTTATCGGAACTATATCTTTAGCATTGATAAAGGGTAACATTTATTAACACTTTATTTTTAGCATTGATAAAGGTCCGAATAAATAAAATTAAATATTTAAATAAATTAAGAATAAAAAATGAGTTTATTAAAAAAACATTACAGATTTTATTAATTAAATAATTATTGATTAAAATGAATCAATTGATTATACATTATTAAATATTTAACATTTTATTAACTAGATAATTATGATAATTAATTTTATTAAATTGAATATATTAAATATATAGATATATATATTAATTTATATAAATATGATTTATATATTACAAAATATTTATGCACTTTACATTAAATAGTCATATATTTATTGAATAATGGTTTATAATTAAAAATTAATATAAATTAAAAATATTTAATAATTGTATAGTACTCAACATATAATTGAATGTCATTTGATTTTTCAATTTAACAAAGATCAAATTTGTGTTACATTGATTTCACATATATGTAATTAATGCATTTTTATATAAAATGCACACACATAAAACTTATCCATTATTTCAATATTGTTAAAGTGTACTTTTTCTTAATTTATTCAATTTCACTCATTTTTAACATATATGCATGCACATAAAATTAGATATTCATTAATAATGTTAAAAAAATATTTGTAAAAAAATATTTATAAATAAGTATGTTTGTAAATGTACATTTACTATATTTATAAAATTATATATTTATATTTATAAATAAATAAATATTTTTTTAAAAGTATTTATATAATTATAAATAAATAATTATATATATTTAAACAATTATTAAAATTATAATAAATTTACTTAAATAATGAATATATTTACTATATTTATATTTATATTTATTTATTAAATATATATGTGTGTAATTATATAAATATATATAATTATATAAATATTATTTTTTTAAAATATTTCTATAATTATATATAAATAATTATAAATAAATCATTATAAAATTATAATAAATATATTTAAAAAGTAATATATTTACTATATTTATATTTATATATATTTATTAAGTATATATAAATATTTAAAATTTTTTTATTTACAATTATAATTATAAATCCTTTAATAGCGCTTAAGTAATAAGCGCTGATAAAAGAATCTTTATCAGCGCTTTTTTTACACTGATAAAAACAAGGCTTTATTAGCACTAAACAAAACACAAATAAAATGAAAATTTATTAGCGATATAATTTTAGCACTGATAAAGAGTTCTTTTATCAGTGCTTAGGTAATAAGTGCTAGTAAAAGGACTCTTTATCAATGCTTTTTTATAAGCACTAATAAAAGTTTCCCAATCTAATTAAAAAAAGCTAATCATTTGTAAACATGTCACGATATCAGAAGATTTACATGGAATCCACCAATTGTAGACACTTCTCCTCAGTGAATAGAATCTCAAATCAACACAACTCCACTACCTCCAACAGCTCAAGCATCTCATCTGACATCCAGTGTTCAATTGCAATTAGGGTTTCTAAAAAGGGTCTTAGATTTTATTCAACCTAGCGAGGCAGTCCTTCTGATTTTATTTGTGTATTTTTTGTTTTGTTTTTGATTTATTCTTCAACAATGTCATTATTTGTGGTCCGGTGATTGTATACTAGCGGGCCAGGACTTCCGATTTTCTCAATTTCCCATTTTGATTCAAATCTTGATCGCTTATGGAGATTTTATTGTTTTTGGACTTGATGGCGACACATGGAGTTTAGTTGGTTGTTTTATTTTGTTTACATTTCCTAAATTAATCACCCAAAGTTATCATACATATTTTTCATTCTTTATTTTATCTATGAATTCCATACATATGAAATTTTAGAAATTTAAACTAGGGATTTTGTGTGAGGGAGTTGAAGCTAGGTTAAGGGATTTATTTTATATTATACTGCTTCATATCTTCTTTTTTCTACTTATCTGGGTTGGTGTGATAATACAATTTATGGATGAATCATGACAATTTTTATTTAAATTTTTTTTATACTTGTTTTATTCATTTTTTAGGTCAAATAATTCCCACTGTGTTGTTTTTAATTCCTTGGTGCTTATTGCTAGACCGGGGGGATCGATAATGTACCTTGGACACTATCATGATATAAATGACATTCCACCCAAAACATTTGAAATTTTTATTCAATTTTCAATGGGTTTCAACATGGGTTTTTAATCTTCCTTTTGAAATATATAAAACACTTCCCTCATATATATGTATTGAGAAATAAATATCCCATGAATTCCATGAGTCACCTATAAATGAAGGAAAATGTCAACTCACTAATCATCAACATTTAAATAGTGGTAATTGTTAATGTATAAAATTATTATCACCATTCATCTCTTGAACCTCTAAATATTATGTCATCCACATTCATAAACACTTTCAATCTATCCATAAAATTATTTATTATGTAATGATTATGATCAATTCCTTATTTTTTTTAATTAAAGTTTTTTTAATAATTCATCTAACCTTAAATACCAATCTCTTAGTTCTTGTTTCAATTCATAAATCACCTTTTTTAAAATAATGATAAAACTATCTATTTGTTTGATGTAGTTCCTATTCATGAAATCCATTATTAAATGATAATTTTAGATCTAGTTGGAGTACCTTGAATTTCCTTGGGATGGTTCAGTGTGGTGATATGAATCCCAAGAGTCTTGAATGCTTTAAAATATTGATATACCATTAATTTTAAATATAATAATTCCTTAGGTTTCTACATCACTTGTTTCAATATATTTTTATATCTTCTAGTTGATTAAAGTAGAGTATATTAGTCTGGTTTATCATATTTGAGATTCGTATTACTCTTTAATTGCCTTTATTATATTTTCATTTGTTTAGGGGATTTAAGAAAGATTTGATGTAGAGTAATTATTTTCTTATATTCAATTACCCATTTTCTCCAACATACTGAAATTCTTTGAAACAATCAATTGCTGAGTTTCCCTTATTATAATTTTCTATAACTTTCAATTTTGATAATGAATATCTTATGTTTATTTATTTATATTCTGTATAAAATTAATCTTTTATGAACCCAATAGTATGGATATAAACCAAAATTTTATGAACGCTAATCATTTGACAAAAAAATATGAAAAAATAAGTTAAAGAGTTCATCAAGTTTGCAAGAGATCATGCAGACGACACTTCTAAAATCTTATGTTTGTGTTTATGTTGTTGTTATTCAAGAAAATTTATTCCAGGAGAGTTGGAAGAATATTGATGTCTATTTGGATCCATTTATAAATGGATCCAAAACAAGGATTGGTTATGCATCACTCACAAAGCTAATAATAAAGATAATGATTCTCTGTGCACTTCATTACTGTTGGTTAACTACCGCTTAGCATAGCATCTAACCTAAAATTCTTGCCTGGTGTCCCCGTGATGCTCTCATCCCACATGTAGAGGGAAACAAACTAATTAGATTCTTTAAAATCGAAATAAAATTTTATATAATAATCTAATTCATTAGGTAAAGGTTTTATGGAAAACACATATGATTCAAGAAGAAACATGAGAATCAGAAAATGATATGAAGGAAAAATATTCCGAATTATTTAAATAATGAATAAAATTATGAGAAAGAGAAGGGAAAGTGAATGTTTGATGTTGATATTATAGAAATGGTGGTGAGTGTCTATGGGATGAATGAATCAAGGGGATTCTAGATATGAAGTTCAGGTCATATGTTATGCTAAGAAATAGTTAAACAATAGTAGTGAAGTATATAGAGAATCCTTATTTTTGTTATTAACTTTGTGAGTGATGCAAATTCAATCCTTATTTTGTATCCATTGATCAATCGAGACAAACAGATATCAATATAATTAATTTTCTTGCAGTTTCCTAATATCCATATAGTCTTCTAAACCATAATGAAGTGAACAAAGAATCCTTAGTTTTTTTATTAGATTATATTTGGACCAAAGAAACACTTTGGAAAGATGTAAAGGTAATTTTACCATATGCTTTCTCTATTTTACTGAAAATTTATATAATGAAACATTGATTTAATTTTCATTATTCCTTATAGAGTTCATTTATTTTATAATATTTTTGTCCATGTGGCATGCCTTTACCAAAAGAGCAATGACTTTGTATCTACTCACTCATAGAGGTGATATTGTTGTTTTCATAGTGAAATAATTTTCCATGGAATTAATATATTGTTTCATATTTACGTTTAATATATTTCCTTTTATTATTACTCACAAAATAATTATTTTATTTTATAGGTGGATTATTTTGTTCTAGTTGGGGTGCTCTATCCAACATTCATGTTTTTTCTTCCTTAAAACCATTTCACCCTTACTGTGGTGCATTTATCACCTTCTTTCAAATTACCTCCACTACCTTTGCAGAAACAGCAATGGTGTTGCCTTTGCTCAATCACATAGGTAATCTTGATGTTTTCATATTAAAATCATTTTCCATAGAATTAATATATTTTTTCATATTTATGTTTAATTTATTTCTTTTTAGTATTACTCAAATAATAATTGTTTTCTTATAAATGTGGATTATTTTGTTTGAGTTGTGGTGTTATGTCCAACATTCATGCTTCTTCTCCCTTAAAAACTTTTTACCCCTACATTGGTTCATTTATAATTTTCTTTCAAATTATCTCCACTACCTTTTCAAGAAGAGAAACAATGCCACCTCTTCTCATCCATAGAGGTAATCCTGATGTTTTTACATTAAAATCATTGTCCATAGAATTAATGTATTATTTCATATTTATGTTTAATTTATTTCTTTTTAGTAATATTACTCTCATAATAATTTTTTCTTATATAGGTGGATTCTTTTTTTCAAGTTGGGGTGCTCTATCCAACTTTAATTCTCATTCTCCCTTAAAACCTTTTCACCTCTACAATGATTCGTTTACCACTTTCTTTCAAATTACCTTCACTACCTTTATAGAAAGAGAAACGATTCTACCTCTGCTCAATTATAGAGGTAATCTTTATGTTTTCACAGTAATATCATTTTCCATAAAATTAATTTATTTTTTTCATATTTATATTTAATTTATTTATTTTTATTATTACTCATATAATAATAGTTTTCAAATATAAGTGGATTATTTTTTTCTACTTGGGGTGCTTTGTCCATATTTCATCACTTTATGCACCAAAAATTCCACAAACTTATTCTACCTCAAAACCTTTCACCCCTGCAGTGTTGACATTTATCACTTTCCTTCAAGTTCTCTCCACTGCTCAATCACAGAGTGAATCTTGATATTTGCAGAGTAAAATTATTATCCAAATAATTAATGTATTATTTCATATTTATGTATAATTTATTTCTTTTTAATATTACTCATAATAATTTTTTTCTTATACAGGGGGGTTCTTTTTTTTAGTTGATGAGGTTTTCTCGAAGCTACTCATACAGTGTTGTCAGTTCGACAAAGAAAGTCAATAGAAATCATGGTATCATTGACATGATTGGTTTGAGACTTTGGGACCCATAGGAATCAGTCATACCTCAATACAACACATGTTGTGACCAATGTGACTCCAAGTACTTCATTCTATTTTAAAATGACATTAATTTTTTGTAAAAAGGACAACTGACTCAATGTGTCTGTTATTAGTTTAAAATTGACATTTGACTTTAAAAAATTTCACTCACTGAAAACTGAGAAAACATGCTTGTATTTTCTTGATGATTTAGGAAATAAATTCATAAATCATTTGTTACATGTAGGAATCGGTATCACACCAAAATGATACACATTGTGATCTGTATGAGTCAAAGAATGTGTTTCAATTTTAAAATGGCATTTTAGATAGAATAGAGGAATGAGCCCGTAAGGGGAATCATAGCACTAGTGTTTCATCTTGTCACCGCCTCCTTGATCTGTCCCGGATCGGCTCAGATTCCCTCTTGCACGACTGTTTGGTGGTGGCATCTCTTCTTCCACGGTGGTGCCGTGCGTATTTTGGGCTCGACATTCTTGGATTCTCACTCCATTGTCTTCTTCTCTCGCATATCTCCCCTGATGGATAGGGTTTCATGATGGCGCGGTGTGAAGCAGAAGCCGAGGTCTTGCTGACACGGTTGGGGTTGGGGTCACCTCTTCGTTTTTGTGCATCTGGTGGTTGAGCATCGTTCGGCGGGAGTTTTGGATGGCGGCGACGGGACTACGATCTAGTTTGCGGGTGGGATTCCTCCCGGATTTCTGGTGATGGTTCGATTTTGTTTTTCTTATTTGCATTTGTTTTTGTTTTGGATGGTTTTGTTCTGTTCGTGATTTTGGTTTCGTGACTAGTGCATTGACCTGGCAGTGGTGATTCGTCAGAAGCTGGTCACATTGGGGATCGTCCCCTTGGCTCCAGTGATTTCTTATGTGTGGTTTGTTTTTGAGATGATGGTTGATTGCTGGGATGGATTGAGTTTGGTGGAAACGACGTTGATTGAAGTTTTATGAGGTTGGATGTTCTTCCTCGGTTTGTTTGCTCTGACCACTGGCTCCGATGATGGGTGGTGACATTAACATTGATATCTGGTGTCGTTTTCTCCGGTCACGGGCTTCGACAGCATTTTATGGGTTGAAGACGACTGTGTTCGATGATGGCGATTTGCAGGTGATGATTGCGGATGTAGGCGACAAGACTCCGGCTGTCGCGGGTGGCCCTTGGCTCGAGGCCTCCTCAGGTTGTGTGTTTTGAATTTCAAATTTGGTCTGATCTTTAATTATGGTATCTCGTGTGATATTTGTGGTTATTTCTTATCCTAAAAGTGGCTTTCTTGGGTGATGTTTTTGAACATTGTAATGGTTACTGGTAACCCATAAACCAGATTTTAGAAAATGGAAAAAAATGGATTGCAGGAAATTTTAGTAAAAAAGAAAAGTGATGTAATAAAAACCAATAAAACACATTCATATTGTTTTGATACATTAGGAAAATAATCCATTAGTTATTTGGAATGTGTGGGAATCCGCTGCACCTCAATCTAATATATAGTGTTACCGGTATGACTTGAAGTGTGTCTTCATTTAAATTTGACATGTATTTTACTAAACAAACTGGCCTACTCAAAACCAAACAAAAACATTCATATTGTTTTTATAATTTAATAAAACAATCCATAAGTGATTTTAGACATTCATGAATCAGTTTCACCTCAATCTAATGCATGGTGTGACCAATATGACTCCAAGTGTGTGTTTTTATTTAAAATTGACATCAATTTTAGTAAAAAGGATAACTAAGCTACTAAAAATAGAGAAAACCATTAATTATTTTTTAAATAATTTATTAAAATGATCCATAATTCATTTTTGATGGGTAGGAATCAGCCTCACCTCAATCTAATACACAATGTGATTGGTATGAGTCAAAGTGCAAGTTTGAATTTTAAAATGGAATTTTAGTAAAGAAGACAAGTGATGTACTCAAAACTGATAAAACAAATTCATATTGTTTTTATACTTTATTAAAACTATCCATAAGTAATTTGGGATTTTTAGGAATCAACCTCACCTCAATATGATGCATGGTCTGACCGGTATGACTCAGAGTGCGTCTTTTTATTTAAAATTGTCATCAATTTTTGTAAAATGGAAAATTGTCCTACTCAAAACCAAGAAAAATAATTTTTATTATTTTTATACTTTACTATAATGATCCATAAGTCATTCGTGACATGTAAGAATTATCCTCACCTCAATCTGATACACCATGTTCCCGATATGACTCAAAGTGTCCGTTATCAGTTTAAAATTGGCATTTTAGTTTAAAAAGTGTCACTCACTGAAAACTGATCAAATGCGATCTCATTTTATTGGTGATTTTTTAGAACAATTATTAAGTCATTTTTGATGTTTAGGAATCATTTTAACATAAAACGGATACACGATGTGATCGAAATGAGTCAAAAGTGCATGTTTCCAGTTTAAAATGACATTTTAGTAAAAAAGACAACTAAAATACTCAAAACTGAGCAAACAAATTCAGATTGTTTTGATGATTTAGGAAAATGATCCACAAGTCATTTGAGATGAATTGGAATCTGTTTCACCTCAATCCAATTCACGGTGTGACCGGTATGACTCCAAGTGCATATTTTTATTTAAAATTGACATCAATTTTAGTAAAATTGACACTATATGTTAATTTATTTCTTTATATTATTACTAACATAAGAATTGTTTTCTTATATAGGTGCATTATTTTACTCGAGAAGGGGTGCTTTTTTTGGAAATAGCATGAATCTGGTCTGGATTAAAATATAAAGGAACATTGATATTTTTTAATGTATGTAATAATTTGTAATTATGTAATTGTATGAATTAATGATTGAAATGTCTATAATATAGTGTTTTATTCTTGTGTTTGTGTTGTAAATTTCATCTCATTTAAATCCTATATTGGGACTTTTTTTTGATATTTGGTGTGTTTCTAGGGTTGCGATGTGCTGTAACAACACACTGTAGCGATGCTGAAGTGTGCAGTTACAGTATACTATAGTTTGACCCTTTATCAGTGCTTTTAAAAGCACTGATAGAGGTCACATTTATTAGCACTTTTAAAAGAACTAATAAAGGTATACTTTATCAGCGCTGATAAAGGTCTATTTTATAAGAACACAAAAATCGCAGATAAAATACCAGGTCTTTTAACATTGCTCATGTAGTTAGTGAATTTCTAGCACTGATAAAGGCCATTTCTAGAACTATTAAAGTCTGGTTTTGTAGTAGTAAAAAAAGGTTTCCCCAATTCCTATGAACTAATTATCCTATTACTGACCCTACAAAACATACTAAAGGTGAGATGAAGATAATTAAACATTGTCTAGAACTATATTTGAACCATCCCCTTGACTATACAGATGTACCTAAGTAAAGAGACCCATCAGGTTCCACTCTTTCTATGATTATAAGACAGGTTGTGGTGGATCTTTCATATTGAGAAAATCTATGACAACTTTCTCCTTCCTTGAGGTGTAGCTGATGTTAAAGTAAAATTTATAAAGGTATTTCACCCATAGTCTCTACTATATATTTAAGTCTATAAGAAAATATGTAGCTTAGAATTTTAAGGTTAAAAAATATTATGAACCTCACCCCCAAAATATAGTGCCACCAACACTTAATCTCATGCATAATAGTGGAAAGCTAATAATCATAAGTGGGGAAATTTTTATCATGCATCTAAAGCTGAAGAGATACATAGGCCACAAGGTGATCATCCTACATAAGCATTCAACCCAAACCTACACTAGAAGCATCACAATACACCACATATCCCATACCAGGATCAAGTAAGATCAAAATAGGTGATGATGTTATACATAATTTAAAATCATCAAAAGAAGTTTGATAGTAAGAATATCATGTGAATTTCACCCCTTTCTTATTAATATTGATCAAAGGTGATTCTAAATTCAATAAATCCTTGAAGAACCACCGATAATATCTCATAATACCTAAGTATCTATAAATCTCAAATACATTTCGTGGATCCTCCCATAACAAGACAACCTTCACCACCTCAAGATTGAATGATATGCTACATTTAGAAATCATGTGACCTAGGAACTTCCTTCCTTGAATCCAAATTTTTATTTTATAAATATTTTTATAATTTTAGTGATTACTCAAGATTTATCAAAACTAGATTCAAGTGGTGCTCGTTATCAGACTTATATCTCGAATAAAGTAGGATATCATCCATGGACACAATGAAAGAGGTGTTGAGATATTTATTGAATATTTTTTCATTAAATCCATAAAAACTTTAGGATACTTATTTATACAGAAATGAATTATAATATATTCATAATGGTTATAGATGATCCTAACATTGGTATTTGGAATATTAGAATCCCAAACCCTGAGCAGATAGTAACCCTACTAAAAATAGATTTTTGAAAATAACTTCACTCCCTTTAACTAATCAAAGTAATCATCCACATGGGGTGAAGGGTACTTATTATTAATAGTTACCATATTCAACTTTTGATAGTCTATGAACAAATGAAGTGAACCATCTACTTTCTTGGAAAAGGTATTAGGGACGGAACACAGTGAAACACTAGGCTGAACAAAACCTTTCTCTATCAAATCATTCAACTGGATTTTGAGCTCCTTTATATTTGTTGGTTCCATATGATAAGAGGGTATTGAGATATGCTACATATCTGGTACCAAATCAATCATAATCACTACGTCCCTTTCTATAGGAATACTGAAGAATTTATTTGGGAAAAAATTAGGGAAGACCCTAACAAACAAAGAAATATTTATAATAGAGTAAATGTAATCAATATTGACTATAAAGGAAAATAATAAACTCCTGAGATCTATTTGGGGAGGTAATACATGACTAAACCTCAAATCCCACTCTCCCTAAAAAAACCAAGAGATCACATTGGTGAAAAAGAATAAAACAGATTGATGATAACAATCAATCTAAATAGGATGAGAAACAAGCCAATCCATCCCGGTGATGGTGTTAAATATATCCAGAACAACAACCAGTAAATTTCAAAGTAACATCATGTTATCTATCAATGGAGAACAATACAGACAATGAAACCCATGATTTTTATTTTTCCAAGAGTTTTTTCTAAATCTATAACATTGTACATGAGCTCCATTGTAAGTTTAAAAATATTAATAAAATGGAAATACATAAACTATTTTTCGGGACCTATATTAAATAGAGAAATCTCTATAGAAGATGAAACAAAGATAATACCTCTCATTATCACCAGACCCATGTCAACCTCCATCAAAATATTATCCATTATATGAAGGAGCTTTGCTTATGAGGCCTTTGTATGGAGCCCTATAGAAATTGAATTTTTTTACTACACTATAGTTAAATTTGTAGTTAAGGATCCCTAACCAAAACAAGGAATATACATGGCCTAGAAAAACCTCTATAAATGGTTTTGGAAGCCATAGGAATTTCCCATTTTCAGGTGTGCAAGACAAGAACAATAGGTTTTCCCAACCTTGCCACACCAATAGAAATTCATGGGTAGAATATTTACTACTACAGATGGTGCATAGGATACCTACTATGGATCACCTCCTCCGCCACTCTTGCGATGATCGTGAAACTTCCTCTTCTTTCCCTATGTGCCACTGAATCTTCCCCAGGGAGGAAGAGAAGGGGAAGAATAAAAAATCGTGCATTTTTTATTCATTTCTTCCTTCAGGGACCTATCAACTATGCCACCATAGGTGGTAATATTTAGATTATTCACCTAAAATCATATATCTAGTCTCAAACCCTATAGTTACTTCTGAGCTTTCAATTGATTATTCCTCACAACCTCCAAATAAAAATAGATCATCTTCACAAAATGATTGATTTATTATAATGTTGAATGCTCTTACTACTACAAGGATGGGAACTCTATATATTTTTTCATCATAAAATAATTGGGTAGAAATACTGAAATAATAGAGTCTTGAAACAATTCCAATCCAATCTCGCATGTCTATCGGCATGTACGGTATAATCTCATCATCTATTGCTGGGACCCTCAATCCTGAGTGTCATGAACTTCACCTTGATAGATTTAGGTGTCTCTATGAATTCTAAGATCATATCAATATTTTCCATCCAATCCTATGGTTCTTCGGTTTTATTCATACCCTTAAATTATGGGGGCTTCTCACATATGAACTCTAGAGATTGATCCTTGTCTCCCCCATGTTTAGACTACACCTCAACAAGTTATTCCTAAAATCATGGTAAATTCTAGTCCACAACACAAAATTCTCACATGATAGCCTCTATAGTATTTTCATCTAGAGGAGGATTCTATTAAGGAGAATTTCTTGTTGCACCATCCTATGTAACCCATGGAATACATCTCAGAGGCATGTTTTTGCACACTAGAAATAGAATAAAATGATCAGACGACATGATAATCTAAGTTTAAACCAAAATACCATAATAAGAAAATGAGATCAATATCAAAACTCAACATAGGAGACACACATCCCAATATCCCATGATAACTTGAGGCTCTTCATAATAAGATCTATCGAGAAACTCACTGCAACCTACCTATCAAGTCTTGAAAATAAAATCTCATATCTACTGACATCCCAAGAATGATCATAACCATACTTTGATACCAATTTGTAATGAATTTACCAAGTATACCCTCTAGAAATTGGTATCCAAAACAACCCACTACGTACCTGAAGGGTGTTCCCGATCCCCATAGACTAGTAATTAGAACCCAGGCATCAAACAACAACCAGAGGCAATGATTTCATCCAATCTAAAACAAAATATGTAGAATATATATATATATAATAGAAATAGATATTTGAATAAAACTAGAATAAATATATGTTATAACCAAAGAGAAACAACAGTAGTGATACAAATCAAAATCTAGATAAAACCAAAGGAGCATGTCCAACAAAACCAGAAAGGGCATCTAGAAACCAAAAACCACTACTCTATGTGATATGTAGGAAATATCTCACTATATCATCATCAGTTACCCATTCCCAGCTGACATAAACCTCGATGTCTCCCTATGGAACCCTACCTTTTCCTATATCAAAATAAAATAACAATTCTACACACCACTGAAGGGGTGTGTGCGGTGTGATCTAAACATCCTTAATAGGATCCCACCCATGTGTTCCATATCAAGTCTATGTTCAAATAATCACAATATTCTCATCTTAAAGAAAACATGTCATTCTAAGTAGTAAAGATATTTTATATCAAAATCATGTTAAATATTCCCCTTTAACATAGTTCTAGAACATAGTTAGGTGAAATAATTTCAAATCAAAAATCCACATTTCTCAAAACATGTATATCAAATAAAAAATAGTACAAAGACAAAGAACAATGGTAAAAGGGACAAGGATCACAATACATTAGGCTAGAAGACCACTCATACCACAATCAATGAATATTGTATAGTCAAGTCCTTAGAACATGGGCCTAAGGAGTAGAGGAGCACCCCATTGGTGAGCTCCCAAACAGTTTTAAGGTCAAGTCCCTAGAACATAGACCTAGGGAGTATAGGAACACCCCATGAGTAAACCCCCCAATGATAAAATGTTCAAGGCCTGATAATATATCTTCCACCTAAGTACCTAAGGCTTCCCACATGCTTAATTTATCAAATTGATTTCAAAGGGATTCATATTTAACAATAAATTCCAAACAACCCTTTATTATATAAAAACATGATTTTAAAATCTATTTTTCAATTCTTTAAAAACACCATTTCTCTTACCAAAACAAGGGAAACCCCATATTTTATCAAAAACTCATTTACACACATAAATTAGTCATGAAAATTTATTTATAAAACAATTTATAAAACCAATATCAATTATGGTTCATCCAATATAGGCTAGATACGGAACCACTGACCTCAAACTCAGGTCAAACACTACCCGCAATGGGATATACACACTGGGAGGAACACATAACCAAAAACGAAGGCCCTATAATCAATTCCCATATATAAGAATCGAATTACATAATAAAAATGGTTGGTTGAGAGGATATATCAAAACATAACTCAAGGGTCTCGCACGCCGCACAACAACTAACATAAGGGATGAAACCTAGAATAAGATTTCACAAAAGATCTATAGGGAAAAAACAAGAAACATCATATGGAGAAAAGATACCATACATATATCCCAACATCATTGCCACAACCAAGAGTGATGAAGAAGAAGAAAGGTCACACTCACCAGAAGATAAGTAATGCAATCAAGCCATAGATCAAGAACCGAATGGATGAAATCGTAGGAGAATAGATCACCCAAAATTTACTAGAAGGATGCCTAGATTTTTAGGGAGAGTTTTCATAAAAAATTAAGAGAGAGTTTTGTGATTGGTGAATAAAACCTACTGGGGATGATGGTTTTGTGTCATAAATCCCAATTTTGTGGCATAAATCTCCCATAATTCTCGTACACCAAAAAACATATAGCCTCAGGTTAAAAATCCCAATATAAATATTTATAATGTAAAAAATGGTTTATGGAATAAAAAAAAATATTCCTTAAACCATTTTCATATATTATGCTTATAAAATAATTTAAATCATATGTCAGAAATTTACAATGTAAATGTGCCCTACAAGCAGCGCCCAACCCAGGTTCTATCGAAACTCACAAAAAGTGTCTAATTCCCTATGAACCAAAATATAAAACTCTTAATCATAAAAAAGAGAATAAATTTTATCCAAGATGTTATCTTCTTCACATAGTGGAAGAGTATATGAAGGAAGCTAATATGGGTCCAATGATAGTGAGAGGTAACATCACTATAGATTCCTCTTTAGTGACTACTTTATTTGATACTGGTGCATCCCATTCATTTTTATCAACTCATATTTTGAATTTTATAAACCTTCATATGGATCTTATGTATTATGTGATGTTTATTTCTATGCCCCTTATAATGAAGAGAGAGTAGGATATCTGATTCCCATATTTCATCATCTCTTTATTAGAGATTGAGCTCACCTAATATTTTATGATTATTGAAATGGTACCTTTGGATGTCATTATTGGGATGGATTGGTTGATCTCACATAAATACTAGATTTACCACTACCATTGATGGGTCTCCATTACTTCCCTAGATGGGTTGTGTCATGTTTTCTAGGGAGAACAAGACTTGCAGTAAATGATAGCTGGACCACCTCTTTCAGTATTGGGCTAGGTGATGTCTATTTTTTTCTTTTGACTTAGAGTAATAACCTTTGAGTGGTGATATTCCTTCAAATTCATCAAGTTTCTTAATGTATTTTCATATTACTTTTCTAGTTTACCACCAGTAAGAGAAGTAGAGTTTTATATTGATTTGGAACCAAGTTCCCAGTCCATCTATATTCCTTATTACTATATAGTGATAGTAAAACTAAGAGAGTTAAATATTCTACTAAATGATTTGTTGGATAAAGGATTTATACTCCCAAGTTTTTCACCTTGGGTGGTGCCTGTTATTTTTGAAAAGAAATTTGATGGTAAACTTTTCCTTTATATTGATTTCTAAAAAACTCAATCGAGTTAGGGTAAAGAAAAAGTATCTATTTCTAGTGATTGATTATTTGTTTGAACATTTAAAAGGGTCGAAGTAGTTCTTGAGGATTGATCTTCAGTCTAGTTATCACCAGTTGAGAATAAAAGAATATGATATCCTAAAGACCACCTTTAGGATTAGGTATATCTATTAAAAGTACATTATGGTGACCTTTGTTACCAATTCTCCTAAATATTTTATAGAATTAATGAACAGAATATTCCATGATTACCTCAACTCATTCATGTTAGTATTTTGGGATGGTGTGTTGGTTTACTCTAATATTGAGGAGGAACATGTGCATCATCTAAGAGTAATTTTGGGAATTTTGAGAGATCACCAACTTTATTCTAAGATATCAAAATGTAATTTCTAGATTTAGAAATTGAATTTATTGGAACATGTGGTCCTAGAACATGGTATTTCAATTGAACCTATGAAGATAAAGGTTGTTATAACATGTGAACAACCATGAAACATTTTCAATATTTGTATTTACTTGGGTTTAGAGGGGTACTACTATAGGTTTGTTAATCACTTCTCAAAATTGACTTCTCTAATGACCACTCTCACTCAGAAAGGAGTAAACCTATTATATAATTTTAAATGTCAAAATCATTTTAATGAGTTGAAGTGAATTTTTACTTTTACACTAGTGTTTACTCTTCCAAAGTTTGGGTAGGGATATGTGATATTTTTTGACACATCAAGTTTGGGTTTGGGTTGTGTTCTCATGTAGGGTGATCACATGGTGGCTTATATCTCTTGATAACTTAGGAAGAAATAGAAGAACTATCATACTTGTGACATCAAACTTTTATCTATGATGCATTATCTTAATATTTGGTGGAATTGAATTTTCATAAAAAGGTTTAATGTTTATTCCAATCATAAAATCTTGAGTTATATATTCTCTCAAAAGTATTTGAACATTCATCAGAGACAATGGGTGTAAAACCTACCATCATTTGTTTTCAACATTATTGACACCCATGTAAAGGGGAATGTCGTTGGTAATGCTTTGATCCAAAAACTTCTTAAACATATCATTAAATAATATTTAGAAGAGGGGAATATGATGGCTCTCTTTGTTTTCATGCATTTAGGAGTTTAGGTGGATGGGATTGAGATTATTCTAGAAAGTGTACAGTTGATCTCCCCTCTTCTCGAGATGATTCTTCAGAAGCAATATCTTGATGATGGATTATGTGTATTTAGGGATTCTCTTTATGTTAGGGATACCATCGATGAGTGATCTTTATCTTATGAGGTTATCCCATTCTTTATGAGTTGGTGCGTTGTGCCTTTGACTATGAGAAAAGTTGTGATGGGGGATTTCCATAATTCTATATAGGTAGTGAACCCTGGAACCAAAAAGATGTTCTATGAAATGTGGTGATGATTCTGGTGGCTAGGTATGAGCTGAGACAATGATGATTTTTTTCTCATTTTTATACTTTCTTACAGTTCAAGACTGAGCACTATAAACCTTTGGGTTTTCTTTAGACCCTTAATGTGCAAACTTGGAAGTGGGTTGAGATTTCGATGGGTTTCATGGTTGGGTTTCCTCATGTCTCTTGAGGGAGGAATATGCTATGGATTTTGACTGATCAACTAACCAAATCAGCTCACTTCATCCCTATTCTTAATAAAACCAAAGCTGAGTACTTGGTAAGTCTATATGTGCAAAAGATTTTCAGATTACATAGAGTTCCATCTATTATAGTTTTTTATATGGATCCTCATTTCACTTCTCATTTTTGGATATACCTCTAGGTGTAAATGGGATTTTAGGTTGGTTTGAGTAAGGTATATCATTTGTAGATGGATTTCCAGATAGAATGAGCTATAAAAATTCTATAATACATGCTTCATGCATGTGTTATGAGTATTAGTGGATCTTGGGATAACCACTTGGGGATGGTTGAGTTTTCCTATAACAATAGTTACCATTCATCCATTTGGAATCCACCCTTTGAGGCCTTATATGGTCTCCCATGTAAATATCCATTATGTTGGTTAGAGATTGGTGAAACTTCCTTGATTAGGCCTGGTTTGTTCTAAGAGATTATAGAAAATGTTCAGTTGATTCTTTAGAGGATGGTAATGAAACAGAGTTCTATAAATCTTATGTTGATATTTTTTTATGCCCATTAGAGTTTTCAGTTGGTGACCAGGTATTTTTGATAGTTTCACCTCAGTTGTGTCATTTATGGCATGGAAAATTGGAAAAAAATACACCAAGATATGTCATACAGTTTGAGATTATTGATCAGATTGGAAAATTGGCTTACCATTTTAATTTTCCACCTTTATTGACATTGATTCATAATGTGTTTCATGTATCACAACTCAGAAAGTATCTCTCTATCCCATCTCATGTCTTGAGCTAGGAGGTCCTTGATATTGAACATAATTTAACCATGATTGAGAATCTATTTTGGATTTTTTATTTTGAGATTAGGGATATTCATGTAAAGTATATATCTTTGGTTTGTGTGTTATGGTGAAATGGTTCTAATTTTCATGAGTCTTAGGAGTGTGAGGAACTAATTATATAGCAGTGACCTCATCTCTTTGACATGTATTATTATTAA
This sequence comes from Viscum album, assembly GCA_963277665.1. Taxonomy (NCBI): domain Eukaryota; kingdom Viridiplantae; phylum Streptophyta; class Magnoliopsida; order Santalales; family Viscaceae; genus Viscum; species Viscum album. Next base: position 2,028,778,467 of record OY728127.1, read on the forward strand.
TATGTTTTATGGAGGAGGAAAGCATTTATGGTGGAGAGATTATAACATCGTGTTACCTATTTTCAGGTACTTCTTTACCCTTGTTTTGATCTCTCTCTATTTAGGTCTTTATTTGGGTTTTTTTTGGATAATTTTTAAAAAAAATTATAAGTTTTGGTGTATTGCACAGTTGGTATGTGATTAGGGAAAATAGTGTGGTTTTTTCTAGCAAATTGTGTTCCTTGTTTGATGGTTCTGGAGGGTGGTGCATAGTTGGTGCATGGTTAGTCCAAACTATATAGCCTCCCCGATAAACCATTTGGCTTATAGTAGTGATGGTTTTCAAGGTTGGTTCAGGGTTAGCCTAACCATGCATCCAAACTATACACCCTTTCTATATGCCTAGTGAGAGCACATGGTTAAGCGCATGATTAGCACTAACTGTGCAGCTTGACCATGTAAATCATGTGGATGGTTTTTAATACCACAAAAATTGTGATTAAAATAACAAGACCCTCGTTTTATATTCAAAAATACACCTAATAAAATCTAATATAATCTTTTTTCTTTTGGAGGATCCCTATAGGAATTTTTTCCCCTCTAACCTCTTCTCTCATGGATCAAAATACCGATGTATTTGATCGATCTATCTTCGGTAAGTGAACTATCTCTTCAGTTTAGAATCCACTTATCATATTTTATATCTTTCATTAAGAGTGATTAATCCTCATGTTATTGATCTATTGGATCTTCAATTTTATGGATTATGTTTCAAGTTATTCTTTCTTGATATTCCTCACCTTTGATTCCCTATTAGGAGTTTTTATTTTGGGTTATTGATCATTTGATCACGTAACCTGAAGGTAGGTGGTTCTATATGGATTTTCCTATGATTGAAAACGTGATTACTCTGTTGGTTTGAAAATGTAATTTAAATTTATTTCCTTGGTTTTAAAGGATTTTATGCTTTATTTTTAAAGGTATGAAGTTGTGAAATAAAATCCCTTTTTTAATGGTTTGATGTATTGGGTGTATTTTAATAAAATATGGCTTGAAATGAGAATTTATTTAATAATGATTTCTTGAGAAAATGGATTTAAATAAAAGAAGATTTGGAATGGAATGAATTTGATGAAAACCTATTATTTGGTTTTAAAATTTAAATGGTGTGATGAAACATGGAAATAAGAATTTGAACTGTGAATGATGAAATAAATTGAAATTTGTCCAAGATTGATTGATTGATTGATTAAATAACATGTGAGCCTAAGTGGTTAGTTGTTTATTCAGAAAATCATGGTAGAACTCTAACTCCCTAGTAATATATTGCTGATGAGAACTTTAACTAAAACAAATTTGGAATGATTTCCCCAGATGGGGTGTTGATTTTTTAAAATCCTATTGGGTTATCTTTTCACACACCCTACCTTTACCTTCAGGAGTTTATAAATTATATTATATCAAGTCCAAGAAAAGTGAAAGTTCCACTTAAAGGTAGTGGTTGTGCTTATTTCGTGGAACATTGTGTGATTATTGTAACCATTGGAGCTACAATCCATTCATTTCATGAAGTTGAGAAATCTTATTTTGATGGATGATGTGTCATTTAATTAGATGATGTATTACTTTAGGGGTTGTACCTATATAGTTGTGATTATTTTCTACTTGAGTTTTGTTTAGAATATTGACTATTTATTGTTCATTGATTTTGTAATGTCCTAGATTTTCTGTGTATTATTTTTAAATATTATATGGATTTATTTCAAGAATAGGCACTGAGATGAAGTGCAATTTTGAGGCCCAGTGTGCCCAGAATTAATGTTTGAACTAAATTAAAATATTAAATAATATGCACATATGGTTGTCCTAAAAAATGGAATAACTTCTAAATGGGTTCACATATCAAAACTATGAGGGAACTATTGAGTTTAAAATAGTGGCATTACCCAAGGTGCAACCTAACATCGGTCAGTGGGGGTATCTTGTGAAAAATTTATCACGGGCACAAAAATGAATAAAATAAATTAAAAAAATTTATTTCATTTCAAATGTTAAAGTATTGACCAATTAAATTTTAAATAAGACCCTTTTTCAAAAATCTAAGGTTAGCCTCATAACCCTAGAATTCCCTAGATATGTCATAGAAAGAACATCTAGAGAATCCCTCTGATGGATGACAACGAAATCACGAATCCAAGATTGGCATGCACCAATCTTGTTAGATCTCACCAATGATGACGAAATGGAGTCTAATCTTCATCAGTGAGCGATACAAATCTAGGTAAGATGCATTATTTTTATCCTTATTTCCTTTTCTTGAAATCTTACAATGAATTCAGACTAATCCAAAAATAGATTATCCCACAGACCGGTCATAATTATGGGATGGGTTATTTTTTGGATTTATTGGGATTTGATTATAGATAATTGTTTTGATTCATTCATTTTTCTAATAGTCATGAACCAATATCAAAATTAACATCAATATAGGTTTCCCACTCTCAATTTTTGTGCTTTTCTCCCCATATTTCTTGCATTCTTGGTCTAGATTCTTCATTCTCCCCTTGGCATTGAACAATTGATTGTTAAACCTTTGATTCTTAGTGAAACGATCCTAAACTGGAGATATGGCATTGGGAGAACTCAACAAAGGTGTAACGATGGGTGTGACGGTGGATCAAACAACAGTGGGTGTTGAATCCTCATGCTTCAACAATGATGAATAATGCCTACGATCATATTTTTCGATCTGTTTGAAGGCCTGAATCCTATTGATTCAGTGTTAGAGTGACCAGATGAACTTCGATATAGAGTTTCAAGGTGAACCAAGAAAAATATTGAGATCCAAGAGATTGATTGGAAAGAGTGGAGGAAGAACATGGGTTTTTGGAAAACCCAATACACACAGTGTGTAGTCCTGGATATAGGATTTGTATTCATCAGTGGACGATCGATGTGTACATGGTAAGTACATGTACATGGGGTGGAGTACATGGTTTTCCTATATGGCATGTACTCCCACACATGGCATGTCATGGACTGAGTACACGGGCTACCCCATGTACTGGTACATGGGAAGGCATACATGGGTTGACTCTGTGTATTAGCACACGGCCAGAGTACATGGGCGCACCCTGAATGGAAGGGCACAGTTTATGACTCCCTCTACACACCGTGCACCCCCTCTTTTACATGAAATATTTTAAATACATGGGTCGTTGCACATGGGTAGTATTGGGGGTCAAGGGACATGGTGTGTGACCCTACTACACACCGTGTACCCCTTCCTACATGGCTTGAGCCACTTGCCCTCCATGTCTTAGATAATTTTTTGGGGGTTTGTTCCCTTTATCATTTATCTGAAGGTAGGTGAAAATCATTTCTTACTCATAGGACTATGATCTCTTTAGCAGGAATTCCTAGATAGAGTTGTTGGAATCCCTTGAGAGGCTCAGATCAGGATCCTCTATTAATTATTTATTCCCTAGGTGGATTTATTAGTTTCTACATGACCAAAACTATGTGGGCATTGATCCTCTACTTGGTAGGTTAATCTAGATTGAGTTGTCGGTATCACCCCATGGCCTTGGCTACGATCCTCATCTATTGTATCATATTTATCTCCTTATATCTTGTATCATATATCTCTCTTCATATTTTTTATTGTATCTCACTTTATATATATTAGTGTATCTATCATGGTGAGACACGATGAGTAGTACCTCTCGGTCGGACGTCACCAGTGTTATTAGAATCAGGAGTGTGTTCTCCGAGATGAGTGATTTGTGGAATCTTTGAGCTGAATTACTAGGGTTGGTATGCATTGTTTGTGAATTAGCTCTAAATTGTGTGTCTTGGTTGAGTATATTTGTATATTCTTGTTATATGTGTTATAGACACATACTTGTGTAGAGCTGACTATTTGTTCCTAAGTTATATTTCTTTGTGGTTTCAGGGTGTCCTACTGAGTATTGTTATACTCACCCCTACACAGGCTTTTCTCAAACATGTCATGTCTTGTGAAGGTGATCGAACCTTTGAAATATTATTAGGTGTATCAGAACCAAATGACTCTTTGTGAGACCAAAAATAACGAGGTGTGTTCCTACGGCTTCAAAAAGTAGTCCTAGTAAATTTTCTTATAGGTTAGACTTGTGGTTACCGACTATTTTTGGTGGTCTTGTATTAAAACCCTTTTTTACTTTACTTTACTTTCCATCATACTCTGTTTTTGGGATATAGTGTTATGAATGCCTTGTTTAATTAGTGATTTTTATATTTCATCATTTTTTGGGATTGGAGATGTGTGTGTGTGTATAAGTACATAGTCAATGCCTCCTAGGTTAGTGATATGGATACTTGGTGTAGTCCCAAACCCATGGCCTATTGGGGGTCAGCTTAGGGAGTCAAGGCATGGGCCCCACTAGGACGGGTCATGATAGAGTGGTATCAAAGTTAGTCGGTTCTACCTTAGGACCGAGAGTCAGTGATATTGGTTTGGTAAAACAATGTTAAGTGTTTTATGTTTGGATTTTAGGCCAAGGACTCTAGTGTTGGTGTGGTGGCCAACGTATCCATACATCAGGATGCTGATAACCCGCTTTTCAACTTAGTACATGAAAACACTAGTTGCAGTGAAAATAAAGGTATATGCATCATAAAGGAATGGGTTGTGGTTTCCATGCCCTTCTTGAGTCACCTATCCAGATATGCTCATTAACTGTGGCATGTCTTGTTTTCTTATAGGACACCTATGCAACACATACCAGCTTTGATTCAACATCTTGATAATGAGGATGACTCCCCTAGTAATGAGGCTTCAATATAGGGACCAGTTCTTCCAATGTCACCTCCAGGTGGTGCACTAGCCATATCTCCACCTATAGCATAGAATGTGGTACTTGTAGTACTAGTAGATGAGGAGCGCAGGATGAGCACACTTCAAGAGTTTTAGTGACACAGACCCCTCAGGTTCCAAGGTAATCCTGACCCATAGACGGCTGAGGACTGGCTTACGGCAGTGACCAAAGTTCCCTATCTAGTCAGGATACCCATGGATCAGATGGTGGTATTGGCAGTGATCCTTCTACATGGCTCAGTGGGATGGTGGTGGAGCTTGTCTATCTAGACTCACGAAGTGGCAACTCTTTCATGGACAGAGTTTTAGAGCCTCTTCAAAGAGGATTTCTCACTAGTTATGCTAAGGGTTGTGTATATTTAGAGCTTCTACAGCTCCAACAGGGCAAGATGTCAGTGGTTGATTATTCATCGATGTTCACCAATCTTTCTAGGTACTAAATGGAAATGGTTAGAGATCAGTACTTTAGGGATTGGGCCTTCAAGAAAGTTTTGCATAGATACATCCAAAATAGTGTTATACCTCTATGAATTCTAACATATGATGGGGGTGCTTGAGTTGGATTTGGTGGTTGAAAGCTTCTTAGCTGAGTAGATACAGCTAGTGATAGTCATTAGTGGGTAAGAAAGAGTAGAGACCTTGGAAACAGGGAGATGATGTCAGTCCTAGGGACCTAGACATGGGATACATTTCAATAGGATTCCCAAGATAGATTATCTTCAGTTTAGGACTCACAGGTGGGTCCAATCATCCTAGAGAGAGGTGGTGTTATTCATGTGATAGTAGGGTACATCTCACTTGATATTTTCCAACCCGTTGTACTAATGATAGGGAGACTGTAGATGGATGACTGAGGTAGATACAATGATAGGAGGAGGAAGATCCATAGGGAAACAGATAGTAAGAGAAGTTGGGAGAGAGTTAGGAGGTGTTCAATATTTCGACTTTCTACCACCACCACCCCCAAGTGGTCAACACCTAGCTTAGGGAGATGGAGGATAGGGGCGAGGACAGCTGCATGCGGTTGAGGCATATAGCCCAGGGGATCCAAGAATGATTCAAGGTATGATCTGTGTCTTTTCTACCTTAGTAGTCATACTGATAGAAATAGGTTATAGTCATTATTTTCTCACCACATACCTTATATGAGACCTAGATATTCTGGTTTAACCATTGAATTGACCCTTATACTTGGATACACCTACTGGAGGAGACCCAATGATCACACACTTATGCCGACAGTGTGACAAGACCATTGGAGGTGATATATTTAGTTGGAACCTCTTGGTGGTGGTTTTGAGGCCTTATGAAATCATTCTTGGTATGGATTGGTTATCTACGATCCATTCCCAGATTGACTATTTTAGGAAAAGGGTGTAGTGTTTCCATAGTGATGAAATGAGGTTTACCTTTTTCGGTGAAAAGGAAACCCTTGAAACACAGGATGGAATCATGCATAAGAGGTTTCATCTAATTACTCATGAGTTGGCTAGCCTAACCCTTAGTGGAGTAGATTCTATGAGCTTCCAGTTTCCAACAATGTTGGTGGAGTATGAGGAAATATTTCCTGAAGATGTTCTAGGACTACCTCCCCATTGGGAGATATAATTTTGAATTGATTTACACCTCGTGATGTCACTGATATCTGCACCAGCATATCAGATGGAACCCATAGAGCTTTATAAGATGATGGTCCAGTTGGAGGAATTATAGAGGAAGGAATTTGTGAGACCCAATGTTTTACCATAGGAAGCCCTAGTTTTGTTTTCCAAAAAGTTATATGGGATATTGATTTTGTGTTTAGAATACTGGTTCATGAACCAAGTGATTATTAAGAACAATTATCTACTAAAGAGTATCTATGAACTCTTTGATCAGTTGAAAATGGCCGGATGGTTCTTAAAGGTTGACCTCATATCAGGCTATCACCATCTGTGAGTACGATATGAGGATATACCCAAGATGGAATTTATATTTTGTTACAATCACTATGAGTACTTGGTGATTCCCTTTGGCATGAAGAACTCTCTTGTAGTGTTCATGGGACCCATGAACTAGATCTTTCATCCTTAAATTGGTTCGTGGTAGTCTTCATCGATGATATCCTTGTATACTCAACATCTAAGGAGGAGCATGTGAGACACTTAAGGATGGTTTTAGATGTACTTTGAGAGAACTGGATTTATGGGAAACTCTTGAAGTTCTAATTATAGATCTGGGAAGTCCACTTTATGAGACACGTTGTCTCAGTAGATGGAGTGGCAGTGGACCCAGCCATGGTCGAGGTAGTGTTAGAATGGGAACCACGTAAGAATGTGATGGAGGTGTAGAATTTCCTCAGTATAGTGGGATATTATCATAGATTCATACCTATATTCTCCAGGATATTAGCACCTATGACACATTTTACTTGAAAGGGTAATCCTTTCATGTGTAAAGAGAAGTGCTAGCAGGCTCTTCAGTAGCTGAGGTAGAGTTTTACGAGCGCTCTGATCTTGAGATTTCTAGAGGAGGGTGTTGAGTACATAGTTTTATGTGATGCATTAGGAACCAGGATTGGTTGTGTCCTAATGTAAAGGAAAGAAGTGATTTCCTAGGGTTCATGCCATTTTATACCACATAATAAAAACTATGAAACCCATAATATTGCGTTAATAGTGGTAATATTCACATTGAATATGTGACAACACTACCTGATGGGTGAGTGGTTTATCATATACTCTGATCACAATAGTCTAAAGTATATATTATTTCATAAGGATTTGAACTTGAGTTAGAGTTTATGGATAGAGTTCCTCCAATACTATGACTTTAATATTGTCTATACTCCTAGGAAGGGGAACATGGTGGAAAATTCACTCAGAAGGAGATCTAGTTCATAGTTTTTGAATGAGGAATTGGAGTAATTGGACTCATTGTAGTTAACCTTTGTGGATAAGATGGAGCAGCTTACCTTCAGTTGATGGTTGTTACCCCTCCACTCTTATAGTGATTCAAGGAGGTACATCTTGGGGATACCAATAGTGAGACCCTACATGCTCAGATATCCATAGGTCATTCCACATAAAGATATTCAAATGGTTGGGAGAACATCGTTCTTTTCATAGGACATATAGCAGTACCAGTGGAATTATAAGAGTCGGTTCTAAAATAGTTTCATACTTCCCCTTTGACGGTACATCCAGGTGTGGAGAAAATTTATCAGGACCTCCAATGTTATTTTTGGTGGCCAGGGATGAAGAAAAGAGTGGCAGATTTCGTTTCTCAATGCCTTATCAGCTAGTGAAGGTTGAGCACCAGGTTCTAGTAGATTTAGATCAACCCCTTGAGGTGTTAGAATAGAAGTGGGATGGGATATTTATAAAATTCATGATGGATTTTCCATATACCTCCAAAATTACATGATTCTATTTGGGTGATTTTTGACCAGCTCACCAAGTCGGACCACTTCCTAGCTATCTAAGAATAGAGTTTAGTACAGAGATTGGGAAACCTATATGTATAGGAGATAGTTCGAAACCATGGAGGTCCATCAACGATTGTTTTAGATTATCATTCTTTCTTTTCATCCTAGTTGTGGAATGGATTATAGGAGGCATTTTGGACCTAGTTATTCTTGGGCACACTGTTTCACCCACAAATAGATGGCCAGATAGAGAGGACTATTCAAGTTATAGAGAACATGTTGCGGGCTTTCATGTTAGACTTCGACCATAGTTGGGAGGATCACCTACCACTATGGGATTTTTCATATAATAATAGCTACCATTCCACCAATGGTATTAAACCATTCAACGCTTTGTATGGGTGATCTTGAAGGCCACCACTTTGTTGGACTAACCTAGGATAGTCAGTACTCATGGATCCGGAGTTGGTGTGAGATACAACTGAGAAGGTACAGATCATCGAGGAGTGGATGAGGACTGCATAGACCCATCATAAGTCTTATGATGATAGATGACAGAGGCCTTTGAAGTTTGAGGAAGGATACCATGTGTTCATATGGGTTTCTCCTCAGCATGGATTATGAAGATCTGGCATGGGTGGTAAGTTATCTCCAAGTTTCATAGACCCTTTTAATATACAGCACAGATTTAGAAAGGTGGAGTACTGCTTAGCTCTACCTCTGTAGTTAGACTGGGTACATGACGTCTTCCACATGTGGTGGTTGAGGAGGTACGTGCATGACCCATCACACGTCATCGATTGGGGCGAGCTAGACATCGAGGATGGAGCGACTATTGCTGAGTACCCAGTGGAGATCAATGATTAGAAATAGATGATCCTTTTTGGGTGATATATTCCTTTAGTTCATGTCCAGTGGAAGCACGGGAATCTCCAGAAGATCGCGTGGGAGTGGGAGGATCAGATTCTTTCTTAGTACCCTCATCTTTTTGAGTATCCTTTGTTTTGGATTTTTGGGGATATAAAGACCTAAGGTGGGGAGAATGTAATTCCTTAGTTTATCTTTGTATTGTTTTTAAATATTATATGGATTGATTTTATGACCAGGTGCTAAGATAGTGTGTGATTCCGAGTCCCAATGTGCCTAAAATAAATGTTTGAAATAAAATATTAAATAACACGCATGAATGGTTGTACTAGAAAAGTGTAATAACTTCTAAATGGATACCTGAATCTGATATTTGTGGGTACCATTGAGTTTAGAACATTGGATTTACACTAGGTGTGACCTAACATTGGTCAGCATAGGTCTCTTGTGAAAAATTTATTGTGGGTGAAAAATGAATAAAATAAATCAATAAAATTTATTTTATTTCAAATGTTAACATATTGACCGGTTAAAATTTAAATAATCCCTTTTTTCAGAAATATATGGTTAGCCTCATAACCTTAGAATTCCCTAGAGACTTTAAAAAAAGAACCTCTGTAGAATCCCTCCAACAGACAATGATGAAATCTCAGATCCAAGATCGGCATGCACCAATCTTGTTAGAACTCGCCAATGATGATGATGGGATGGCTGATCTTAATCAACGAGCGATCCAAATATAGGTAGGATGCATTATTTTGATTATTATTTCCTATTCTTGAAATTATATGATGAACATGGACTAATCCTTGAAAATTTTATCCAGCAAATTGATTATAATTGAGGGATGGGTTATTTATTAGATTTTTCAAGATTTGATTATAGAGAAGTGTTTTGATTCATTTACCTTTCTAATAGTGATGAAACAAGATCAATATGAACATCGATCTAGGTTCACCCCTCTCAGTTTTTTTTTCTTTTCTACGTGAATTTATTGTGTTATTAGTCTGTGTTCTTTATTATTCCCCCAACATTGAACAATGGATTATTGTTCCATTGATTCTTTGTGCAATGATCCAAAACTGGAGATCCAGCATTAGGAAAACTCGGAGGAGGTGCGAAGGTGGATGCGTATGTGGATCAAATGATAGTGGGTATCAAATCCATGTTCTTAGGAGATGATAAAGAACACCTATGATCATGTTTTTTGAGATATATAAAGGACCAAATCCCATTGATTCAATATTAGAGTGACTAGACAACCTTTGATCTAGAGTTTTGAGGTGAACCAAGTACCAAATAAAGATCTAGGAGATGGATCAGCATGAGTGGAGGAAGAACACAGGTTTATGGAAAACCCATACCCACGACATGTAGTCCCGGATACATGGTGTGTGTTCATCAGTGGACGACTCGGCGTGTACATGGGAGGTACATGGACATGGGTTGGAGTACACAGGTTACCTACATGGTTTGTACTCCCCCAGATGGCATGGCTTGGACCAATTACATGGGCTACCCCATGTACTGGTATGAAGGTAGGCATACACGGGATGATAGTGTGGACTGGTACATGGTCAGAGTATATGGGAGGACCCCAGATGGAATGGCACAACATGTGACTCCCTCTACATGTTGTGTACCCACTCTTTTACATTGCATTTTTTAAATACATGGGTCGTTATACACGAGTAGTACCCATGAACAAGGGACACTAGCGTGTGAATCTACTACACATAATTTACCCCTTCCTACATGGATTGAGTCACATGTCCTCCATATCTTGGACACATTTCATTGGGGTCTATTCCCTTTATCATTTCCCTAAAGGTAGGTTTGATCATTTCCTACTCATATGACTATGATCCCTTCAGCAGGACTTCCTAGATATAGTTTTTTGAATCCCTTGAGAGGCCTAGAGTAGGATCCTCTATTCATTCTTTGTTCCCTATGTGGAGTTCTCAGTATCGACATGACCAATACTACGTGGGCGCAGATCCTCTACTTGGAGGGTTAATCCAGATTGGGTTGTCAGTATCACCCCATGGCCCTAGCTATGATCCTCATATATTTTATCATATCTATCTCTTCAAATCTTATATCATATCTTTATCTTCATATCTTGTATCATATCTCACTTCAGATCTATCAACATATCTCACATGGAGAGACCTGATGAGAGGTACTTCTCGGACGGAAGTCATAGGTGCTATCAAACTTAAGAGTGTGTTCTTCTGGATGAGTGCTTCATGGAATCTTCAAGATGAACTCTTAGGGTTAGTATGCAGTGGTTGTGAATTACCTCTAGACAGTGTGTATTGGTTGAGTATATCTGGATATTATTGTTATATGTGATGTATATATATACCTATGTATAGATTATTGTTCTTTCCTTTGTTATATTTATTTGTGGTTTTGGGGTGTCCTACTGAGTATTTTTATGCTCACCCTGCACGGGATTTTCACACACGTGTCGTGTCTTGTGCAGATGATTGACCCTTTGACAAATTCCTAGGTAGATGAGGACTGAATGGTTCTTTGTGAGACCAGATAGACCAAGGTGTGTTCTTACAGCTTCATAAAGTATTCCTAGTACTTTTTTCTTACAGGTTAGACTTGTGGTTATTGACTCTATTTGGTGGGACTGTATTATGGCCCTGTTTACTTTAATTTACTTTCCATCATACTCTGGTTGTGGGATATAGTTGTATACATGTCTTTTTTACTTAGTGATTTTCATATTTTAGTACATTATAAGCTTGGAGATATGTTCATGCATACAGGTACATAGTAAATATCAACCATGTTAGTGATATTCCTACCCAATGCTAGTCATCAGCCCCTAACCTATTGGAGGCGAGCTTGGGAAGTCATGTCACAGGCCCCGCTAGGACGAGTTGCGATAGATTTATCTTCTAATATTATATGTCGATCATTTTTTCTAGGGAGAAATATTTCCCTCTGACTTCTTGATAATTCCTAGAAACTAGTCTCCAACCCATGGGGATCGAGAAAACCCTTCGGGTTATGTTGGTACTGGATTGAGTACCGATTTACCAAGGTGATCAGGCTAGTTCATGACACAATAAGAGAGTATCGCAACATCTTACATAGGTGAAGCCCATGGATCCTCCTATTCATAACACATTGTATTCATTTCTATCTGTTTGGTGTAATTAATTGAATGTTTTAAATGAATTTAATGCAAATAAATTAATCCATTCATAATGGATTATAATTGATGAATAAACCATTCAGGAGAAATAAATAATATATATATATATCACGTATATATATATATCACACATATATATATATATATATTAATTCATGCATCATATTAAATAATAAATGTACACTATATATATAATATAATATTATATATATATATCATGCATCATATTCATGTGTACATGAATCTCATGCATGTACACTTTAGTGCACATCAAAAAATCTCCCACTTGAACTAAAATCTCAAAAGTACTTTAACAAAAACATTATAACTCTTTGTTCATCTATACAAACTCTTTTAGATATGTTTTTCAGAAAACTTTTTTCATTTTGAAAAAACACTGTGAAAATTTTATCCTTATCCAAGGGCATAACTGTGTAACCTTATGGACCTTGCAGTATTGAAAACAACAATGAAATGATAATTTTATATATGTAAGAAAATATTTTCCTCTATCAAAGCATCAGTGTTACTCAATCTACTAAGGGGGTTTGGAGTGATATCCATCAAACATACTCATATCTTTATACAAACATATCTACCACAAGATGCATTATATGTATCATATGTATAAATGTATAATCATATTTTCCATGACATAAAGTGACCATTAGACATAGAACATGTCAATATAGTATATCCAACTTAACATTTCTTGATTCTCTAAAAAATACTAACAATTTTAATGAATACATCACATGCCATTCATTCATCTAATAAGTACATCACATATCACTTATCAAAGTAGTTGAACACATCATATGTGAAACAACTAAGAATAGCCATGAATTTTCTCTATCTAATTCAATCAAGGTCCATATGTCTTTAATTTTTCATACAAGCAGAAAATCTCATATTAGTTTCACTCCAACCAATGAAATTATCAACAACATACCCAACCACCCTAGTATTAGCTAAGTTCAAATATTGACTTGTGTAGTTAGGCTATCAAAGCATGAAGGTTCTCATTCTATGTGTCTATATAACCTTAGGTACAAAGGATTGATAATAATCATACACCCCTAAGTATATCCATGGTCATATGATATTACCTGAGATATACTTTCATGGATCTATCCAAGTAAAAAGTCTCTATTTATTACCTCAGGAACCTATTTTTCGTATCTCATATACAACTCTTTGTAATAGATATATAAATATATTCCAGATAACCTTTACATATCATCACAAACCATTATACTCCATGATGATCATTGGTTGTGAATAACTCAAAGTTTATACTTTAACGGGATATTTATAATTTTACTATTCATGTAAAGTAAAGTTATAGCACACATGAATGAATGATAAATGTAGATTGTATTTATTATAAATACATGATATTTTTACAACCAATTTCTTAAGATATTATACGTGAATTTCATGTTGGTGCTACAAAATTGGTTTTGGAACATTACATCCATATGTAATTCCTATTATATACCTATGTGACCATATGATAAAATAATCCCACTAACCTCTTAGTGAGCTAGTTTGAATAATGGTGAGACTTAGGAATCACATTCCCAATTTTTAGCTCTTGAACATATATTCAAAATACTTTATTTCACAACATAAAATGTTATAAATTTTTCTTATATTGTATACTTAGAACTCTTTCTAAGTACATAATCATCATCCTTGTAACCCTTTCTTTGAAATTTTTCCCTTGAAATCAATGTAACTATTTACATATTTATCCTACATATCATAATTTTTTTAGTATAAAGTGGTATCAACTTCATTATAGTAACTGAAATAACTCTTTACTTTTCTCTTTACCATCATACCCTAAACTTTATTAGTATACCAAGTTATACACTTTATGTATTGTTTGGTATAAACATTTATGGTATAGTGATGTTCACTTGTTATGGAAACTAAATTAAACTCTTTACATTTTTCTTTACATCACATATCCTAAACTTCTTTAGGATATTAAGTGAATAATCTATATAATCTTAATTTGGTATAGTCCTTTATTTGTTAAATTTGAACTTATCTAAGTTCAAACATAATTCCACTAGCCTCTTAGAAATTATAGTCACTTCATAATATCCCACTAAGACTCAACATAAACTACTTTTTATTTTATGAAATAACATTTATATTATTTTAGAGGTAATATCTGAAAAATAAACTATTGTATTCATATATCATATAGCATTCTATGTGTTTAGATTATTTTCTCAAAAAATAATATTTTGTTCACTAAAATACTTCACTACTGGGTGGAATCACATTACATCATATTTTAACAAATAACTGGATAAACAATTTATCTTGGATAAAAAACATTCATCCATATCTTATTCTAAAAACATGTTATAGAATCCAATTAATCATAAAACCAATGTATACAATTAATAATCTCATGTTGTTCTTAATGACTCTTCGTTAACACCTCTTATCATATAAGATAAATGAGATGAAGACACACTTCCTTTACTTAGTTTCATCCAATCTTGATAAAAATCTTTACATTTAAATTTAATATGTATAAATTGTTTAATACATCACTAAAATGAAAAATATAATCTCTTTTAATTCTTCCTATGATTTTAAACTCCTATATATTTACAAAACTTGTAAAAAAATACACTTTCTATCATATACCCTTCAAAATAAAAGAATCAATTTCAATAACCTTAATACTTGATACAAAAATTACTTGGAGTTATCAAACCCCTTCATGTATTCTAGATAATATCATCATATGAAAACATTTCTCCTTTCTAATAATTACCAAAATTTTCAAATAACCATAACTATAATATTGAAGAAATATTATTATACTTTCTAACTTTATCTCTTTTAGTTTTGAACTTTTACCTCCCTATAATTTCTATACATTACTTGAACATAGACATCATATTCCTAGTTTATTTATTCTCAAAACTTTGAGAATATCAGGTAAACCTTTTTTTAATTCACTCAAATTGTCGAAATATTTTCATAGATGACAATAGAATAAATTCCTTAACCATAATAATCCTTATAGGAATTATTTAGTCTCTCCAAACATATTCAATCATGTTGAATATATGATACTATAATTATTTAGTTCAATTTGTATATATTTCCATTGAAACCTTAAATTAAACAATCCTTGATTCCAAAAGCATCTTGATTTTTCCTATTAAATAAATTTAACACTTGGTTACTCAGGAAGGAACTATTCTAACACATAGAATATTTATCTTTCTCAAGAAATTTTCTTAAGATACCAGTTTTGTGAGCTATTTACATTAAGATTCAAATTTCAAGGATTACTTTAAAATTTTAATTTGATGATGATGATGCATTTATCTACAACAAAACTTTTTATCAGATTAATATCATGTCTTATATCTTTTCATCAAGGAATTTTAATGAAAGTGTTTCCACAAAAATTTATTACCCCATACATCATATCCATTTAGTGATCCAAGATCTATATTTCAATAAAAATTAGTTTTTAAGGTAATTCATGTCACTAATTAGTTATTTAGGTAGGGAATCATCTTAATCACAATAGTTTTGACTCTTGGAGAGTTGAGCATATAAATATTTATCCAAATCTATCATATGGATTCACTCAACTCTATTCTTTTGGTATCCTAACTATTAAGGCATGACAGGTAGTTTAACCCAAATAAAAGACCAAAACCAAGATAACTAAGGACAATCCAGGGGAACTTAGATATGACATGAAACTACCCAACAAGACAATACAGAGTCATTTATTATTTTCTTTCCTTACACAAGATAATATAGGGGAACCCAACTATGTCATGAAACTACCCATTTGGATGATCAAGTTCTTGAAAAGTGTTTCTTTAGAAGTAATATCACATTTAGTATTTAAAGGTTTTTCCATTTTAATTTATCATTTATTTAATATATATAATACTTATGTTAAATTCATAACCATTAAATCCTATGTAATAATTATCTTCTCATATTTTATTCCATTTTTGTGTATTCTTTATTCTAATAATTTAGTTTTGGAATCCCTATTCCAACCACCAAATTAATGTGTCCAAACCACATTAATGTGTAACACTTTATACAACCCAAAATTCTGTATTAATCACCAAAAAAAGTCAAATATATTCATACATAGCTAAATTCATCATATGCATAATCTGCATGAATTATTCATTTAAAGTAGGTGGTTTCCCCCAATTCCATCTACCTAGGGTGACTTTACTCAATAGATAATCCAATTCATGAATAACTCTATCACCTAATATGCACAAACTATACCCAACAACTATTCTCAATATCATAACTAAAAATAAAAATTGAGGTCAAGGTAGATGAAAACTAAATTTTATGATATC
Source organism: Viscum album (assembly GCA_963277665.1). Taxonomy (NCBI): domain Eukaryota; kingdom Viridiplantae; phylum Streptophyta; class Magnoliopsida; order Santalales; family Viscaceae; genus Viscum; species Viscum album. The sequence continues at coordinate 2,028,795,134 of OY728127.1, forward strand.
AAACCTAGAATAATATTCAAGGATATATCCTAGAAGAAATTTATTATATAAATGGGAATACACAATATTTATATTTTATAAAAAATTTACTAAACATGAATATCAAAAAAATAACTAATAAATAAACAATTTATTTATTTTCCAAAACATGAGACATTTATGAACTATTCATAAATAAATACTAATTATAAAAATTTATAAATTAGAAAGAATATAAAAATTTTATATTAATTTCAATATGAATCCCTTCATATTTGATATTAAATGGAATTTATATAATACTTTATGAATTATAAACATTTTATAATTCAATAACTATTTTATAAACCTTTTTTATATAATCTAAGTATCATATATATTGTAATTTATAAACACTTTATAAATCACCTATTATTATTTCTAAATAAACCATTTATTTATATATCATAAGGCATTACATTTAATTTTTACAAAGGTATTTTAAAATATTAACCTTTAATATTTTGGAATAATGTTTCATAAAAAATTATTTAATTAGTTATGAATAATTTAAAATTGATTAATTTGTTTATAAAATTTCTAAAAAATAAATATTCCCAAAATACCTTTTAACATGATTTATAAACAATTCTTAAACCATCAAAAACATATAATATGTTAAAAAATAATTTTTTTAACAATTTTATGTTAACTATTACGTGGAACTCTTATTTTATATAAGGTTGTCCTCTATTTTACCCATAAATAAGTCATATAAAAATAAATTGTAAAATGTCTCTAATTTTCCATGTATTATTTTGAATATTATATGGATAATTTTTGAGACCGTACACTGAGATGACATGCGCTTCTGAGGTTCGATGTTCCCAAAATAAAATTTTGAAATATATTAAATATATTAAATAGAATATGCACATAGTTTTCCATAAAAAGTGGAATAACTCCCAAATGAGTGCCCATATCATAAATCTGAGGGCACCTTTGAGTTTAGAATGTGGGTTTTATCCTAGGTGTGACATAATCTTTTGTGGTGCGAGTTGTTTGTGAAAATTTCATCATAGACGTAATTAAATGAAATAAATTACATAAATAATTTATTTTGTTTAGTTTCTGATGCAATGATTGTTTCTCATTTAAATGTACAAGTATATTTTTTCCCTTAGGTTTTTTCACTCAAACCTTAGAGGTTCATACAACCATTGGAAAGATTTTGTTGGTGGGTGACGATGGATTGGGATCGAATCATGGATCGTCACACCAACATAGTTTTTTGATCTCTTTAACGATGATAACATAACTGTTCTTCATCAAAAATCAATCCAAAATCTAGTTAGGATGTACTTATTTGTGATTTTTCATACCATTCTTCAATCCTAGGCAAACATATATCAATTTCACAAACAAAATTATTTTTTCATCACTAGTATATTTAATTTAATGTAATTTTTTAATTGTTCGTTGATTTATCCCTCTTCATTCATCCTTTCTATGATAAAAAATCTAGGCCAAATGAACAATTTCAAAATTTTGTTCCTCAATTTTATGGATTATGGATTTCTCCCTCTTTTCTTCACACATTCATCATGGGAATTTTCTTTTCTCCCACATTTCGATGAATACTCAGTATTTGATCATTGTGTGACCATTCTTCAGCACAATGGATCAATTTCATGGGGGAGAATCATGATTAGTGGTGCGATTGAGATTTGAAAATGGAACTGTATGATCATAGGTGGATCAAAATAGATTTTCAAATTCCATTCTTCCTGATTTTTTATGCAAGGTGATGTTGGCTCGATGATTTGATTTCCAAGCAGATTGAGGACCCGATTTTCGGCCAGCAGCGATAGAAAGGTGTGAAAGACCCAGATCTATAGTTTCTAGTGAGATCGGTGGTTCTATAGGCACATAGATCATCATGGAATATAACTCAATGGTTATGGAAATTATTGAGCAACATGGCATGTATTTCGGATTACACGCCATGTGGGCCCCCTAGCTATGGCACTAGGGTTCCAACTAGAGTTAAGGATCACACAACATGTAACCCCTACCACATGGAATGTGACACCTTCTATGTGGTTATATTTGTATTTTGGAAAGTACATGTACATGGGAAAAAGTACATGGTTATATGGCACATCGTGTACTAGTACACAGACATGGATTGGTGTACACGGGCTAGTACATAGACACGACCACCATACACGGACACAACTAGGAAACACGGGCAGGATACCATGTGTATCTACATGTCGTGTTCTCCTTCTACATGACATGTATATGGATACTACATTCCATTTGAGGATCTTCCACATGGATGGACATGGGGATAGCTGGACAAGCTATGTACCCCCAGGTACAAGCCATGTACCCCATTCATGAGTGTTTTTTGATCTTTGTTTTCTTAGTTTGGACTATTATAGGTTGGGTGTGTTCCCTTGGTTCTTTCCATCAAGATTATAGTGTGTAATTATATCCACATCACAGTATTGTGATCCCATCTAGAGGTCGAGTCTTAGATAGATTTTTAGTGCCCCACCGTGAGACTAAAGTGTGGTCCTCTATCATCCTTTCTTCCCTAGGTAGAGTTTGTGGAATCGGTGTGAGCTCCCTAAGCAGGGAATTGATCCTACATATATTAGGCCATATCATTTGGGTTTGTGGAATCATTGACATACGATCCCCTATGTAGTGTTATGATCCATATTGGGTTCATGGTATCCACCAAAGATTCTGAGCGTGAACCCTATCCGTGTATCAAAGTCTTATTAGACTAGTTCTTGGGTGGGGACCAATGATCTAGACCTCTTCGTCGAGTGTTTTCAATGATGGAAATACTCATGGAGTGGATTATCCCAAATGAGCATTGATTTGAGTAGAATCTTGTGGCTAAAAGTTGGTTATGACCACCTGGTGGCGTGCTGTCCTTCTTAATTATATCCAGGTTTGTCTATTATAAATTAATTTTTATATCTTACATTGATATGACTATAATCAGTGATTCATATTTAGCATTTTCAAGGTATCCTATTGAGTATTGTTATTATCACCCCTGTATGGGCTTTTCCCACACGTGTTGTGTCTTATGTAGACGATGCCCCATTTGACAGTGTCCTAGGAGGAATACGAGTGGGTGGAGCATAGATGGAGATTATCAGACCGAGGTGTTTTATTCGGATATTTGTTTTAACTTTATTCCTCTCCCTTGGAGAAAGTTATACTCTTTACAGTTTTTTGTTGGGCTTGTATTTGTACCCCTTTTTCATTTCCAGTACTTTTACTATTGTACTCTATTGTGGGATATTAGATGTATGCAATCATTGTTTCAGTTGTTTTATATTTCAGCACTGTGTAGGCTTGGTGATGTGTTCATGTGTATATGTACTTTATGGTAATACCTCCCATTTTTTCGATATTACTACTCGGCATTGTTCACCAACTTATATCCTATTGGTGGAGGGCATGGGGTAGTCACAGTTCAGACCTCGGTAGTTTGGGTCATGACAGAGTGGTATCAGAGGATTCAGTTGTACCTTGTGTTTGGAGTCAGTGAGGTGGTTTTGGGAAATAGTTTTTTGTGTTTTGAGATTGGATTTCAGGCCATGGATTCTAGTGTTGGTGTTATAACTGACGTATCTATACAACAAGACTTTGATTACCTACCTTTCAACTCAGTGCATGTAAACATTGGTTGTTGGGAAATTTTTTGGTACATGCATCATATTAGAATGGTTTTGTTTTCCGTGTACTTATTAATTCATCTCCCTAGATATACTCTTTTGACCTTGGTACACCTTGTTTAATTTCAGAATTCTTCAATTCAGATAGCCATCCAGGATTCTACTATGTGATCATGAGGATGATCCACCTAGTGATGAGGCATCATTATAGGGGCAAGTACTGGAGATATCACCTTTGGTTGGCTTACTAGATAAACCACCATATGTTGAGCATAATATAGAGCTATAAGTACCAGTTGAATATGCACATAGGTTGAGTGCATTGCATGAGTTTCAGAGTCAGTGGCCTCCCAGGTTTCAGGGCAAGTTAGACCCCCAGGTAGCTGAGGACTGACTAGAGGCATTCACTCACATTTTTTTCCTTGTGAGGATTTTAGAATACTAGATATAATTCCTCATAGTGAGTCTTCTTCATGGATCTATTGGTCTATGGTGGATCTTGGTGACTCAGTCACAAGATGTGATAGTTCTCTCATGGATATACTTTGAGAGTCTCTTCAGAGAGGAGTTCTATCTAGTCATGTTATGATCAATATACATACATGAGATTTTGTATCTACAGTAGGGAAGTATGACTGTAGTGGAGTACTCAGTGAGGTTTAGTGATCTCTCACATTAGTCCTTGGATATTTCATAGGACCAGTTCTTTAGAGCTCAGACCTTTGATCATGGCTTGCACTGGGAAATTAGGTCTTCATTAGTATCCCTTTGCATTCCCACCAATGATGGGGTGCTTGAGTGAACCTTGTTGGGGGAGATCTTTCTGGAAGAGTATACATAGGTAGTGGGAGCGAGTAGTGAGAAACAAGTAGTTGAGACCTCAGAAATAGGTAGTTGATAGTAGTTATAGGGATCCAAGTGTGTCAGATGATTCAGGAGGTGATCTCATGAGTCAGGTCCAGCAATGTAGGGCTCTTGGGGTGGCTCGAATCAGCTAAGGGAGAGGTTGTGTTTCTCCTGCAATGGTTAGGGAAATATGGATCAAGATTGTCTGACTCGTCATACAGTTGATCATGAGATGGTCAAGGGACCACTGAGGTAGATATATAGGTAGTAAAAAGGTGGTCAGAAGGGCTTAGAATGCATTATAGGGGGTGGTAGGGTAGTAGGAGGTGGTTGGAGGTTGAACCTCCCAGGTGGTCCACACGAGACTCATGGAGCTGGTGGGTAGGGATGATGCTAGCTACAGGCTATGGAGTCCTGTGAACCCAAGGCTATAGGGATGATAAGAGGTATGATATGTGTATTTTCTACTTTAGATATAGTATTGATAGAAACAAGTTCTAAAAATCCCTTCCTTTCCACTTCTCTAATTCGATGCCTAGAGATTCTGGTTGAGTCATTGGCTCGAACCTTGTGGTTAGAGACTCTAACATTCAGTGAATCGGAAATTGAACACTTATGTCGATAATGTAATATGATGCTTGGAGGTGAGAGTTGTGTTTGGAATCTATTTTTATTACAATGAGGTCTTACAATGTCATATTATGTATGGAATGGCTATCCATATTTCATGCCCAGATTAACTATTTTAGGTAGAGGATGCAGTGCTTCCAAGGTGATGGAATGTGGATTTACTTTATGGGTGAAAAGGGGACCTTGGTGGAGTAGGATGATCTCAAGATTAGAAGAGTGAAACTGATTAATCATCAGTTGTCTAGCATGACTTTTGGAGTAGTAGATGATTTGGGCTATAAATTTCCTGTAGTGGTGGTAGAGTATGAGGACATCTTTCCTGAGGATGTTTTGGGTTTACCTCCCCACTGAGATAAATATTTATTAATTGACTTGAATCCTAATATGACACTGATATTTGAAACAAAATATCAGATGGATTTCATAGATCTTCGATAGATGAGGATGCAGTTGGAGGACTTGTAAGAGAAGGGCTTTGTGAGACCCAGCATTTACCCCTGGGCAGCCCCAGTGTTGTTTACCAAGAATGAATATGGGAGATTGAGGTTTTGTGTGGATTTCCAGTGCTTGAATCAGGTGACCGAAAAGAATAATTATTGACTACCAAGGATCTACAACCTCTTTTATCAGTTGAGATGGGTGTAATGGTTCTTGAAGATTAAAATCAGATCAATCTATCATCAGCTACAAGTAAGGGATGAGGATATACCGAAGATAGAATTCAGATGTTTCTAAGGTCACTATGATTACTTGGTGATGTCATTCAGCATGAAGAGTTCCCTTTTAGTGTTCATGGGATACATGAATTGGATATTTTAGCCTTTCTTAGACCGGTTCATGGTAGTCTTCATCAATGACATCCTAGTGTATTCAACATTTGAGGAGGATCACACAAGACACTTGAGGATGGTCTTGTACACACTCTGAGAGCACCAGATTTACAGGAATATCTAGAATTGTTAGTTTTAGATATTATAGGTCCACTTTATAGGAAATGTCATATCATAGGTTGGAGTATCAGTGGACCTAACAAATGTTGATGTGGTGCTTTCTTGGGAGCCACCCAAGAGTGTTACTGAGGTGCAAAGTTTCCTTGGGTTGGAAGGGTGCTATCTAAGGTTTGCACTTGAATTATCTAGAGTTGCAGCACCCTTTATAGCTTTGAATCATAAGGGATGTTCTTTCATATAGAAAAAAATGTTTCATTTGTGTTTTTAGGAGATGAGATAGAGGTTGAATAGTGCTCCCATATTGAGATTTCCAAAGAAGGGTGTTGAGTATGTAATTTTCTTTGGTGTATCAGGGACTGTACTTGGTTTTGTGCTGATGTAGATATAGGTGGTTATTTCCTATGGTTAATGGAAGTTGAGACCACATGATTAAAACTAATTTACCGAAGATCTTGAGTTAGCAATGGTTGTCTTCACTTTGAAGATGTGGTGACACTACCTGATGGGTGAGAGGTTTATCGTTTACTCTGACCAGAAGATTCTAAAGTATATCTTATCATAGAAGTATCTTAAATTATGAAAAAAGTTATGGATATATTTCCTCTAGGACTATAGATTCTATATTTTAAATACTCTTGGGAAGGTGAACATGGTGGCATATGCTCTAAGCAGGAGATCTTGTTCTCAGTTGTTGGATGAGGTGTCATAACAATAAGCATCATTGCAATTTTCCTTCATAGATAGGGATAGTTATTCATATCTTTAGTCGATGGTTGTTACCCCACCACTTTTATAGTTTTTCATGGATGATCAATGTGGATATACTGACTATGAGACCATGCATACTCAGATATCGACTGGACATGCTCCGGATGGATGTTCTGAAGTTGGGGAGCATGTTATACTCTTCAGAGGATGGACAATGGTACCTTTAATATTGTAGTAATAGGTTTTGTGGGAGTTTCATACATCCCCTTTTTAAGTAAATCCAGATGTTTAAAATATGTACCAAGAACTCTGACGTTAGTTTTGGTGGATAAGTTTGAAAATGGGAGTTTTAGAGTTTGTCTCTCATTACCTCACTTATCAGTAGGTGAAGGATACGCACCAGGTTCTGATGGGTTTATCCCAACCCCTCAAGGTGCCAAAGTAGAAGTGGGATGGAATTTACATGAAATTTCTTATGGTCTTACCATGTACATCCATGGGACATGATTCCATATGGGTGATTTTTGACCAAATCACCAGGTTTTCCAACTTCCTATCCATTTAAGAGTAGAGCTCAGTAGAGATATTAGAATGTCTCTATGTGTAGGAGATAGTTCGACTCCATGGAGTTCTCTTGATAATCATCTATGCTTATGATTCTTGCCTCACATCTCAGTTATGGAGGATATTACAGGTGTCTTTTAGGACTCAGTTTCACTTGATCATAGTGTATCACCCCTAGACTGATGGCCAAAAAGAACGGACCATTTGAGTCATGGAAGACATGCTACGAGCTTTCATGTTGGACTTTGGATGTAGTTGGGAGGATCACCTACACTTTGTGGAGTTTTTTTACAACCACGCCTATCATTCCACCATTGGTATGTCACTATTCAAGGATTTGTATGGATGACCCTATAGGTCACCACTTTGTTAAACTGATGTAGCTGAGTCAGCACTCATGGACCCAGAGTTGGTGCGAGCTATTATAGAGAAGGATCAGATTATCCAGGAGCGAATGAGGACTGCATAGAGTCATCATAAGCCTTATGAAGACTGATGACAGAGACCTATACAGTATTAGGAGGGAGACCATGTGTTCCATAGAGTCTCACAATGATGTGTATTGATAATATTTTTCCATGACGGAAAGTTATCTCCAAGGCTCATTGGTCCCTTCTAGATACTGTGTAGAGTTGGAGAGGTGGCATACCGCTTAGCTCTATGAATATACTTGGACTAGATACACAACGTCTTCCATGTTTCACAACTGAGGAGGTACATGCACAACCCATTTCACATTATTGAATGGGGAGAGCTGGACATCAAGGATGGAGATACCTTTGTAGAGTACCTAATGGATATCGAGGATTAGAAGGAGAGGATCCTTCATGGGTGATCAATTCTTCTTGTTTATGTCCAATGGAAGTACGAGAATCTTTAGGAGATCACATGGTAGCAGTATGCTCAGGTTCATGCTCAGTACCCATGTCTCTTTGTGTAGCCCTTGTTTTGGAATTTCAGGATGTAAAGACCTAAGGTGGGTCGAATTAAATGTCTCTAATTTTCTGTGTATTATTTTTGGATATTATATGGATTATTTTTGAGACTAGGTGCTCAGAAAACGCGCAATTCCAAGTTCCTGTTTTCCCGGAATAAATTTTTGAAATATATTAAATATATTAAATAGTACATATATTTTTCCTGAAAAAGTGGAATAACTCCCAAATGAGGGCCCATATTAGAAATATAAGGGCACTATTGAGTTCAAAATGTGTGTTTTACCATAGACACGACATAATCATTGTTGGTTTTGGTTGTTTGGTAAAAATTAATCACAAGCATAATTAAATGAAATGAATTAAATAATTTATTTATTTTGTTTAGTTTTTGATGTATCGACTATTTCTCCTTTATATGTATAGATATAGATTTTTCATCAGGGTTGAACACTCAAACCCTAGAGGTTCAGACAATCATTGGAGAGATTTTCTTGGTGGATGACGATGGATTGGGATTGAATCATGAATTCTCACACCAACAGAGTATGTGGATCTTATCAAAAATGGAAACAAAACCATTATTCATTAATGATAAATCCAAACTCCAAGTATGATATTTTTCTTTGTGATTTTCTATCCCATTCTTCAATATTTAGAGAACACAGATCAATTCCATGAACAAAATTGATTCTCACATCGCCGATAGATTTAATTTGATAGAATTATTTAATTATTTATTGATTTATCCCTCTTCGTTCATCATTTATATGATAAATAATCAAGGAAAAATGAACAATGGAAAAGGTTCATTCCTCACTTTTATGTATTATTAATTTATCCCCCCATTCTTCACACATTCATTGTGGGAATTTTCTTTTGGCCCATGGCTCGACGAATACCTTGTATTGGATCATTGTGTGACTATTCTTCAGTGAAATGAATTAATACCATGGGATGGTTCATTATCAGTGGTGTGATCAAGATTCAACAAAGGTGGTAGATGATCATAGGTGCATTGGAACTAATTTTTAGATTTTGTTCATCCTAATTTTTATGCAAGGTGTTGTGGGCTTGATGGTTTGATTTCTTAGCAGATCGAGGACCCAATTTTCAGCTGGCAGTGATATCAATGTGTGAAAAACCCTAAATATATAGTTTCCAATAGGATAGTTGGTTCCTATGGCACATGGATCAACACAAAATAAAACCCAAGGGTTCTATAAATTCTTGAGGAACACAGTGTGTACTTTGGGTTAAATGTTGTGTGTCCCCTAGTTGCGGTGCTAGGGTTTCGGCCACAGTTAAGGATCACATGAAGTGTGAACCCTATCACATGGAATGTGACCCCTTTAGTGTGGCTTGGAATGTACATAGGATAGTACACATACATGGGAAAATGTACATGGATAGATGGCATGTCAATTACTAGTACACAGACATGGCTTGGTGTACACAAGTTGGTGCACGGACATGGTTACTGTACATAAACATAGCCATGTGACACAGGCAGGATACAATGTGTCTCTAAACACCATTTACTCCTTCTACAAACAATGTATATAGATACTACATGTCATGTTAGGCTCTTCCACATGGGCAAGCATGGGGATAGCTAGACATTCCATTTACCCCCTTTAAGAGTGCTTGTGACTCTTCATTTTCTCAGTTTTGACCATTATAGGTTGAGTGTGTTCCCTTGTTCCTTTACCTTGAGGTTAAAATGTGTAATTACATCCACATGATAGTATTTTGATCCCCTATAGAGGTTGCATCTTAGATAGAGATGTGGTGTCCCTCTGGGATACTAGAGTGTGATCCTCTATCATCCTTTATTCCCTAGGAGGAGTTTGTGGAATCAGCATGACCTCCCTAATTAGGGCATTGATCCTCCATCTAGTAAGTCATATCAGTAGAGTTTGTGTAATCTCTGACATATGATCACCTATGTAGTGGTATGATCCATATTGGGTTTGTGGTGTCCCCTAGTGGTTCTGGGTGTGACCCCTTATTTGTGTATCAAAGTCTTCTTAGGCCAGTTCTTAGGTGGGGCCTAATGATCTGGAGATCTTTGTTGAGTTTATTTGATGATACCATAGATCATAGAGTGGATTCTACTAGAATAACCATTTCTTCGAGAAGAATATTATGGATGACAGTTGGTTATGATCATCAAGTGGTGTGCTGTCTTTCTTGAGTATATCTGGTTGTTTCTATTATAAATTGATTTTTATATCTTGTATTGATCTTACTATATTTGGTTCTTTGTGTTTAGTGTTTTATAGGTATCCTAATGAGTGTTTTTATACTCAATCTTTCATGGAATTTCCCCACATGTGTTGTGTCTAATGAAGATGGTGACCCTTTTGACAGTGTCCTAGGATGACAGGGAGTGGGTGGTGCATAGATGGAGCTTGTCAGACCAAGGTGTTTTATTGAGAGCTAGATTTTGACTTTATTCCTATCAATTGGAGCAATTTGGAGTCTTTACAGTTTTTTTGGTCTTTTATTTGTCCCCCTTTTTCATTTCCATTATTTTTTCTATCATAATCTATTGTGGGATCTTATATGTATTCATGCACTATTTTTGTTGTTTTATATTTCATCATTATGTGGACTCGGAGATGTGTTCTTGTGTATAAGTACTTTAGTCTAATTCCTCCCATTTGTGGTAAATGCCAACTCGGTGTTGGTCACCATCCCCTCACCTATTGGAGGTGGGATTGGGGTAGTCACAGGTCGGACCTCGGCTGGTCAGGTTGTGACACTTTATGTGATGGTAAGTCACTCCTTACCTTTATGTATATTACATTTAACATGATACATGAGTTTATAGAGTATATTTTCCTTATGTATCTCCCTCAATTGATGGTATTACCTTTACATAACACATTTTTGTAAGGTTACTCTGAAAATTCCATACACTACATAAAGGTAGACGCAAGGGGCCTTTACATAGCAGCTTTAGTACCTTTATGTGTAGGGGTAAAGTGACAATGACACTTATATAAACCCTTTTTCATAAGGGTACTACATTTAGACAACTTCTGAGGGCATTACCTTTACACAACACACCTTTTGTAAGGGTACTAACTTTATGAAACACATTTGTCTAAAGGTAACAATGATGTTAACCTTATGCAGACCTTCTACATAAGGGTATTATGTAATTGTAAAGAAATACCTACCTTTATGAAATGTATTACATAATGGTATAAACTTTATGCCACCTACCTTTATAAGGGTAAATCATACTTACCCTTATGTAGCGCACATAAGGGTATGAAACTTGTATATGTCTTTATGAAAATATTATACTTTATTTAAAAAAATTAGTGATTCAAAAATGTTAAAAACTTGAAGAACCTAGCTCTAATACCACTGATGGATTTTACATGATCATCTAATGATCATTTGTAGTAGAAGACAACAAAAAACACAGGATGTATATCCTTAAGAAATCAACATATAAATAATACTGTAAAATAAAGTTCCTCGATTTCTGGAACATTATATGTTTTTATGTTCCTTCCATAGAGAATGTTTTAGGAAGATCACGAGGAGGAGTGAACAATAGAACCCTACCACTAAGGGAGTACACCAGCCAATGGATCTATAAACACTTTTCAAGGATACATAAAAACCAAAGTGGTGTTTGAACCTTCTCAAATGAGATGAATGAAGTTTTGGGAGGAAGAGAATTTATGAAGAGGTTCATACACCTCACACCACACACACACCATAGGATATGATCTCAACCTCATATATATGAAAATACTGAGGAACATCCTATTAATAATGCATCGTATGTGTTTTTGTCTATTGGGTGTAATTAATTGAACAGTTTCAAAAAAATTATTAAAAAAAATTAACACATTCATAATAGATTATAACTGATGAATAAACCATTTGGGAGAAATAAATAATATATATCATATATCATATATATATATATATATTATTCATGCATCATATGAATTAATAAATGTAATCTATATATAATATCATATTATATATATATATATATATCCCATTCATCACATGCATCTCATGCATGTACATTTTAGTGAAAATCTAACACATGGATCACTTAAAAATTAAAAAAGTGTGGTGTGGATCAATACAAGAAAGATAAATCACATCTTTAAAAGTGGTATTGTATTTTATAATCATTTCAAGGTTTATATGGATATATGTAAGTGATTAAACTGCAAGTAAATTGATGTGGCATGAAGATACAAGAATTTTAGATGGGAAAATTTATCACCCATAAGAATCTCCTTAGTAGAATAAAATTAACAATGAGTATCCTAAATTTGATAATGTTCTGAGAAACCCCCATTATGCACTATATAAAAATGGAATGAATCCTTCTGGTGTGAAATGTAGCACTCTGAATACATGGTCAATTATACTAGTAAATTATAACTTACAATTGTAGTTATGTATGAAGCATAAGTAAATTATGTTGTCTCTACTTATATCAGGACCAAAACATCCCGGTGATGATATTGATGATTATTTAGATCCATTGATCAAAGATCTAAAATTCATGTGGGATTAAAGTGTTACATTGCATGATGCCCCTAGAAATGAAGAGTTTATGTTGAGAACTATATTATTCTGGATGATGAATGACTTTACTACTTATGTAAATTTTCTGAGATGTGTCATTAAAGAAAATTTGGGGTATACCATTTGTGAATAAGTTATACACTCTGTTAGGTTAAAACATTCCTTAAAGATGGTGTTTCTAAGACATCATAAAATTTTACCTCACTAACATAAATATTAATATTATATAAAATCATTCGATGGGAATTCAGAAGATGATACAGCACCTTTTATATTAACAGGTCATGAGTAGTTTGAGAAAGTAAAGGATATTTTCACCATTTTTGGTAGACCCTTTTTGAAAAACCTTAAAAAACGAGATAGAAAAGGAGATTTTTTTTTAATTACTGTATTGGAATTTTTTGTATGTTGGAAATTTTCTTGATGCCACGCATGTGGGAAAAAATATATGTGATAATTTCATTGGAATGTTACTAAATGCACTTGGAAAAATAAAATATGGCATTAAGGCTAGGTTAAATATGATTGATATGGGCATAAGGGAAGAGTTGGTGTTGATGAAGGGTGAAAATGAACTTATCTTCCTCTGATGGCTTACAATCTTTCCTGAAAATAGAGATTTCAATTTTGAAACTTCCTTTATAGTGTAAAGGTTCTAAAGGGGTATTCATCATATATCAATAATATAGTGTCAATGAATGATTTAAAGATAAATGGAATAAAATCACATGACTGTCATGTTTTGATACAAGATTTAATTTAAGTGGCTTTATATTGCATTCTACCTAAAAATATCTAACACATATTATCCTAGATTTGATTCTATTTCAAAGTTATATATTTTAAAGTTATAGAACTGATGAAGTTTACAAATATGGAAAAGGATATTATTGTCATATTATGTGAATTGGAGATGTGTTTCTCATCTCATTATTTGATATAATGGTTCACTTTTTTAGAGAGATCTGGTTATGTGGTCCTGTATATTATAAATGGATGTACCCCCATTTAATGGTATATGAAGATTTTGAAAGGGTACGTCAAGAATCAAAATTTTCCAAAAGTTTGAATTACAAAGAAACATATTTTGAAGAAACCATTAAATTCTATATTGAATACCAATCTAATGTAAATAGAATTGGTCTCCTAAAATCTCAACACAACAACCGCTTTGTGGGTGAAAGAATTTATAGAAGATATGTTGTTGTAATTACTATTACAGAGATGGATTGGGACACCTTTATGTTTTAAACAATAGTATAAAGGTTGTGCTGTATTTTTAAACTCACAAAGTAATTCTTAGTTATTTGAGTCCATCAAGGGTTGAAATATAGATATCAAATACAAATAATAAATTGTTTATATGATGATTTAAAGATTGTATTTATAATTAATTACCTACAAATTTGAATTCAATTTCACTTTAACTTTGATGGCTTTCCAAAGGATAAGTGTACATGTATTTTCTTAGAATGGTTATGTAATTAACAATTATACATTCTATAAAAAGGATCAAGATGAACATAGTATGATGAAAAATAGTGGAGTTACTATTATGGTGAAAGTGATGCATGTATCTAGTATCAAGGATATAAATCTAATTTACATGCATATGTCATAATTTGGAATCATTGAAAAAATATGGGAGTTGAACTATAAAACATTACAAGTGTTGGTTTTTCAATGAAAATGGGTTGATAACAAGAGTTTAGTTAAAACTAATGGATTAGGATTCATGAAAGTGAATTTTAGTAAGGAAGGATAGAAGGGTGATTTGTTTATACACTTTAGGAAAAACAAGTTTTTGCGACCGGTTATTTTCAATAGAATGGGTACCCATCACAAATAATAAAAAAATATTAACTTACTTGTGGTAGATAAAGAATTATGTCACAAATAACACTATATCTCAAGTTAATTAAAATGGAATAAGAATTCTGTCACAAATAGTCTTGGTGAAAACATGTTCTATATGGTGAGAAAAGACTGTTTATGATGAAATTCTCATTCTACCGAAAATAATATTATTTTCTAAAAAAACTATTCTGATGGATGAACACTCCCATAAAAAATTATGTTATTTTCGAGGAAAAACTCTCTCTATCACAAATACTTTTTTAGTGAAGTAAATAAAAATTAAATATGGTGGGTGGAATTTGTGACGGATCTCTAGATCTGTCGAAAATGCCTTTTCATTAGTCGTCATTACTTCTTATGATGGGTAGTATTTTTGATGGAAAATACATCGCAAATAATATTACGTATAAAATTCCCTAAGCAGAATCCCCATTATCACTCTTAACTTCTCAAGTCCTCTCAACCTCTCTCAAATTTCTTTAATGCATACATTTAAATTTTAACAGGAAATTTTTTAGAAGTCTGTCAATGCCTCTATTCTGGTACACACATCAGTCTTAAGGTATTTATTTTTAAACTTTTTAACTGTTATTTTATATTAGGAATAAATGGTAATAATTATGAATAAATATTATTGATTAACAATAATTAGAAATAATTAATGATAATTTGAAATAATTAGTAAAAAATAATACTTATTCATAATAGTTAGCAATAATTAGTTATAATTAGCAATAATTAGTGATAATTAGTCATAATTATTCATAATTAGTCATAATTATTAATAATTAGTCATAATTAGTAATAATTATTGATAATTAATAATAGTCACAATTTATAATAATTATTAATATTTATCAATAATTAGTAATAATTATCAATAATTAGTAATAATTATAAAAAATTAGTAATAATTAATAATAATTATCGGTAATTATCAGTAATTAGTAATAATTTTAATAATTATCAATAATTAGTAATAATTACTAGTAATTGGTAATAATTAGTAATAGTTACCAATAATTAGTATTAATTAGAAATATTTACCAGTAATTAGTAATAATTATAGATAGTTACTAGTAATTACCAATAATTACAAATAATTAGTAATAATTACCAATAATTTTGAAATAATTACTTTTAATTAGTAATAATTATCATTAATTAGAAATAATTACCAATAATTAATAATAGTTACTAATAATTACCAATAATTAGTGAGTAATAATTAAATGTAATTACCATTAAATAGAAATAACTACTGGTAATTAGCAATAACTATCGATAATTAGAAATAACAACTTGTAATTAGTAATAACCACTTGTAAAAAAGCAATAACTATTGATATTTACTAATAACTATCGGTAATTAGAAATAATTTCAATAATAGCAATAACTACTAGTAATTAGCAGTAACTATAGATAATTAGTATTAACTAATGGTAATTAGTATAAATTAGTAATAATTAATAGTAATTTCCAAAAATTAGGAACAATACCAATAATTACCAATAACTACTAATAATTAGGAATAATTACCAATAATTAAGAATAATTATCATTAATTAGTCATAATTACCAATAATTAGTAATTATTACCATCAATTACAAATAATTACCAATTATTAGTAATAATTATCAATAATTAGAAATAATTACCAATAATTAAGAATAATTACCAATAATTAGGAATAACTAACAATAATTACCAATAATTAGTAATTAAATATTATCAGTTATTACCACTAATTTGAAATAATTATAGGTAATTAGCTATAATTACCGATAATCAGAAATAATTATCGATAATTATTAATAATTATTGGTAATTAGTAATAACTACTAGAAATTAGAAATAACTACCAATAATTAGAAATAAATATCTATAATTAGAAATAACTACCAGAAATTAGTATTAATTAGTAATAATTACCAATATTTATAACTACTTAGTAATAATTACCAATAATTAGGGATAATTACCAATAATTACCAATAATTAGTTAGTAATAATTATTAGTAATTATCAATTATTAGCATTAACTATCAGTAATTAGTAATAACTACTGATAATTAGCAATAAGTACCAGTAATTAGCAATAACTACTGGAAATTTGAAATAATTACCATTAATAAGTAATAACTATTAGTAATTAGTAATAACTATCAGTAATTATAAATAACTACTAATAATTAGAAATAACTAATGATAATTAGCAATAATTTCCAGTAATTAGAAATAAACTGATTTATGTTAGCTCATCAAATTTATTATACAAATTATTGTTATTCTTCAAGGTATTAAATTGACTCATGGAATGTAATAAAAATGAAATCTCATTAAAATCGGTTTATGGAAAATGAAAGTGGTTCTACTGAAGTGAAACAAATTGAAATTTTTCAAGATAAATAACTTTATTTTACTCAAAGTGATAAAAATATTGATGATGAAACCCTATAATTATAGGTTGATTATATTGATAATGTTGATGATGTAACCAATGAATTTGAAATGGAAATAGATGATGAAGATGAAGCTCGTATGTAAATTGATGATGTTGTGGAGGAAGGTAAAGATACTTATAAAGATATATATGAATAATGACTTAATTTTATGATTATTATAGTCATAAATAATATATAGTATTTATTTTCAATTATTTTTGGACAATATTTTTTTCATGTTTCAGATGGTTACAGAAGATATAGATGGGTTGTTTTGTGCCCTCATGGATGTTGACCTTCCTGGTGATTACCCCAATGACCTGTTATCTGACCTGCTACTTTCTACCACTATATCATTAACTCAGAGGGGTCATGGTTGATCTAGATTAATGATTCCAGAACCTATTCCTGAGCGAATTCTACCTCTTGATTTTGATCAATGAATGTAGAGGTATGTTCAATTGTTTATTTTAATTAATTTTCAATAATTTATTTATATACTAATTGTCTGATTATTTCTTATTTTTTACAAATTTTTTCACATAAGGTTGTTAGACAGGAAGGTTTGATTATATATAATTATTTTTTGGACTGTGGGTAGTATGGGATAAGATTCTCATTAATGTTCTTCATAGAATGTTTGATCACTGGATGGTTAAAATTTATTTAATTATTAACTTTCTATTAATAATTATTTCTAGGATTTATATTATCCCATCGATGATAACATGATAGTATCCATATCACAGTTGTAGAAGATTTTTATATATGAAAGTATTCATTGATTTTTAAACAATCCGAGAAAGAGAGGCATAAAGAGAGCTAATATCGTAGTTTTTTATCAAAATTTTTATATCATCAACTTGATTACATATCATCCCATTTTTGGTATGTAATTTGGTCTTACTATATTGGAGAGAATTTTCAAGGGATGCCATCATTAGGTAGGCAGAATAGGAGGAGACTGGAGGTCACACACTGAGTTGGAAGTCATACCTTTAGTATTCATTGATGACATTTGGTAATTATTTTTTTTAATAATTTATATATAATATAAATGTAAAATATTTATTTTATATTCATATAGGTATTTGATTATCTGGATGTTATGGAATTTGATGTTTATAAGAAGATGTACACTAATACAACCATTGAAGATATTATTGGGGACTGAAAGCATTAAATTTTGGTTAGTATATATATTTTTTTTTTAAATTACTCAAATTAATATTTTAACTATTTTAATTTATAATTGAATATGATGGGGAGAAATGAGGTTATGACTTCTCATTCATATGATATTCATTCCAAGATTTAGGTTTAGGACACCTGTGAGTTAAGTTTTTATGAGGCATCTTGGATGCGGGAAACCCAATATGGTATTAAGAAAATCCGAGTGATTGGTATTAGTTCTCAATTAATGCCAACTAATTATTATGGTATTATTTTGGGGTCGTTTTCTAGCTCTAGGGGTGTAAGAATATGGATCTTTTTGTTAGGTATGAATCTTGTTTTCTGGTGTTTTTGAGGAAAAGAGGCGTTTTTTGGAAATTTAAGGAGTACATGCCATGTACTTTAAAGTACACGTTGTGTACCCGGCTTTCACGGGTGACCATGTGCTACTCGTGTAACGGATGAGTACATGATCGTGTGGGGTGACTAGGATACTGCCTAAAGTGTGTCCTGGTAAAGGCATATACACGCTGTGTACTTTTAAAAGACACATCGTGTACTTTTGTTTTTTTCATTAAACGGACTGGGGTCACATCTCATCCCCAGATTCATCTTCTTATAATGATGTCTCATCAAGGAGTGACTGAGGCTGATGAATTTTCTCCATGCCCCCAACCCTCCATCTGTTCTCTAATTCAACCATTATCGATTGTGTTGGAATCTCCACAGTGAGTTCTTCCTTCTTCTAGAACTCGATTCCTTGATTTCTCTTCTCTTCTAAGATATCCTTAGTTGGGCGTTTTTGATGTTTTTGTAGATCTACCATGTTCTAGGTCAATTAAAGGGCCAAAACTATAGTATATTGATTGTACAATTCTAATGTATGTGTTTTGTGCCTTTTCGTAGTTAGTCTTTTAATATTATGTGTAAAAGTTCCCAATAACCTAGAATGGGGTATTGTGTGTTTAGAATTTTTAGCCCTGTTAATGCTTGTTATGACTTGTGTGCCTGATTAGAGGTTATTTTATTTTGAATAGGGTTATTTCCCATTCTATGGAGGTGTTCTCCCATGTTTGTTTTCATATTGACCATTTGGTCTATTTTTTTCCGGTTAGGTTGCTTTGTTTTCCATTCATAGTTTTGTTAGGATGGAGTGATATTATCTGATGTTGTTATATTCTTGTATCTGTTTAGCCAAGTAGTTCTTGAAATCTGTTAGCCAAGTAGTTCTTAAGGTTTACTTTGGATATTGAATATCATTGTGCATGATTGACTTACACAAGTCTTTGGGAACCTAGAGTAGTATACCATAGGGAGAGTGGACGTTGAGGGATTCTCTAGTGTGTTTGTTTACCTTTACATTGCGAGGACATAGGGGGTGGACTTTGTGTTCCCTTATAGTTTCTATAGTTATACATTGAGATACCAAAGGGGGAATTGGATTTTTATTTCTTCCTTAGAGTGTCTGTAGTTTACCGATATGAGACTGTAGGTGGAATTGATAGTGAGTCCTTCCATATAGAATCGTTGTTAGAGCTGAACCAGAGGGGTTAGACTGTGAGTACTTCCCAGAGGGTTTCTTGTGTTTGATTTGGTTGAAACAAAGAGGTTAGGTTGTGAGTACTACCCAAAGGGTTATTTGTTTTTTATTATATTCTTACTTAATATATTTAAATTAATGCAATTGAAACTACAGGAATGTTTACTTTTGAGTACTTCTTTGTTTACTGCTTCATTTTGCTTATTGTATGCCATATATATTCACTGATTGTTAGGCACAGATCTTTGGGTATTTTCCTAATGGGATTCATCACACACCCTATTTGGGTCATGATTTTGGGCCTAAAAATATTATATTGTTGCAGGTATAGATAAGGGAAAGAAACCTTCTACGTCAGGTACTTGACTGTTGTGGAGCTGGAGAGCATGGGACCAAGTTGAGGCTTGAGATGTTGTTAGAGTTTATTTGTTTCCTTTGTACTTTGGTTTAGTACTGTATTTCATCATTGTGACTTGTTTGGATGTTTTCCTAGACATATGTATCATGCATCATTTATATATGTGCTCCAATTTTTTATTTCTTTCAGTCTTTCGCTATTTACTTACTGCATATTATTACAACTTCCTCTACTGTATATATGTTTATTTCCACTATGTTACTCTTCCAATGAGAGCATAGTTTCCTCACTATCACACCCAAGACCCTCACTGCTAGTCGGTAGCCTCTGACTTTCGGGGAAATGCGCTTGAGTCCATGTGACCAACTGAGTATGGGGAACCTCTAGGTGGCTCCTGGAACTGAGATGTTACAAAGTGGTATCAGAGGAGGTTTTTTTCTTCTTGACTTAATTTTTAGAGCCTATGGCTAGGTATAGGAAGGAATATGTAGTTAGTAATAAGTTGTTCCTGGGAGTAGCTAACCCATGTACAGGGAAAGGCTAATTTACCTCGATTATTTCTATTTTTCTAGTTTTTCAATTATTACAGTTGATTTGATTTCACCGTTGGGTGATTCACATGTTTTGTGTTGTTATCATTGATATTATTGAGGTTCTATTTCTATTGAAACCTGATGAGATGAGGGTATGCCATCTCATGCATCATATAGGAACTTGCTAGTGATCACATTCCATGCATTCTTGCCATGCCATTTAGGGAGTATTACTGATTACATGTTTTTGTGATAGATGTTATGATAGATATGCATGTTGTTGTGATAGATGCCTTGATAGAATGTCTGCTTTTTGATAGGGTATGGAATTATGTAAGGTTTAGTTTGAATGAACGCCAAACATTGGTTCTTGAGGTTTTATGGGATCTCATGGATTGGAATTTGGTGGATCATTGCATTTTTATGCTTGTATATGACATGTAGAAGATTACAAGATTTGATTTGAGGGGAGTATGGGCCCTCACGGATTAGAATTTGGTAATTTAATGTTTTTTTTGGGTTCGGGAGTAGTTTATGAGGCTTACTGTCTGGAAAAAACCCAGAATACATGACGTGTAATGATAAATACATGACATGTGTCCTTCTATTCGGGAAGGAAATTTTTTTCTTAAGTACACGCCATGTAGTCTCTAACTGTGCCACTAGTTATGTGGGTAGAGACACAGGTTGGGAAATCTTTGGGGGACATGTCGTGTACCAGATGTACACGCCATGTTGTAGAGACCATGTGTATGGTCGTGTGAATAATGACAGAGGTTGATGATTGGTAGCTAGTACACATCATGTCGGGAACAAACATGTTGTGTAAGGTCAGCCGTGTAACTGGTCGTATGAATAAAAACACAGCTTAGTGAAGTCCATCTAGTACACACCATGTCTGGCACAAACACACCATGTATTATTGTTCTAAGGGAATCATGTGGGTTAGTCATGTAGAAGAACTCGGGTAGGGGAACATGATTCAAGTACATGTTGTGTCTTAGAACAACACGTCGTGTGTATGGGGTGTTACGCGACTAGGGTTGGTAGGAGTACACGCCCATATGAATGCTTAAGGGAACACACCGTGTAGGGGTAATACACGCTGTGTATCCATGTTTTAAAAAACTTTAATGATTTCCTTATCATGTTCCCTTCTTACACTTCTAAGTTTCATTCCTTGATAATATTGATCTAAGGTGTGTGTTTGAACTTGCAGAGTCATGCCACCAAGACGTACTCCAGTTGTACACCAGTTGGAGGGCAGTGATCAGACACCAGACATGGCTGATAAGGGAATACCAAAAGATCCTCATGTAGTGCCAGTCTTGGCACCAACCATTATTCCGGATACAGGTGTTGATGCACAATTATGAGAGGGATTCATGAGGTTCATTCAGTCCTTCCAAAGAGTACCACATCCTACCCCTTCTATGGTAGAGCTGACATGGGTTTTCTAGCAGCAACATCCATAAACTTTCTTAGGGGATAGAGGGCCCCAGGATACAGAGTCATGGTTAGAATCCATGTTATATATCTTCAATCATCTGGAGATGACTCCATAGAGGAGGGTGAATCTCACTATGTATATTCTTTGGGATTATTCCAAGAGATGGTGGGATGTGATCTCACATGCGGGACATCATCAGGTTATGGCTTGGGATGAGTTCGAGAGTGCCTTATTTGACAACTTTTACCCAGAGACATCGAGGGCCGACTAAGCCCAGGATTTCATGAGTCTGGAGCATGGTACTCTCTCAGTCATGGAGTAATCTTCTCGCTCCACAGAGATGCAGTGCTTCACACCCATTCTAGGAGGTCATGAGTTATTTTTGGAAAGGAAGTTTGAGGATGATCTCAGGCACGACATCCGATATCAGGTGAACATCTTCATGCTGACTTCCATCACCTCTATAGTCAACTAGGAATTGATCATAGAGAGAAATATATGGGATTCTGTAGCTGTGAGCCAGGGCGGCTCAGCATCTGGAGTTGGTATTCCTCCTACTAACAGCAGGAAGCGTCGTAGGGAGTCTATGCATGGAGACTTGAGGAAGAGGGATACTTCTTATGGTATCTAGGTGGTGTGCTACCAGAGTGGGAAGAGTGGTCATACAAGGCCACATTATCTGAGAGACCTAGTGGAGTATTGATATTGCAGCAAGATGGGCCATCTTCAGCGGTTATTGTTAGTTTTTCGCACCAGCAACTGGTGATAGGGGTTCTTCTATGACTATGTGTTCAGGAGCATCCCCACCAGTTTCTCATCAGTCTGGGAACTAGAGTTCTTCCAGCTATTCAAGCTGAGGTAGAGGTCGCAGATGCGGTATCCAATCGACAGGATTTCAGAGACAATAGGGTGGATCAGCTCCAGGTGGTCAGGTAGGGTCACAAGAACACGGTACAGGCCAGACTTTTGTAGTGGAGCAGACCCAGCAGGAGCAGGATCTTAAACCCTCTATAGTTCTAGATACGATCCTAGTTGCCTCAGTTTTAGCTTCTGTACTTTTCGATACAGGGGCTTCCCATAGTTTCATATCTTTTGTTGTTATGGAGTTCCTTGGGCTCTATATCTTTACATATTTTGATTTCTTGACGTTGGACACTCCATTGGGGACAAGAACGGCTAGTGTACGTCAGTTCAAGGAGTTCCCTCTTGAAGTTAGTGGGTGTCACTTCTTATGGGACCTCTATGTCCTAGAGATTACAGTCTATGATGTCATTATCAGGATAGAATGGTTAGTTTACTTATAGGAATTTGTTTACTGGTATCACTGTAGGGTGAGTTTCACGTTACCAAAGGGTGGATCATTTCTTTATAAGGGAGAATGGGATGTCCAGGCGAGCAGAGTAGTACTCGAGCATCGAGGTTTGGGAGGAGTTAAAGCCCATATTTCTAGTCTATATTTGGATGACCAGGGAACTTCATAGTTGGACTTTCCTCCAGTAGTGTATAGTCTTAGGTATGTCTTTCCAGAAGACTTTTCAGGTTTTCCTCCTGAGAACGAGGTAGAATTTTCTATTGATCTCATTCCAGGAGCGGCACTGGTGTCCATTCCTCCTTATAGGATGGCTACACCAGAGTTATAGGATCTCAAGAAATAGTTGTAGGAGTTGCATACAAAGGGTTTCATCTGAGCCAGTACGTCTCTTTGGGGTTCGCCTGTCCTTTTTACGAAGAAGGTGGATGGTACCCTAAGACTTTGTGTGGATTATCAGAAGCTAAACTAGTTGAAGGTAAAGAACCAATATCCCTTGATGAGGATTTATGATCTCTTTTATTAGCTTCGAGGATCCCAGGTGTTCTTAAAGATTGAATTGAGATCCGGTTATCATAATTTGTGTGTTAGACCATCATATATACCTCTTATAGCCTTTCGAAGTAATTATGGTCTATATGAGTATGTGGTTATGTCATTTGGTCTCACAAACGTGCGTGCATTTTTCATGGCACTGATAAACCAAGTGTTCCATCCATACTTGGATTCTTTCATGGTAGTCTTCATGTATTATATCTTAGTGTACTATCACACTCAACATGACCATGAAACACATCTTAAGATCATTTTGAGTACACTGGGAATGCATCAGTTATATGATAAGCTCTAAAATTTCCACTTTTTGATGGACCATATTCACTTCTTAGGTCACGTTATCTCAGAGATAGGAGTATCAGTAGACCCATAGAAAGTGAGAGAAGTAGTTTCTTGGGAGAATCCAAAGAAAGTCTTTGAGGTATGGAGTTTTCTAAGGCTGGATGGTTACTAAAGACATTTCATACAGGAATTTTCAGGCTTAGCAGCGCCACCGACAAGCCTGACTAAGAAGGGTGTGAGGTACTTGTGGTCAGATTATTATGATTCATCCTTTTAGGAGATGAAAGGGATGTTGACTTCTACACTGATACTAGTATTTCCAGAGCCAGGAAAGAGCTATACTATATAATGTGATGTGTCGGGTATTGGGCTGGGAGCAGTGCTCATGCAGGGAGAAGGATTCATTGCGTACGGGTCTTGAAAGTTGAGGCCACATGAAAGGAATTACCCGACGCACAATCTCGAGTTAGCTATAGTTGTTCATGATTTACATTATTGGAGACATTACCTGTTGGGAGAGAATTTTGTGGTTTTCACCTACCATAAGAGTATCAAGTATATCTTCACACAACGTGATCTGAATCTTAGATAGCAAAGGTGGGTTGAGTACCTTCAGTATTTTGATTTTGAACTTGCCTACATGTCTGGGAAAGGCAACGCAGTGGCTGATTCATTGAGAAGGAGGACTCAGATACAGACAGTTTAGGAGGCCAGTAGTGAGTGGAAGCTTATGGATTTGTTCTATAAGATGAATTTGGAGGTTCACGATAGATAGGGGGAGACGTTTCTTTCTTCTGTAGTTGTTACCTCTACTCTGCTTTATCGAGTGCGAATGAGGAAGCTATCAGATTCTAAAGGCGTAGTCCTATGGGAAAATATTTCAGGAGAGGACCCTACTCCTGTATGGACAATAGGTGAGGATATGATTTTTCATTTTCCTGGGTGCGTATGGGTGTCAGCCGACATATGCGAGGAGCATATATGGTACTTTCATTCCTTAATTTGGGTAGTTTATCCTGGTACCACCAAGATGTATCAAGATCTGCACTATCATTACCGGTGGCCAGGTATAAAGAATGATGTTCCTGGGTTTTTCATGCGGTGTTCCACCTGTCAGCAGGTGAAGGTGGAGCATCAGCGACCAGTAGGTATTTTGAAGCAGTTACCCATTCCCGAGTAGAAGTGGAACGATGTCGCGATGGACTTTGTGATAGGTTTGTCAAGGTCTCCTCAATAGAATGATGTTGTTTGGGTTGTCATTGACAGATTCGCGAAGGTTTCTCACTTCTTTCAGATCAAGGAGACCTTTAGTGTTGATGAGTTGGGAATTTTTGTACATTCAGAATATTGTACGTTTACATGGGGTTCCGCACTCCATTGTTTCTAACAGGGATACCCATTTTACTTCTCATGTCTGGAAGGGACTATAGAGTGATTTGGGTACATAGGTACTTCTGAGTACATCTTGCCATCACTAGACAGATGGCCAGTCTAAGTGTATGATTCAAGTGTTAGAGGAAATGCTTTGAGCATGCGTCTTATATTTTTGAGGCTCTTGGGAGAAGCACATACCGCTTGTGGAGTTTTCCTATAACAATATTTTTTAGACAACTATTCATATGGTACCTTATGAGGCTTTGTACGGTAGGCCATGTTGATCACCCTTATGTTGGATAGAGGTAAGAGAGGTAGCTATGTTGGGACCTCATCTTGTCCAGGAGACCACAGAGCAGATAGATTTGATTTGGAAGAGGATGGATACTACACAATCAAGACAGAAGTCTTATGCTAATCGATGGAGAAGACCTCTAGAGTTCGAGGTCGGAGATGAGGTTTTATTACATGTCACACTGAGGTTGGGACATATAAGTATTATGAGATAGGGAAAGATTTTTCCGATATATATTGGACCATTAGAGGTTTTGGAAAGAGTCAGGTCAGTTTCCTATCAGTTGCAGTTACCTCAGAAGTACTGGGATATGCCTGAATTTTTCCACGTTTCTCAGTTACAGTGTTACTTCATGGTCTTGTCTCATGTTTTACAACCCAGGGAGGTTGAGCCAGAGGTGGATGCATCATTCAAGAAGTATACTATCTGGATTTTTGATCGCAGTGCAAAGGTTCTCCGTGGTCATTTTGTTCCTCTGGTAGGATTGCTATGGCAGCACGGGTGAGTATAGGACAAGACTTAGGAGAGGGATTCCAACATGCAATCGCAGTGGTCAGAGCTGTTCGAGGATTCTTCTTCTACGCCACCTTGTTAGGGAAATTTAGGGATACATTTATTTAAGGGGGAATTTTTTAAGAACCTAGATCTTCTTTTTAGGTATGAATCTTGTTTTCTAGTGTTTTTTAGGAAAAGAGGAGTTTTATAAATTTAAAAAGTACACGTCGTGTACTTTGAAGTGCACGTCGTGTAACCGGTTGCTGTAGGTGACCATGTGTTGGTCATGTAACGACTGAGTACATGGTCATATGGGGTGACCTAGAGACTACCTAAAGAGGGGATCGGTAAAGGCATATACATGTTGTGTACTTTTTCTTTGTTTTCATTAAATGGATTGGGGTCGCATCGCATCCCTAGATTTGTCTTCTTCTAACGACGTCTCATCCAGGAGCGATTGAGTCTGATGAATCTTCTCTGAGCCCCCAACTCACCACCTGTTCTCCTATTCAACTATCATCGATTGTGTTGTAATCACCATGGTGATTTATTCCATCTTCTAGAACCTCGTTACTAGATTTATCTTCTCTTGTGAGATATCCTTGGTTGAGCATTTTTGATGTTTTTGTAGATCTACCCTATTCTAGGTCAATTCAAGGGCCGACACTGGACTATATCGATCATACAATGCCGAGGTAGGTTGTTTGTGCCTTTCCGTAGTTATTCTTTGAATATTATGTGAAAAAGTTCCCAATACCCTAGAATGAGGTATTTCATGTTTAGGGTTTTTAGCCATGCTAATTCCTTCTATGCCTTGTGTGTCTGAGTAGAGGTTTTTTTATTGTGAATAGGGTTATTTTCCATGAAATGGAGGTGTTTTCCCATGTTTGTTTTTATATTTACCATTTGGTAAAGTTTTACCTATTAGGCTACTTTTTTTCCATGCCTAGTGTTGTTAGGATGGAGTGATATTATCTGATGGTGTTATATGCTTGTAGTTGTTTAGCTAGTTAGTTCTTGAAAGTTGTTAGCCAAGTAGTTATTAAGATTTTCTTTGGTTGTTGAATATCGTTGTGCATGATTGACTTACACAGGGATATGGGAACCTAGTTTAGTATACCATAGGGAGAATGGATGCTGAGGTCTACTCCAGAGTGTCTGTTTACCTTTATGTTGAGAGACCATAGGGGGGATGGAATTTGTGCTTTCTCAGAGTGTTTGTAGTTCCACGTTGTGAGACCACATGGGTAATTGGATGTTGAGTGCTTCCTCAGATTGTATGTAATTTACCGATAAGAGACTGCAGGTGGAATTGATGGTGAGTGCTTCCTCAGAGAGTCTTTAATAAAGTTGAACTAGAGGGGTTATACTGTGATTACTTCCTAGAGGGTTTCTTGTGTTTGATTTGGTTGAACCATAGGGGTTAGGCTGTGATTAATACCCAAAGGGTTATTTGTTTTTGATTAGATACTTACTTAATATTTGAAAATGAATGCAATTGAAACTGTAGGAATGTTTATTTTTGAGTACTTATTTATTTACTACTTTATTTTTCTTATTGTCTGCCATATATATTCACTGACTGTTAGGCACAAATATTTGGGTGGTTGCCTATTGGGATTCGTCTCACACCATTTTTGGGTCATGATTTTGGTCCCAAATAGATTATATTGTTTCATGTATAGATAAGGGCAAGCACCCTTCTATGTCAAGTACTTAACTGTTGTGGAGCAGGAGAGCATGGGACCAAGCTAAGGCGTGCGATGTTGTTAGAGTTTATTTTTTCCTTTGTACTTTGTTTTAGTACTGTATTCTAGCATTGTGACATGTTTGGATGTTTTTCTAGACATATGTATCATGCATCATTTATATATTTGCTTTAGTTGTCTATTTCTTTCATCCTTCTATTGTTTAATTGATGCATGTTATTATTGCTTCTTCTATTGTATATCTATTTATTTCCACTATATTACTCTTCCAATGAGGGAATAGTTTCCCCACTATCACACCTAAGGCCCTCGCTGCTATTTGGAAACCTCTGGCATTCATGGAAATGTGCTTGAGGCCATCTGACCAACCGAGTACGGGGCACCTTTGGGTGGCATCCGGAACTGGGATGTTACAAGGGGAGCTCGTATAGAGTCTTCATCATCTATAGAGTATGAGGTGATGTTGTGATCTTGGGATGAGATTATAAAGAGCATTCGTGGAGAGTGGGAGGATAATCATTGATGGTAAAAGTAGCAACAACAACAACAACATCGATGGAAGGAGTAAATGTTTGTCTGAGTAAAGATCGAAAGAATGGGTGACTTTCCTTTTAAAAACTTTTTAAAAATTAAAACTAAACAAGATGATATTAAAATAATTAAATTGATAAAAAAATTATAAGATTTTAACAAAACAAAAATATAAAATTAAAATACAAGGCATGAGAGTTTAATAAAGAAGTTTTGAAATAATCCAAAAAGGGATCCATACATCTCCTCACCCCAAGATCCATGAGAGGTTTTGGTTTAAATCCTTTCTAATAATAGGTTGTAGAATGAAACCCAAAATTCCTTGTTTTTTATAGGATGTAGAAATAAAATAATTTAAAAATGTAAGACCATTGGTTTTTAATGGTTGTACCAAGAAACTCAATCTCCCTTTCTTTTTAGTAGTTATAGCAAGAAACCCGCTAGCATTTTAGTGGTTGTGTCTAGAAACTAAATCTCCCTAAATTTTAATGGTTGTTTCCACCAACCCTCTCACAATCAATGGTAGTGAGCACCCAATATCCCCTATTTAATGTTTTGAGCACTAAACCACCTCACACTCATTAGTAGTGAGCACCCAAGAAAAAGGAAAAAGAATATAATTATTTTTCAATGACGTACTCTCAACCGTCCAACAAGAATATAATTGGAAATAGTTGGAGGAATAGATAAGAGAGTATAAGAGAGCTTGAGAATGATGAATATAAAGCATAATGATCTCAAAAATTATCTTCAAGGTAATCAATACCTTTTAAGAACTCTTGGGCGTATTTATGGCCATAAATTTCTTAAGTTCTATTCTAAAAACTCTAAGGGTTGAAATGATCTATTGGGAGTCGAATTAAGGCATCAAGGTCCACAAAAAATGACTATATTTTTTTCTTATCTAGATACCATCGGAGAGTGATTGGGTATCACTATCCAACCAGTGACACTTGGATAGAACTATAGTTCTATCCAAATCCCATTGTCTAAATAGTGTGACCTGGATTGAACATCATTTCTTTATAGGTATCACCGAGTAGGTACTGGAACGTATAGGTGGAGGAATTTAATAAGGCCCTCCAAGATCCTCTTGATACCTCCTTTTGGTCTGGAGACTTCCTAAAATGTATAAAATAGAAATGATGAAATTTATGAAATAAATTGGTAAGAAAAAAACTTGGGTGTTTGTGATCATTAAACCCACATAAGAGGGTGAGGTATAGTATTTTACCCTTTTTGATGATCACAAACACTTACAAAAATTAATCAATATTCATGATTCAATTCTCATAATTGTATCCAAAATAACTTTTAATATTTCATAATTAAATTCAACCAGTTATTTTCAATACTTAAAAAATAAATTTGGGAATGGATTTTCAAGAATGATTTTACCATTAATTAAATTTAAAAATTCTCCCCTTTGTGATTATCAAAAATTCAAAATCAAAAAAAAATTACAATTCAAGAATAATTCAATTTCAAAATGATTAAAAAAATAATTGAAAAAAATAAAGATAACTTGAAACTATTACCTTTTCCCCCATAAAATAAAAAGTTCATTTAATTTAAAAACTTTTAACCCCTTATATTTCATAATTTTCTCCTAAAAAATAACTTTTAAAAATATATATTAGAGAAAACATGCCTTTAATTTTATCAAATTATCCCCCATTTTAATTACCAAAAATCCAAAAGAGATTAAAATCATGACATATTTAAAATCAATTTCAAGGAAAAGGAATCAAAACACTTTGAGAAAATAAAAAAATGAAACCATTGACAAAATATAACTTTCAAATAAAAACCTTTTACCCTCTTCCCATTTTACCTCCTCTAAAACAAACATACATTTAATGTTATAAATTTCCTCCCCCCGAATATTATCAACAAGATCATAAAATTTTAATTTTAGTGTAACTCAAATTTCAAATCAAATTTAATATTTTAAAACGATCACACTGAATGATCTCAATGTGTTAAAACTTTTCTAAAAAAACTTGAAAAAAAACATGAGCTTTGAGGAATAAAATTTTCAAAGAGCTCAAGTTTTTGAAAAAAATAGTGATTCCTTTTGGGACATGTCACAAAATATGATGGGGTGTGATCCCCCTCAATTTATGAATACTTTAATGGTATAAGGAGATATAAAAACACGCAAATTAAGATTCTAAAAAAAGAAAAAAAACTCACTTAATAGAGTGAAATAAATCAATCAATCAATTCAAGATTTTAATAAAAATATCATTTTAATATCAATGAGTTATAGATAAAAATATATATCAAAACTATTCAAGATTAAAATAAAATATATTATGAATAAATCAACAAAATTAAATGGGTGAATTTAATATAGATTAATGACTTGATCAAAAAGGAAGTTTCATCTTGAACATTTCATAATTAAGAAAGAAAAGGGCCAGTTTTCTCTTAATTGGGGTATTATAAATACAGTAATCCATGAAAAAAAAATATTTTATATTTAAAATTATATATTATGTCACAACCCGTCCCATTGAGTCCCGTGCCTTGACTCCCCAAGCCCACCTCTAATAGGTTAGGGGTCAGTGACTAGCACTGAGTAGGCATATCACTAACATGGGAGGAATTTCCAAAGTACATGTACACATTCACACATCTCCAAGCCCACAAATTATGAAATGTAAAAACCCTCTAAGTAAAAAAAATGCATGCATAAAACTAAACCCAACTAACAAAGTACAACAAAAATTAAAGTGCGGAAAGTAAACCGAGATAGAATACAAGCCTACCAAAATAAAGAGTCTAAAACCTACAAAGCCTAACATGTAAGCAAGAAATAGGTATTGAGATTGCTGCTTGTATCCATAGGAACATCATAGCCTGTAAGGAAGTGCACAAAGCTTGGTCCGGTCCTGGTCCACCCTGGACTCTGTCAAAATGCCACTCATCTACATAAGACATGACAAGTGCAGGCAAGGATCATGCAGCAGTGAGTATAACAATACTCAGTAGAGGACCCCAACGACCACAAATAAATACACAAAGTAATGGTATAGTCATATCTATAAATTATATGTCTACTTAACATATAACAATATAAACATCCAGATATACTTGAAACTCATACCCGTAGTCTAGAGGTAAGTCACAATGAACGCATACCCACGCTAGGGATTCAGTTCGAATATTCCATGAAGCACTCATCTGGGATAACTCAGTCCATGAGTCTGATATATTTGATTACATCCATATGAGAAGTAAATTCTTTGGGAAGTTTCATGAGAGGTATAGATGCATTGATAGATCTGAAGAGAAAACAAATACACTCATTTCTAGATAACATACTCTTGAGTGGGTAAACATCACAATACATGGATGACGATAACTACCAGGGACATGGAGTATACCAAGAATCATCTAGATTCACCTGATAAGTAGAGGATAGTCATCCTATATGATTGGTCATGATGACACTTGAATCTAACCGGGGCTAAGAATGGGTATAGGATCTCTCTCTAGGCCTCTTGGAGGGACTCTAATTCTATCCAAAAAGTCATGCTGAAGGGATCATAGTCCTATGGATGGAAATGATACCTGACCTACAGGGGAACGAGCAAAGGGTAACCAACCCAAATGAAAATTTTCCAAGATATAGTGAACAAAGAGATAAATCCATGTACAAGAACATACATGGTGTGTAGAAAAGTCACGTGTCGTGTCCTCTGACCCTGGGTATTTCCCGTGTACAACATATCATGTTGAAAAGAGCATGTCATGTAGAAACCAATATACACAGTGTGTATAAGAGTACACATTGTATTCTACTATCCAGGGGTATCTCTATGTATGCTTGTTGTGTGGTTGTACATGGATTCAACCCATGTCTGCCAACCCATGTACCGGTACACAGGGTAACCCGTGTATCTGGCCTGGTCTGGCCATGTAGTAGAGTATATGTTGTGTACTCCACCTCATGTTTTTGTATCATTTGAAATACATGTTGAGTACTTTGTAAGGACCCACATAGTGTGTGACCCCTATCACATTCAATGTCATCACTTTCTATTATGTGGAACCCTAGGCATTGCTGAGCCGACCTCACATGTTGTGTTCTTCGGAGAACAAGCTGTGTTCATCGCATTTTTACAAAAAACACTTTTCTTTATATGGTGCTTAGGGTGAAGCTCTAATTATCAATCTTGTCATCTGATCTCCATGAAACTCAAGATTATAGGTGGTTTCATTATCACAAGGTTGATTCCTTTGGTTTTGGGCCTCTGACCAGCCCTGAAAACATGTTTCGATCCATCCACATGAAGAACCATTAAAGAATAGTTTCTATTGAACCATGTCGATTCGTTTGCTACCATCGTCTTCACACATATACTTGGTCATCATGATTCTAGATCTATGATTTGGGATTTTTGTGTTTTGATATGTATTTTCAACGATCCTTTGTTCATAACCCCACAAAGAAAGGAAAGAATGTGCAGGTCAAAAGGGAGAATAAATCCAAATTGAAAATCGAGGAATGAACCTACTCTTCCATTATTCATTGAATTGATACTCTACCATTATAATTATCAAATAGAGAAATTTAAAATATAAATCAAATCAAAAATGGATAAATTCCCCAAAATAAACCTGATAAAATACCCCTCCTCAAGAATGAATGATTTTTGGGTCAACCTATTCATGGGTTGATCTACATTTGTCATTTGAATCCAAGAACGGGGAATGAATAATTAGAATAATAACCCATACCTAAATTGTTGATGAAGGATGGAATTACAGTTTTCATTGATTAAGGTCTGATCATGCTGCACAATGATCCATGTGTCGTCGTTCATCATTGTTCATCAGGAATTCTCCAGGGTGGCTCCTCTCCAAAGTCTCAGAGGATTCCAGGGATTTTTTTCTGGGTTTATGAGCCTAAAATTGGGATCTTGGTTATTTAAAACTACAAAATGAATCATTGTGTCTTGAAAATGTTAAAATAAAATAAATTATTATTTTATTTTATTTTCTTTAAAATGTCTAAAAATTAACTTTTGTAGCTGACCCGCGCCAGCTGATGTTAATCCTCACCTAAGGTAAAGTCACTTCTTTGAATGCAACAGTGTCCTATTATTTTTGATTCAGGAACCTATTTAAAAGTTATTCCACTCTTTTAGGAAAACTTCTTGTGCGCGCTACATAAAAGTTTAATTAATTTAAAACATTTATTATGGGCACTTTATGCCTCGGAATCACACGTTGTCACAAAGCCTAGTCTTAAAATAATTCCATATAATATTTAAAAATAATACATGTAAAATCAGAGAAATTAAATTCTCCCTACCTTAGGTCTTTATGTCCCTAAAAATCCAAAACAAAAGGCTACTCAAATAGATGTGGGTACTACGCATGAATATAGACTTCTGTCTCCACATTCTCTCCTAAAGCTTCGCGTGCTTCCACCAGACATGCACCAGGGGAATCTCTCACCCACAAAGGATCCTCTCCTATTGATCCTCAATCTCTATTGGGTACTCTATAAAGGTCACTCCATCCTCGATGTACAACTTTCTTTAATCGATTACATGCGACAGATTGTACATGTACCTCCTCAGCTACGACACGAGGAAGATGTTGTGTACCCAGTGCAACTACGATAGTAGAGATATGTGGCATGCCACCTCACCAACTCTATGTAGTATCTAAAAAAGGTTGATGAACCTTGGAGACAACTTATCACCCCTTCCAAATCTTTACAACCCTCATCGAGGTGAGACTCGAAGGAAGACATGGTCTCCCTCCTCAAACTCTAGAGGTCTCCATCATCTGTCAGTATAAGACTTATTCCATCTCTATGTAGTCTTCATACTCTCTTGGATGATATTAACCTTCTCGGTGGTATCTCATACCAAATCTGGACCCATGAGTGTTGACTCTCCAGGGTCGTTCCAACAAAGTGGTGACTGTAAGGGTATCCCATATAAAGCCCCAAACTATGCCATACGGATGGTGGAGTAGTATATGTTGTTGTACGCAAACTCCACCAGTGATAGGTGGTCCTCCCAAATACAACCAAAGACTAAGATATAGGCCCACAACATATCCTCTAGAACCTGAATGGTTCTCTCAGTCTGAACATCTGTCTAGGGATGGAACGCTGTGATCAAGCATATCTGAGACCCAAATTCCTCCTACAATCCCTTCCAAAACTAGGATGTGAAATTAGTATTACGATATGAGACTATCATAAAAGGGAAAACCATTAATCTGAACTATCTCCTACATGTTGAGTTGTTCCAAGCTCTTTACAGAACTCTGCTCCCTGATAGCTAGGAAGTTGGCCGACTTAGTGATTCGATCAATAATCACCCAAATAGAATCATGTTCCCTAGATTTTTGTGGAAATCCCATCATTAAGTCCATCAATATTCCATCCCAATTCCACTCTGGCACTTCTAGGGGTGAGATAACCCTGCTGGAACCCGGTGTTCATCCTTCACTTGATAGCATGTAAGGAATCGATAAATGAACTTTGTTACTGCCTTCTTCATCCCTATCCACCAGAATTAACGTCGATGTTCTTGGTACATTTTCTCTAATCCAGGATGTACTACCAAATGGGATATATGAAAATCCCTCAGAACCTCCTCCCGCAACACTGCTGGTATAACCGTGCATCCTCTAAAAATAACGATGTGCTCCCCACCATGCAAATATCTATTAGGAGCATGTCCTGTGGACAAATGAGCATGTAAAGTCTCACAGAAGACATACCCTTGGTGTGACTCCCTGACTCACCATAATATTGGAGGGGTGAAAACCATAAACTAGAGATAAGATGTATCATCTCCATTAACAAAGGATAACTGTAGCGATGCTAACTGCTTTGATGCCTCACTCAGCAATTATGAACTTGATCTCCTGATGAGGGAATCTTCCACAACATTCCCCTTATAATTACTATAGATGATCTCAAAGTTATAATCATGGAGTAACTCTAGTCATCACCTATATCTCATATTCATATCCTTCTTTTAGAAGATGTACTTGAGGCTCTTGTGGTTAGAGTAGACGATAAACTGATCGCCCATCAGGTAGTGTCACCACATCTTCAACGTGAAGACTACCACTGCCAACTCAAGATCATGGGTCACGTAGTTATTCTCATGTGGCCTTAGTTGGTGTTAACTATAGTCAATCACTGCTTTTCTCTCCATCAGAATATAGCCAAGACCATTCCCTAATGCATCGCAGAAAACTATGTACTCGACACCCTCCTCTGATAACCTCAAGATTGGGGTGCTCATCAAACTCTGCCTCAACTACTGGAAATCCTGCTGAAACTTATTCATCCATACAAAATATTGTCCCTTTCAGGTCAAATCTATCATCGATGCTAATATCTAGGAGAAATCAGGAATGAATCTTCAGTAATATCTTTCTATCCCAAGGAATCTACGCACCTCTGTCATGCTCTAAGGTGGCTCCCATGCTAACACCACCTCGACCTTGGATGGGTCCACTAATACCACATCTGATGAGATAACATATCCTAGAAAGTGGACCTCTTGTATCTAGAACTGGAACTTCAAGATCTTCCCATAAAGTTGGTGATCTTAGAGTATGCGTAGAACCATCCACAGGTGTCTTGTGTGCTCCTCCTATGATGCCGAGTACACAAGGATGTCATCGATAAAGGCTACTTTGAACCGGTCTAAGTACGACTGGAATATTCGGTTCATGGGTCCCATAAATACTAAGGGGGAACTCATCACACTGAAATATATAAATAATTACTTGTATTGATCATAGTGGCATTTGAAAGCCATCTTCGGTATATCCTCGTCTCATACTCATAACTGATGATAGCTTGATAGAATGTTAACCTTCGAGAACCATTGTGCCCCTCTCAACTAATTGAATAGGTCATCGATCTTTGGTAGTGGATAATTTTTCTTCACCATTACCTGTTTCAGGCACTGATAATCCATGCACAACCTCAAACTCCCATCTTCCTTCTTGGAAAACAAAACTAGGGCCTCCCAAGATGAAACACTAGGTCTGATGAATCCCTTCCTCTCAAAATCCTCCAACTACACCCTCAACTTGAAAATCTCTATGGGAGCCATCTGATTCTCCTGTGAGGATATTGGTTTCATCCCAGGGTGTAAGTCAATGAAAAGGTCAATCTCTCAATGGGGAGGTAGTCTTGGAACATCTTATAGAAATACATCCTTGTACTCTTCCACTACTCCTGGTAATTGAAAGCTCACAACATCTACTACTTTGAGGGTAAGGCTAACCAATGCATGAGTGATCAGTTGTACCCTCTTGTGCATGATTCCATTATTTATTGTCTGGGTTTCCTTTTTACCAACAAAGGAAAACCCCATTCCATCACTACAGACACACTACATTATTCACCTAAAAAATTCAATCTAAGCATGGACCAAAGATAACCAATCCATACCGAGAATGACGTCGTAAGGCCTTGAAGCTGCCACCAAGAGGTTCCAACCAAAAATCTCACCTCAAAGGGTAATGTCACGCTATCAGAAAAGATGTGTGATCATCGAGTCTCCTCCCTTAGGTGTCTATAAGCTTAAGGATTGAGTCAACGGCTCTACCAGAATCTCAAGGTTTCTCACAAGACATGTGGAGAGGAAAGAATAACTGGAACCTGTGTCTATAAGTGCGGTAGCTATGGTGGAAAAGACACAGATCATAACTTGGACCATCCCTGGAGTTCCTGGGTCATATGCCTCGACCAAAAATAGTTTCCCCCACCCCTGTCCCCTAGCTCCCTGAGCCTGGTGCAGACCTTATAGAGGTGGTGGTGGAAGCAAGTTAAAATGTCTTCCACCTCATGTATCTCTCCCTACTCCTCTGCCACATTCTCCACCTAGAGGGTATACCGGTTCCACTTTATACCTCTGCCTTGGTGGTCTATCCACCACCTCCCTGTCAGAAGTTCGACGGGTTGGAAAATATCTAGTGAGATGTTTTCTACTATTGCATTAGTATAATCACCTCTCCTTAAGCTGACTAGATCCATCCTGAGTGCCTTGGACTGTAGATCCCATATCATGGGTCCACTAGTGACATCTCTCATGTTCTAATCCCTGTTCCTGATGTCAGATCCCTACTACTGAGGACTCTGCACCTGTCTGCCTGCTGATGACTCCCACTAATTGTCTCTACTCAGCCAAGAAGCTCTCGACCACAAAATATTTCTCAAGCACTCCTTCATAAGTAAAAATGCATAGAGGCATGACACTATCTTGGATGTACTGTTGTATACCTCGCTTGAAGGTCTGAGCTCTGATGTACAAATCCCTGAAAATATCCATCGAGTACCAGGTGAGGTTGGTGAACCTCGATGAATAGTCAGCTACCATTATACTACCTTACTGGAGCTGAAGAAGCTCCTGGATACATACTGCTCTCAACATAACTGGAGAGAAATCCTCCCTAAAGAGTCACTTGAACTCTATCCATGAAAGAGACTCCTTGTTGTGAGTCTGCAAGGTCAAACTTCACCATCACCCTACCGAACCCAAAAGAAGGCTCTCTTCTAGGATCACCATCTGGTCCGCTGGTGTCCTCATTAGACGAAAAACTTTGGTCACCACCTCAAGTCAGTCCTCATCATCCCGAGGGTCAGGCTCTCCTTAGAACTTGAGAGGTCTCTCTCTCTCTAAAACTCATAGATCAAGCTCAGCCTACGCTCTTCGTCTGGTGGTATTGCAAGTACCATGTGATGCTCCACATGATCAATCTGCTGAATCCTAGCAGCTAGAGGTAACACCTAGGTAACTGGTTCCTAAATTGAAGCCTTGTCACATAAGGGTTCATCCACATGATCAATCTGTTAAATCCTAGAAGCTATATTTCATAGAGGCATCCTATAAAAAAACAAGATGTACCACAATCAAAGAGTATATCTGGGTAGCTGAAACTAAAGGACATAGAAAACACAACCCATTCCTATATGATGCATGTATTTTAAGACCCTAAAATTCTATATATATTTTTAATTATATGGAATTTTTGTGTGACTGTGAAATTCAACGGCACGTGATTCCAAGGATAAGAGGTCCTGGAACAAAATTTTGAACTTTTATTAAGGTACTTTTAGTAAACGTGTGAGTGGGATTTTCTATCTTTTGAACCGGTGCTCAGATTGAAAATCTGAGGGCACTATTCAATTCATAGCACTGGGATTTGCTTAGGTGAAGCTTAACTTCGACCAAAAAGGGTCATATGAAAAGGTTAATTTTGGACTTTCTAGAAAAAAATAATAAAATAACTCTTTGATTTATTTTATTCTTCTTCAACCATTGAGCGTCAGCTGGCGGAATCACAACATAACAGAAGGCATTAAATGAAGATCGTTAAATGACCAGTTACCTTGTTTGTGTAACCGCAATGCTTGTGTGTTTAATTGGTTCATTAATTATGGTTCATTAATGAACCATAATAATGAACACAACGTGGGGATTAATTTTTTTATTAGTCAAACTGTTGGCAATAAAATTCACAACCCATGGGAGAAACCTCTGACGAGACGCTCATGACCTTCCTCTTCAATAAAGAATGAAGAACGAACGAAGACCATTGGAGGAATCGATCTAAATACTGAAAAGTGGTGAAGAACGTCGAATGGAAATGAATTTGGAATCCCTTCCTTCATCCACAATGGATTCCACCAAATACAAGTAGGGGATTTATGTGTTTAATATCCCTCTTTCTCTCATTCTTGAATAATATGAAGAGTGTGGATCAACCGACCAGTGGGTTGATCTGAGATTCATTATTTATTGAAGAAGGTTGTAGAAGGGTTTCACTTTGGTTTTTTTCTTAATATTTATAATAATTTTTATTACCCCTATGATAAAATGCTAAAATGGAGGGCGCGATCCAATCCGAACAAGGTTCAGACCCTCCACCGCTCTTGGATGTTGTGTGTTCTTCATGGGAGACCAAGAAACGTGGTGGAAGGTGAATCCAAAGAGCTCGAAGTGTAGGAAGAGACTCTAGAGTTCTGTAGGTGAAGATGGGAAGGAAAACGAACCAATGGAGCATCTTCGGTGGCCTGAGGAAGTAGCCATCGGCGTGGCACCACTGGTGCGACGACGCTGGTGATCGGCGGTGGCAATCAGCCCATGTCGGCCATGTGGAGAAGTGGCACCTGCAGGTGCCATGACAGAGGGTGGAAGATGCAGTGATGATGTGCCACATTCAGAGGATTGGCCTGCTCTAGCCACTTTGCTGGATGCATAACGGCCGGCTCCAGCCGGCCGTTTCGGGAGATGGGGTGGTGCCCCGCTGGCGCTGCCAGCTACGGAAAACCAGATGCCCAGCGTTCAGTTCATCATGACCAGCCTGCATCTACATGGGTGGGATTCTCCATTCGGGATGGACAAACCAGATAGGCTATACCCACCAGTCGAACCAGACCTGGGAGCCAGGCCGGCTGGGTCAGACCCCTACCGAACCCGAACCCAACCAGCCCCGTTTCACAAAAACTAACATAACTTGCAGACCAGGCATCCAATTGATGTTTCATCTGTGGCGTGAGGACTCTTGCGATAGGGTTCTCCTTTTGAGATACTTCACTTGAGTTTTGGAAGAATTTGGAGTATGTTCGGGTTGGATCGGACTCGAATCCAATCAGGCCCTATTTACCTTTTAGCCTATATCTTACAGATAGCTTCTAATTGATGTGTCGTCTGTCGTGTTAGAACCCATGTGACAAGACGGACCTTTGGGTTACTTATTTGTGAGAATTTGTATCGTTTGAGGTATGACTGATATCTTGAGGAGTAGAATCTACGGAACTCAAGTGTGATAAGTGTAGGAATCATGTGGCTAGCTGTTAAGTGAAGAGAGACCCTCTGTGGTTCGGCATGAGAGCAACCCTCTACGGATTAGAAATGGCGCGACCCTCTATGAATCCGCATGAGAGAGACCCGTCATGGATCAATAGTAGTGTGAACCTCTATGGATTAGTGGTAGTGCTACCCTCTTTGGATTAGAAATAGCACGAACCGGCGTGGACTGGTCGTAGAGCGACCCGTTAAGGATTAGTGGCAGAGCGACCCTTTGTGGATTGGTAGTAGAGCAACACTTCTTGGATCAATAAACAAGCCACCTAAGAGAATAAAATGATCTAGATTAAGACAAATCATCTTTATTCCTATTCTCTAAGTTGTATACATGGTGTTAGTTATCTTTTACTTTATGATTTTTGATTCATATCATGCTTTGTAGTTTTTCCTTTTTGGAATTATGGGAGACCTTCAGGGGTCTCGGGGTATCGGGGTCCTTACTAGGTATTGTTATACTCACCCCTACATGGGCTTTGCCTGCACCTTGTTGTGTCTTGTGAAGATGATGTACATCTAGACAGAGACTTGGGGAGCTAGGGCTATATGGTTCTCAGAGGTTATTGATAGACGTTGTGAGTGGCAGTGACAACAGACAACGAGTTGTACCTACCCTTTAGGTAGGATCCTTAGTGGATGACCTTCGTATCATGTTTTTTCCTTTTTTTTGTACTTTCTTTTAATTAAGGCTTGTATACTATCCCCTTTTACTTTCATTACTTACTTTTATCCTCTATGTTGGTTTTTAGTAGTGGTTGTACTTTCCCTTTTCTGTTGTTTTTTACTTGTTCGTAGTGTGACATATCTTTGTGTGTATAGGTATAAAGGAAATGTCTTCCCTTTTTGGGTTTCGCCTTTCTAGTGCTAGTCACCAGACCCTAGCCTATGGAAGGTAGTCTTGGGGTAGTCATGGAACAGGCCCCGGGGTATGGGTCATGACAAAGTGGTATCAGAGTGTGGTTGTTTCTATGAGAAGAACTAAGAGTCTTTTTTTCAATCGAGCAATAGTGTTAAGTTTCTTGAGTTCAGATTACATTTTGGGGAGTCTAGTGTTGGTTCGGTGGCCGACATATCCATACACTAGGACACTAAACTATAATTTCTAACTCGATACATGAAAACACAATTTGGA
This sequence comes from Viscum album, assembly GCA_963277665.1. Lineage (NCBI taxonomy): Eukaryota > Viridiplantae > Streptophyta > Magnoliopsida > Santalales > Viscaceae > Viscum > Viscum album. Next base: position 2,028,836,913 of record OY728127.1, read on the forward strand.
TGTTTTTTGGAAATGTTTTTTTTATATATATCTTTTGAGTCAGCTCACTAGGTATAACTTATTGATCGTGGTGCATCTGTTTCTTTATAGGATGCCTTTACATAGACATCCAGCTAGGATTCCAGTGAGAGATCATGATGACGGCCCATCAAGTGATGAGGCATTGGTTTAGGGTCCTCTTATAAGGATAGAACCTTCAGGTGGTGTACCAGCAGCACCACCACCCGTAGGACAGTAGTTTCCACTATCCCCACCAGCGTATAGTTCACGTTGATTGAGCACATTTCATGAGTTCCAAAGATAGAGGCCTCCAAGGTTTCGAGGAGAGACAGATCTGCAGGCAGCTGAGGACTGGCTAGAGGTTGTGGCATGAGTTTTCTGCTTGGTTAGGACACTAGCAGACCAGATGGTGATCTTAGTTTCTAGTCTCTTTCAGGGAACAATAGGTAGGTGGTGGAGCTTGAAACTGTAGACACGTGAGGAGAATACCCTTTCCTAGTTAGACTTTGAGAGCCTCTTCAGGGTATATTTTGTACTAGTGAAATTATGCTCAGTGCGTATTTAGAAGCTAAAGCACTTACATCTAGGAAACTTGATAGTGGCCCAGTACTCATCGAGATTTACTGACCTCCCCCACTACCCCACCGACACGATACGGGACCCTTTCTTCAGGGACTAGACCTTTGATTAGAGTCTCCAATGGGAGATCAGAGCATTGATAATGTCTCTCAACATTCTGACATAGGATGGAGTGCTAGAGCAAGCACTACTAGTGGAGAGATTCCTAACTGAGCAGGAACCGATGGTGAGAGACACCACCAAACAAAAGGTAGTCAAGTCATCTACAGTTGATAGTAGGTAAATGATGTAAAGTTCCAAGTAGACCAGACCTTCTAGGGGACGACCCCAGGATGTAGGGTCAGAGGTGCAGAGATCACAAGGCTGAGGAGGTCAATAGAGGAGTAGATTGTGCTACTCGTGCAGAGGGCAGGGTCACATGGCTCGCAACTGCCTGACCCACTGTACAGATGATCATTAGATAGTTGAGGGACCACCGAGACAGCGACAAAGGTTAAAGTGAGGAGGTTCATAGGGAGGAGGATGTGGCAGAGGTGTAGTCCATGCAGCAGGTGGTGGGAGACGGTTTGAGGTACTACCGCCACCACCCACAAGTGGTCCACCCAGACCTTAGGGAGTAGGTGGATAGGGATGAGCACAGATTTAGGAGGTAGAGGCCTATGACCATGGTGCTCAGGAGATGATTCAAGTTACGATCTATTTCTACTCCACCCTAGCTCCAGTTCTTATAGACATAGGTACCAGTCACTCTTTCATTATCATGGATCTCATTCAGAGCTCAGAGATTCTAGTGGAGTCGTTGGCTCGATCCTTATGATTTGAGACTCCTATATGATAGGATTCGACAATTACACATAGTTTTTGGTGGTGTGAGCTTACTCTAGGAGGTGAGAGATTCAGTTGGGATCTCTTAGTAGCAGCGTCGAGGCCTTACGACGCCATCTTGGGTATGGACTAGTTATCCACAGTCCATGCTTAGATCGACTATTTTAGGTGCAAAGTGTGGTGTTTCTATGAGGATGGGACTAAGTTTTCCTTCACTGGTGAGAAGAGTACCTTTTCAGCACAGGATGGACTTTCTCATAGTAGGGTGCAACTGATCACTCATCAGATGGCTAGCCTTACCCTTGGTGTAGTTGACAAGAGGAGTCCAAGCTATCCTATAGTGGTGGACCAGTATGATGATGTCTTTCCTGAGGAAGACACCGATATCTACACTAGCATATCTGATGGCTCTTGTGAAGCTTTGTGAGTTGAGGGTACAGTTGAAGGACATTCAGAGGAAGGGGTTCGTAAGGCCCAATGTTTCTCCATGGGCAGTCCTGATTTTGTTCACCAAGAAGGAATATAGGAGCTTGAGGATTTTTTTGGACTATCAGCACCTGAACCAGGTTACAGTAAAGAACAAGTATCCTTTGTTGAGGATTGATGATCTCTTTGATCAGCTGAAGGGAGAACGGTGGTTTTTGAAGATAGACCTCAGATCAGGATATCATCAGCTTCAGGTGTGGGATGAGGACGTACTGAAGACATCCTTTAGATGCTGGTGTGGCCACTATAAGTTCTTGGTGATTTCTTTTGGCATGACCAATGCTCTGGTAGTGTTCATGGGACTCATGAACAGGATCTTTCATCTTTACCTCAATCACTTCATGGTGGTATTCATTGACATTATCTTAGTATACTCAATATCATAGGAGGAGCACGCCTCACATCTATAGATATTCCTTGATACACTCTGAGAGCACTAGCTTTATGGAAAGCTCTTGAAGTTCCAATTCTGGATACAGGAAGTCCACTTTCTGGGAAACATTATCTCGGAGACTAGAGTTGAAGTGGATCTAGATAATATAGAGGCAGTGCTTTCTTGGGAGCCACCCAGGAGCATGGATGAGGTGTGGAGTTTCTTTGGGTTGGATGGGTACTACTAAATATTTGTACTGGACTTTTCTAGAGTAGCTCCTCCCTTTTCAGCTTTGAAAAATAAGGGTCAACCCTTCATATAGATGGAGATATACTAGTAGAGTTTCCAAGAGCTGAGGCGGATACTAACGAGTGCCCCTATCTTGAGGCTACCAGAAGAGGGAGTTGGGTATATAGTCTACTGAAATGCTTCAGGGACCAGACTAGGATGTTTCCTGATGCAGGAGTGAGCAGTGATCACCTAAGGCTCACAACAGCTGAGGAAACATGAGAAGAACTACATGACCCGTGACTTGGAGTTATCAGTAGTGGTATTTGCATTGAAGATGTGGTGGCACTACTTGATGGGTGAATAGTTTACTATCTACTCTGATCACAAGAGTCTCAGGTATATCATATCATAAAAGGATATGAACCTGCGACAATGGAGATGGATAGAGTTCCTCCAAGACTATGACTTTGAGATGGTCTACACTCTTGGTAAGGGAAACATAGTAGAAGACGCACTCAGTAGGAGGTCGGGTCTACAGCTGCTAAGTGAGGTGACAGAGCTGCTAGCCATGTTACAGATATCCTTTATGGATAGGGATGGAGTAGCATACCTCAAGTATATGATTGTCACTCCCCCACTCCTTCAACGTGTTTGGGAGGCACGACTTGGGGATGTTGACTGTGAGGCTCGACATGCTCAGATATCCTCAGGATAGGCTCTTGATGTATTTTTGATAGGTGGGGATCAAATCATCCTTTTTAGAGGATACACTATGGTACTAGTGACGTTTCAGGTAGAGGTGTTGAGGGAGTTCCGTACATCCCCTTTAGTGATACATCCTGAAGTGGTGAAGATGTACCAGGACCTTCAATGTCAATACAGGAGGCCAGGGATGAAGAAAGCAGTGGTGAAGTTCGTTTCATGATGTCTCACTTTTCAACAAGTGAAGGCCAAGCATCAGGTTCTGGAAGGCTTAGCGCAGCCACTAGAGGTACCAGAATAGAAGTGGGATGGTATCTCCATGGACTTCGTGACTGGGTTACCACGCACGTCCAGGGGCCATGACTCTAGTTGGGTGATCGTTGACTAAATCACCAAGTCTGACCATTTTCTACCCATCTGAGAGCAGGGTTTAGTAGAGGTATTGGGATGCCTCTATGTTCAGGAGATAGTACGGCTTCATGGGGTACCATCGATGATTGTTTCATATCGTGATTCTCATTTTACATCCCGGTTGTGGAAGGGATTATAGGAGTTGTTCGGGAATTAGATACGCTTGAGCACCTCCTTTCACCCTCAGATACATGGTCAGACAGAGCATACCATACAGACACTTTAGGACATGCTTTATGCTTGCATCCTTGATTTTGACCACAGTTGGGAGGACCACCTACCACTGGTAGAGTTTTCATAAAAAAAAGTTATCACTCCACCATTGGCATGGAACTGTTTGAGTCCTTGTACATGCAGCCATGAAGATCACCTCTATGCTAGACAGACCGAGGAGATTCAGTACTTTTGGGTCCAAAGTTGGTACGAGCTACCACTGAGAAGGTGTAGATCATCTAGGAGTGGATGAAGACTGCACAGAGTAGGCAGAAGTCTTATGATGATAGGAGATGGAGACCATTGGAGTTTGAGGAGGGCGATCATTTTTTCCTTCCGGTCTCACCCTGAAGAGGATTGCAGAGATTTGGTCAAGGTAGAAAGCTATCTCTGAGGTTCATCGGACCTTTTCGGATTCTCAGTAGAGTTGGTGAGGTGGAATACTGCCTAGATCTTACCCCACATATGTAACGGGTGAACAACATTTTCCACATGTCGTAGCTGATGAGATATGTGCATGATCCATCGCATGTCATTGACTGGAGAGAGCTAGAAATTGACGATGGGAAGACTTTTACGGAGTTCCCAGTGGAGATAGAGGATCGATATGAGTGGGTCCTTTATGGAGGGTAGATCCCTCTAGTACGAGTCTAATGGTAGCATGAGAACCTCTAGGAGAGCACATGGGAGAAGGAGGCTCAGATTCATTCTCAGTACCCCCATTTGTTTTCTTAGCTTTATTGTGGCTTTCGAGGAAATAAATCCCTAAGGTGGGTAGAATATAAAGACATGAAAATTCCGTATAAATTTTTTTTAATTATATGGAATTTTTAAGACTTTAAAAATCGACGGCATGTGATTCTGAGGCCCAGAGGGACGATAAAATAATTTTGAACTTTTTTTAGGATACTTTCAGTAAACGTGTGAGTGGGATTTTCTATCTTTTGAACTGGTGCTCAGTTTGAAAATATGAGGGCACAGTTAAATTCTCAGTGCCAGGATTCTTTTAGGTGAAGCTTAACTTCGACCAACAAGGGTCAAATGAAAAAGTTAATTTTTGGAATTTCCAAAAAAACACTTTGAGTTATTTTATTCTTCTTCAACCATTGAACGTCAGTTGGCAGAATCGCAACATAACAAAAGGCATCAAATGAATATCGTTAAATGACCTATTACCTTGTTTGGGTAACCACAACACTCATATATTTAATTGATTCAATAATTAAGGATCATTAATGAACCATAATAATGAACACAACATGGGGATTAATTATTTTTATTAATCAAACCATTGGAAAGTGAATTCACAACCCACGGGAGAAACCTCTGACGAGACGTTGATGACCTTCCTCTTCAACGAAGAACGAAAAATGAACGACGACCATTGGAGGAATCAATCTGAAGACTAAGAAGCAGTGAATAACATCAAATGACAATGAAGGCAGAATCTATTCCTTCATCCACAATAGATTCCACTGAATCCAGGTAGGGGATTTATGTGTTTAATATCCCTCTTTTTCTTGTTCTTGAATAATATGAAGAACGTAGATCAACTGACAAATGAGTTGATCCATGATTCTTTATTTATTGAGGGAGGTTGTAGTGGGGTTTCACTTTGGGTTTTTTCTTAATCTTTATGATAATTTTTATTTCCCCTATGATAAAACACTAACACTGAATGTGCGGGACAATCCGAACAAGGTCTGGACCCTCCGCTGCTCTTGGATGTTGTGTGTTCTTTGTGGGCAACTGAGAAACATGATGGGAAGGTGAATCCAAATATCTTTTAGTGTAGGTGGCAACCCAAGAGGCCCGTAGGTGGAGAAGGGAAGGAAAACAGACAACCGGAGCATATTTAGTGGCCCGCAGAAGCAGGCACCAGTGGCGACCGGCTCGTGCCGGCCACATGGGGAAGTGGCGCCCGAAGGCGCCGCGGTGAAGAGCAAAAGACGCAGCACTGATGTGCTACATGGAGAGGAGTTCCCACTCGGCTGGACGCACAATGGCTGACTCTAGCCAGCCATTTCGAGAGATGGGGTGGCATCGCTAGCTGCGGAAAACTGGACACCCAGCGTCCGGTTCGGCATGACCAGTTTGCATCTGTGCGGGTCGGGTTCTCCAGGAAGGCTGGACCCACCAGCTGGGGTAAGTTTTCTAGGTGGTCCAGACCCACCAACTGGGTCGGACCCACTATTCGGGTGGTGTCTGCCAGCTGGTATGGACCCCTACCAGACCCCGACCCGGACCCGATCAGTCCCGTTTCACAAAAAATGACGTAACTCGCAGATCGGGCGTTCGATTGACGCATCATTTGTGGAATGAGTACCCATGAAATGAGGCGGTCTATTTGATATACTTAACTTGAGTTTTGGAAGAAGTTGGATTATGGATGGTTTGGATCAGACTTGAATCCAACCGGGCCCAATTTACCTTTTAGCCTATATCTTACAGACTGAGCATCTGGTTGACGCATCTTCTGTCACATTGGAACCCTTATGATAAGATGGTCCTTTTGGTTACTTCTTCATGAGACTTCATGGAGGTTGAGATATGACCGATATCTTGAGGAGTAGAATCTACGGAACTCAAGCGTGCTAAGTGTGGGAATCTTGTGGCAAACTGTCAAGTGAATAGTGACCCTATTTGGATCGGCATGAGAGCAACCCTCCATGGATCAGAAATGGCGCGACCTTCTATGGATTGGCATGAGAGAGACCCTATGTGGATCGTCAGCAATGTGACCCAATGTGGATCAGCGGTAGTGCGACCCTCTGTGGATCAGCAGTAGCGGGACCTGACATGGACCGGCTGTATAGCGACCCATTGAGGATTAGTGGTAGAGCGACCCTTTGTAGATCGGCAGCAAAGAAACCCTTCTCTTATCAATAGTTGAGACACTAAATAGAATAAAATGATCTAGATTAAGACTAATCATCTTTATTCATGTTCTCTAAGTTTTATACTTGGTGTGAGTTGTCTTTTACTTTATGATTTGTGATTGAGATCATGCTTTGTGGTTTTTCCTTTATAGAATTTCGGGAGACCTTTAGGGGTCATGGGGTCCCTAATGGATATTGTTATACTCACCCATACACGGGCTTCACCCACACCTTGTTGTGTCTTTTGCAAACGACGGACAACTTGACTGAGATTTGGGGATCCAGGGATAGATGGTGCTCAAAGGTGATTGATAGCCATGGTGAGCGGCAGTGACGATAGACGATGAGATGTACCTACCCTTCAGGTAGTATCCTTAGTGGATGACCTTAGAAGCATGTTTTTTCCTTTTTGATGTACTTTCTTTTCAATTGTTCTTGTATACTGGACCCTTTTACTTTCAGTACTTACTTTTATCCTCTCTGGTGGTTTTTAGTAGTGATTTTACTTTCCTTTTTCCGTTGTATTTTACTTGTTTGCAATGTTCCATGTCTGTGTGTGTACAGGTATAAAGGCAATGTCTTCCCTTTTGGGTTTTTCCGTTCCAATGCTAGTCACCAGTCCCAAGCCTACAGAAGGCAGGCTAGGGGAAGTCACAGCATGGGCCCTGGGGGATGGGTCTTGACATGTACCATTATTTTTTTTCCCTATAACTAGTGTTCTCATGTACCGAGTTGAAAAGTTGGTTATCAAAATGCGGGTGTATGGATACGTCAGCTGCCCACACCAACACTAGAGTCCTTGGACTAAAAACTGAACTCAAAACACTTAAAACTATTACCCCAAACCAATCACATAGATTCTCGGTCCTAAGGTAGAACCAACCACCTCTGACACCACTTTGTAACAACCCATCCCAATAGGGCCCACACCGCGACTCCCCAATCCCACCTTCAACAGGATAGGGGCTGGTGACTAGACCCGAGTAGGCATATCACTAAAATGGGAGGCATTTCTTAAGTACCTATACACACACACATACACATCTCCAAGACCACAAATGCTGAAATGTAAAAACCTACTCAGGAAAAAAAATTCATGCATACAACTAAACCCAACCAACATAGTATAATGGAAAGTAAAGTACAGAAAGTAAATTGGACTGGAATACAAGCCTAACAAAATAAAGAGTATACAACCTACAAATTCCAATCTGTAAGAAAGAAATAGGTACCGGGATTGCTACTCATAGACATAGGAACATCTCAACCTATAAGGAAGATCACAAATCTTGGTTCAGTCCTGGTCCACCCTGGACTCTGTCAAAAGGCCACTCGTCTACACAAGACATGACACATGCGGGCATGGCCTATGTAGGGGTGAGTATAATAATACTCAGTAGAGGACCCTAAAAATCACAAATAAATACACAAAGTAAAGTCATAGTCATCTCTACATAGTATATGTCTACAGAACATATAACAAAAAAATATTTGGATATACTCGAAACCCAAAACCGTAGTCTAGAGTTAAGTCACAACAACCGCATACCCACGCTATAGATTCAGTTTAAATATTTCACAAAGAACTCGTCCAGGATAACTCACTCCATGAGTATGATAGCTCTGATGATGTCCTTCTGAGAAGTATGTTTATCGGGAAGTGTCACAAGAGGGATAGATGCACTGATATATCTAAATAGAGAACAAATACACTCATTTCAAGAGAACTTACTCCTGAGTGGGGAAAGATCATGATACATAGATGAGGATCACTGCTAGGGCCTTGGTGTATACCACGAATCATACAGATTCACTAGTTAAGTAGAGGATCGGTGTCTTATAGGATTGTTCACATTGATACCTGACTCTACCTAAGGCCAATAATGGGAAGAGGATCTCACTCCAGGCCTCTCAGAGGGACTCTAACTCTATCAAAAAATTCCTACTGAAGGGATCATACTCTTGTGGATGAAAATGATATTTGACCTATAGGGGAACAAGAAAAGGGGAAATAACCCAAATGAATATTGTCCAAGATAATCTATGAAAGGATATCAATCTGTATACAAGACCGTACACAGCGTGTAGAAAAGTCACACGTTGTGTCCTCTGACCCTGGGTACTGCCCATGTACAATGGCCCGTGTCAAAAAGAGTATGTCGTGTAGAAATTTATATGCACGATGTGTAGAAGAGTAATATGTCGTGTCCTACTATTTTTGGGCCACTCCATATACACTAGTCATGTGCTCATACATGAATTCAACATGTGTCTTCTAACCTGTGTTCCGGTACATGGGGTAACCCGTGTAACCATCCTAGTTTGGTCGTGTAGTGGAGTACATGTCGTGTACTCTACCCTATGTCTATGTATCATCTGAGATACAAACCAAGTCTTGTGTAAGGACCCACATTCCATGTGACACCTATAACATGTCGTTTCATCACTTTCTCTCGTGTGGAACCCTAGTCGTTTCTAAGTCGGCCTCACACGTTGTGTTCTTTGGAGAACACGCCATGTTTGTCGTGTTTTTTCAAAAAATGTTGTTCTTTTTCTAGCGCTTCAGGTGAAGATATAATTCTCAATAAAATTACCTGATCTCCCTAAAACTCAAGATTATGTCTCATTTCATCACCTCAAGATTGATTCTGTTGGTTTTGGGCCTCCAATCGGCCCTGAAAACATGTTTTGATCCATCCTCATGAAGAACCGTTGAAGAATGATTTCTCTCCAACCAAGTCGATTCATTTATCTCTATCATCTTCACACATCCACTAGATCTTAACAATGTCATATCTACGAGTTGGGATCATTGTGTTGCGAGACAGATGCGCAATGATCCATTATTCACAACCTTGTGAAGAACATGAAGAATGTGAGGGTCAAAAGGGAGAAGAAATCCAAAAAGAAAATCGAGGAACGAAACTCCAATGTTATTTATCATGGAATTGATCCACTCTCATTAGAGGGATAAAATAGAGAAAATCAAAATATGAATCAAATAAAACATGGATCAATTCCCCAAAATAAACCCGATAAAAGACCCTCCTATAAGAATGAACGATCTGTGGGTCAACCTGTTCATGGGTTGATCTGAATTTTTCATTTGAATCTAATAACGGATAAGGAAGAACTAAAATAATAACCCCTGCCTCTATTATCGATGAAGGATAGGAAAACATTTTTTGTCGATTAAGGTCTGATCTCGCTGCACAATGATCCATATGTCGTCATTCGTCATCATTCGTTAGGAATTCTCCAAGGTGGCTCCTCTCCAAAGTCCCAGAGGATTCCAGGGATTTTTTTCTAGGGTTATGAGCCTAACACTGGGATCCTAGTTATTTAAAACCACAAAATTAATTGTTGTATCATGGAAGCCTTAAAATAAATTATATTATTAATTTATTTTATTTACCTTAAAACATCCAAAAATTAACTTTTGCAGTCGAATCACACTAACTGATGTTAGGAATTGCCTAAGCTAAAGTAGCTACTCTAAACACAATAGTGCCCTCAAATTTATGATCTAGGCACCCGTTTAAAAGTTATTCCACTCTTTCAAGAAAACCACTCATGTGCACTACTCAAAAGTTTAATTTATTTCAAACATTTATTTCAGGCACATCGAGCCTCGGAATCGCACACCATCACAAAGCCTGGTCTTAAAATAATTCCATATAATATTTAAAAATAATACATAGAAAATTTGTGAAATTAAATATTATACCAAAGAGAGTTTAAAAATGAATTTCTATATTTCATAATCAAATTCAATGATATTCTAAAAATAGTTTTAAGTTAAAATTATCCAATTTTTATAATGAAATGAATTAAATCATTTAAATTTTATAAAACATTTTTAGCATAAAATAAATTTCAACATGAAGATAAATCAAACCTTTAGAGAGAACAATGGCCCACTTAATTCCATTCTTACCCTTTTATAAGTATCATGAGAAACATAAAACTCATAAAAATAAGAGATAAATAATTGATAACACATAAAACATAAGAGGCATACATAGCCAAATAACATTTTCTAAATAAAGTGGTTTTAAGAAGCTTAAATGAGCATTAGTTATCAAGTGAGGAAATTTCAGGAAGCCGATGGATTCTTGGGTAGTTCAAATAGAAATTTTAAATTTAAAACAATAAAAGTTTTTCTAAAAAAAATCATTTAAAAATTTTTAAAATAGATAAATAAATTCCATTAATTAGATATCTAAATATCAATCTAATTAAACACAATAAAATCAGAAAATATCTAAATCTAATTTAAGGAATAAAAGATCAGCTTTAGTTTTGATAACCTTTTAAATAGAAAAATGAATAAAACATTAAAAGTTAAATTTTCAAATTTGAATAAACTTTTAAAAATAAATACACAATATTCAATATTATATTCAAATAGAAAACTCATAATTCAATAAAGATAATTTTTAAAATCAAGTAATTGATAAAACTTATGCTCATATAATATAAATGTCACAGTATAGTTATACCTAACTCCATTTTATTAATATTTAAACATTATCCTATAAGGGGTTTGAATTGTGTGAAATTAAAAATATTTAAACAGTTGATAATGATTTAATTTAAAAGGAATTTGAATAATTAAATACTTGAAATTTTACCACATAAGTGTCTTAAGAACCTACCATCCATGTACAATGTAGTTCATTAAAAATTTATCTTCAGACATTTTTCCTTCAAAAAAAATTAAGAATCTAGATATTTTGGTATCCAAAATTTGGGTCTAAAAAATTAGCTAATAAAGACTTTGGAACCCAAATTTTTTTAGGATATTATTTTCTATAAGAAATGTAAGTATTTCAAGATAAACGATTTGATGTGAGGTGAATAGATTTGGGCCTGTCATAATAATTATTTTTTACAATTTCACTTATAAATCAATTGATTGGTTTTTCTAAAATAATTAAAAAAATTATATTGGTAGATACCTCTTGTAAAATTAGTCTTTTTTATATTTCTTAATATTCGTTCTTTATTAGAGTAACCAAGTCCATAAGTACCTTTCTCATGTCATTGGGAAACCAAAATCAAATTTAAATTTTTCTCACCTTGGGAGAACATGGAAAGAGATTACTTAATCTATTTTATTCTATTTTATAATTTTTCAATATTGGGTTGGTCCTTTAAATAATCCCTTTTACCTTTAACTTTATTTAAATCATTTTTTCAATCTTTAATTTTCCTCCAATAATAAATTTATTCTTATTTCTTGATATTCATTGTTTTTTAAAAGAAAATATTTGTACTTTTCATTATCCTTGTTTAGCTTCTCATTTTCATTGATAATTTTATTTTTTTTCAAAAATAACATGATTGTATTTCTTTTTGAGTTTTTTAAATTTCAAGTTAATCTCAAAAAAAACATTATTGTGATTGTTCTCTCGTTTACTTAAGATCCTTATAATTTAAATGGCTATAAGAATAAGAAAAAGTTGAAGAATTTTCCTCTTGACTCACTTTAATGTAGGTCATGAGACACTTGGGGATTTCATTAATTTAGGAGGTTGATGAGAGTTAGTCTTCACTTTCACTTCATGTTGTCAATTTGAATTCCTTCTTGCTTTACTTATTCTCATTTTTAGTAATAGGTTATTCCGATAGAATGTGTCTCTCATGTGTGACTTCTTGTAATTTCTAGATTTTATTAGAATTTTTTCACATAGAAACTCTATTAAATGTATTCCTATCTAACCCACAATGTGGATCATTCATGGTTTTTCTATAAAGTTAAAAATCCATTGTATCATCATGGGTTTATTTTTCTTTTAAAATGTTAGATAAAGTGTAACCATGCATGACTATCTTCTAAACAGGATAACTAATACTTTTAAGAAATGTATAAATTATAGTTTTACAAAAAACATATTTTGATCTATAAATGTTTAAAGATCTACACATTAAGTTTACTTCCATATAACCTTATACATTTGATGTAGAGTCCATATTTAAATAATCATTCTATGAAATTGGTTAAGGTTCTGAAATCAAGGATTGTTCTAATACCAATTATTGGTCTGAGTAAAGATGTAAAGAGATGTAGGTGAATTTACTTTTAAAAACATTTTATAAATTAAAACTAAATTATATGATATTAAAATATTTAAATAAATAAACAAAATCATAAGGGTTAAGCACTGTGGAAATATAAAATTAAATGGAAAGGCATGAGAATTTGATAAAGGAGTTCAAAAAAATCCACAAAGGGATCCCTACATATCATACCCTCAAGATCTATGAGGGGTTTTGGTTTAAAATATTTATTTTCAATGATTATATCAAGAATCCCAATATCCATTTATTTTTAGCTGTTATAGAAAGAAACTTGTTTAAAAATGTAAGACCCTTATTTTTTATTGGTTATACCAAGAAACCAAATCTATTATTATTTTTAGAAGTTGTGGAAAGAAACCTTATATAATTTTAGTGGTTGTGTCTAGAGACCCAATCTATCACTCTTTTAATGGTAGTGTGCATTAACCCCCTCGCACTCAATATTAGTGAGCACCTAATTCCCTCACTTAAGATTGTGAGCACCAAATCCCCTCACACTCAATGGTAGTGTGCATCCAATAAATGGAAAAAATAAGTTACATGATTTATGAAAGACCTATGAAGAACACTCTCAACCATACAATAAGAATACAATAGGAAACAGTGGTAGGGAGATAGAAAATTATAAAATAGAGCTTGAGAATGATGAAAATGATGCATAATAAGCTCAAAAATTATCATCAAGGTAACCAGTACCATCAAAGCACCATAAGAGTGTATTTATAGACTCCAAAGGCTTTAGGACCATTCTAGAACCTATGAGGGTCAAAATAAGCCATTGGTAGTTGAATTAAGGCTTTGGGTTCCACCATAAAAAACTATATTTTTTCTGTCTGGACACCACTAGATAGACAATGGGTGTTACTGGCCATTCAGTAACACCTAGAATGAATTGGTGTTCTACCCAAGTCCCACTGGCCATTTGGTGTGGTGAACCAGGTATCCACTACCACCTATAGGTTGAGGACTTAAATAAGGTCATCCAAGATCCTCTTGATCCCTCTGTTTGGTCCAGAAACTTCCTAGAAAATGTATAAAATAGAAATGTTAAAATTCATAAAATGAATTGGTTAGAAAAAAATAGGGTATTTGTTATCATTAAAACCAACCACCTAAGATATTAAGGTATAATAGCAGTAGCATGATAAAATTATGGAGTGCATGTGATGACTTTCATGTGGTTTAGAGATAGAGTTCCCTCCACCCGATCCTTCAATTTATTTTCCTCCTCCACAATGATCCATTATATTTTATTAATAAACATAATATGATATTTTTTGGATGGACATATTATATGTAAAATGGTTATTAATTTATATTTTAAATGTTTTATATAGGTTTTTTTTATATTTTTATCATTTTTTTTGTTTTTTATTATTATTAGTAATGAAATTTTATTTTCATCGTAAATGGTTATTTTTGACAGATATTTTTTTCTATCACAATTAATTATTCGCAATAGAAATTAAACTACATCGCAAATAATAATTTCTTTTTATTTTCTAAAAGGTATGATATCTGTCGCAAAAAACTATTTGATAGGAAAAATTATACATCATAAAAACTTTCTTTCACAATGAGAAGTCATAAAAACAATGTTTTTACTATGCTATTTTCTATCATGAGTTAATTGTGATAGATTCCCATCACAATTTAATTATCACAAATATTACAAAAAAACAGTGATAATGTAATCAAAGGCAGTAAAGGTATTTTATACCCCGGATTCTGCAAACATAAATATGTCAATTTTTTTATTATCTAATAAAATAATTGTGGAGTCAAATGAAAATTACATTAAGGATTGTCCTTTCATTGGGATTCCAAAATCATTTCAATATGTTCCCAATATATATGTCATTTATTATGTCAAAGGGGACTATAAAAAATCATTTTGGATACTTGATAGAGGGTCAAAATCCCTTTAATATTTGAAGAAAAATAATTCATTGAACAAATCAAATATCTCTAATTAGTTTTTTTATATACAATGTGTTTCCTCATAATAATATATATTTAATACTATATTTACATAATCTAAAGTAAATTCTAAACTACTTATATAGATAATGTTTTCTCTACCTAATGATGCTACCGATCTTGAGGAATAACATATCGGTGATGTTGAAATTATGAAAATGTTATAAGGTAAACAACACATGGTTGAAATAGAAAGGAGTGTCATTGTGTACTAATATAAGTAAAAATTATTAGGATGGTAAGTAAAGGTCTAAACTTCATGGTTGGATGTAATTCATGTGATAAACCTATTAAACCCATCAAGTACATTTTCATGTATTACATTTGGGTTAGTTCTCGAGTGCACAATCCAATTTATATAAATACATTGAATAATGTTCTACCTCCATTGAAGGCAATAATTTGAGAAGACACTAGGGTAACATTGTTATTTCCAAAGTGTTTGGTTCCATTTTACTTCAAAATTTCAATTTTTGTTTAGTGATGTAAGTGGTGATTATTTGAGGATTTTTATAGATTCATGAGTTATAATTAGATGTAAGGATCAATAATGCATCCAAGTCCATTAGTTTTTTAAGACTATATCTTGAAATTTTAACCTAGATTGACTCATGAAAAATTGGAAATAAATGTGATGATTAATGTTTTTTTTTCTCAAGGAAATTAAGCAAAATTATTGGAGGATATAGAAACAATCTACAAAATCTTGGGAGATACATTCAGTGGTTGTGAATCTTGGGAGATGAGCTAAATAAATTCTATATAAATTTTAGTGAATATTGGATCAAATTACTTGTGTGGTTGATACTTTGTTTGTACATTTGATTGGTTGTTCATGCAGTTGATCTATTCATGGTTGATTGGTTTCTCATATAGATGATCTATTTAGGTTCTATTAGTAATATATGTGGTTGATCAACATGGTTGATGGGTTAATCATGCAGTCAATCCTCATGGTCTATCTTGATTTATGGTCGATTCATTTTACTTCATGTGGTCAATCCACACAATCGATCTTGATAGTTTCTTATCACGGTTGCATGATATTGTCAGTTGTTTATACATTTGGTTGATACTCATAGTTGGTTTTCATGGATGTTTAACTAACACATGGTCGATCAGACTCAAATTCAGTTCCATATTTAAATAATTGTTTTTTATGGATCTACTAGGTGAAAAAAAGAGTTTCCCAAATTCATATATTTTGATGAAATAGAATTATATGATGCATTATATCTATTCTTTATTGATTAAAAATCATAATGATATTGTGATTCAAGAATGTATATTGAAGAAAATAGATGTTAAGAAACCAATAGTAAATCAAAGATGATGTTGTGAAGAAGATCGATCTATTATTGTAAAGTGAAGAAGCTGATAAGGGATTATAATACTTTGAGGCCTAAATGTAATCCTTTGAATGTAAGTCTTTGACCATAATACTTTCCTAATAATAAGTATTTGAGATGGATCATTATCATTTTCCACTGAATGAATTCATTTAGGAAGATGGTGTAACTTCATAATGTAAGTATTTCAGTTTCTTCATAAGTCTAATAATGTTGATCATAAGACTTTCAAGATAAAACATATGACTTGAGAATAAGTATCTCAAAGAAAATCATAATACTTCAGAATAATAATTTAATAATTATATAATTTTGAGATAACTATTAAGATGAAAAAAATATTGACATAATATCCTCATCATAATCAGGAGGTCTATGTGGCAGCAAAGCGTGAATCCATGCACATGTAAATTTCAAAGGAATCAAGCGAATCAGATTTTATGGATGTTGATATCGTAATATTTGAATATAAAATAAAAAACGAAAACTAAACATGTATTAAAGATGTTTAAAAGGATATTTTAATGCGAAATTAAGAGATTTTGAATGAGTAATAAAATGAAGAATTTATTTATTGATTCAAATAATAGAATATCATAGAGTTTCCATATATCAAAGATAGAGAATAATTTTTTTGTGATATTTTTTTACGTGGTTATAAATATATTCAGGAAATAGAAGAATGGTATGTGTAAATAATATTCATAACTATTTAAGTGTGAGATAATTCTAAGAGTATGATACATTATTATTGAGGAGAAATAACGAGTTGAATCCAGGATGCATTGAAGCATAAGGTGATCTACTGTGCACTTGAGTATTTGTAAACGATGAGGAAGATCCATATCACTCAAGATCTCGAGGAAGTCTCAAGACAAGCACTACTACTGAACTTATTGTGGGAGTACAAGTTCAGACCTACTGATTTGTCTGCTCATAAAGGATGACCAACATCCAATGGTGCAGAGAACACTAGGGTAAATATAAAGGACTTTATTTGATAAATCATTTTTATTTAAGAGTAATTTTATCTTACAATGGAATATATAATTCAGTGAGAGTATATTGGACTCTATGTTTTATATGATTATTTAAGATATTAAAGAATCCATGTTGGGTGGTGTAACCAACATGAAAAGGAGCAGGCCTTTCACTCGAACCTTGAAAATACTATGTGCCAGTCTCTTCCTTATTATTACTACACAAGAAAACAAGGTTGTGAGAAAATATTAAGTGGATTGATAACCTTAACAAGTCTAAGAGGTTGATTTAAAAGGTAAAATCATAAAAATATAATATATAACTGATTCACCCCTCCTACTCTCAATGATCCAATCAGATCTTGGAATAACAAGTGGTATTAGAGTGTAGTTCCCACTTAAAGATCCAAAGAAGTATCTAGGAAGGGGGAAATTAAATTCTATGAATATCCTGGGAGTACCTACCTTATATGTAATCCACTACCATAATTAGATGAATGTTATGTTTTATTACCTCATTTCACTTATCTTAGAAGTTAGAGATGTTGTTGTAGTCTGTTTCCCACCCATTGAGGAAGATTATGCTTTGAATCAAGTAGATAATAAAAATATAAAGTTAGATGAAAAGGCTCAAAATTTATTCTTAATGTCCCTATCAGAAAATTAATACACAAATATTATAGGTCTTTAAACATAAAAGTATATATATATTAAAAATTAAAAATAAACTATGAAGATAATATCAAGGTAAAGAAATATAGGCTATAGGTATGGAAGAGTAAATTTGAGGATATTAAAATGGATGGTGATGAGAATATAGATGACTATTTCACCAGGATAAATGACATTTTCAACAACATTTGTTGATTTGGTTAGAAACTAAAGGATTTCAACATAGTTAAGAAGTTGATGAGAAACATTTAGGGCATATTTAATTACAAGATTTCAACTTTTGAATAAATGTAAGATCTATACTTGGATGAACATCACAGTATTCTCATTAAATATGAAATGATAAAGGATCCAACATTGAAAAGTAAATTAAAAGATGATATATCCTTTAAATACATGAGGAATGGAAAATTCAGATAAGAAGAGGTTATTAAATCTAATGATTCAAATACTGAGGATGATTAAGACTTCAACTAAATTATTTCTCTTTTACCAAATAGATTCATGAATGTAAAATATAAAATAAAAGGTAAGTAATTATTTAGATGTCATAATTATGAAGAAATTGGTCATAATGAAAAATATTTCCCAAAGAATATGGTTAAAGAATCCAAATTAGATGAGGAGGATGAGAAAAATCAAAAATGGAAAACATGTAAGGATAATAAGAAGCATTTTAATACCAAGAGAATAATATTTATGTGTAATAAAGAGAAATATTACTCATATAGAAACCCAGATAATGAATTAATGTTCTTTACTCATGTTGAGAAAGGATTTTGTTCGTAAATAAGTGATGATAATAGAGAGAAAATGATAAATACTGAGTGGGAACTAAAAGGAATGTTGAAATCTTGTCTTGAGAAAATTACACAGATCAAGAAAGAAAAAATAAAGCTAAAAAAGGTGAAAAATAAGGATAATTAAGAAAAGGGGGAGCTGATCAAAAAGAAGGTAGCCTATATTGATGAGATCAAGAACCACAATATTATTGAAGCTAAAAAGAAAAATATTATCAATGGACTTGAAGAGAAGCTTGTTATATGAGAAGAAGAACTTATAGATACATAGTTAATGTGTCTTGTTCATAATAATGAACTGAAAAAGGTTAGAAAATAATTTATCAAGTTTGATGCGGTTAAAGGTGAATCTTCTTAAGTGAGTGAGAAAATGAGTTCTAGCGGTCAAGTGAAATATTCACCTAATATATCTTAATATAAGTCTATAATTTCATACAATTCTAGTGAAAAAAGGGTTATGAGAAGTACTAGACTCAAAAGAAGTATGAGAGGAAGTCTTACAAACCAAATGAAGGGAGAAATGGGGCAAGAGGATCACTGAACCCTAGGTACAGGGAGGCTCAGTTTCTAATTGGACAACAATATAGGAATTATGGATATATTACCTATTAAAATGTATATTCTAATTTTACATGGTTTTATTGGTGTTATAGAAGTTGTGAACACAAATCCTTTACTATTTATATTTATATGATATTTATAGTAAAGTGTTAATAACAAGGGGGTTTTAGTGATAATTTAAGGACATGTTTAAAGGGGAAACAAGTTGTGACCAGAACATCACCAAATCTATCCACCCAAAAAAAATTGATTATTTGGAAGAATTTTTTAGCATTTTTAGAAAATAAAGTCACTATACTAGGGATTGTATGACTATACTACTATGGTAGATTTAGTATATGGTGAAAATGAAGAAAATTTATAAAGACTCATGCAATATTACATCTTTCAATAATATATATGATGATTCTAAAGAAACTGAGTATACCAAGAAATAATTCATAGAGATCTGGCCAAACCAGTTGAAGATGGCCAAGAGAATGGATAAAGAATCGATGGATTCTAAAGTTAAAGGAAAGAAAGTGTTTACTCATAAATAAGTTAAAATTAATGATAATATTTCCAAAATATAGTTCTGAAAGTTCAAGAAAAAATCATGTAAAAGGTGTGATTAGTATGTTCATGACACAAAGGATTACATGGAAATCTTACTAGCCTAGGAAGAGAGCATGAAATGGATGATGTAATAAAAGGAAATGAAGTTGACTTGACTTTTGAGGTGAAAAAACTTATTCACAAATAGAAAACGTTAAAAATAAAAAGATGATCACAAAATCAATTGATTTTGTTGATAAGAAAAGAGGTAATGAGTTTGAAATAAAAAAGGGTACTAGTGTGATAAGAAACTCTCAGATCAAATGTTTCTTTTGAGGAACAAAAAGGCCCCTCATTGTTAATTAAAAACACTTATTTATTTTTGCTAACATATAGGGAATTGAATGAGTTGTTTAATTATTATAAAAACAATATGTAATAGTTGGTTTCATGTTATTTCAACTATAGAGTTAGTGAATCCCTTAAGGGGGAGAAAAAATAAAGATAATGTTGCAAATATATCATAAGATGTGTGACTCTGGAAATTCTGGAAAATCTATATAGCCCTATTAAAACTAGAGAATGAGGTATGATAATCACACTTATATCCCTTTGTTATTATTGTATTCATTATATTTATAAAGGGGTGTTTTTTAATAAATAAATAAAATAAATATAGAGTTTTATTCATTGAATCTGAACTTTTTGATGTGTTTGTTGAGTTATGTATGGATATAACAAGTTCTTAATGAATCAGAATGAGCATCCACTAGAAAGATATTCCAAGAATAATATTACATGGTTAGTTTTTTAGGGATAACATTTAAAACCTTAGTTAAATACCTATTGTTTTTTACACCATTTTAGCCCAATTAGACTTAGAGTGGACTAACTAAAGTCACTTTGGTAAGGAAATGCATGTGGTGACATCCTTCCCTCATAAGTGGATTAAGATATTCTTTAAAGGAGGAGAAGAGGATTTATTGAAAGTATGATATTGATGAGATGGAGGCCTCTCCACATCCCCTCTACATTTATTTTTGATAATGGGAAGAAAATTAAAGTCCAATATTGACATATGTTTTTATAAGTATTGATAATAAACACAAAGGGGTAGATTATTGTATCAAAATTGTTTAGTTTAATTTGTTATCAAAATTTCAATATGTTTTTGGTGATGTAAGTAATGATTCTTGTATTATTTTTAGATATTAATGAGTTATCATTAAATTTCATTCTTGATAATGCATCCAAGTCTATTGTTTTTTTTATGTTGTGGGTTGGAATTCTAAAATGGTCATATTCAAAACCAAGTGAAAATAAATGTGATGATTGATGTGGTGTTCTTCAAGGAAATCAAGGAAAAGTGTTTTGGGATATAGATACATTATCTATAACATCTTGTAAAATACTTTAACTAGTTAACAATCTATAGATATGAGTTAAAGAAGTTATGAAAATATTTTAGTGAATACGGGATCCAAAAACTCATGTAATTGATACTTTTTTCATATGGCTGATTAGTTGCTCATGTGGTCAATCCATTTATGGTTTATTGGTTTTCTATTTGGTCAATACATTCACAATATCTTGGTTTTACATGTAGTCAATCACCATGGTTAATAGGTTGTTCATATGGTTGATCCATAAAGTCGATCTAGATGTGAAATCGATCCAATCTGCTTCATATGGTTAATCCACATGGTCGATCCAGATAGTCACTTATCACGATCGAGTGACATGGTAATTTTATATATATATATATATATGGTTGATACGTAGGGTAAGTTTTCATGTATTATTGACTTCCTTATAGTCAATCATACTCATGGGTGATTCTATACTTAGAGAATTTTTTTGATGGGTTTTTTGGGTGAAAAACTAAGTTTATAGAATTTTCCATTCAACTGAAATTCAATTAGAAGATAAATTTGAGTTATTCTTCATTGATTAAAAATTAAAATAAGATTATGATTCAATTAGGGATATTGAAGAAAATATATGTTGAGTGAACAGAAACAAATCAAATATGATGCTTTTTAAGAATATTGATATGTTGTAATAAAGTGAAGAATATGAGAAGGGATCAAAACACTTTGATGCCTAAAATTAAGCCTTTAAATGTATGTATTTAATATTAATGGTTTCCCAATATAAATTATTTGAGATTCATCATAATAATTTTCTACTAAATATATGTCTTTGAGGAAGATTATATGACTTTAGAATGTAAGTATTTCAGTTTCATCGTAAGTCTTTTTATGTTGATCATATGTCTTTGAAAATGGATTGTATGGATTAAGTGTAAGTATTTTCAAGTGGATCATAATATTTTAGTGTAAGACTTCAGGACTTAGAGAATTTTTTGATAATTATATTGATAAATAAAATGTTGACTTGAGATCTACACCATGAGTAGGATATCTACATGGAAGCAAAGAATGAAGCCATGCATGTGGAAATTTTGGATGAACTAAAAGAAGTAGATTTTGTGGATATTGAGATTGATATATTTGAATATTATGTAAAATAGTAAATCTACGAAAATATTTAGAAGGTTTAAAATAATATTTTAATGTTAATTCAAGAGAGTTTTAATGAGGAATAAAATCAGGAATCTGTTTAAGGATTCAAAGAAAAGATGATAATGAAGTTACTATATTTAGAATATAGGGAATAGTATTCACAAGATGTTATTTTATGTGATTATAAATATATGTTGGAAAGTGAATAGGGTTGGATGTATAAAAGACTTATAACTCTCAAATATAAGTTTGAGAGAACTTTGAGATCCTGCTACATTATTATTGAGGATAGAGAATGAGTTGAAGTCATGAGCCAATGAAGAAGAATAAAATTTGTTGCGCACTTGAGTTTTTGTGAAGGCTAAGGAAGATCCAGATCACTCAAGATCTGGAGGAAGTCTTAATACCATAACTACTATAGAATTTATTGAGGGAGTACACATGCAAACCCACTAATCCATTTTCTTGTAGAGGAGGGTCAATATCTAGTAGTGCAAACAACACCAGGAGAAAGTCAAAGGCCATTATTTATTGAATATTTTTTTGAAAACTAATTGCATCTTCCAATGGACTATAGAAGTCATGGGGATCATAGAAGACTTTGTTTTGTATATGATTGTTAAAGAGAGTGAATAATCCATTTTGGGGGGTTAACCAACATGGAAAGGAGTATAACATTCAGCCTAACCTCGTAAATGATGTTTGATGCTCTCTTACTTATTATTAGGGCACATGAAGGTGAGGTTGTGAGAAATCATTGAGTGTATCAAGAACCTTAACAAGTTAAAGAGGTTGGGTTAAAAGGTAATAAATTGTAAAAATAAAGTAGATCACTGATTCACCCCCTGATAATCCAATCAAATCTGTGAATAAAAAACATTATGATATACTTTCTTTATTTTATAGAAGAAAATAATAATGAAACATTGATTTACTCTTAATTATCCCTTGTAAAGTAAATTTATATTAGATGATTATAGAATTAAATTCATATTAATGGTCACTATAAAGGTTCATAGAGAATTTTAGAAACTTCTTACAAAACATCACTTTAGGGATATTGAAGGGAAAATAAAACCCCACCCACCAACTATATATGCACACATCATAAACCAAGAAACCTAGGATTCTTTCATTGTTTTTAAAAAGGAGGAAGCATCCAAGGTACATTATAATTGGTAATTTTTTTTCTGAGAAAGATGGAAAGAGGGTTGGGGTGAATTTCCCTTTTAAAAAATTATAGCAAAAGGATATGGTAAATTCAAATCTAATCGATATTGATATAATAAATAAATAAAGTGATAAATTTAATACATATTATAAAGTTAATTTCAATATTAATTGAGTGAGTATGAATAGTGGAAAAAATGTATCAAATTTATGTAATTATTTGTGTTGATTTTTAATGAATAAATGCATAAATTGAAAGATAGAGCAAACACAGTTAATAAAGGATTTTAGAAATAGAATAATATAATCCCCTTCATCTCATCACCTCAAGTTGAGAGTTTTATTTTATTTCTCAAATGTGATATGTTTAGTAATCAAGAAACCTACCCCTCACAATTATGGTTATGGTAACCATATTGGTCTTTTCCCATATCCAAGGAACCCTTCCCTCACTTTTTTAGTAGTGAGCACCCATTTTAGAAGGATATGAGGAAATGAAGATTTTCTTGAAACAATTCCATTATAATTCCACTCCCTAATCTCTCTTATATATGTGTACAATTTTTTATGAGAAATTTATAAATGATGTAGGAAAGTAGATCCTTTGAGATTAATTGATAATTGAGATTGGATCTTGAGAGAACATTAAGAGTATCTACTATATATTCATCTTTTGTAGAGCCAATGCTTAGATCTAGAATCAAATATGCATTTTTGTTGACCGATAGACCTTCCAAGACACCAAGGAGACCTATTTATTAGCTCCAATAGTCCAAGGAATATTATGAAATCAAACTGGGATCATTAAAGCTAAATAAGACCAAAATAAATTTATTTTTACCCATAATAAATGCACCCCAAGATGCTCTGTCTCGACACCATCATCTATATGGTGCACCACACTAGATGGTTGGTGGGTCTCCTAAAGTACTCCAAAACTAGAAATTAACTAACATATATCCACTACTAGAAAATATTTGTTTGGTGACCTAGAAGATTTAAGAAACACCAGAACTGTTATTGACTAGATGGTGCTTCTCCACTGGCTAGTTGATGGACTCCTACTATATGAGGTGGTTATATCCACCACCACCAGTTGGACAGTGGTATTGCATTGGATAGCTAGTGATACCTACAACACTTCTTCTTCAACTGGTTCCACCTTGACTTCTTTTCATGGTCTTCAATTGGTCTTCCAACTTTATTCTAAGATCTTAAAGTTTGAATTAAGACCGATCCAAGCCTTTAAAAATATCATCAAGAATACTTTAAATATACTTTAATAACTTCAACAAGTCCATCAATGAAGTCACTTAAAGAATAAAATTAGAGACTAAAATTCACTCAAATTAAAAAATATATATATTTATAAGATATTTTTTTATCATGAAAATAATATGAGAGAGATTAATACAACAATATCCCCATTTTTGATGATCAAAAACACTTAAAATAAAAAGATATATCAATTTTAAATCAAGAGTGAAATAAACAACAATGTATTTAATATATCAATGTATATAAGTTATTTAAACAATATATTCAATATGAAAAGTAAGTAAATAAAACAAATATATCATATTTCAAATCAGAGTAAAAC
This sequence comes from Viscum album, assembly GCA_963277665.1. Taxonomy (NCBI): domain Eukaryota; kingdom Viridiplantae; phylum Streptophyta; class Magnoliopsida; order Santalales; family Viscaceae; genus Viscum; species Viscum album. Next base: position 2,028,861,867 of record OY728127.1, read on the forward strand.
ATTTAACTCAAATTACAATAACTCCCCCTTTATGAAATAATTAATCAATGACACATATTTTAATAAATTTATCTAATAATTTTCTCCCCAATTAAATTTCAAAAAAATTTCCCCCAAAAATTATCTCCCTTCAAAAATTATCTCCCTTTGTGATTATAAAAAATAAATCATTTGAGGAATGAGAAATTTAAAAGGAAATTTTAGAGAAAAAAAAATAAGATGGGTTTTTTAAAAAGATTTTGAAAACTAAAAATACAAATAAAAAAGAGTTTAATAGGTTAGAAGATTTTTAAAAATACAAGTAAAAAATTAGGTTTTAAAAACATATCTTGGATTCCAAACTCCCCCTTAATAAGAGTATTAGAGAGAGGGAGTGAGGTAAGTTTAAAATAATATTTTTACAAAAATATTTAGAAAGAAGATGAAAAATAGGAAAGAAATAAATTGTAAAATAAAATAAAATTGGTACATACCATTTCCAAGAAATAAATTCCCTTAAAGGGTGGTTTTACCTCCATTGATTGATTCATTCATTGAAAATTTTTAATGAGTTAATTTGAATGTAAAATCATACCTCTAAGGTAACCTTAAATTTTCTATTTTTTTAAAGATAAATCAAAAACATTATTAGAGAGATAAGTATAAATATAATTTTTACTCATCATTAATATTCATTTAATAAATATAAAAACAAACATTTTTAAAAAAATATGTAGAGTATATACATAATTTCTCATTTAATTTTTGAAATAAATAGTAAATACATCTAAATAATAAATTAAGGGTATTAAAAGTTTAAAAATATTTTTAGATTAAAAGTTTAAAAAATAAAAAAGTTGTTTTTTAGAAAATATGAATTTGAAGTTTGAAAATAAGAGAAAACATTCTTTGATTTTAAAAAGTAATTCTAAAATGTATCTCTTAAGGAAAATTTTAGAAATAAGAGATAAGGATCCCCCTTAAATGTATGCATAAGTGGGATATAGGGATCATATCTATTAGTGAAATAATATAATTAGAATATAATCAATAATTTCAAGATTTTAGAAGAAAGAGAATAATATTACTCAAGTTTGAAATGGTCAAATGTAAAGTTTAAAAAGTATACCATTCATAATTCACCTTCTATAAAATTGAAACGATCAAGAGAAAGAGGTTTAGTGGAAATATCATTAAGATGATATTCCTTCCTAACAAATTCCAATAAGATATCAACATTTTGGAATTCATTTATTAAGAAATGGTTATTAAGGTCAATGTGATTAGTGATAGAGTGCTAAATATGATTTTTAGAAATATTAATAGAACTGATATTATTGAATTTTATAGGAATATGGTCATATGTAAGCCCAAAGTCTAAGAGACTATGTTTCATTCATATTATTTGGGCACAATAACTCCCAGTAGATATGTATTCCTCTTAATTACTAGAAAGAGAAATAGAGTTTCACTACTTACTACATTATGAGATAAGGGATTTTCCATGTAAGTGGAAAGTCCCACTGGTACATTTGCGATCTTTTTATCATCCACCAAAATAAACATTATAAAAACTAGGTAATTCAAAAGAAGTTCCTTTAAGATAAAAACCCAATATTTTAATTAACTTTCAACTAAAAAAAACCTTTTAACATATTTAATATAATATTCCTTTAGATTTAACTAAAAATGAGAATAAAGACAAATAATGAACATGATATCAATTTGGGTCACATTAAGATAAAGTAGACTAGTACTAATACTTCTATAAAGATTTTTGTTGGATATATTATTGGATTTATCTAATGTTATTTTACAAGTTTCACTCATGGGTGTATTAATTACCTTTATTTGATTCATGTTGAATAATTTTAAGATTTTGTTGGCATATTTTCCTTGGTTTATAAAAATGCCATCATTCTTGTGAGAAATTTGAAAACTGAGAAAGAATTTGAGTTCACTCATAAATCTCATCACAATTTCCATTTTGATTAAATCAGAAAATTCAAAACAAATAAATACATTCATTGAGCTGAAAATCACATCATCAATGTAAATTTGAATAAGTAACTAATCATTTTATATGTTTTTTAGAAAAAGTTTTGAATTTTATTTTTCCATTTTAAAACCATTTTATAAAATAAAATTATATAAACATTCATACCAAGCCTGAGGGAATTTTTTTAATCCATAAATATCTTTAACTAATTTGAAAATATGATTTGGAGAATATGGATTTTTAAAACCAAGATTTTGTTCCACAAAAACATATTCATAAATAAAACACTTTAAAAAGTTTCTTTTAACATCCATTTAAAAGAGTTTGAAATTAAGGTGAAAGGAAAATTCCAATAAGATTGTAATATATTTTAACCGAGCGACGGTTGAAAATTTTTTCACTATAGTCAATTCATTCTTTTATATTATAACCTTTAGCTACTAGATGATCTTTATTTATAGTGATATTACCAATTTTATCTAACTTGTTCATGTAAACCCATTTATATCCTATTATGGGGTTATCATTAGGACTTTCTAAAAGAGTCCATGCATTATTCTGAGTGATTTTATTTAGTTCTTCTTGAATGGAAAGAATCTAATTTTTCATTATTAAGGGAATCATTAATATTTTAGTGTTCTAATTGAGAGATGAAGGAAATATGTTCAATAATATTTAATAAATATCTTCTAGTATGAGTTCCCTTTTGAAAATATCAATTGAAATTTTCAAGGGGATGGTCTTTAGATTTTTAAAAATCTTTAGGAAAATAATTTGAAGGTGATACTTATTCAAATTCAACTTATTTATATTAAAACTATTCATTTAAACATCATTTTCAAAAACATTTTGAGAAATATATTTTGAAAACTTTTCATGAAAAATAACATGAATCGATTCTTCTAATGTTTTTTCTTTTTATTAGAGACTTTTTATACCTTACTTGATTTAGAGTACCCAAGAAAGATACCTTCACTGAATTTTAAATCAAATTTTCCAAGATTTTTTTTAGTGTTGAGAATAAAAAAATTCAACCAAAAACTATAAAAAACCCAACTTTAGGTTTTTTATTTTTCCAAAGCTCATAATGGGTCTCTTTAGGAAAAGTTCATACTAGAATGTGATTAATGTTAAAATATGTAGTATTATTTTCCTTAACCCAAAAATATTTTGGTAAATTAAATTCATTTAAAAACTTTTGTGTGATTTCCTGGATAGTTTGATCCCACATATCTACTATCTCATTTTGTCTAGAAGTTTGAGGAGTAGAAAAATAATTATTATAGCCTTGGGAAGTATATAAATCATTAAATTCCTTATTTTTTAATTATCTTTCATGTTCACTTAGAATTAAAATAATTTTAAAACCTTTTTCATTTTCAAATTTTTTAGAAAACTTGATTATGGATTTGAAAGGTTCACTTTTATGAGATAAGAAGTAAGACCAAGTTAATTTTGTAAAGTAATAAATAATAAAAAAATTATAAGATTTACCTTCTAGATTTTCAATTTGGGAATTTTTTAATAAATCAAGATGAATTAATTTAAGATCTTTAGAAGAATAAATTATTTTTTTTAGATTTAAATGAATATTTTTGTTGCTTACCAAATTGGTATGCACCACAAACCATGACATCTTTGAAATTTAGTTTTGGTAAATATCATATGAGTTTATATTTGTTGAGTTTGACAAGTGGGTGTGTACTATTGTGACCAAGGCATCGATACAAAATCCAAGAATCACTAACTTGTGCACTCGAGAATTTTATGTTTTGGCTAGTGAGATATTTTAAATTGATTTTATAATCATTTTTAAATTGATAAGTGGTAAATAAGAGATTTCCTTTTGAGTTAAAAACTTTAAAATTTTCATTTTTGAAAGAAATTTTAAAACCTCTATCACAAAATTAACTAATGCTTAGAAAATTATGTTTCAAACCTATGAAAAATAAAATAAATTTAATAATAGTTGGGTTAGAAAAACTAATGGTACCTTCACTGATTATATTACCCCTATATTTATCACCAAAGTTGATTTTAAATCCTTCTAGTTTATAAATATAATTGAATTAAGAGAGGCCACCACACATGTGTCTTGAGAAACAACTATCAAGGTACTGTAGTGCTTCTTGGTTTTTTCTTAGAATACACTTTTCATATAAAATAAAACAACTAAATGTTTTGGTGCATAAAAAAAACTTAGGTTTTCTAATGTTATCCCATATTGATTTTGGTATCCAAATTAGATTACTGTGATATTTTCCATTGGAAATATTAGATTAAAGATGGATTGATTTTGGTCTCGCATATCATTCATTCTTTAAATCACATTCATATATTAAATATGCAATTATTTTATAATAATTATCAAATTTATCATAAAATAAACATTTAATAAAAATAGTTTTTATGGATTTTTTAAAGTGCTAATATTATTTAAGAAACCAATAACAACCCATTATTTTCCATGTATTTGAGAGATAAAAACGTTATTTAGATTATTTTCACCTTGAGTGAATTTGGAAAGATAGATTTTGAAGCCTTTGATTGTGGATTTGAGTTTAATAACATATGGTTGATTCTTAATTATCATGGATAAATCTCAAGACAATATTCGTAAATAGATGTTTAGAACTAAATGGCTTACTGATGGTGATCGCAATACTAAATTTTATAATTGTCTTCAAAGAATTAGAAAGGACAGTCGTCCTCTCTCTATGATCATTCATAATGACTTGGTCATTGATTCTGAAGAAGCCATTACGGATCATGTTACCACTTATTTTTATAACATTTTAAATGGTCTGGACAGAAATGTTGATCTTAAACCTGACATCATCCATTTGTTGGTTAATGAAAGAGATAATAAGTCCCTTTTAAGTACTCCTCTCGATCATGAAATTAAAGACATTGTTTTTGGGTTAAATCCAGACAGTGCTCCTGGTCCGGATGGTTTCAATAATGGTTTTTTTCCAAAATCATTGGGATATCATTCAAAATGATGTTTGTAACCTTGTTAAGATATTCTTCACTCATGGATCTCTTCCTCATGGAATCAATGCTCAATTTATAACTTTAATTCCTAAAGTTGAGAATGATGCTGAGATACATCAATTAAGACCTATAGCTTTGATTAACACTACCTATAAAATCATCACAAAAATTATTGCAAATAGACTTACACCTATCTGCAATAGAATTGTATCTTGGAACCAATTTGGTTTTATCAAAGGAAGATCCATTCAGGACTTCATTTTCCTTGCTTCTGAATGTACGAATACTTTAAACAAAAAATCTAGAGGTGGTTTTGTGGCCATCAAACTGGATATTAGAAAGGCTTTTGACACCATTGATTGGAATTTTATCTACAAAGTTCTTAGAAACTTTGGTTTTAATGATTCCTTCATTGGTAGAATCAGGACTCTCTTTCACTCAGCTCTTATCTCTATCCTGATTAATGGTACCCCTCATGGTTTCTTTAAATGCACTAAAGGGGTCAGGCAAGGAGACCCTCTTTCTGCCATCCTCTTTGTTATTGCTGAAGATTACCTTAGCAGACTCATAAACCACCAGGTTGAACAAAATTTGATTAAACCTATTCAGGTGGCCAGGAACTTAAATACCCCCACCCATCTTTTATATGCTGATGATATTATCTTATTCATAAAAGGGGATCATAGAAATATACACGCTCTCAAGAAAACTATATCTCACTATGAGGATGTCTCTGGTCAGGCAATTTCCTGGAACAAATCTTAAATCTATTTTGGCAAGAATTTTCTTGCAAGAAGGAAATCTGGTATTATAAATTACCTGGGTATTAAGGAGGGATTTTTACCTTTCACTTATTTGGGTGTTCCTCTATTTTGGGGTCATCCCAAAGGTACCTATTTTTCTAATATCATTTCTCATATCACAAATCAACTATCTAATTGGAAAGGGAAGTCTCTCTCCATGGCTGGGAGAATCTGTTTGGTTAAATCGACCATTGTTTCTAAAATAGTCTATTCCCTTATCGTCTATAAATGGCCCGTTGGTATTTTTAGAAAAATTAATAATTATATTAAAAACTTCATTTGGTCTGGAAGCATTTTTGAAAAGAAGTTTGTCACAATTCCTTGGAATTCTTGTTGTAAACCCATTGCTAATGGTGGAATTGGCATTAAAAATTTAAAGTTGTTCAATGATTCTCTTCAGGCCTGCCTTACATGGCGCATCATTAACTCTTCTTCTAAAACTACTGATTTTCTAAAACATAGGTTTTTCTCTAAGCTTTCAAAAGGTAATCTGAATTTCATTAACTCTTCCATCTGGCCTTCCATTTGGGACTCTTATCACAAAATCATGCAAAATTCTAGATGGATTGTTAGTGCTGATTCTTCCATTAATTTTTGGTGTGGAAAATGGTGTGGTAGCCCTCTGATTTCTTTGTTACCCCTAGTAATCTTCCTGAATATATTAATCAGTCTATAAAAGAGGTCTTGCAATCTCCTAATTGTGATCTTCCTGATTATATTATGCAAGCTATTGAGAATTATAATTTTTCCTCTGTTGGTGATTTCCTTGTCTGGGAACCTTCTTCTAATGGCATTCTAGATTCTAAAAGCTATTATAAACATAATTTCTCTGACCACGAACCTAATTTTTCTTGGGTGAATCATTTTAACAAACCCTGGATTAAACCTTCCAGGCTTACCCTTATTTGGCGCATTGCGCATAATAGATTACCTTTGGAAACTACTCTGCAAATCTTTGGCATTTCTCTTTGTTCTAAGTGTCGTCTGTGTAACCAATATAGGGAAGATTCCAATCATCTTTTTCTATCTTGTGCGACGGCCTCTGCTCTTTGGAATTACATATTTGATCTTTTTAATTGCAGAAAGCCCATTTATGATTTAATTCCTTTGTTTCTAAATAATTGCACTAGACATGATGCTTCCCTGCTGGTCAAAAATATGTTACTTGTGGCTTTGGCAGAACTCCTGCATGAACTCTGGTATATTAGAAATGATCTCATTCACAATAATCACTCTCTCAATCTTAATGCAGGGAAGTCCCGAATTCTTCTTGTGATTCATGAAGCAGCCTCAATTCAAAAGGACTGTTGCAACAACTTAGTTGGTGATCTTATGATCCTTCGCCATCTTCATGTTCCTGACATTTTCCCAAAGCCTAAACGCTCCTTTGAAGTGTTCTGGAAATCTCCAATGCCAGGATGGATCAAAGTGAACGTTGATGGCGCTTCCAAAGGCAACCCTGGTCCTGCCAGTTGTGGTGCTATCTTTAGAGACTCGGCTGGTCAATGTCAGGGATGTTTCTTTGTTGGATGTGGTCACTCTTCATCTCTGGAGGCAGAAATGATCAGCGTCATTCATGTTGTTGACTTTTCTTTTCAAAGATTTTTGAGAAAGCTATGGATTTAAAGTGATTCAACCACTATTATACATGCCATCTGGAATGGAAACATCCACCTAGCTTGGTCTATCACCGCTCGTTGGATGAACTGTCTTAATTTTCTCCATGGGATTGACTATATAGCTACTCATGCCTACCGTGAAGCAAATGTCGTAGCTGATGCTCTAGCCAACAAAGGAGTCCATCAAAGCATGACTTGGTTGGACGCTATTCCTCCTAACTTATTATATCTTTTTGATAGAGATTGTAAAAAAATCCCTTCCTTTCGCATTTTGTAATCCTTTCTTTTTTCTTATCAATAAATTATGCTTTGATCTTTGACCAAAGCATTACCTTTTAAAAAAATGGATAATTCTCTATTTTCCTAGATGATTTGTCCATTATATTTTAGAATATTTTCTTTTTTATTAAGAACTTGATTTTATTTATTATCAATTCCCTTGTATAATGAATAAATTTCATAAAAATCATTTTCAAGTTGATCACAAGTGTATTTTAGGTCTTAATAATTAAGTGACCTAAGGAGAAAAAAGAATAATAATAAGGGGAAGAAGTATGAGAAGAAGGGGAAGATTAGTAAATATGAAGAGGTGTACTAACCCTGATGACTTTGTCAACATATTCCATAAGGAAATTAACACTTAAGTTAGTTTAATATATTGAGGAAGTTAAGTTCATTGAGCCATATCTTTCAATCTAGGTTGTATCTTTGAGAACCTTCTTACCATGTTTCATTTCTTTAAACTAAATTTTGTAAATGGGGCATTCTTTCTTGATGTGATCTTTTTTCTTGTATTTATAGAATGCACTTTTGGTTCAACTTTTTGATTTACCTTTTTTATTTGATTGAAATATTGATTTTTCTTGAATATTTTATTCACATTCTTGGAAAGTTAAGAAAAATCATGATATTAAGCTACAAATTAATCATTATTGGAAGCTTTGAAGGTGATTATTTTCTTTACATCTTTTACTTCATTTACCTCTTTCTTAACTTTTCACTTCATTGTAATTTCATACGTTATTAGGGATTCAATAATTTCTTCAACCTCCATTATCTTTATGTCCTTATCTTATTTTATTTCCATGAATTTAGGTTCCCAATTTCTTGGTAAGACCTATAGTATATTTTTTACTGATGATATTGTAGAAAAATCATTATTAAGAGACTTTTCACCAATAAATATGTTAGTAAAATGTGTAAACATACTATTAATGGATTCATTTTAATTAATTTAAAATATTTAAAAATCTTGATGATACATGTATAATCTAGTATATTTAACTTTTTTGGATACTTCATGAGTTACTTCAAGTAATTTCAATATTTCATGAGCAGTTTTACATGTATAAACATGATTAAATTCATTTTAGTCAAGACCAAAATGAAGTGTGTTCATGGATTTCCCATTAATCTCAAAGGTTTTATTATCATCATATGTCCACTTATCTTTTAGTTCTTTAGTATTAATATATTCATGCATAACCATTTTCTAGATAGGGTAACTTATGCTACTAAGAAAAGTTGACATGTGATTTTTCCTATAAGAATAATCCATACCATCAAAAAATAAGATCATGATAATAAGAATTTTATTCCATTATAAAAATATTAGACTTTGAAATTGATTAAGAATAAAAAATAAAACATAATTTTGAAAATGGAGATGTTTTTAAAAGATATAAAGAACCCTTTGATACCAATTGTTGGTCAAATAAAGACTTCAATAGGGGGTGAATTTCCATTTTAAAAAATTAAATCAAAATGAAATGGTAAATTCAAATCCAAAAGATATTGATATGATAAAGTAATAAAGTGATAAATTTAATAAAGTGATAGATTGCTAAATTTGATATGTATTATAAATTTAATTTCTATATTAATTGAGAGAGTATGAACAATTTAAAATAGACATATCAAATTTATAAAATTATGTGTATTGAGTTTGAATGATGCAATGCATAAGTTGAAATAGATAGCAAATATGGTTTGATAAAGGAGTTCAAAAGTAACTCAGCATGCACCAATACATCTCCTCCCCTTGGGTTGAGAGTTTTATTTCATTACTCCCTTGATCTTAGTAGTGATCAAGAAAATTTTCATTTATAATTATATTTGTGATCACCCTCTTGAGCTTCATCAGTGGCCAAGGAACTCATCCCTCACTTTTTCAGGTGTGAGCACCTATTATAAAAGGAGATGAAAAGAATAAGGTTTTCTTGGCACAAACCTATTAAAATTATACTCCCTAGTCTCTCGTATGGATGTACATAATTTTATATGAGATATTGAGAGAAATGTAAGAAATGGGTATATTTGATATTGATAGAGAAGTGAGATTGGATCTTGTGATAACTTTGAGACGATATGCTATAAATTCACATTTTAGAGATCCAAAGCTTTGATCAAGAATTGAAGTGGTGTTGACATTGACTGGTAGATCTTATAATCCACTAGGGATATTAATTTATAAGCTCCAATAGTACAAGGAATATTATGTAATCCACCTGGTTTCGTTGTAGCTGAAGAAGGATAAAATAAATTCATTTTAACCAATAAAAAATACACCATCAGATACTCTGTCTTAACACCATTGGTTACCTAGTGCACCTCACAAGCTAGATGATGGGTCACTTGGGGCACTCTAGAACCAAAAATTCCCCATTGGTGAGCTACTACCATCTAGTGGCTAGTCAGTGCCCTTATTGTTGATTGCAACAACACTAGAATTCTCACCAGTTGGACAGTGGACTCCTATTGTATAAGGTGGTTCTATACACCACCATCAGCTAGCTGGAAGAGCTGAATCGGCTAGCCGGAAGAGCTAAATCGACTAGCCATTGTTTCCTACAACACTTCATCTTCAATTAGTGCTACCTTGACTTCCTTATATGGTCTTAAATTAGTCTTCCAATTTTATTATAAGGTCTTAAATCATAAATTAATATTTGTTGAATCCTTTAACAATATCATCAAGAAAACTTTTAATATACATTAATAACTTAATCAATCCCATTAATGAATTTACTTAAAGAGAAAAAAAAGAGAGATTTAAATTCATTAAAATAAATAAATTGGATACACAAGAGAGTGTTTATGATCAAGAAAACGCTATGAGAGAGAGGTAAAATAATATTATATTTTATATTACATGTATTAACCACTTTGATTCATAATTATTAATTTATGAAAAAATAAAGGAATGAAAAAAATAAATATTATGCATTGAAATCAATGTAATCATTCCATAAATTAATATGGGGTATACTTCACTTGAATAAAAAATGTTATGTATTTTAAATCTATAGTAAAACTTCTATGTGATATGAAACAACAACAGAATTATGTTTCTTTATTTATAAGTAGATTAATGAATAGGAATCTCAATCCACTTCCATCCCATATCATGTGTTATGAAAAGAGGACTATGTAAATAAAAAAGGAAAAATAGTATATGAAAACACATAGAAAGTATGGGAATCGTGTGTAAGTATGATATAATATCAATTTTTATATTTTAAAATAGTATTTCACAACAATGAATACTTATTTTACTATATTATTTATACATTTTAGACAAAATAACTATTATCTACTATACCTAATGAAAAATATAATTTAGTGGATTTGAATCATATAAAATAGTATGGTTGCATTAGTGGTACATATTTTAGAGTTTCACCCCAATCGTTATTTAAAAAAAATACATCGTGGGATACTGATGATAAAATTAAAAATATGGAAGCACAAATAGATGCTCTAAAAAATTATTTGATAGGATGATATGATGAACCAATTTCTTCTAGGGTATTAACATGAAGAACCAACACAACAACAACCACAACATGAAGAGCCACACCCCCTTGGTTTTAAGGTTATTTATTTCCCTCAAAGATCTTTGTTACTCAAGGAAATTGATTGTGTCATAATATTTTATACTAAATGCGAATCAAACAACTATTGATACCTTTCTAGTACTAAAATTCTATAGGGTGAAATTTATTATGATTTATATATATTAGTACCCACTCATCACATTGTTGTGGTGGGTAAAGTATACAATATCCAAGGTGATATTATATACAATAAATTACTTATAAAAGATTATATGAGAGTAGGGATTTATGTAGCTAACATGTTGAGTACTGACCTACTTATTCCCCTCGTGATATTGATGTTCACTCAGATGAACTTTACAATATAACTTTCATAGTATGGTTATTTAATATTATAATTATACATGATGATAATGAGTTATGTCCTTTATAATTTATTTTATATGAAAAAATATTTGAAATAAGGTATATTATTATATAATGAGAATTATATGGGTAAATGGAAGGTCAAGCCCAAATAATCTAAAGGATAAACTAACAGATTGAAAGTAAATTCCAAGAGTACCTTTACCCCACCAATTTCACCGCCACATTCATTAACATTACAAGTTCATGCATACACAACATTTCAAGATAAAAATATGGCCTACATTGAATATTAATAATAGGAATATGAAAAGTTAATTATAGACATTATTAGTCTTGATAATGTAAATTAAATTCTCAACCATGAATGGTTGGGTGCCTCAATTTTGAATGTAACATGAGGTACATTTTCATAATCTTTTTTTTCAATAACTAGTTTCCTATGTTAATTACATTTTAATACTATTAATATTTTCTATAGGAATTTATATCACACAAATTTAAAGGGAATACCCTATGAATACTAGTTTGGATTAATTAGTCCTCGTGTGATTTCTATACAAAAAACATCAATGAATAAAGATTAAATTTTAATAATTGCACACCAAGTAGCCGCAGTGCTTAGAAGGAAATTAATAGATGACACATTATTCTTAATACCTAAAATTTAGGGGTAAAACTTTACACGCTAATCATATAAAATATATTTTTATTTCCTTCTATGAATTATTTATTTTCATTTTTTTAGGAATCATTGGATGATCATTGTGATCAATTTCGATACTCTAAAGATATATTTTTTTGGATCCAATGAAAGGATATCTAAAAATTGATCACATGTGATGTCCCTTATGAATTTCAAATACACTATATTTAACATTTTACAAATAAATTTAAAATAATATGTTTTATATTATATTTTAACAAGCATATTTCTATAACATATGGTGTTTATTTATTGTCAAAACTATGGTATGAGGACAGTCAATATGCATAAGAAACCTATGTATTTTACAATTAGATAAATAATAGGATATATATAATAATATTTCACTATCAAAGAATTTATCAAAAAATTTACTTATTTTTATAAATATTTACATAGTGTTTGAAACCAAGTAATCACATTGATTATGGTTATTACATTTATAAATTTATGAAAGATATCAAATTCCATCCACAAACTAGAATCCCCAAAGAGGTATTTCTGAATATAATTACAATTTCATTTAAAAGATTTATTAACTACTTGATTATCTATATTTTTCATTACTTCCAATATTTTTGAAAATCCACATATTCAAACGAGGAAATATATTTGTTTTAGAATGAGCCTATGGCTTATATGGTGTTATAATGTTTGCAGACATCATGAAGAGGTGGTGTCCTATCACATTTGTAATTTTTTTATTTAACAAATATAAATAATATGTGGTTTATCCACTACTTATGTAGTTAATTTTCTTATCATTTTAAGTTATATTTATGGATAAAAAATTTAGATTTTAATGGTTTTCCTCTTAGTAAGGATAAGACAGAATATATGGAGTGTCATTTTAGTAAAGGATTGTATAATAATATTATGGATGTGAGACTGAGAGGCCATATCATTTCAAGATTATATCATTTTATATATTTAGGATCATTTCTAAAATATTATGGAGATATTAATGCAGACACATCTCATATGATTCAAACTAGATGGATAAAATAAAGAAAGGCTTCTAGGGTGATTTGTGATTGTAAAATTCCTTTAAAATTAAAGGGTAAATTTTATGGGACTATTATTAAACCAATTATTATATATAGTTAGTATTGAAATTTTATGAGATAACTTGAACAAAAAAATATGGGTATTAGAAATGATAATGTTAATATGGACATATGGTCATACTAAGACTGATATGATTAAAAATAGATGTGTTTCAGAGAAAATTGGTGCGGATATGATTGATGAGAACATGATTGGGACTATATTGATATGTATTTAAATTGTTATAATAATACCTTAGGATACACCTATTAATAGGGTAAGATTAATGATAAATTCATTTATTAAATGGAGTAGAGGTAGAACTAAAGGAAATTTTAGTTTGAAAGGTACATTACATACTCAAAATTGATAAAACACACTTAGATTGTCTTGGTAATTTAGTAAAATGATCCAAGATTCATTTTTGATGTGTAGAAATTAACTTCATGTCAATCTAACACATAGTATGGCCAGTATGAATTAATGTGTATGTTTTCATTTAAAAGTGACATTTTAGTTCATGATGTGTGCCACATGCCCAAAATTGGGAAAACATACTCATATTTACTTGAAAATTTAGTAAAAAAATTGGTAATTCATCTATGATATGTAGTAATTAATCGCATGCCAATATTACACATGATGTTTCTGTTATGACTGAAAGTGAATTCTTTCAATTTAAAAGTGAAATTTTAATTCAAAACACATATCACAAACTCAAAAATAAGAAAATGAACTCATATTGTCTTGATGCATCAAGACAATGATAAATGATTCATTTTTTATGTTCATTAATCAATTTCATGTCAATCTGACACATTTTGTGACCGGTGTAATTGGAAGTGTGTGTTTTCATTTAAAAGTTTCATTTTAGTTCACATGTGAATCACATTCTCAAAAAGGAGAAAAATTACTCAAAATTTCTTGATAATTTAGTAAAAAGAAAAATAATTCATTTATAATGTATAGGAATTAATCTCACATCCATCCAACACACAGTGTTGCTAGTATGATTGAAAGTGTACATTTTCAATTTAAAAGTGACATTTTAGTTCAACATGCGCATTACATACTCAAAATTGATAAAACATGCTCATGTTTTCATGATACTACATAAAAATGATATATGATTAATTTTTAATGTGTAGTAATCAACAGTACGTCAATATGGAATACGATGTGGCTAGTATGACTGAAAGTGTGTGTTCTTTTAAAAGTAATATTTTAGTTCTCAATACATATCACGTACTCAAAATTGAAAAAACATACTCAAATTGTTTTAATAATTTAGTAAAAATATCTATAATTCACTTATGATGCATAATAATTCATCTCACATCAATCAGACACATAGTGCATTCGGTATGACTGAAAGTGCATGTTTTCAGTTTAAAAGTTACATTTTAGTTCAAAACATGTGTCACGTTCTCAAAACCTAGAAAATTTAATTATATTATCTTGATACTTTAGTAAAAATATCTATGATTCATTTTTTACATGTATAAATCAACCAAAATTCAATTTGACATATGAACTAGCAGGTATGACTTAAAGTGTTTGTCTTCATTTAAAAGTGGTATTTTAGTTTATAATGTAAATCACATACTCAAAATCGAGAAAACATGCTTGGATTACCTTAATACTTTGGGAAAAATATCAACAATTCATTTTTTATGTGTAGGAATTAATCTCGTGTCAATTACAGACACAGTGTAGTCTGTATCGAAAAAAGTGAATGTTTTCAGTTTAAAAGTGACATTTTAGTTCAAACTGCACATCACAAACTCATAATTGAGAAAAAAAGATAAGATCGTTTTAATAATTTATATCAATTATTTTTTATTCATTTATGACATGTAGGAATAAACAGTATATCAACCCGATATATAGTGTATCCAGTATGATTGAAATTGTGTGTTATCATTTAATAGTGGAATTTTAGTTAAAAATGCATTTCATATACTCAAAATTGATCAAACATGCTCATATTGTGAGGAAAATTTAGGAAAAATATTGATAATTCATTTTTGAAATGTACTATTTAATCACACTTCAATCTGATACACAATGAGGTTAGTAAGACTAGAAGTTCTTTCTTTTAGTTTAAAAGTGATTTTTCTATTCAAAACATGCATCACATACTCAAAACTGATAAAAAACACTTGGATTTCCTTGATATTTTAGGGAAACTATCTATTATTCACTTGGGACATTTATGAATCAACCTTAGATCAATGTGACACACGGTGTGTTTAGTATAACTGAAAGTGAATGTTTTCATTTAAAAGTGACATTTTAGTTCACAACACACATCACATACTCTAAACCTATAAAATTTTATTGAATTATCTTGATAATTTAGAACAAATATCAATAATTAATTTGTGATGTGTAAGAATTAATCTCATCTCAATCTGATGCATAGTGTGAATGATATGAATAAAATGCATGTTTTCAATTTAAAAGAGATATTTTAGTTCAAAATACATGTCACATACTCAAAATTTACAAATGAACTTGGATTGTCTTGATACTTTAGTAAAATTATCCATGATTCGTTTTTGACATATATGAATCAACTTCAAATTAATCAGAAGCATGGTGTGTTTGACGTGACTGAAAGTGCATGTTTTCATTTAAAAGTGGTATTTTAGTTCACAATTCATGTAATATACTCAAAACCAATAAAATAAACTTGAATTGACTTGATAATTTAGGAAAAATATATATAATATATTTGTGACATGTATGAATTATTCTTGCATCAATCAAAAAAATGGTGTGGTTGGTATGATTGAAAGTGCATGTTTTCGATTTAAAAGAGACATTTTAGTTAAAAACATGTGTCACATACTCAAAATTGAGTAAACTCACTTTTATTTTCATGAGATTTTTAGAAAAAAATATCCATGATCAACATTTAGGAATCAACCACATCTCAATTTGACACACGGTGTGGCTGATATGACTAAAAGTGTGTGTTTTCATTTAAAAGTGACATTTTAGTTCACAATGCGATCACACAATCAAAAACAAGAAAAAGTGTTTATATTGTCTTTATACTTTAGGAAAAATATTTATAATTAATTTTTTAATTGTATGAATTAATCTCAAATCAATTTTACACACCATGTGGTCGATATGTCTGAAAGTGCCTGTTTTCATTTTAGAAGTGGCATTTTAGTTCAAAACGTGCATCACAAGCTGAAAATCAAGAAAACACACTTAAATTGTCTTAATAATTTTTGGAAAATAGAATTTGATTCATTTGTGACATTTAAGAATCAATTTCTTATCAATATGACACATGATGTGGCTGGTATGATTGAAAGTGCATGTTTCCTTTCAAAAGGGACATTAGTTCACAATGCGTGTCACATGCTCAAAACTGAGAAAAAAAACTTAGATTATCTTGATGATTTATAAAAAACATCAATAATTTATTTGTGATTTTTAAAAATTTATCTCATGTAAATATGACACACAATGTGGTTAGTATGATTAAAAGTGTATATTTTAAGTTTAAAAGTGACATTTTAGTTCAAAACTCACGTTGCATACTCAAAACTCAGAAAATCCACCCGGATTTTCTTGATAATTTAGGAAAAATGATTCATGATTAATTTGAGACATGTAGGAATTAATTGAATTTCAATCTAATATATGATTTTTACAATATGATTGAAAGTGTGTGTTTTTATTTAAAAGTGAAATTTTAGTTCACAACACGCATCACATGATCAAAACAGAGATAACATGCTATAATTGTTATTATACTTTAGAAAAAATATTTATAATTAATTTGTGAAATGTATGAATTAATCCATCATCAATCTGACACACAATGTGTCTAATATGACTGAAATTTCATTTTTGAGTTTAAAAGTGACATTTTAGTTAAAAATGTGTGTCACATACTCAAAACTGAATAAACACACTTAGATTGTCTTGATAATTTAGTAAAAATAATGTGATTCATTTATGATTTTTATAAATTAAAAACACTTCAAACTGATGCATGGTGTGTCCATTATGACCAAAAGTGCATGTTTTCATTTAAATGTGACATTTTAGTTCACAACACGCATTACATAATCAAAACTGATCAAACATGCTCATATTATCATGATACTTTAAGAAAAATATTTATAATTTATTTTTGACATGTTTGAATTAATTTCACATCAATATAACACATAGTGTGTCCAATATTACTGAATTTTTATGTTTTCATCTTAAAAGTGACATTTTAGTTCAAAACATGTGTCACATACTCAAAATGAGAAAACATAGATAGATTTTTTTGATACTTTAGGAAAAAGATTCAAGATTCATTTGTAGAATATAGGAATCAACATCACATCAATCTGATTCATGGTGTGACTGATATGATTGAAAGTGCATCGTGTACTCAAAACAGAGAAAACAAGTTGAGAGTTTCATGTTACTTTATAATATGTTTTATTATTTGTAAGTTATCCTTTTTATTTATGTACCATGTTTTTTCATTCATGTTTTCCTTTTTATTTGTTTTTTATTTATACATTATTATATCATATATATTTTTTATTTATTTCTTTATATAATTACTAAAATAAGAATTTTTTTTAATTATAGGTACACACTTTTATTTGAGCTAGAGGTGATGTGTTTGATAACTGATAACACAATCAAGCCATATTAGAAGGGGGTACCAAGGGTAGTAGAATACAAGATCACTTGTCCTCCTACAATACTACTGTAAATCCCCCTTTTATCAGTGCTAGAAATCTCTTTTATCAGTACTAGAAAATCATTGATAATCTAAGAGTTGTTAAAAGTGAGGTCCCTTTTATCAGTGCTAAAAAAAGTTCCCATAAAGTCCCCTTTGATTACCACTGATAGAAGTCAAAAAAAATTAAAAAAACATTCTGAAAATTAAAAATTCAGAGGTGGAGACCACCCCCCCCCCCCCCCCACACACACACACACCTTATCATCACTCGAATCCCCCCACCCCTCCTTTTAATAGTGCTCGTATTGACCCTCTTTAACAGCACTTGGCCACCTGCTTCACATTCTCGCACGCCCCTTCCTTCACTAGGTTTCGAACCTAAGACCTCCCCCTCACGAATCCTCACCTTTACCACTCATCTATATTGTTTTTTTCTATATTTTATGATATATCTATTTATTTATATATATTTAGTTGCATTTTTTATCCATATATTTATATATATTTATATAATTATTTTTAAATACATATATAAAATATGTTTTGTGTGTGTGTGTTTATAAATACATATATACATAAATATATATATTTATACATATGTGCATGTCTATAAATATAATTATACAAATTTATATTTATTTACATATATTATGTATTAATATTTATATACATGTATTACAGTATATAGATAAAATATATATTTTTTTGTCAATACACACACAAATATATTTATAGATATAGAAACATTATGTATATATATTAATCGTATAGGTATATAAATATTCAAAAAAAATATTTTAAATAAAATAGATATTATTTTTTATTTAGATATAGTTTTTATATATATAAATATATTTTATATGTAAATATGTTTACATATTTATTTATAAAATTAAATTTTTATATGTGAATATATACAAATATGTATATATGTTTATATATTTAATTATAAATAATAGTAAAATATGAGAAATGAAAAAAATTTAACATCATAATATATATATGAGGGTAGGCCTTGAGAATAAATTGATTCTCCGCAAAAAAAATATAAGAAGACTCCCTTAAATGGGGATGAAATTCTATAAAATGTTAAAAAAATGGGGGTACCCCAACAAAAACTCATTTTTGGAGGCCATACATACCTTTTTTACCCCAAAAAATGATGTATGGGATTCCCCCTAGTCACCAAGGTGTATAATTTTTTACAAGCTTTGATTTTATTTGTGATAGAACTCAAATGGACACCTGGATCAAAAGTTATGGTTTTTTGAAGTTTGAGTCTTGTTTTCAACTTATTTTATATTATTTATTAATTTATTGAATTTTTCTATGTTCAAATTTCTATTAAATGGATATCAATGAATAATAATTAGAAAATTTTTAAGTAATATTATTTTTTAGTTATTCTATAGAGCATTTTATATTAAATATCTTATATATTAAGTGCGGTTATATATTTCATATTATATAAATCATATTTAATAAATATAGTATATTTATATCAATATAAATACATTTATATATTAAAATATTATTTTTAATGATATATATCTTTTTTATGAAATATACCTTTTATCAGCGCTAAAAAAATCATTCTAGCACTGATTAGGGTAGCACTGGATAAAGCCAAATCTATGGTTGTGTGAGTTGGATTGTTTGGTTGGAAATTGTAAATCTTTGTAATAAATTGTACATATCAATGTAATTTTAATGTATTTAAATGTTTGTAATATAAATTTCTTCTAAATATTAATTTATTTTAATGTAAATTTATTTGTAATTTATTTATGTTTTATTTATTTGGTTGATGCAGTGTATTATTCATATATCACTACACTGCAGCAGCTAATGATTTTTATAAACATTAGAGATAACATTGACAAAAGATAAACCACTAGAATTTCAACTATTTTCAATGGGTAAGTGCCCCCATTGCAAATAGTCATCAGACATTAACTATTTATGGTAGATGTGTTATTCTGTTGCAAATAATGATTATTTATGATGAAATATTTTATATGTCGCAACTAGTTTTGGCAGGATTTCCTGCCGCCCGGCATGAAATATATTTTTGACGTGCATTTATGATGGGATTTTACTTCTATCGTAATTTCTCATCGACTCAGAAGTATTTGTGATGGGAATTAAAGTCTGTCGCAAATACCTTTGGACAAAAAAATTATTAGCAACAACATTAATTGTGTCACAAATAGCCCGTGGAAAAAAAATCTATCGATTTAAGAGGCCCCACCCCCCACCCTTCTTCCTCTCCTCTCCTCCTCCCTCTCCTAAATCACCACAATGTACAAAAATCAGCAACCTCGCTCCATTACGTTCCAATGCACTTCATCGCAAGCAATTTTTTATAGATTCATCTTCGATTTCCTTGGTACGGATTCCTTTTGTCTCTGTTTTCATTATTTTTGGGTTTTATTCATTTTATTACATCATTTATTTTTGTCTCCATGCCACTCCAATGCAGTTCATTGCAAGTGATCTTTTACAAATTCAACTTTGATTCACTTTGGTGGGAATTATTCTTCTCTCCATTTTCATTATTTTGGGGTTTTATTCATTTTATTACATGATTTATTTTTTGAAAACCCTAGGTTGATCATTTTACTTGATTTCAAGCTTTATTTGGTATTTAGGATTGTTAAAAAAAATTATTCCCAATTTGATATTTGTATTTTTGTGTGTCTATGTATTAATAAATTCCCTATTTCATATATATGTGTGTGTACAAACCCTAGGTTTAGCAATTTATCTGATTCCGGATTTGATTAGCCTTTTTTATTATTCCCAATTTAATTTTGATATTTGTATTTGTGTGTGTATATATAAATTATTATAAATTACTAAAAAAGTGAAAATGAAATAGGTAGTGAATTTTTAGGTCACGAGAAACAACAAATTTGATTTTCATTTGGACAAGATTGACACATATTTGTTATTGTTATGACCTGAAAATTAGAAATTCTATTATTCATATCTTTTTAGTAATTTATACTATATTTTATTACTTTATATTAAATTATACTATTTTTTTTAATTTATTTGCAAATTTTGTAATTATTTGTAATTTTTTAATATTTTTAATTATTTTTAATTTTATTAAATGTTTTTATTTTTTATTATTTTCTAATATTTTTAAATATGTATAAATATTTTTTGATATATGTAAATTATTTTTAATTATTTTTAATTATTTTTAATTATTTGTATTTTTTAAAATATTTTTAATGATATTTTATTTTTTAAAATTTTTTGTAATTTTTTCAAAATTTTTAAGGATTTTTAATTTTTTTTTTTTAAATTAATTATTTGTAATTTTTGTAATTTTTTGTAATTTTTTTAATTTTTTAATTTTTTAATTTTTTAATTTTTATTAAATGTATTTATTTTATTTATTATTTTATAATATTTTGAAATATGTATAAATATTTTAAATTATATGTAAAATATTTTAATTTTTTTTAATTATTTGTAATTATTTTTAATTATTTGTAATTATTTATAATTTTTAATGATTTGTTATTTTTTAATTATTTATAATCTTTTAAAAATTTTAATGATTTGTAATTTTTTTAAAATTTAATTGTTTGTAAATTTAATAATTTTTGTAATTTTTTTAATATTTTTAATTGTTTTTAACTTTATTAAATGTTTCTATTTTTTTCTAACATTTTTAAATCTGTATAAATATTTTAAATTATATGTAATTTTTTTGGATTATTTTTAATTATTTTTTAATTATTTTATTTTTTTGTATTTTTTTTTTTAAATATAAGTATTTTTGACAGATCGTCACAATTGGTATTTTTTAGACAAAACAAAAATCATTTGCGTGGGGCATTTTATCCATCACAATTATTTTTTATTTGCGACTATGCATCATAAATACTTTCATTTGTGATGCCAGTTTTTGCAACAACATATTTGCAACAGACTCCCGTCGCAAATGACCTTTTGCGAAGGACGTCTGTCATAAATGTGTTGTCACAAATGCCAAAATATCTAGTAGTGATACTTTTATCGGCATCAACTCTTGCACTAATAAAAAGTGCTTTTATCTGCACTTTATTTTGCATTGATAAGGGATATCAATTTTTATTAGCACCGACAACATTTCCATTTTTCAGTGTTGATAAAGCTAAAATCATGTTATGATAAAATTCAAAACTATATTAGTGCACAATAGTTTTAAATATAAAAGACAGTGCATTAATATCCTTAACACACTGTTAGGTCATCAATTCGCATCACGAATCCAAGATAATGCATTAAGGATGTTTATGCATTGCCATTTATATTTAAAAGGAATGAGTTAACACTCTTAACACATTTTTTTAAAAAACAAAAGGACAATGTGTTAGGCGTATTAACCCATTTACCTACCTAAATAGAGAGATTTGTTACCTATTTACCTACTTATAGTTTTAACCACATCTCGTTTAAATATTTTTTTAACGCGTAAATCCATTTTTTTATTGAAAAAAGGGGGGAGGGACTCTTGAAGCCCCATCTCACAACCGTACAACCCAACCCACACCCATATCACAATTGTACAAGCCACCCCTAAAACTTTTTTTATTTAAAAAATGAATAAATGCATATATATAGGGATCCATAAATTGGAAAACTAAGAATTTGGGATCTCCACCTCAAAATATGATTTAAATAAAGAAAATCTCTGAAATATAAGGATTCCTAATGGGCATTTCCCTCATAAAATCCTTTTTTTCTAGTTGCACACTCTATATAAGCCTTATACACACACTCCTCCATTTTCTCCCATGATAGCCTCTCCTTTTGATCTTATGCTACATACATAACGCAGTGAGGGAGAGAGGGATACGAGCCCATCCAAGGTTCAGAATCTTTATCTTTTCCCTTTCCCTTTCCCTTTCCCAGTTCTCATCAATAATGGGTAACTATGCCAGTGATCCCAATGTTTAGAAGGCAGTTGATGCTGGGGTGGTAGTACTGACACCAAACCCTGTAAAAGAGATGGAAAACAAGGTCAAGGGGGAGGCAAATCCTGTAGTTGAAGAGAATTATTTAGAAAAGGAGGGCGGTGAGGACACTACGGTGAAGAATAATGTGCCAGAGGAGAAGGACATTGGCGACAAATAAAATACAATAAATCAATTAATTAATTTATTTTATTCGTTTTACACCCACATCAACTTTTTCAAAAACACCCAATGCCAACAAAGGTTATTTCATGATAGGTTAAAATATATGTTTTGAACTCAATGGTTCCCTCGGATTCATGATCTGGTCCCTATTTGAGAGTTATTCCACTTTTTTAGGAAAATTATGTGCGTATGATATTTACTATATTTAATATATTTCAAAAAATAATTTTGGGAACACCAGGTCTTAGAATATTGCATCATTTCATTGTATAGCTTTGAAAATAATCCATATAATATTCTATAGTAATACATGGAAAATTAATTGTTGTTACATGGATATCCAAATCTTTGATGAAGAACTTGAGAGGTGTTTTTTTTGACAAGTAGATCTTCCAATCCACTAAGGAGACCTATTTATACGATCTAATAGTATAAGGATTATATTAGAATATTATTAGGATCATTGAAGCTGAAGAAGGCCAAAATAAATGCATTTATATCAATAATAAATATGCCTCCAAATGCTCTATCTCAACACCACCGACTACCCGGTGAACCTCACAGGCTGGTCAGTGGGTCACCTAAAGTACTTCAAAACTAGAAATTCCCCACCAGTTAGCAACTACTAGACAATAATATATTGGTGTCATTCTAGAAGATTGAAACAACATTGGAATTTCTACTAGATGGCTAGTACTCCTCTAGTGGTAGGTCAGTAGACTCCTTCTATATAATGTGGTTCTATCCACCACCACCAGTTGGCTGGTGGTACTGCACCAGCTAGCTGGTGCTGCCTACAACACTTCATCTTTAACTAGTTCCACCTTGACTTTCTTCTGTGGTATTCAATCGGTCTTCCAACTTTATTCTAAGATCCTAAAATCTTAATTAAGACTAATCCAAGCCTTTAAAAATATCATCAATAATCCTTTGAATATACTTTAATAACTTCATCGAGTCCATAAATAACATCACTTAAAAACCTAAAGGAGAGACTGAGATTCAATCAAATTACAACATTAGATACACAAGAGAGTTTTCATGGTCATGAAAACACTACTAGAGAGAGTGGTACAATAATATCCCCCCTTGTTATGATCACAAACACTTAAAATAAAAAAAATATATTAAGTGTCAATCAAGAGTGAAAGAAATAAAAATTTATTCAAGATATCTATGTATATAAGTTATTTAAACAATATATTCAATATTATAAAGAAGTAAATGAAACAAAAATTCCATATTTCAAATAAGAGTAAAACATTTACCTAAAATTTCAATAACTCCCCCTTTGTGAAATAATTAAGCAATAACACATATTTCAATCAACTCCCCTAATAATTTTCTCCCCATTTAAGGTTCAAAAAAATACCCCCAAAAGTTCTGCATTTAAAAATTCTATCTCTTTGTGATTATAAAAAATAAATCAATTTGAGGAAATATAAATTTTAAGAGGAAGGATTCATAAAATATAATCAAGATATGTTTTTAAAAAATATTTTGAAAACTCAAAATAAAAATAAAAAAGGAGTTCAAGAGTTAAAGATATTTTGAAAAAGAGAAGTAAGAAAAAAAGGTTTTAAAAACATCTCTTGGCTTCCAAACTCCCCCTTAATAAGAGAATTAGGGAGAGAGAGAGAGGGAAGTTTAAAATAATATTTTTTTTAAAAATATTTATAGAGGATAACAAAAATAGGAAATAAAGAAAGATTAAAATAAAATAAAATTGGTACATAACTTTGCTAATACATCCATTCCATTAAAGAGTGGTTTTACCTCCATTGATTGATTCCTTTATAGAAATTTTTTGAATGAGTTACTTTGAAAGTCAAAGCATACCTCAAAGGTTCCCTTAAATTTTCTATTTTATAAAAGATAACTCAAAAACTTTTTTATATAGATAAGTATAAATATAATTTGTACTCATCATTAATCTTCATTTAATAAAGATAAAAACATACATTTTTCAAAAAATATGTAGAGTATATACAGAATTAATCATAAAATTTTTTAAAATAATCTTAAAACATTTTTAAATAATAAACTAACTGTATTCAAAGTTTTAAAAAAATATATATTAAAAGTTTAAAAAATTAAAAAGTGATTTTTTTTAGAAAATATGGCTTTGAAGTTTGAAAATAAGAGAAAACAATATTTGTTTTTAAAAATTAATTTGAAAATGTCTCTATTAAAGAAATTTTTTGAATTAAGATATAAGTATCCCCTTCAAATGTATGTACAATTAAGATATAGGGATGATAGCCATGAATGAAATAATAAAAATAAAATATAATCAAGAATTTCAAGATTTTAGAATAAAGAGAAAAATATTACTCAATTTATCCATGATAAAATAGAAACTTTCAAAAGTGTACCATTCATAATTAACCTTTAATAAAATTAAAACTATCAAGGGAAATAATTTTAGTGAAAATATCAATAAATTGATATTTTTTCCTATCAACTTCCAATAAGATATCAACCTTTTGTAAGCAATCTATTAAGAAATGTTTCTTAAGTTCAATGTGTTTAGTGTGAGAGTGCTAGATAGGACTTTTAGAAATATTAATAGAACTAAAATAATTTCATCTAATAAGGATGTCGGTCAGAGTAAGACACTCAAGAGAGGGTTGAATTGAGTTCCTACAAAAAATTTCTATCCCAAATTCTTATTTAAAAATTCCCCAATTTAAAATCAAATATGACCCAGTTAACCGAATTAGCAGATTTATAAAAGTTTTGATCTTTTAAAAGATTGATTAGTTCTCAGTTAAAAAAATATGGATTATTATTTAAACTTTTGAAATAAATCTACTAAAAAAATTCTAATATAAACACTATCTAAAATTAACTATAAAATTAAATAAATGATTTCCTTTGTAAAAAGATAAAGAGGTGAAAACAGAACTTCGAAAGACACAGTGCATTTAAAACAAGAGGTTTAGTCTCAAGATGAGACTTAGTCCTATCCACTTGGTGATCACCTGCCACCAAAAAATTTATATAAATAAATCTTGATCCACACCCTGGACCAAGGTAAACAATAGTATAAAAACTATCCAGGTCAACAGACCTCTACCACAGTTTTAGTGGGTGTGAAAATTACAACAGGCCAGGCAGGGACCTCTTCCACTATTATCTGTTAGAGTGTAAAGTGTAAAAAGATAAGTTTGTGAAGATATCAATGTATCTTCTGGTCATGCACTAGAGACAGTGTGGGTTTATAAAATATAGACACACATACTACTCGAAATATAAATAAGGTGCACAAGCAGATCAATATGATGAGAATAGGGTTTAGAATGCTCTGTGTGATGTGCTTTGTAGCTTCTGAACTCCTTAGAGATGGTATAAGTAAATATGGAGTAAACTTATGAAAATAGGTAGAAAAACATAGAGTCGTGAGTGATTTTTTATTCTGTTTCTAGTGAGGTGTATGATTTGGTGGATGATATCTTCTTCTTGCAGCAAAAATGTTCTTCCTTTTTGGATCCCAGCAGTATTTCATAGTGTGCACAACGAGTAATTCTTGTATTGTTCTATGGTGAATGAGTAGCTTGGTATATCTTCTCAGCTCATGACCCCTTTTTATTTTTGTTGATCCAGATATCCCCTTTATATAGTGTAGCATACAAGCATCATGTTCTCTAGTATCTTGTACCTCATACTGGTCTTTGACATCTATTAAATGTTGTCTACAAAAGACAGACATGCTCATTAATATAATAAGCAGTTCTAAGTTTCATAAATATTCCCGTTAGAAGTAATTTTGGATTTAAATGGAAAAGAAAAAATAAATTACAGTGTCTCGGGATTGGTGGGTCATTCTGTCAGTGTCTCAGACTATCGGTGTTTTGGTTTGTTGGTGTCTTGGACTGTTAGTAGGTCGGTCTGTCGGTAGATCACTCTTTTGTTAGGTGATGTGTCGGTAGGTGATGTGTCGGTAGGTGATGTGTCGATAGGTGATGTGTCAGTAGGTGATGTTTCGGTAGGTTAGTCAGTCAATTATTGGTAGCTTATACTTAGAAAAAAATTTAAGTATCGATCAGTTTGTCTATTGGTAGGTTACTCTGTCAGTAACACATGTTGTCGGTAACTCAGAATTCTGTCAGTGACTCATCCTTAGTGAAGTTTCTAAGAATCTATTGGTAGGTTAGGTATCGGTGACTTATACTTATTGGTGACTTATACTTATACAAATATTTTTAACCCATATTATGATGTAAATACTAACAAGAGAGGTTAATATTAAATGTAAACATGGTTAAAAAAGATGTAACTTAATAAAAATTAATTAATCATGATTTAAGATCATTAAAACTAGAGGAGGCCAACAATATCCCCCTTTTTTATGATCAAAAATCATGGAATTATATATTTTATAATGACCAGTGTAAGTTCTACTTAACATTTTATTCTGATCATAAGATATGAAATTTTAAGATAAACACAAAATTTATATAGATCACTTAGTAATCTTTTCTTTTTAATATCATGCTCCCTCTAAGATACATGACATATACATACACATGATATACACATTCCCCCCTTTTGGGATTATCAAAAAGGAAACAAAGAATGAAAATAAGGAATAGATAATGAGATGAAAACATAGAATATATTCTATAGTCAAACAATATATGTGGTAAAAAAAATAGTACAATATATCCCTATCAAAGAGTCATCCAATCACTTCTTCTCCAAAGAAGAGTCCATCACCTCTTTTCCCTTATCAAAGGTAGTAGTGGTAGGAGCAGGAGGTGAAGAAGTAGTGGTTGGATTGGTAGTGCAGATACTAAGGGAAGGAAGAGGAATGCTTATAAAAAAGAGTAAGGCTTAGGATAGAAGAGGCAGGAGGTTATGTAATCTCATAATGAATGACTGATATTATTTGGCTTAGAGATTGAGCAGGAGTCATGGATAAAGGTGATAAAGGTGTATAAGAAGAATTAGATAGGTGAAAGACATGCCAAAGAGGAGAAGCTTCTAGAACAACAATTGTACTATTGTCATGATGCAGGTAAGGTTTCATCAGAGTAATAAAGCCCTTGATGATCTGACCACTATAATCCATATCCTTTTAAAAATATTTCTTATTCACCATAAAAATATGAATGGGTAGGAGTGAAGTCCTTAAACTATTTGACTTGTTCTTTTAAGGCTTGATTAATAGGAGGGATCTTCAATTTTTTAATAAAATTCTTGAAATGACTATCCAGCTGATGATTTTTATAAATCCTCTTAAAGTGGAAGTCTACTTTCTTGGTTATCTCTTCTTGAGAATTAGTGGGGGCTTTTGTGAAAAACATTACCATTTTATATATATGATCATTGTTTTGTCAAATTTTGGCCAGGATTTTCAGATCTATTCCACCCATTATAGTCTGAAGATCCTCTCTTATCACATTTCAAATCATCTCAACATCAGGAGGATGAATAACATGAGCAGCTAAAGTGGAGGCACCTTGCAAGATATCTCATATATCTGATCTCAACTGATTCAAATCAAGAGCTGGTGGTTAAGCAACATAAATCCTAGAAGATGCATCCTCAAATATTTCCACCACCTTATTCAGATATGTACAATAATCAATAGTTAGACTATTACTGTCTAAAACCATAGCAGTCAGATCATTTCACATTTTTTGATTATCTAAGACAGTTGTGTCTAACACTAAGATCAACCAAGGCTCAACCTGATAAAAAATCCTATCTGTGATCATAGCTGCATCACTCTCACTAAGACTTTCCACTAGAGCTAGTTTATATGGAGGGATAGATCTAAACACAGCTAAAAACTCTTCCTTAAATGCATTGAATTTAGATTTAGTCACATACTCTATAGGATTAGGTATAGCTACGGGAGTAGGAGTAGGAGAAACTATCATATCCTCTAAATTAGAGTACTCTAAACCCAAAGTCACATAACCTGGATCATTTCTCCACATAGGCACAACTATATCATCAAGAGAAGAAAGAACATCTACTTTCATCCTTTTATTTTGTCTCTCACCCTCAACAGATACTCTCCTTATAAAAAACTCTTGTACTAGAGCCATTGAAACTTCTCTTTCATCATGAACTTCATCATGCACATGGAAATCTGGAGTTATTTTCTCAACCACATGTTCTTCAAAAGCTTCATGGTATTGCACAAATAGTTATTGTTCCATTAAAGAAGTATCAGCAAGTTTTTCATGCTCAATAGGATATAGAGTAAGATCAGTAGGTTCTTCAATATGACCTTGATCATCATCATCAGGATGGTCTAACCCAATATCAGATCCACCACTTCCTTCTTCCTCATCACTTACTTCTTCCTTATCACTTCCATCTATATATTATCTATTTTTTTTATCAGATTCCCCATCATATTCTTAATTTCCTTCCTCATCTCTATCACCATAATCTTCTTCTTTTTCACTACCACTTTATCCTTCTTCGCCATTTGACTCTTCATCACTATCAGATTTACTAACATACTCAACATTATCTGACTCTTCAGTATCCTCATCATCATCCTTAACTAGAAGTAGTTCCTTAGCAGGAAGAGGCCTAGGAGGGATAGAAAGACCACAGGTTATCCTTTTAGGATTTTCAACTATATCAGGGTCACTTCTATCATTAGTCGGTGACTCATTTCCATGATCTTTTTCAGCTACATCTTCCTCATATAAATACTCACCAGCTTCATCTTGTCCTATACCAGGGTCAACCATGTTCCTCAACCTTGAGGGATTCTCAACAAGATTAAAATCCTTATATAGTTTTTCATTTTCCTCAACCAAAATCTTCTTCCAGGGATTCCAATTTATTCTCATTCTCTTAAAAATAGTTTTTTTGAGACAAAAACCATCACAGATTGAAATTGTTTCTTCACACTCATTCACTAAACCTTTATCTTTATGTATAGTAGAGATAAGACCAAGATAAAACAATGAATTTTTTTTTGTAGTAGGGTTTTATAATTTAACATATATGAACCATCAAATATCTTCATAGGTTAACCTTATATCCCTTCTTCAATAGATAAATAAAATATACATCTTGGTACTTTAGGGAGGCAAAGTCCCCTTTTCTAGGACAAAACTGATGCTGAATAAACTTGAACAACAGTCTATATTCACCATCAAGTTCTATTTCTATTGGCCCTCTATGGCCTCTATTTTTAGTAATCTCAGTTAAAGCTTCCTCAAAATTGAATATATTTATGGGTGGAGGTGTGATTCCCTGATAATCATCACATACACCCTCATGAGTTTCCTTTAAGCATTCTTCCCAATGCTTGGATGAAAAATATATTCCTTTTCCATTTACTATATATTTGATCCAAAATATCTCTGAGCTTTCAATAAGAAATTCCACATGTTGATAAAACTCATGTAGTAGCCTTAGATAAAATGGTCTTTCATTATTGGAGAACCACTCCAACCATCCTTGAGATTGCAACACATTTAATAATACAGACTTACTTATCAACATCCATTCTAAGTGCACTTCTTTCTTAGGAGTGATGATATGGTTCGCAAGTTCCTGGTGAACAGGTTTCAGTTTAGGTTGACTAGATTCACCTCTTTACTTATTATATGGATGTGACTCATCAATATATCTCTCAGAAACATATTTAACTCGATCCATTGGTGTGATTTGAGGGTTTTGGGTTTAAAGGAGAAAGGTAGAAATTTGGGAGAGAAAGGTTTGACGTAAAGAGTATAAGAGAAAGAGTATGAGAGTGAGAAAAAGTGGTGTATCAACCCTTAATTTTATAATTTAGGGATTTAAAATCATAAAATACTAAATGTGGGTTAAAATAAAATAAAATAATTAAAATAATGATGTTTTAACTTCCATATAGAGAAATGAAAAAGTATATCAGTGAGACACATTGGTGAGTTCTATCAGTAAGTCTTATTGGTGAGTCCTATCGGTGAGTTATCATCGATGAGTCATGTTGGTGAGTTGTCATTGGTGAGAAATCATCAGTGAGAAATCATTGGTGATACATCTGATAGATAGTCACTCAAAGTTGATCATTCCTAACACATTCCTGATGTAACTCATTCTCTCATAATTTAATGTCTTAGTAAAAATGTCATCAAGTCGATGTTCAACGCCAATGAATTCAAGAGTTATATCACATTTTTTATAATGATCTCTCAAAAAGTGATGTATTACATCAATATGTTTTGTTCTTGAATGAGAAACTGGATTCTTAGAAATTTTAATAGAACTTGTGTTATCAAAATTTATAGGGACATGTCTAAATTTATATCCATAATCTAGTAATTTGTGTTTCATCCACAAAATATGTGCTCAAAAACTACAAGTAGCTATGTATTCATCTTTAGTAGTAGATAATGAAACAGAGTTTTTCCTTGTACTACACCATGAAACTAGAGACTTTCCCAAAAAGTGACATGTTACATAGGTGCTTTTTCTATCAAACTTAAAACCACCAAAATTGACATTAGAAAAACTAACTAAGTCAAATAGTTCTCCTCTAGGGTAGAATAGTCCTAAGTTGGTCATATACTTGAGGTATTTAAAAATTCTTTTAATATCAAGTATATGTGACTCTTGGATTTTATTGAAAATGAGTACACATACACACACTAAACATAATATCAGGTCGACTAGCAGTTAAGTAAAGAAGACTTCCAATCATACCTCTATAATTGGTTTTATCCACTAATTTTCCATCTTCATCAAGATCCACTTTATAGGTGGTACTCATAGGAGTGTCATTACTTTTTGTTCTATCCAAGACAACACATTTTAAAATATCTTTAGTGTATTTACATTGATTTAAAATAATACCTTCTTTATTTTGAAAGATTTAGAATCCAATAAATAATTTAAGTTAACTTATTAATCCCATTTCAAATTCATTTTGCGTTATTTTTGAAAATCAATACATAAATTTTTTTTGAAGATTCGAAAATAATATCATCAATAGATATTTGAACAACTAAAACATCTGTAGAAATTCTTTTTATGAAAAGAGTTTGATCATAATTACCTTTTATAAAACCTTTGGAAATAATAAAATTGTTGAGCCTATCATACCAAACTCTTGGATCTTTTTTTAAACCATACAAATCTTTTGTTAGTTTAAAAGCATGATTTGGAAAATGAGGATCTGTAAAACCAGAGGGTTGTTCAACAAAATCATCCTTAACCATATAACCATTTAGGAATTCACTTTTGACCTCCATTTGATAAATTTTGAAATTAAGATGCATTGTATAAGCTATAAATATCCTAATAGCTTTAAGTATGGAAATAGGTGAAAAGGTTTCTTCATAGTCAATTCTTTCTTATTGACTATAACATTGCAAAACTAATGTAGCTTTATTCCTTACTATAGTGCCAGCTTCATATACTTTATTTATAAAAACCTACTTAGTTCCTATTATCAAGGTTTCTTTGGGTCTATCAACAAGTTTCCAAACTTTATTTATTTCAAACTAATTTAATTATTCTTTTATATCCATCACCCAAAATTCATCATTGATTTCATCATTTATGTTCTTAGGATCAAGCTATGACAAAAAGTATTGATGTTCAACCTAGTTTCTTAGAGAATATCTAGTCTTTGTTTATTTATCTAAGTCTCCAACTAAAGTGTCTAAGGGATGGTTATTAAGGGTTCTAATAGATCTAGAAAAAGAAGTTCTGGTTATCTTAGGTTCATCTACAAGTTTGGGTTTATTTTGGTTAGAATCTAGAGAGTTTCCAGAACTGGATTTTTATGCTTCTTTAACAGTGAAATCAGAAACTTTAGGATTTAGGTCTAGATTTGACTGATTTTCCTAAAGATTTTCTAGGGAGGTTTTAGGTTCATGTGGGTCTATTTCATCAAATTTGATATGTAAAAATTCTTCCACACACTCATTTCTCTTATTAAAGACCATATAGTATTTTCTAGAGGTTGAATAACCTATAAAAACTCCTTCATCACTTTTGGATGAAAATTTTTTCAAGATTATATTTTTTATTTAAGATATAGGCTTTGCAACCAAAAAAATAAAGTAATTAACCTTGGGTTTCCTATTATTCCATAACTCATAGGGAGTTTTCTTAAGGATGGGTCAAATTAAAATTATATTGATTATATAATAAGTTGTATTCACAGCTTTAACCCAAAAAAATAGGTAAATCATATTCACAAAGCATAGTTTGGGATATCTCTTGTAAGGTTTTATTTCTCCTTTATACAACTCCATTCTATCGGGGTGCCCTAGAATAAGAGAAGTTAGGACTATATCAATTTTGTGAGAAAAAATATTCAAATTCTTGATTTTTAAAATCGTAGAAATGGTCACTTCATAAGGTTTTGATCCTAAGTCTACTTAAGTTTTCTACTGACTTAGCATACTTAGTAAAATAAGAGCAGGCTTCGCTCTTTTGAGCTAAAAAAATTGTATACCTAGAAAATTCATCTACTAAAACATAGACATAGTGCTTCCCATTTAAACTTGAAACTATAGAAGGTATAAACAAATCCATGTGAACCGACTCAAGAGGTTGAGAAGTTGAAACTTATTTCTTTAGTTTTAAAGATATTTTGTGTTTTCCCTTTTGACAAGGATTACAGACTTTATCATTTGGAAACTCAGGTTTAGGTAGATCCTTGAATAGTACTTTTCTAGTTAGATTTCTAAGGGAGTGAATGTTATAGTGTCCTGTTCTCCTATTCCAGATCCAAGACTCTTTATAAAATTCACTCAAACAAGAAACATTTTAAGAAACTAAAGAATCTAAATTAAAAGCATAAAAATTTTCATTTCTAAAATAAGTAAATACTAAATCATTTTTATAATTGAAAAATATACAAGCATCATTTTAAAATTTAATATAAAATCCATCATCACATAACTATGAGAAGCTAAGTAGATTATACTTAAGACCATCCACATAAATAACTTTAGAAATTAAAATTAAATTAGTGTTACCAATTTTCCCAAGACCAATTATTTTCCCTTTTTCATTATCTCCAAAGGTGACATGCCCACCATCAATCTTGATAAGGTTCTTAAATCTCGAATAGTCCCATATCATGTGTTCTGAACACCCACTGTCTAAGTACCATAATCTCTTATAGGAACTCTTCAAATAGATCTCCTACAAAAATAGATCAAAAAAGAAAAGACATTGGTACCCAGACTTTCTTAGGTCTAGTAATATTAGTAATGAAGTGTTTGGGAACCCACATTTTCTTTATGGGTTTCCTATCAACATTTTGTAAAGTCTTAAAAAATAATCTTTATTTGGTTTAGATGTAATGTCTGGAAATTTACATGTAATTTTTTAAAAAAATTATATGGATTATTTCAAAACTAGACGCTGAGATGGAATGTGATTCCAAGGTCCAGGGTGCACAGAATATTTTTTTTAAACATTTATTAAATAGTGTGTGTGTGTGGTTTTGGTAACTTCTAAACTAGTGCTTAGATTAAAAATATGAGTGAATAGTCGCATCTATAATGGTGACTTTTACTTAAGAAGGAATTAACCTTGACCGGCGCGGGTTGAGGGTAAAAGTTATTTTTTGGGAGTTTTAAATAAAAAAATAAAATAAAATTGATAAAGTTTATTTTATTCAAAATGAATCATTGCAGCATAATGACATGTCAGCTATTTCATTTCATAAATGAAACATCATAATGACGCTATGACTCAGCATAAAAAAAGCATTGAAATGTGCTTCCTTAATTTAATGGATTAACAGAGATATGGAATCAGGAAAGGATCCCAGAGTTTTCTCCGAAGCTTTGAAGGAATTTTGTTAGTGAAAAACAGATCACCAATGATAACGAATGCCCCATCCTCTTTGAAGTATTTCACCAACAACAACAGATCATAGATCTAGGATCAATGAACAATAGTGGTGTAGCTTCGTTCTTCACCAATGATCAATCTAATCCTAGGTAGTGGTTTATTTCTAAGTGATTTCTTTTATTCCTCCCTTGGTTTGAGCAACGATCATAGATCAACCCACGGATAGGTTGACTTGTGGATCGATCACATATATGGGAGGGTTTTTATTGTGGGCATTTTAATCAGGTTTATTCATGTTTTCATGTGATCCATGCTTAGAGTTGTAATATCCTCCCCCTGATTTCAATTTTAATGTGGATGGATTGAGGCTGACATGAACAAGGCCCAAATCCATCTATTTTAGGCATTCGTGTGTTCTTCTTGTTCTTCATGGAATAACGATCTAGGCCTCTGGCTCGATGGTCGGCGGTGATAGAAATCTATGGTCTAGACGGGACCGCAGTGATGTATCAGCCTGCGGCAGAAAGTTGCGGGGAGATGGAGGTGTCATGCGGGGAAGTCTGCGGCCAGGTGAGTCACAACGTCGGTAGAAGACCACGTCTAGGAGGTCTACGGAAAGGATGGATGGTCACAACCAGGCAGGCCACAATAGTGGAAGAGGTTTCCAAGTTGAAGGCCAGCAGTGGAGGAGCCCGCAGAAACCACCGTGAGCGGCGAGTATGGGTCTCTGGTAGGCGTTTGGTGGCGAACACAACATGTAGGCTGCGCCACATGGCTGGGGAACCATAGTCTAGCTGGACCATGGTGGAGGACTCACAGAATCAGCTACAGGTGGGGCACATGGTGGTCAGTCGCATTACACGCAGCAGCCGGTCACGTTCGTCGGGCGGGGATGTGGTGCCTACCGCATCTCAGGAGGAACAACTAGCCCAGTTTAGTAGGTCGGGCTGGGCAGGTGGGTCGGCACCGGACCAGGCCCAACCGGTCCAGGTTAGCCCCAATGGGGTGCTTCCGACCCAATAGTCTGGGCCATTGGACCCCATACCGGGTGGGGTCAGGTCGATCCGACCGGGTCAGACCGAACCCGGACCCAACCAGCCCCTTTTTACTTAATTTCCCTAACTTTCAAACTGTGCATCTGATTGACGATTTTTTTGTGGCGTTGGGACCCTTGTAATGAGACGGTCATTTTGAGATACTGTAAGTGGGTTTTCAGGGAAGTCGACTTACAACCTTTGTCTTGAGGTGTAAGTTCTCCCGGAACAAGCATGTTAAGAGTGGGAAAATGTGGCTGGCTATGATGAGAAGACTATGACTGTTGGTCTAAGTAACTCAGTGGATCTAAGTTACTCAGTGGGTCTAAGTGACTCAGTGGTTCTAAGTGACTCAGCGAGTCTAAGTGACTTAGCGGGTCTAAGTGACTCAGCAGCTCTAAGTGACTCAACAGTACTCGGTGTTCTGTGATTATGCATGATATTATTGCTTTTAATACTTTATATTTACACTTGTGTGAGCTAAAAATACTTTATACACACTTTACTTTATGGTTATTCCTTTTTTTTCTTTCCTTTATGGCATTTCATTTATGGTTTTGGGGTTCCCTACTGAGTACTGTTTTACTCACCCTTGCACAGGCTTTTCTTGCACATGTTGTGTCTTTTGCAGATGATCAATGCTTTGACATAGACCTAGGTGCTCCAGTACTAGGTGGTTTCTAGTGAGATCAGATTGGCAAGGCGTACTCTTACGAATTTAGGAAGCTACCCTTCACCTACCATTCAGGTAGGGTTTTCTATAGATGGGTTTCCAGTGACTTGTGTTCTCTCTTGTTTACAGCTTTTCTTTTGTTGGGATTGTATACTAGCCCCTTTAATTTTAGTTTTGTATTGTTACTCTCAGTGGTTTTATTAGTGGCATGAATGGTTTTCTCAGTGTTTAATTTTCAACATTTGTAGGCTTGTAGTTATGTTCTTGCATACAGGTTTAAAGGCAATGCCTCTCATTTTTGAGATAGGCCTACTCGGTGCTAGTCACCAACCCTTGTCCTATTAGAGGCTATCCTGGGGTAGTTATAGTGTAGGCCCCACTAAGACAGGTCATGACATAGTGGTATCAGAGTAGTTTGGTTCCACATTGGCACCGAGAGTTTGTGAGATTGGTTTGGGGCAACAGTGTTAAGTGTTTCGAGTAAGGATTTCAGGCTAGGGACTCCAGTGTTGTTGCAGAGACCAACATATCCATACACCAGGACTCTGGACACCTACTTTTCAACTTGTTACATGAAAACATTAGTTTCAATGAAATAAATGGTACATGCATCATATTGGATTTTGAGTGTGTCTACTTGTCCTTCTTGAGTCAGTACACCAGGTATATTCTATTGACTATGGTTCATCTTGATCTGTTTTAGGATGCCTCCACATAGACATCCAGCCAAGATTCTTTTGCATGAATACAAGTTTGGTACGCCTATCGATGAGTCATCAGTATAGGTACTAGTACCAGAAGTATCCCCATCGGGTGGTTCACCTATGTTACCACTACCTATCGATCATCAATTGCTACCAGCACTACCAATAGAGGATTCATGCAGGCTCAGTGCGTTACATGAGTTCTAGAGGTAGAGACCTCTCAATTTCATGGGTGAGATTAACTACCAGGTGGATGAGGATTGGCTAAAGGTGGTTATTTGAGTCTTCTATATAGTGAGGATGCCTCTCGAACAGATGGCAGTCTTATCTGCGAGCCTTCTTCAGGGATTGGTGGGGAGATGGTGGAGCTTGATGATTCAGACGTATGAAAAGGCGACCCTCACTTAGACAGAATTTGAACGCCTATTCAGGGAGGATTTCTTTCATATGAAGTTACATTCTGTGTGTATACAGGAGATACTACACCTACAGTAGGGTAGCATGACAGTAGCAGAGTACTCAGTGATATTCACTGATCTTTCTCACTACTCCCCAAACATGGTGTGGGACTCATTCTCCAGGGATTGAGGTTTTGAGTAGTGACTACACCAAGAGATCAAGTCTTCCATGGTGTCTATTAGAATCCCTACTTAGGTTGGGGTGCTGGAGCAAGATCTAATTACAGAGAGCTTCCTAAAAAAGAAGGCGCCAACAACAAGAGCTACCAATAGACACCAGGTGGTGGAGTCTTCAACAGTGGGTAGTAGGCAATATATGCAGGGAACCAAGTTGGTCAATCCTTCTAGGGGACAGCCCCAGGACACAAGGTCGGTGGTACAAGGCTCCCAGGGTAGGGAGAGTCAATAGAAGAGAAGGGTGTGTTACTCCTACGGTAGTCAGGGGAACATGGCTCATGATTTCCTGAATCACCGCACGGAAGACCATAAGACAGTCAATAGACTACTGAGGAAGAGGTAGAGGGTTAATCAGGGTGGTCTATAGAGTGAAATACATGGTAGGGTATCCGGCATAGTGGTAGGTAGTGGGCGTAGGTTCGAGGTACTACCACCACCACCCCCAGGTGGTCCGCTATAGGCTTTAGGATCCAATAGACAGGGGAGGGGCTAGCTTTAGGAGATAGAGTCATATGATCCCAATGCTCCAGAGATGATTAGAGGTATGATCTATGTCTTCTCCACTTTAGTTATAGTTCTTATAGACATAGGTTTCAGTCACTCTTTTCTTACCATGGACCTTGTTTGAAGCTCAAAGATTCTGGTGGAGCCATTAGCTCGATCCTTATACTTAGATAATCTTACGGGAGGGGATTATATGATCATACATTATTGTTGAAAATGTGAGCTTACTCCTAGAGGTGAGAGCTTTGACTGGGATCTCCTAGTAGTGGTGTCGAGGCCTTACGATGACATTTTGTTTATGGACTAGTTATCCACAATACATGCTTAGATTGACTATTTTAGTAGTAGAGTGCATTGTGTCCTCAAATATGGGACCAGTTTTTACATTACTGGTGAAAAGGGAATGATTGTAGTACAGGATGAACTTTCTAGGAGGAGGGTGCATTCGATCACTCACTAGTTGGATAAGATTACCCTCAATGTGGTGGATGTGAGGAGTCCTCAATTTCCTTAAGTGGTGGACAAGTATGAGGAAATATTCCCTAAGTATGTTCTAAGATTACCTCCTCACATGAAGGTTGACTTCTGCATTGACTTGTACCCCAATGCGGCATTTATATCCACACTAGCATATTGGATGGCTCCTACGGAGTTTCATGAGTTGAGGGTATAGCTAGAGGACCTGTAGAGGAAGGGATTTGTGAGGCCCAGTGATTCACCTTGGAAGACCCCAGTATTGTATTCCAAGAATAAATATAGGAGTTTTAGGCAGTTTTTGGACTATCGTCACCTGAACCAAGTGACTGTGAAGAACAAATGTCCACTGTTGAGAATCGATGACCTCTTCGATCGGCTGAAGTGAGTGAGGTGGTTCTTGAAAATAGACCTTAGGTCTGGATATCATCAACTTCATATACGGGATCATGATGTACCGAAGAAAGACTTTATATGTTGGTATGGCCACTATGAGTTCTTGGTGATGTCATTTAGTGTGATCAATGCTCCAGTAGTGTTCATGGATCTCATTAATAAGATCTTCCGGCCTTACCTTGACCAGTTCACTATGATCTTTATTGATGAAATACTAGTGTACTCGGCATCCAATGAGGAGAATACGACACACCTGAGGATGGTCTTGGATACACTTAGAGAGAACCACCTCTATGGTAAGATCTCTAAGTGTTAGTTCTGGATTCAGGAAGTCCACTTTCAAGGACACATCATTTCAGAGGCTGGAGTTACAGTGGATCCGACAAAGATAGAGGTGGTGCTTTCTTGGGAGCCACCCAGGAGCGAGACCGAGGTGCATAGTTTCTTGGGTTTGGTTGGATACTATAGTAGGTTTGTGCCTAAATTTTCTAGGTTAGAATCACCCATATCGACTTTGAAGTAGAAGTTAAATCCCTTCATGTGGATGGGAAAGTGTTAGCAGAGTTTCCAGGAGTTAAGGCGAAGACTGATGATTTCCCCCATCTAGAGATTTCCATAGGAGGGTGTTGGGTATGTAGTGTTTTGTGATGCATCAGGGACTGGGTCGGGTTGTTTACTAATGCATGGTTAAGCGGTGATTACCTATATCTCACGGAAGTTGAGGTAGCATGAGCAGAACTATGTGACCCATGATCTTTAACTACAGTAATGGTATTTACTTTGAAGATGTGGCGGAACTACTTGATGGGTGAGCGGTTTTCCATCTACTCTAACCACAAAAGTCTTAGGTATATCTTCTCTCAGAAGGAACTAAACTTGAGGTAGCAGTGGTGGATAGAGTTTCTCTAGGATTATGACTTTGAGATACTCTATACTCCTAGGAAGGGGAACATTGTGGTGGACATTCTTATTAGGAGATCTGGGTTGCAGTTGTTGATTGAGGTGTCAAAGTAGTTAGCTGCGATGTAGATATCCTTCGTAGATGGTGATGGAGTAGCTTAACTTCAGTCTATGTTTTCCACTCCTCCACTCTTATAGTGAGTTAGAGAGGCATAGCTATGGGATGTCGATTGTGAGACCCAATGTGCTCAGTTATCCACAAGGAAAGCTTCTGATGGATATTCGATAGGTGGGGAGCTCGTCGTCTTTTTCAGAGGGTGCACCATTGTACCAGTGACATTGCGAGAGGAGGTTTTGAGGGAGTTCCACACCTCCCCTTTGGCGGTACATCCAGGATTGGTAAATATATACTAGGATCTCTTATATCAGTTCTAGTTGATGGGGATGAATAAGGAAGTGGAAAAGTTTGTTTATTGATGTCTCACTTGTCAATAAGTGAAGATAGAGCATCAGGTTCTAGTAGGCTTGGATCATCCACTTGAGGTGTCGGAGTGGAAGTGGAATGGTATATAAAATTTGTGACAGGTTTAACACATACGTCCTAGGGGGATGATACTATCTGGGTAATTATAGACTGACTCACCAAGTCATCCCACTTCCTACCCATCTGGGAGCAGAGTTTGATAGAGAGCTTGGGATGCCTCTATGTTCAGGAGATAGTTTGGCTTCAAGGGGTGCCTTCGACGATCATTTCAGACCATGATGCTCTCTTCACATCCCGGCTATAGAGGGGATTGTAGGAAGAATTCGAGACTTAGTTTCACTTGAGCATAAAATTTTATCCCCAAATGGATGTCCAGACAAAGAGGACTATCTAGGTTTTAGAGTACATGATTTGTGCTTGAATCTTGGACTTTGGTTGCAGTTAGGAGGACCACCTACCACCGGTGGAGTTTGAATACAACAATAGCTACCACTCCACCATTGGTATG
The DNA here is from genome assembly GCA_963277665.1 of Viscum album. NCBI lineage: Eukaryota > Viridiplantae > Streptophyta > Magnoliopsida > Santalales > Viscaceae > Viscum > Viscum album. The sequence goes on from OY728127.1 coordinate 2,028,903,164, forward strand.
GAACCATTCAAGGAACTGTATGGGTGACCATGCAGGTCACTGCTATGCTGGACAGACCCAGGGGAGTTAGCACTCATGGACCCAGACTTGGTATAGGATATCACTGAGAAGGTGAAGATCATCTAGGAGTAGATGAGGACTGCATAGATCATGAATAAATCTTATGCGGATAGAATGCAGAGGCATTTGGAGTTCTAGGAGGGAGACCACATGTTCCTTAGGGTCTTCCCTTAGTGGGTATTGTGGAGATTTTCCCAGGGAGGCAAGTTGTCTTCGAGGTTCATCGACCCTTTTCATATTTCGAGTAGAGTTGGAGAGGTAGCGTACCACCTAGATCTTCCCCCATAGATGCAGTGGGTTCATGATGTATTTCATGTGCCACAGTTGAGTAGGTAAATGCATGATCCATCACACGTCATCGACTGGGGTGATTTGGATATTGATAATGGGGCGACGTTTGTAGAGTTCTCGGTGGAGATAGAGGATCGATAGGAGAAGGTCCTTCATGGATGGTTGATTCCTTTGGTTAATGTATGGTGGCAGTATGGGAATCTCTAGGAGAGAACTTGGGAGTGAGAAGCTTAGATTCATGCTCAGTATCCCCATTTTTTTATCTCTTGTTTTGGATTTTGGGGATGTAAAGCCCTAAGGTGGGGAGAATGTAATGTCCCAAAAATTTCTATGTAATTTTTTTAAAATTATATGGATTATTTAAAAACCAAGAACTGAGATAGTACATGATTCCTAGGCTTGGGGTTCCTGGAATAATTTGTTTGAACTTTTTTAAAATCGTGCGTGTGTGCAGTTTTTTTAACTTCTAAATTGATGGTTGGATTAAAAATATGAGGGCACTGTTGCATTCAGAACGACAACTTTTCCTTAGTAGGGGCCTAACCTCGACTGAAGTGGGTTGAGGGTAAAAGTTAATTTTTTGGAATTTAAAAAAAAATAAACTTAATAAAGTTTATTTTATTCAAAATGTCTCATTATAGTCCAAAGACACATCAGCTATTTCATTTCATAAATGAAACAGCGTAACGACGCTACGACTCAGCATAACAGAAGCACTGAAATGTGCTTCCTTCATTTAATGGATTAATAGGGATACAAGATCAGGAGAGGATCTCGGGGTTTTCTCTGAAGCTTTGAAGAAATTTCATTGGCGAACGACAGATCACCAACAATAATGAACACCCCCTCCTCTTCGAATAATTTCACCAACAACGACAGATTGCGGATCTAGGATAAATGAATGACGGCAGTGGGGCTTCGTTATTCACCAACAATCAATCCAATCCTAGGTTGGGGTTTATTTCTAAGTGATTTATTTCTTTCCCCATTCCTTGGTTTGAGTGACGAATGTGGATCAACCCACAAACAGGTTGACCTGTGGATTAATCACATATGTGAGAGGGTTTTAATTATGATGATTTAAATTGGGGTCATTCATTTTTTGATGTTATCCATGCTTAGAGTTGGAATATCCTCCCCCTAGATTTCAATTATAACGTGGATGGATCATGGATGACACAAAAAAATTCCCATATCCATCTGTTTTATGTGTTCTTGTGTTCTTCATGTTCTTCATGGTGCAATGATCCAGACTGTTGGCTTAATGGCTGGCGGTGGTGACAATCTGTGGTTTAGGTAGGACCACAGTGGTGTATCAGCCTACGGTAGGAGGTCGTGGGAGATAGCATCGCCAGGCGGGGAAGGTTGTGGTTAGGTAGGCTGCGACATCGATGGATGACTATGGCCAGGAGGGCCACGACGATAGCAGAAGGCTGTGTCCGGGTGGACCACAGCAGCGGAAGAGGCTGCTAGCTTGAAGTCTGGAAGTGGAGGAGCCCATGGAAACCACTGCGAGCGAAGAGCAGGGGTCACCAATAGGCAGGCTGCATCACGCGACTGGGTAATTGTGGTCTAGAGGGACCGTGGTGGAGGATCCGCCACATCAGTCGTGGGTGGGGCATGCGACGGTCAGCCACATTCATCAGGTGGGGATGCGGTGCCCATCGCGTCCTGGGTGGAGAAACTAGCCCACTTCAGTGGGCCGAGCTGGGCGGGTGGGTCGACATCAAGCCGGCATCGGACCGACACCAGATCGTCATCGGAACAGCATTGGTCCGACATCAGGCCGGTAGTGGGCCGGAACTGGGTCGGCACTGGACCAAAACTGGGCTGGCATCGGACCGGCACCTGCCCAGCACCGGACTAGCATCGGTCTGGCACAGTGGTCCGAGTTGACCTAGTAGGTCAGGTCAAACCCGAGAAGCCAACTCAACAGGCCCTAGGCCAGGTCAGTTTGGTTTAGTTCGACTGGGTCAGACTAGACCCCGATCCCACTAGCCCTTTTTTACTTAATTTCCCCTAACTTTCAAACCATACATCCGATTTACGAGCTGTTTGTGGGTTTGAAACCCTCGCGAAGAGGTGGTCCTTTTGAGATACTCTAGGTGGGTTTTTTTGGAAGTGGACTTATGAACTTTTTCTTGAGGAGTAGGTTCTCTCATAAAAAGCGTGCTACGAGCGGGAATCATGTGGCTGGTTGTGATAATAAGACTATGACTATGGTTCTAAGTGATTAACGGGTCTAAGTGAATCATTGGGTCTAAGTGAATTAGTGGGTATAAGTGACTCAGTGGGTCTAAGTGACTCAGTGAGTCTAAGTGACTCAGTGGGTCGAAGTGACTTTGCAGGTCTAAGTGACCTATCAGGTCTAAGTGACTCAACAATACTGGGTGTTCTGTGATTATGCTTGATAGTATTACTTTTCATACTTTAGATTTTCACTTGTGTGAGATGACAATACTTTATGTGTACTTTAATTTGTGGTTATTCCTTTTTTGTCTTTCCTTTTTGTTCTTTCCTTTGTAGTTTCAGGGTGCCCTACTAAGTATTGTTTTACTCACCCCTAAATGGGTTTTTACCACACATGTCATGTCTTGTGCAGATGACAGACACTTTGAAAGTGACTTAGGTGGTCTAGGACTAGGTGGTTCCTAGTGAAATCAGATAGGCGAAGCATACTCTTACAGCTTTAGGGAGATACCCTTCACCTACCCTTCAGGTAGAGTTTTCTACAGACGGGTTTCTAGTAACTTGTGTACTTTCTTGTTTACAGCTTTTCTTTTATTGGGCTTGTATACTGGCCCCTTTACTTTCATTTTTTCATTGTTACTCTTAGTGGTTGTCTTAGTGACATGCACTATTTACTAAGTGTTTACTTTTCATAATTTGTGGGCTTGCAGCTATGTGCATGTGTATAGGTTTAAAGTAAATACCTCCCATTTGTGAGATAGGTCTACTCAGCGCTTGTCACTAGCCCCTAGCCTATTGGAGGTGGGCTTGGGGTAGTCACGGTGTAGGAACCATTGGTACGGGTCATGAAACCATAAAAACTTAAAGTAGTAGAAGATGTTCCAGCACTGGAACTTGTAATAGATCTTCCAAAACTAGGCATGAAAACGGATTTTCAAGATTTTGATACAAAATTAGTCTTAACAAAATTTATTTTTACAAGTTGATAACCAATACGAGTAGTATATTTTAGAGTAACATTTTTTCCCAAAATTTGAAGTAAGGTATCTTTACCATTTATAAATTTCTCAAGATCATTCTTTAATTTCTCATTAGACTATTTAATTTTTGTATTCTCATTGAGTAATTGAGTATTCTTTTCCTTTTCAATAGTAAGTTTTTACTTCACAGAAAAAGAAAGAGAATGGTGTTTCTTGAGAGATTTATATTTATCTTTCAATTCATTACATGTATCCTCAATAATTTTTCAATATTCAAAAATTTCTTCATTTTCCAAATTTTCAGAATCATATTCATCTCCAAAATAATAAGAATTATATATAGGAGATTCTAGAGTTACCTCGAATGTGTTTTTCATGAAACACATATTGGATTTTCCATCCTTCTCGTCAGATGATGATTTGGATCTACTAGAACTATACTCAGAAGCACTCCATGTGGCCTTCATTGCCTTATTATATTTTCTATTTTTTTCTTATATTTTCTTTTGAACTTTAACTTAGGATGATCAGCGTTCACATGTCCTCTTCTCTTTCACTCAAAGCATACTATTTCATTAGTGTTTTCATTTCTCTCCCAATACTTTTTCTAGTGACCTTTGTTTTTATACTTTCCTTTATAACTGGGATTTCTAAAGAATTTATTCTTTATATATAACTTTTTTTAATATTCTAGCTATCTGATACATTTTCTCATCATTGTCACTTGGTGATTATTCATTGCTGGAATTTCATCATCAACTTTCATTTTCTCTTTTTCTTTGTGTTTAGAAGTTGTGGTTTTGAAAGTCACTGACTTTCTCTTTGGTTCATCATCATCCTCTCTATTAACCTTCAGTTCTTCTTTATATATCATCAATATACCTATAAGATCATTTATAGGTATTGAATAAATGTCACAAGATTCTATAATGGATATTGATGTACCTCTCCATCTTTCTTGAAGACATCTCAAGATACTCATGATTTGTTCCTTTGCAGTGATTGTATTTCCCGGTGAGATCATTGTATTCACAATCTCATTGAACATAATATACATACCATAAATAGGCTCATTAGGATTCATTTTAAATTCATCATATTTAATAGTATATGTGTTAAGCCTTATTTCTTTAACATTAGTGGTTTCTTCATGTGAAGCAGCTAGAGTATCCCAAATCTCAAAGGTTGTTTGGAATGCAGAAATCATATTGAATTCTTCATCACCTAAATAAAAATATAAATCATTTATATATTTACAATTATTGTTGTATATTATCTTAGTGTAATCATCCCATGTGTTTCTAGCAGTAGCAGGAATCTTATATTCATCAATTATAGCAAACCAAATTTCAAAACACATGCTTTCTAAATACATTTTCATTTTAATTTTCCATTGGGGATATTTTATGAAATTAAATTAGGGAGGTTTGTTGGTAGTATCACCTTCCTGTATAATTTCAATTTAAAACATATTTCAAATATTTTAAAGAATAATAAATTTTTAACTGATAGAAATGTAGAGATCTTTAAAATACAACTAAAATCACAGTTGAAACGATTTAAAGATTTTAAAAACTTTAAAAACCAAATAGTAAATCCTCTAATACTAAATGTTGGTCGGAGTAGGACACTAAATAGGGGGGTGAATTGAGTTCTTATAAAAATTTATATCACAAATTCTTATTTAAAAATTTCCCAATTTAAAATCCCAGTTAACCAAAGTAGTAGATTTATAATAGTTTTGATCTTTTGAAAGATTTATCAAAGAATGATTAATTCTCAGTTAAAACAATATGGATTATTATTTCAACTTTTGAAATCAATCTACTAAACTAAATTCTAATATAAACACTATCTAAGATTAACTATCAAAGTAAAGAAATGTTTTCCTTTGTAAAAAGATGAAGTAGTGAAAATAGAACTTTGAAAGACATAGTGGATTTAAAATAAGAGGTTTATTCTCAAGATGATACTTAGTCCTCTCCAATTAGTGATCACCTACCACCAAGAAATTTATATAAATAAATCTTGATATGCACCCTAGATCGGTGCAAAAAATAGTATACAAACTATCTAGGTCAACATACCTCTACCACAATTATATTAGAAGTTAAAATTAAAATAGGCCATGCAGGGACCTCTTCCACTATTATCCATGGGAGAATAAGGTGTAAAAAGATAATTTTGTGAAGATATCAATGTATCTTCTAGTTATGAATATGATATAGTGTGTGATTATAAAATAGAGACACACACACTTCTTGAAATGTAAATAATGTACACAGGTAGAGAAATATGATGAAAATAGGGTTTATAAGGCTCTATGTGATGTGGTTTGTAGCTGTTGAACTCCTTAGAGATGTCAAAAGTGAAGTTGGAGTAAACTTATGAAAATATGAAGAAAAAAATAGTGTTGTGAGTGCTTATGTCTTCTATTTCTAATGAGGTGTATGACTTCGTGGATGAGCTCTTCTTCTTATAGAAAATTTTTCTTCCTTTTAGGATCTCGATAGTATTGCATAGTGTTCACAGCGAGTAGTTATTGTATTATTCTTGGGTGCATGAGAAGCTCAGTATATTTTCTTAGATCACATCCCCTTTTCTTTTTGTTGATCTAGATATCCCCTTTATATAGTGTAGAAAACAAGCAGCATGTTCTATGGTACCTCATACCTTGTACTGGTCTCTGACATCCATTAAATGTTGTCTACAAATGATAGAAAAGATCATTAATATAATAAAAAATGATAAGTTTCATAAATATGACCATTAGAAGTAATTTTATATTTAAATGGAAAAGGAAGGAATGAAGGTGTCTTGGGATCAATAGGTTAGTTTGTTGGTGTCTCAGTCTTTTGGTGTCTCGGACTGTAGGTAGGTCGGTCTGTTGGTAGATCACTCCATCGGTAGGTGATGTGTCGGTAGGTTGGTCTGTCACTAAGCTATTGGTTGCTTATACTTAGAAAAAATTATGAGTATCGATCATTTTCTATGTCTATAGGTTACTCTTTCGATAACACATGTCGTCGATAACTCAAACTTCTATCAGTGACTCATCCTTAGTGAAGTTTCTAAGAAGCTGTCTGTAGGTTAGGTATCGGTGACTTATACTTATTGGTGAATTATACTTATCCAAATCTTGGTAACCTATCTTATGATGTAAATACTAACAAGAGAGGTTAATATTAAATGTAAACATGGTTAAACAATATATAACATAATAAAACATAATTAAGCATGATTTATGAGCATTAAAACTAGAGGAGGCCAACAAGGGATATAGTCATATGTAAGACCAAAGTGCAAGAGAGTGTGTTTAATTCATATTATTTGGCCATAATAACTCCCAGAAGATATGTATTCTACTTCAGTAGTATAAAGAGAAAAAAAGTTTTCTTCTTACTACTCCATCAAATAAGAAATTTTCTAAGTGGAAAGTCCTACTATTACTTTTCTTATCTTGTTTTCATCCGCAAAAACCAGCATTAGAAAAAACTAGTTAATTAAAATAAAGTTTCTTTAAGATAAAAAAACCAAGATTTTTAGTTCCTTTAAAATAAAAAAAATCCATTTAACATATTTGATATGATCTTCCCTTGTATTTGACTAAAAATGAGCATAGAGACAAACAATTAACATGATATTAGGTTGGGTCATTATAAGATAAAGTAGACTAGTAATCATACTTCTATAAAGCTTGTTGTTAACTGTCTTATTAGCTTCATATAACGTTATCTTATAAGTTTCACTCATGGGTGTATGAATTTCCTTAGTGTGATTAATATTGAACCATTTTAAGATTTCATTGGTGTATTTTTCATGGTTTAGAAAAATACCATCATTCTTGTGAGAAATTTTAAAACTAAGAAAGAATTTTAGTTCACCCATAAAGATAATCTCAAATTCTTCTTAGATTAAATCAAAAAAAATTAAAAACAATTATTGGTTGAGCTGAAAATCACATCATTAACATAGATTTGAAAAAGTAACAAAACATTTGATATTTGTTTCAAAAAAAATTGAATCAGGTTTTTTCATTTTAAAACTATTTGATAAAAGAAAATTATATAAACATGCATACCAAGCTTGAAGGGGTTATTTTAAACCATAAATATATTTAGTTAATTTGAAAACATGATTTGGAAAATATGGATTTTTAAAACTAGGAGTTTATTCAACAAAAACATCTTCATCAATAAAACCATTTAAAAGGGTTCTTTTAATATCCATTTGAAAGATTTTGAAAATATGGAGAGAGAAAAATGACAACAAGATTCTAATAGATTTTAACTGAGTGATGGGTAAAAATTTTCCACCATAGTTGATTCTTTCTTCTTGGTTATAACATTTAGCTACTAGATGATCTTTATTTCTAGTGATATTACCAATTTTATCTAACATATCCATAGAAACACATTTAGATCCTATAATGGTATTATATTTTGATCTTTAAACAAGATTTTATACATCATTTTGAGTTATTTTATTTAGTTTATCTTACATATAAAGAACCCAATTTTTCATCATTAAGGGAATCATTGATGTTTTGGGGTTATAAGTGAGAGATGAAAGCAATATGTTCAACTATATTTAATACATATCTTCAAGTATGAGTTCCCTCTTGAAAATATCTAATGAAATTTTTAAGGGGATGGTCTTTATATTTTTTTAAAGATTTAGGAAAATAATTTTAAGTTGATTCTTCTTCAAATTCAACTTCTTTATATTGAAACGGTTAATTTAAAACATCATTTTCAAAAACTTTTTGAGAAATATATTTTGGAAAATTTTCATCAAAAACAACAAGAATTGATTCTTCCAATATTTTAGTCATTTTTTTAAAGACTTGGAATGCCTTACTTGAGTTGGAGTACCTAAGAAAGATACCTTTATTGAATTTTGAATCAAATTTTCCAAGTTTGACTTTGGTGTTGAGAATAAAACATTTTCAACCAAAAACTATAAAAAAACCCCACTTTAGGTTTTTTATTTTTCAAAAGTTCATAAGGGGTATTTTATAGAAAAGGTCATATAATAATGTGATTAATGATAAAACATGTAGTAATTGTGGCCTCAACCCAAAAATATTTAGGTAAATTAAATTTATTTAAAAGAGTTTGGGCAGTTTATTAGATATTTTAATTTCAAATTTCTACTATATCATTTTTTTATTAGTTTAAGGAGTATAAAAATAATAATTATAGCCTTGATAAGTGTATAAATCATCAAATCCCTTGTTTTTTAATACTCTATCATGTTCACTTTGAATTAAAATAATTTTAAAACATTTTTTATTTTCAAATTTTTTAGAAAACTTGATGAAGGATTTGAAAGCTTCACTTTTATAAGATAATAAGTAAGCCCAAGATAATCTTGTAAAGTCATCAAAAATAACAAAATTATAAGGTTTAACTCCTATACTTTCAATTTGGGACTGTTTGAATAAATCAAGACGAATTAATTCAATATCTTTATAAGAATAAATTATTTTTATATATTTAAAAGAATATTTGTGTTGCTTACCATATTTTTATTCTTTACAAACCATGTCATATTTGAAATTTATTTTGGGTAAATCTCATACAAGTTGATTATGGTTGAGTTTGAAAAGTGAGTGTGTACTATAATGACCAAGGCATCTATACCAAATCTATGAATCACTAACTTTTTCACTCAATAATTTGATGTTTTGGATAGTGATAGATTTTAAATTGATTGTATAAACATTTTTAAATTTATAAGTAGTAAATAAGAGATTTCCTTTTGAGTTAAAGACATTGAAAAGTTCACTTTTTAAAGAAATTTTGAAGCCTCTATCACACAATTTACTAATTCTTAGAAAATTTTGTTTCAAACCTTTGAAAAATAATAATAATAATAATAATAGTTGAGTTAAAAAAATTGATGGTACCTTCACTAATTATCTTACCCCTAGAGTTATCACTGAAGGTGGCATGGCCTCCTTCTAGTTTATTGATTTGATTGAATTTGGAGATGTATCCACACATGTGTATTGAAAAACCACTATCTAGGTACTATATACCTTCTTGGGTTTTGCTTGTAAGACACTATTCCTATAAAATCAAATGACTAAAGGTTTTGATACCCAAAAAAACTTAGCTTCACTAATGTCATCCAATAACTATTTAGGTATCCAAATTTTTTTAGTATGATATTTTACTTTGGAAATATTGGATGAAATATGGATTCATTTTGGTCTTCCATATCATTCTTTATTTCAATTTAATTCATATATTAAATATCTAATTATTTTAAAATATTTATAAAATTTATCTCACAATAAACCTTTAATAAAAATGGTTTTGATGGATTTTTTGAAGTGTTAAAATGGTTTAAGAAACCAAGACCAACCCATTATTTTTTATGTCTTAGAGATCCCAAAATTTTATTTAGATTATTTTCACCATGAGTGAATTTTAAAAGAGTGATTTTGAAGTCTTTGATTGTGGATTTGAGTTTCTTAATATATGGTTGATTCTTAATTTTCATGTATAATTCTTTATTTTCCTAGATGATGTGTCCATTCTATTTTAGAGGATTTTATTTTTCATTAATAAATTTATTTTATTTCTTATCAAGTCCCTTGTATAATGAAGAAATTTCAAGAAAACCATTTTCAATTTGATCATGAGAGTATTTTAGGTCTTCATAATTAAGTTAATTGAGGAGAAAAAGGAAAAATAATAGGGGGAAGAAGTATGAGAAGAAGAGGAAGAGGGGGAAATGGGAAGAGGGGTATTAACCTTGATGTCTTCATAAACATATTCCATAAAGAACTCATCACTTGATTCACTTTAAGAGGTTAAGGAATATAGGTTCACAGAGTCATCTCTTGCACTTTATGTTGTAACTTTCAGAGATTTATTACCATGTTTCATTTCTTTAATCTACATTTTGTAAATGGGGCATTCTGTCTTGATGTGACCCTTTTCCTTTAATTCATAGAATGTCGATTCTAGTTCCACTTTTTGATTTATCTAATTTTTTTTATTTAAAGATTTATTTTTCTTGAAGAATTTATTCATTTTCTTGGTGAGTTGAGAAAATTTTTTATCTTCACCTATAGATGAATCATTGTTAGTAGCTTTAAAGGTGATTATTTTCTTTACATGTTTTGCTTCATTAGAATAATTCTCATCTTTTCACTTCATTATAATTTTATATGTCATTATGGATTCGATAACTTCTTCTAACTCCATTTTATTTATATCCTTCTCTTATTTTATGGCCATTACTTCAGGTGCCCAGTTGCTTAGTAAGACTCAGAGTGTCTTTTTTATTGAGGATTCTATATAAAAACCCTTACTAAGATATTTTTGACCATTTCATATGTCAATAAAACATGTAAACATACTAGTAATGGTTTCATTTTAATTAATATAAAATATTTCAAAATATTTCTAATAAATTACTAATATAGTATATTTAACTTTTTTGGTTCCTTCATGAGTAACTTCAAGTAATTTTAATATTTCATGAGTAGTGTTTCATGTAGAAACATGATTAAATTCATTTTAGTCAAGAAAATAATGTAGTATATTCATGGATTTCCCATTAATATCAAAAAATTTAATATCATCATATGTTAACTTATCTTCTAGTTATTTAGTAGGAATATATTCATGCATAACCATTTTTCATATAGGGTAACTTATGCTTCTAAGAAAATTTGACATGTGATTTCACAATAATAATATTCCACGCCATCAAAAATAGGATCATGAGAATAAGAATTGTATTCCATTATAAAAATATCAAAATTTGAAATCTATTAAGATTAAAAAACAAATTAAAACATAATTTTGAAAATGGAGATATTCTTAAAAGACACAAATAACCCTTTAACACCAATTATTGGTCAGAGAAAGATTATAAAAGGGGGTGAATTTCCCTTTTAAAAAATTAAAGAAAAAGGATATGGTAAATTAAAATCTAAAATATATTGATATGATAAATTAATAAAGTGATAAAATTTATAAAGTGATATATCGATAAATTTTATATGTATTATAAAGTTAATTTCAATATTAATTGAATTAGTAAGCACAATGTAAAATGGAAGTATCAAATTTATGCAATTATGTGTATTGATTTTGAATGATTAAATGCATAAATTGAAATAGATAACAAAAAAGGTTTGATAAAGGAGTAAAAAATAGCTTAGTGTGATCCCCTACATCTCTTCCCCTTAGGTTTAGAGGTTTATTTTTATTAATCCCTTGATATTGTAAGTGATCAAGAAACTTTTCCCTCACAATTATGGTTGTAAACACCCTCTTGAGCTTTTCCAATAACCAAGGAACTCTAAAAGTGTCATATTTTTCATACTTATTTTAATCTAAAACATATTTATTATTCATGTTAAATGATTAATCTTTCTGTTATTTTATTGTTTTTATGTTTTGTGGCAAGATACATATTTTGATCAAAAATGAAGAAAATAGAAGAATATAATGAGATGAAAACACTTCACACTACATCACAAAGTGGCACAGTGCGACACCAGATTTTTAAATGTTAATTTAATATGAGGAAAATTCAAGGAAAAATAAAATACCAACCCCCAATCTCAAAAAATAAGAAAAAAGGTAATTCAGAGAAAAAATTGTTGAAAAACAATTTACACATCATGTAAATTATTTGCAATGTTTAAATTAAATGAATACAAGTCATGCATCAAACCATGAAAAGTTTTCCCCATATATTACATTTCATGAATACACTATTAATTATATGAAATATTTCAGAAATTATAATTTCATTCCCACACATTACATGTCATGAATACCACTTACAGGAAGTGAAACTTTCAGACAGACCCAAAAAAGTGCTGATTTTGATGGAAATTAGTGGCACTACCTATCTTTTATAGCCTGGGATGACTCATCATGACTCTATACTTATTAGGGATACATTTATGATTCCTTTAAGTCTCTTACATACCTATAAATAATATTTTTGGGGGGTTTTATTGAGTATGGATTAGTGAGGAAATGCTCTGGATGACAGCCTACTACATCTTTATTTCCCTACTTTCCTTTTATTTTATTTTCTTCATACTGCGATGTCTCCTCTATCTTGAATCAACTCAACTTCCCCATAAATAGAGGTTTAGTTCACATTAGTGATCAGGAAAGGGGTAGGCTTTACCAACTTCTATGTTTGAGTTTCTATATTTAATGGAATAAAACCTTTTCTCTTTCCTCTCCCAACTAGTTTCAATTGTTTATTCAGTTTTTAATTTTGAATGAATATGCACTAGGGTTAGATTATTTTTATTTAAATTATCATGTTCAATTATCCATATCTCCCTCCACCCAATTCCTATCTATTTACTACAAAAAAATAGGGTTGGTTGGTGAGTGTTTAGTGATCACCAGCATGGGTGAGGAATTATGATGGGGACTGTTGTTAATTGGGGAATAACAATTACCAATTAGGAATTTCCTCAATTTATCAAAAATAATATTTTATAAAACAACACTCATAGGAAAGAGGGTAGACTGATTTATACTTGATTAGGTATGCCCTTACCATCACCATTTGACTAAGGGGGGAGATGAATCAATAAAGCAATCTCTCTCTTACTATCTAGAAGAAGTAAAATTGGTAAAAATAAAAAACAATGATAGTATAGAAATAGGTTCATCCAAACCCATTATGGTCACCATATTTTATCAATTATTTTTAAATCAATCAATTTAAACTAATTTCTATCTTAAATTTCTTAAACCAATCAAAAAAAAATTTCTAAAAAAAAATAAAAAGTGACAAACTATTTTGGATGCACTCTTATTAGGGAGACAACCTAGTTTAACAGATATACTATACTAGGTGATAATAAATTTCTATTTTTCCATGCCCCATGATAGGCATTTATCAAACTCATCCCTCATTTTTTCATGAGTGTGCACCCATTACAGAAGTATATGAGAATAAGAATGTTTTCTTGTTGAAAACCTATTAAAATTATATTCCCTAATCTCTCATATGGATGTCTACAAATTTTAGTTTAGAGATTAAGATAATATTTATGAAATAAGGAAATTTGAGATTGATAGATAATTTATATTTTCTCTTATGATAACTTTGAGAGGATCTGCAATATATTCACCTTTTGGAGAGCCAAATCTTTGATCCAGAATAGAAGATGCATTGACATTGATTGGTGGATCTTATAAGACACCAAGAATGACTATTTATAGGCTCTAATGGTCCAATTAATCTTATATAATCCACTTGGATTCATTGAATATGAATAAGAATGAAATAAATTCATTTTGTCCAATAAAAAATGCACCCTCAAGTTCTTTGTCTTGACACCACCTGTTACTAGGTTCACCTCACGGGCTGTTTGATGGGTCACCTAGAGCACTCTAAAACCAAAAATTTCCCCACTTGTGATATACTAGTGGACAATAGCTGGTTGCTTTCCTTTTGGTATATTTCAACAACACTAGAATTTTCATCAGTTGTATGATAGACTCCTATTGCATATGGTGGTTCTATCCACCACCATCGGTCGGCCGATAGAACTGCATCGGCTATCCAGTGCTACCTTCAATACTTTATCTTCAATTAGTTCCACCTTGACTTCCTTTCATAGTCTTTAATTATTATTATAAATTTATTATAAGATCTTAAATCATGAATTAATATTGGTTGAATCCTTTAATAATATCATCATCAAGCATTTGAATATACATTGATAACTTCATCAATCCCATCAATGACACCACTTAAATACCAAAAATAGTAATTGAAATTCAATCAAATAAAAACATTAGATACACAAGAGAGTGTTTGTGATCATGAAAACACTAATAGAGAGAGAGTTACAATAATATTATATTTTAAATTACATGTATCACCCACGTTGATTTAGAATAATTAATTTATGAAACAATAAAGGAATAAAAAAAAGAAATAGTGTGCATTGAAATTAGTGTACCCCTGCCATAAAGAAATTATGGGGTATGCCTCACTTGGACAAAAAAATTATTTATTTTAAATCTATAATAAAACTTCTATGTGATATAAAATAAAAACGTAATTATGTTCCTTTGTTTATATGATGATTTATGAATCGGAATCTCAAGCCACTTCCATCCCATGTCATGTGTTATGTAAGGATAATTTTTTAAATAAAAAGGGACAAATAGTATATGAAAACACATAGAAATTATGGTAATCATGTGTAAGTATTACATGATTGAAATTTTTATATTTTAAAACAATATTGAACAAAAATTACTACTTATTTTCCTATATTATTTATAAATTTTAGATACAAGAACTATCATATACTATATTGAATGAACAATAAGATTTAGTTTTTTATATCATCCAAAACTATATGGTTGTGTTAGAGGTTCATATTTTAAAGTTTCACCCCAATCATGCTTTGAGAAATAAAATACATTGGGGGTACTGATGATAAAATAAAAAAGATACAAGAACAGATAGATTCTATAATAGAAAAAGTTAGTTAAAAATCTGATATGATAAAACAATTTATTTGATGGTATTAATAATAAGAATCAGAACAAAAACAACCAAAACATGAGGATCCAAAACCCCCTCATTTTTAAGGTTATTCATTCCCTTCAAAGGTCAACGTTACTCAAGGTAATCAATTTTTTCATAACAATTTATGCTAAATGTGAATAAAAAAACTACTTATACCTTTATTTTATTAAAATTCTTCAAGTTGAAATTGATTATGATTTATATCTATTAGTACCCACTCATCACATTATTGCAAGAGGTATAGTGTACAATATGTAAGGTGATATTCTATAAAATAAATAACTTTTAAAAGATTATATGAGAGTAGGGATTCACGTATCTCACATATTGAGTACCGAGTTACTTGTTCCCCTTGATGATATTTTTGTTCACTCGGATGAACTTTCCATTATAACTTTCATAGTTTAGACATTTAGTATTATAATTACACATGATGATAATGATGTTTTTCCTTTATAATTTATTTTATATTAAAAAACATTTATAATTAATGAAAAAATATTTAAATTGAGTTATGTTATTATAAAAGGATAAATAGAAGGGGAAATGGAATTTTGATCCCAAATAATAGAAAGTATCAACTAATAAATCAAAAGGACATTCCATGAGTACCTTGACTCCCACAAATTTCACTGCCACATTTATTAACATTACAAGTTCATAAAGATACAACATTCAAGGATAAAATTATGTCCTATATTGAATATGAATAAAAAACATATGAAAGTTCATTATATATATGATTGGTAATGAAAATTTAAATTAAATTCTCAATAATGAATGGTTGGGATCCTCAGTTGTGAATGTATGCATGAGGTGCATTTTTATAATCTTTTTCTCTAGTAATTGATCTCCTGTGTTAATTAAAGATTAATATTATTCATAATTTATATATAAATTTATATCACTCAAATGTAAAGGGGATACCCTGTGAAGACAAGTTTGGATTCATTAGTCCTCATGTAACTTTTATACCAAAAACATCAATGAATGAAGAATAAATTTTATTAATCACACTCCAAGTAGTCATGGTGCTTAGAAAGAAAATAATAGATAACATGTTCTTCTTAATAACTACAATGTAGGGATAAAACTCTATAATATAATAATATAAAATATATTTTCATTTTATTCCATTACATATTTCTTTTTATTTTTTAGGAATCACTAGATTATCATTTTGATAAATTTGGATACTCAAAAGATATATTTTTTTGATCCAATTCATGGATATCTAACAAATTGATCACACATGATATCCCTTGTGAATTTTTAATACACCACATTCAGCATTTTATAAATAAATTTCAAATTATATGTTTTATATTATATTTTAACGAGAATATTTTCATAACAGAGTGGTTTTTATTTATTTTCAAAACCATGGTATGAGGATGGTCAATATGCACAATAAACCTATGTATTTTGACAACTAGATAAGTATTAGTATATATATAATAAAATTTCACTATTGAAAATTTTATCAAAACAAATTACTTATTTTTATAAATGTTTGTACAATGTTTGAAACAAATTATAACATTTATTATGGTTATTTCATTTTTAAATTTATGAAAGATATCAAATTCCATCCACAAACTAGCATCTCTGAAGAGGTATTTTTAAATGTAATTACAATTTCATTTAAAATATTTATTGACTATTTGATTAACTATTTTTTTCAATACTTCCAATATTTATAAAAATACACATACTCAAATGAGTAAATAGATTTTTTTTTTTTTTTGAATGATTGGATAGCTTACATAGTGTTAGAATGTTTGAAGACATCATGAAGAGGTGGTTTCCTATCATATTTGTAATTTTTTTATTTAACAAAGGTAAATAAGAGGTGATTTATCCACTAATTATTTAGTTAATTTTATTATAATTTTAAGTTATATTTTAGGTGATATAATTTATAATTTAAATGCTTCCATCTTATTAGGGATAAGACAAAATATATAGAGTGTTTTTTTAGTAAAGGATTGTATGGTAATGTTATGGATGTGAGATTGAGAGGCCATATTATTTCAAAATTTTATCATTTTTGATATTTAGTATCATTTATGAAATGTGATGGAGATATTAATGAATACATGTCTCATATGATTCAAAATAGATGGATAAAATAAAGAAAGACTTCTAGGGGTTCTTTGTGATTGTAAAATTCCTTTAAAATTGAAGGGTAAATTTTATAGGACTCTTATTAGACCAATTATTTTATATGGTAGTGATTATTGAACTTTGATGAGATAACTTGAACAAAAAATAAGGGTATCAAAAATGAAAATGTTAAGATGGACATATGGACATACTAAGATTTATATGATTAGAATTGTATGTGTTTGAGAGAAAATTGGTGTGGCTCTGATCGATGAGAACATGACTGAGACTAGATTAATATGGTTTGAGTATGTCATAAGAATACATCAAGATGAACCTATTATTAGGGAAATATTAATGAAAAAATCACTTATTAAAAGGAGTATAGGTAGGCCTAAAAGGACATTTTAGTTCAAAACACACATCATATACTCAAAACAGAGAAAACACACTCATATTGTCTTGATACTTTAGTAAAATGATCCAAGATTCATTTTTGATGTGTAGGAATTAACTTCATGTAAATATAACACATAGTATGGCTGGTATGATTTAATGTGTATGTTTTTATTTAAAAGTGATATTTTAGTTCACAGTGTGCATCACATACCCAAAACCAAGAAAACATGCTCATGTTGACTTGAAAATTTAGTAAAAATATTGGTAATTAATTTGTGATGTATAGTAATTAATCTCACACTGATATGACACATGGTGTGTCTGGTATGACTAAAATTTCATGTTTTCAATTTAAAAGTGAATTTTTAATTCAAAACATGTCTCAAAAACTCAAAACCAAGAAAACACACTCATATTGTCTTGATACATTAATACAATGATCTGTGACTCATTTTTTATGTTTATTAATCAATTATATGTCAATAGACACATTGTGTGACTGATGTAACTAGAAGTGTGTGTTTTTATTTAAAAGTGTCATTTTAGTTCACAATGCATGTCACATTCTAAAAATGAGCAAATGTACTCATATTTCCTTGATACTTTAGTAAGAATAAAAATAATTCATTTATGATGTGTAGGATTTAATCTCATATCAATACAATACATAGAGTATCCAATATGACTGAAAGTGTACATTTTTAGTTTTAAAAGGACTTTTTAGTTCAACATGTGCATCACATACTCAAAACATATAAAACATAATCAAATTGTCTTGATACTTCATAAAAATGATACATGATTCCATTTTATGTGTAGGAATCGAAAGTACATCAATCTAACTTATGATGTGGCCAGTATGATTGAAATTTCAAGTTATTTTAAAAGTGAAATTTTAGTTTACAATACATGTTAAAAATTGAGAATGTCATGAACCAAACTGATTCAACCTTAAATCGATCACTCAATCTGGTCTGTGGCAAGGCCTAAAGGGTGTTCCTGATCCCCATGGGATGGCATCTAGTGTCGGGTATCATTAGAGTAACCAAGGGAATGATTTCACCCAATATAAATAAAGAAACTGAAGAGTGTAAAGATAAAAAAATATCTCAAATAATATACAAACATCCAAACTGAATGTCTTTTACAAAAAACCGAAAATACAAGAAACTATACAACAAAACTCAAACTGCACCAGATGACCACACATCTCCATGTGACCCTGAGGGTCACACTCCGACACTAAAACCAACCATTTCCCACAATGATAAAAAACAATATAAGACCTACACCATAATCTAAAAACAACAAAGAACTATATGAGTGAGTATTAAAACTCAGTAGGCATTCCCAAACAAATCTATTCCTAATGAAATTCATTTAAAATAAAAGTAACATCAACTTCAAGTTTGAAATACAATATATAAAATAAATATTTTCCATATTTTTAAATTTAAAACAAAATATGGTCCATTTTCCCTTTTCATTCCAAATACAAGTTCCTTTCCATTCAAGAAAAATTAATATTTTCAAGAGGAAAGTGATGCTTAATTTTCAAAATATAATAAGAGAGTATAAAACATTTCTATTTTAAAACATTTTTCATAAACATTTAAAATACAACATATCACTTTACAAAGAAACATAACACATGAGAACACCACAATAATCATATATTAAGGTAAATGAAAATAAGTACACATGATTAACCAATTAAAAAGCATCTCAATCATCACTGCAAGCAACTAAGTACCAATATACATGGGTGGAACTAGGAGCTCATGAATAATGCAAAACATACTAATACATGTTGACTCATCCCAGAAAGGATGCATCACTCGATGAAATAAAATTTCCCAATACGCTCAGCCAAACCTCACATGGTATAGACCGAGGGTCATAATCCCATATCAATAAAACTCAATATATCCTCGTGTTATGGGCCACTAGATAGTGTATAACCTAACTAGTGAAACAGTCATTCTCAAAAAATTCAATAGTTATGTCAGGTTCTTCATGTCAAGATTATAGAAGAGGGTGAGCCAACTGATTCCAACTGAGAATCCAATCACATGCACATATATAATAATTTACACAACATGCACCACCCAAGTCACCCCAAGGATTAATCTCTTTCCTTACACACATAGATCACAAAGGATTCCACATCAAGGATCTCCCATTTCCACACTAAGTAATGGGTCATGAGGATTCCATAGTGATGAAATCCCACCCATTTAAAAAATATTAGAAAGATAATTATCCAAGGATAGTTTTTATGATAAACACATTCACCATTTTCACAAAATTTCCAAATCGGTCTCAAGCTCTTTTTCACAAAAACTGTCATTTATCAAAGAACCAAAACCACCTTTCCAAAAGGGGGGAAACACACCACATTTTATTTCTCAATAATTTATAAAACAATTCCTTTAAAACACTCACATTTACAAGCCAAATACACTTTTATCAAAATTCCAAATGGGATAAAATCCACCATCACATGTCAAACCACTTTCAAAATGCAAATACACACTTATTTTAAAATCAAAACCACTTGGAAACCCCATTAAAGAATCCCAAAACATATTTTAAAATTCTATAAATATATTCAAAAATACAAACCATGCTTTAAATATCAAAAACTACTCCCAAAGGCCAATCGGGAATGTTATTGAACACTTGGTGTGCACAATATAACAAAACAATGCCATTTATTACAAAACAAGGTATAAGTTGCCACTTTTCAAACCAAACAATTATTCCAAAGATCGCACAAAACTATTTAATTAACAATGAAGGTTAAAAAAGTAAGAAACCAATGAATCTTAAATTAAAAAAGGCAAGTACAAAGGGAAACCTACATTAATATCATGGTGTTTCAACAACGCATGCCCTAAATCACACTAAAAAGGTTCCAAAATACAAGATACACCAAGAGGAACCTTAAAAATAAATAACCAACATAAATTAAGTAAAACACAAAACCTAGATCCACATGAATAAGGGATAAAAAGATATCAAGAGAAAATGGAGGCAAAATGAAGAAAAAGAGTAAATTAGGAGAATACCTTGAAGATCTATCCCTAAATCTTAAATAAATCCTTAGATCTACACCAAGAGAGGAAGGAGGAGTTTCATAGAATAAGGGGGAAGCACTCCTATGTCCATAAGAACTAGAGGAATAATAGGGGAGGAATTTTTGATTAAAAATCTTAAGGGAATAATTAGAATTTCATAATTTTTAAGATCTGGGTGTTGTGCATGGTTTGGCTACACGTTTACTAAACCATGCACCAACCATGCACCCCTCATTAGACACACCTGGTCACTTTCATGGGTTGGTCGCACAGTTTCCAAACTGTGCGACAACCATACCAAATGCCATTATCCCAAGATATAACCTCCCCACATTCTTTCTACATGGTTTGTGTTGGGAAAAATCCCTCAATGCATCATTGAAGAATTTTTGAGGTGATTGTGTTTGTTGACAAAGTGGACATATGTGTTGTGATTGTTGACAAAGCAAACCATGACATACAAATTTGTTGACAAAGGGGATTTCATGGTGGCATGTTGAGTTCAAGGGATGTGGTTAACGATCCATGTTTGATTCAAGAACATTAAAAAAGGAATGGATGATTTGGAGGTGGTACGAAAAGAGAAAATACAAGGTGGTGTTGTTTTACAGTGTTTGCCAAATTTTTGGGCCTGAAAATTGACAAATGGAGAAAAGTGGTTTTTGGAAAAGGGACTTGCGCACTGTGTACTTGAAGGAGAGGAAAATTGCATGCCATATGTTCTTCAAGATAAAAGAATCAAAATATGGCAAATGGATAAGGGTCGCACAAGTTTTGGAGTTGGTCGCGCAAGTGGTTTGTGCGGTAGGAGACTTGCGCGTCGGAACTTGCGCGCCAAGGGGAGACTTGTGTGCCATCGCGTAGGGTGTCCAAATGACTATAAATACAGGTCGACCCCTCCTCATTTGGTAGATATTTCAACACTTATAAAAATCAGATCTTCCGTCGCGCGGGTGTGGTGGTCGCACAAGTGGTGTGTGGTCGTGCAAGTAGAGGTTGTGCGACAGGTGATAGTTGCATGTCCAAGGTGGTCTGGGCAAGGAAGGAAGAGAGTCACTCAGTTTCTGAGTTAAATAAGGAAGTGTCGCACAAGTGGTCTGGTGACACTTTCATGCCAAATTTTGAAGAAGCGCGAAATTTGTTGGTTGCGTTCCAAAATTGGATTCGGTGTAAAAGTTTGTCCGTTGCACAAGTTTGGAGTAGAAGAAGCTTGTGTCGCGCAAGTGGTTGAGGTGGACTTGTGTGCCAGTTTTGACTTGCGCACCGATACTTGCGCTCCGTCTTAGAGAAGGGCGCCAAGTAAGTTTGTTTCACGGTAGTGATTCAGAGCTGTGTGGAATCTGGAAGATTGCCTGATACCTTCGGTGCAAAGTGAAATTCATCTATGGGTGAAAGTTGAACTTCAATAGAACATCCAAATACAACAAAGGATGTATTCATTAGTGATAATGAAGAGAACTATAGGTCTATAAATTGTGAGTGGATCCTTTCCAGAGCAGTTTGCAAAGGAAGAGGAAGAAGGTGATCCTCTCCACCGGCAGTGATCCAAAGAGAGAGAAACAGGGAGTGACCCTTGAGAAAGCAGTGAGCTAACCCTAAACATTGTAAAGGCAGTGAGCCTAGGAATAGAAGTGATCTATCCCGAACCTTGTAAAAAGCAGTGTGCTTATAGTGAATTTGGTACATCGGCACATTGTCGGTGTATGCTACTTGGACGTAGCCCAGTGAGGGTGAACCAAGTAAAAATTGTTGTGTCATGTGCATGCTTTACTTTCTGCTTATATTGTGTAATGGGAAAGAGAGAGAAGAGTGCTTTGCTTAACAGTGAAACAAGATCAGAGTGGGATTTAATTTTAAATTAGTTATACCCTGATTCACCCCCCCCCCCCCTCTCAGGGTATTTATCCTTGTGGACCTAACAGTTTGAAAAAACGTATGAAATCCATGCACCATGTCTCTTTCACCAACACTTAAGCTACACAGTTACCTGGAGAAGGCCACACGATTTCCCTGACTATGTACCAATAATGCGCAGGATACTACCAAGCTCAAAAAGTCAAATTTTCTCCAAAAAATCCCAGAGAAAACTAAGGAATAACATCATGACCAAAGATAAATACAAGATCACTTCAAAAAAAACCCATCACACCCAGATTTTGAGAAAAAAAATTGAGATCTGAAAATGAAATAGAGAAAAGCATCGAATATAAAAACTCAGGTGTGTTAATTCTCCCCACCAATAATGATTTTCACCCCTGGAAAGCCACAGCATATTCCAATTGATTGATCAAAGACTAATGATGCCCACAAATTTATAATCCAACCTCTTTAACCAAGAATATATCAACTATATCTAAACAAAACTTGCACCACCTACCTGACATAAAAGAAAAAAAACCAAAACCAATTCTCGTGAAGTAGTAGGAACTTCAAACACAACCTCCACAACCTTGATTAAAAAAGGACCATTGGGAACACTCTAAAGAATTATAATGTTCACCCAAATTGAAAGAAACTCAAAAAAACAATCTCAAAAGAAATCCACTTCGACCAGACCAACATACCAAACCAAATCGCAACCTCAACACAGGAGATTGGGATAGACTCCCCGCCATTAGGAAACAACTAGAACTGATCAATTCTAGGATAATTATCAATGAGACCCATAGGGTCTCACCACCATTAAGAACCAACTAGCCTGAATTGATAACATAGGCCAACATAGAAAACCCAACACAAGACAACTTGGAAAAATTCCTCCAAATAGATCAAAAAACCCCTACCATAAGAGGAAAACAAGATCTGCAATAGGGAACATTAAACTGTCTCCATTTTCACACTGAATGCAACATCTAGAACAAGGTCCCTAACACCCTGATGATTCATAACTATGTGTGAGCTTCACTCTAGGGCCTATGGATGGAGACCTAATGTTTGAATCATCTCTTTACTCACATTTAGAATCTTAAAATCCATTATCAGAATTCAAAATTCAGAAATTACATGCACACTTCCATTGAAACATAATTTCATAGGGAAATAAACAACATTCACTATTATAATTTAAAGAAAATGCAACACCATAAAACACCATCAGATACAAACATTACAATAATGAATCATACATTATAAGGGACTTTAAACTGATCCCAAAAAACACTCTACTTCTGTGAACTGGCGCCACATCATTTCCTAGAAACACCCTAACAAAATTGTTGAAAGTGACCTAGGAATCCACAAGAATGAAAGGTCTTTGGGGAATTCAAACAAAATGACTTTTTATTACCCAACTTTCCACACTAATGAAGAACAAGGATCCCATTCCCAGAAGAAGTAGATGACAGATCTAAAGGCCTTTTAATCTCACGACCGGCTCCAATAGCATCGGGCCACTTCCCTACTTCCTTAATGAAAATCCATTCAACACTTCCAAGGACTAAAGAAGGGAAGACTACCTCAAGAACTCATGTCATCATAGCTTCAACGTGAACTATTTTCCTCACAATGTTTGAAAAATAAGTTAGATTGAACTCTGATGCTTTTGACTACAGATCAGGATGAAGCCCAAACTCAAAATGCAAATCCTTCATGGAATCATCTACAGAATACTTCAAAATGTAAGGGAAAAGATCCATGAAATGAAAAAAGTACTATAACACTGATCCATTGCTCTTATATAAAAAAAACATCTCCATTCCCTTTCTCACCTTCATGATTTTAGAGAAATACTATTGGATGAATGAATACTTGAAGAACACCCAAGTAAGATATTCCCAAGGCTTGTTATAAGAAACTGACTTACACCACTTCCAAGTCGATCCTTCAATTATAAAGGTAGTGAACTTCACCTTTAAAGACTCATGAGACTCGAGGAAACTAAAAATCCTTATTATTTTCCACATCCACTCTTTTTCTTCGAGAGGATCCACTTGGCCATAAAAAAGAGGTGAATTTAACTTTCAAAAATCAAGAAGGAAATCCTTAGGTTGATCAAATATAGGGTCTTCTAATGGGGAAAAACTCATAGCTACACCATGATTATCCATCAAATCTCTATGGGGGTAGACATTGGGCAACAATAAAGACAAAAGCTTAATCAAAACCAACTCGAGAACCAAAAATCACATTAAGAAAACACCATCACAAAGGGAAACCAACTCAAAGATTCCTGATTTATTTTTCTAAAATCACGCTAAAAATGCTTCAAAACCGAATCACCAAAAATAGTTTCAAACTTAGAACACAAAATGAAAAACACTTCCAAATAGAGAGATAACACACCACACAACATTTATTTTCAAAACACCACAATTTTCCTCTTATAACATTTTTGAAATAAAACAAACATGGTGTATTTTCACACTCACCAATGGTATTCCATGGAGATTCACACATAAACATTCCATGCCACCTTAGGCATCCATAATCTCATGCCAATCTAGGCACTCATCCACCCACTTATTCACATATATCATGCATGTGAGCACCCATGAAAATACCAAAGGTCCAAACAAAACATTTCCACTTCTAAAAACAAAACATACCACCCAAGTTTTTCACACTTTAAATCCACTTTCCATTTAAACTTTCACAAATCCTTTCAAAAAACCACTAAATGTTCAAATAGAAATCCATTTTACTCCACTAAAAAACATTTTCAGCAGCTCAATAAATTCTATTCCATCAAAATAATTTTATTAAAAATGCACTTTCTAAATATTTCTTCAAAATAAAATTGAAAACTCATTTTCCATCTTTCCAAAACCACACCATTTCCATTTTTAAATCCTGTTTTCACAATCCCAAAAACAAATTCCCAAAAAAATTCATAATCACGAGGAACTCAATGCAACTCAAAAGGGGAAACTAGTTTTGATGAGTGACTTGGATATATGGTTGGAGGCCACATGAAAATCACACCACCGGGATGGAGAGTATTCTAGGATAGCTCCACATGGATTTCTAGGACCTGTGAGCTCACTAAGACCACTATCCCAACTACATTTTTTTTATCCAAAACACCAAACAATACATAAGATCCAAATAGACCAAATAAAACTTGACTTCCCTTGGAAACCCAAGGCTTTTCATAGAAAGTGTTGGTCAGGAACTCCCTTATACCTATACCCCAAGGTTCTAATAGTCCTACTCCATCTACCATGACATCCCAAATAAAAAATGGTGCTCTAGAAGCTAGGTCCCTTAAAGAACCAACCTGCTTTGATACTATTTTATCATAAACAAACCTAATTCGACCCTAAATTGGTCACATGAGCCAATATGTGGCAAGGCCTGAAGGGAGTTCTCGATCCCCGCGGGCTAGAAACTAGTTTCAGGCATCATCAGAGTAACCAAGGGAATGATTTAATCAAATATAAATAAATTAAATAAATAGTGAAAAGATAAAAAATAGCTCAAATAATATAAAAATATCCAAACTGAACATCTTTTATAATAAAACTAAAAATACAACAAACTATACAGTAGAACTCAAATTTCACCATACGACCACACATCTCCATGTGACCTCGAGGGCCACTCTCTAACACCAAAACCCACCATCACCCATAGTGATCGAAAACAAGTTGAGACCTGCATCAAAATATGAAAATAAGAAAGAACTATAGGTGTGTTTTTTAAAATTTAGTAGGCATGCATGAACAAATTTATTCCCAGTGTACTTCCTTTAAAATAAAAGAAACGTCAACTTCAAGTTTCAAATACAATATATAAAAGTAATAGTTTCCACATTTTTCACTTTAAAACAAAATATGGTCCATTTCTCCTTTTCATTCCAAATCTAGGATCCCTTCCATTCAAGAAACATTAACATTTTCAAGAGGAAATTGATTCTTACTTTTCAAAATGACACAAGAGAGTATAAAACATTTATATTTTAAAACATTTTTCATAAACCTTTTAAATTCAACACATCACTTCCCAAAGAAACATACCACACATGAGAACACCAAAATAAGTATATATTAAGGGAAATAGAAATGAGAACATAAGAGTAAACAACCAAAAAGAATATCAATCATCGCCACAATAAACTAAGTGACAATAGATATGGGTGAACCTAGGAGATCATGAATAATCCAAAACATACTGATACATGTCGACGCATCCTAGAAAGAATTCTTTACTTGATGAAGTCAAATAGTACAATAATCTTGGATACACCTCACATGGTACAAACTGAGGTGCATAATCCTATATTAATAAAACTCAATATATCCTCGTGTTATGGGCCACTATCTACTGTGTAACCTAACTAGTGCAGAAATCATTCATAAAAAATTCAATAGTTATGTCAGGTTTTCCAGGTTAAGAGTATAGAAGAGGGTGATCTAACTAATTCCAACTGAGCATCTAATCACATACACATATATAATAATTTACAAAACATACATCACCTAGGTCAACCCTAGGATCAATCTCTTGCCTTACACACATAGATCAAAAAGGAGTCCAATTGAGGATCTCCCATTTCCACACTAAGTAATGGGTCATGAGGATTCCATGGTGAGGACATCCCACCCATTTAAAAATAAACTTGGAAAGAGAATTATCCAAGGATATTTTTCATGTTAAATACTTTCACCATTTTCACAAAATTACCAAATGGGACTCAAGATCTTTTTCACAAAAACCATCATTTATCAAAGAACTAAAACCGCCTTTACAAAAGGGGTGTAAAGACACCGCTTCTTATTTTATAATCATTTATAAAAAAATCCTTTAAAACACTCACGTCACATTTTCAATCCAATTCCACTTTTATCAAAATTCCAAACGGGTCACAATCCACCGTCACATGTCAAACCACTTTTAAAATCCAAATACACACTTATTTTAAACTCAAAAACACTTGGAAAACCCATTTAAGAAACCCAAATAATATTTTCAAATTCCATAAATATATTTCCAAATCCAACCCATGATTTAAATATCACAAACTACTCAAAAAGGAAAACCGTGCATTTTGTCAAACACTTGGTGTGCACAATATAACAAAACAATGCCATTTATCACAAAATATATATAAGTCACTGCTTTTCACACCAAAAAATTATTCTAAAGATTGCAAAAAAATACTTAATTCACAAGTAAGGTTTGAAAAAAAGAAATCAATGAATCTTAAATTATAAAGGCAAGTTCAAAGGGAAACCTACCTCAATCTTATGGCACTTCAACAAGGCACACTCGAAATCACACCAAGAAAGTTCTAAAAGCCAAGATCTACCAAGAGGAACCTTAAACAAGAAAAAACCCCAACATAAATCAAGGGAAACACAAACTATAGATCCACATGACCAAGGGAGAAATATATCTTGAGAGATAATGGAGGATAAAGGAATAAGAATAGGAAAGTAGGAGAATACCTTGAAGATTTAGCCCTTAATCTTGAAAAAAATCCTTAGATATACACCAAGGGAGGAAATAAGAGGCTTGGAGAATAAGGGGAAGCACCCATAGGGCTATATGAACTATAGGGAGAATAAGGGAGTTATTTGGTGTTAAAATCCCAAGAGGTCATAATTAGAATTCCATAATTGTTAAGATCTAGGCATCATGCATGGTTTGGTCGCATAGTTTACCAAATTGTTTTCCAATCATGCACCTCTCACTGGACACACCTGGGAACTTGCATAGGCTAGACACATGTTTTTCAAACCATGATCCAACTATTCCAAATTCCAATATAGTGAGATAGAACCTCCCTGCACACTTGTCACACAGTTTGAAAAAACTGTGTACAATCCATGCGACATGCCTCTACCACCAACAATTAAGCCACACGGTTACCTAGAGAAGGCTGCACGGTTTCCCTAACTGTGTGTCAACCATGCGTAGGCTACTACCAAGATGAAAAATCAACTTTTCTCTAAAAATTCCCATAGGAAACTAAGGAATAATATTGAGACCAAAGATAAACACAAGATCACTTCAAAAATCAAAACCCTTCACACCTGGAACTCGAGAGAAAAACTGAGATCCAAAAATGAATCAAAGAAAAGGATTGAATATAAAAACACACAAGTGTGATAGAGAAAACATGATTTTAATGTCTTGATAATATTTTATAAATATCTATAATTCACTTATGATGTGTAATAATTCGTCTAACATCAATCTGACACACAATGTGTTTAGTATGACTGAAAGTTCATGTTTTTAGCTTAAAGTGGAATTTTAGTTCAAAACACATGTCACGTACTCAAAACCAAGAAAATGTACTCTGGTTGTCTTGATACTTTAGTATAAGGATATGTTATTAATTTTTTATATGTAAAAATCAACAACATGTCAATCTGACACATGATGTGGCTGGTATGACTGAAAGTGTGTGTCTTCATTTAAAAGTGGTATTTTAGTTTACAATGTGTGCCACATACTCAAAATAAATAAAATGTGATTGGATTGTCTTTATAATTTGTAAAAAAGATTTATGATTTATTTTTTATGTATAGTAATTAATCACATATCAATTAGACACATGGTGTGGTCAGTATGGGTGCATGTTTTATAGTTTAAAAGTGACATTTTAGTTCAAACTGCATGTCACATACTCAAAATCAAGAAAACAAGATAATACTATTTTAATACTTTATAAAAAAAAATTTGTATTCATTTTTTACATGTAGGAATAAATTTCATATCAACCCGATACATGGTGTGGCTGGTATGACTAAAATTGTGTGTTTTCAATTAAAAGTGGCATTTTAGTTAGCAACACATGTCACATACTCAAAATTGAGAAAACACGCTCAAATTAAGCTAATAATTTAGTAAAAATATTGATAATTAATTTTTGACATGTAGTATTTAATCACATGTAAATTTGATACACAATTTGGTATCTAAGACTAAAAGTTCATGTTTTTGATTTAAAAGTGACATTTTAGTTCAAAACATGTGTCGCATACTCAAAATTGAGAAAATACACTCATATTTTCTTGATATTTTAGGTATATGATCTATGATTCAATTATGACATTTATGAATCAATATCACATAAATTTGGCACATGGTGTGTATGACTGAAAGTGTGTGTTTTCATTTAAAAGTGACATTTTAGTTCATAATGCACATCACATACTATAAACCTAGAAAATGTGCTTGAATTTGTTAGTGAAATTTTACTAAAAGTGTATGTTTTCAATTTAAAAGAGATATTTTAGTTCAAAATGCACGTCACATACTCAAAACTGACAAATTCAATTGGATTTTATTGATACTTTAGGAAAATTATCCATGATTCATTTTTGACATGTAGGATTAAACTGTACAAAAATCTGATGCACGGTGTGTTTAATGTGACTAAAAGTGTGTGTTTTCATTTAAAAGTTATATTTTAGTTCACAGTTCACATCACAAACTCAAAACCAAGAAAATACACTTGGATTGTCTTGATACTTTAGGAAAATATATATAATTTATTTATAAAATGTAGTAATTATTCTCACATCAATATAGAAAACAGTGTGGCTGGTATGACTAAAAGTGCATGTTTTCTATTTAAAAGTGACATTTTAGTTAAAAATGCATATTAAATGCTTAAAAAAGAGAAACATCACTTGTATTGTCTTGATATTTTTAGAAAATAATCCATTATTGACATGTAGGAATCAACCATATGTCGGTTCGACACACGATGTGGCTGATATGACTGGTAGTGTGTGTTCCCATTTAAAAGTGACATTTTAGTTCACAGCATGCATCACATACTCAAATCCGAGAAAGAGATCCTAGATTATCTTGATACTTTAAAAAAATTGATAATTAATTTTTATTTTTATGAATTAATCTCAAATCAATTTGACACACAGTATGGTCGGTATGATTGAAAGTGCATGATTTTAGTTTAGAAGTGACATTACATACTGAAAACCAAGAAAACACACTTAAAATGTCTTAATACTTTATAAAAATGACATGTGATTCATTTTTGACAAGTATGATTCAATTTCATATCAATCTGACACATGATGTGTCCAGTATGAATGGAAGTGCATGTATCCTTTCAAAAGTAACATTTTTGTTCTCAATGCACATCATGTACTCAAAATCAAGAAAGTGAGATTAGATTGTATTGATGATTTATGAAAAAGATAAATAATTTATTTTTGATTTATAGGAATTGATCTCATGTCAATTTGACACAAAATGTGGTTGGTATGACTGAAAGTGAATATTTTAAGTTTAAAAATGATATTTTAGTTCAAAACAGGCATCACATACTCAAAACTAAGTAAATGCACTCAGATTTTCTTGATAATTTATGAAAATGATTCATGATTCATTTGATACATGTAGGAATTATATTAATGTCAATCTAATACACAGTTTTTTCAGTATGATTTAAAGTGTGTACTTTTATTTAAAAGTGACGTTTTAGTTCACAATGTGTGTCACATGCTCAAAATTGAGCTAAAATACTTCAATTATCATGATGCTTTAGTAAAAATATTTATAATTCATTTGTGACATATATGCATTAATTTTTTATCAATATGACACACAATGTGTTTGATATGACTGAAAGATCATTTTTTTAGTTCAAAAGTGACATTTTAGTTCAAAATGTGCATCACATACTCAAAAATGAACAAACACACTTAGATTGTCTTAATAATTTAGTAAAAATATATATTATTCATTTATGGTGTTTAGAAATTAATCACACATCAATATAATACATAGTGTGACCAGTATGATTGAAAGTTTGTGTTTTTATTTAAAAGTGACATTTTAATTCACTACATGCATCACATACTCAAAACTGAGAAAATGTTCTTAAATTATCATGGTACTTTAAGAAAAATATTGATAATTTATTTGTGACATGTGTGAATTAATTTCACATAAATCTAACACACAGTGTGGTCAATATGACTTAAAGTGCATGTTTTTAGTTTAAAAGTGACATTTTAGTTCAAAACATGTGTCACATACTCAAAATGATCAAACACACACATATTTTTTTTTATTTCTAAACATAGATTCATGGTTTTTTTGTGAAATGTAGGAATCAACTGCATGTCAATTTGATGCATGGTGTGACTGGTATGATTGAAAGTGTGTCATATACTCAAAATAGAGAAAACGTGTTGAGTGTGTCACGTTACTTTATAATATATTTTATTATGTGTATATTATATTTTTTATTTATGTATTATGTTTTATCATTAATGTTTTCCTTTTTATTTATTTTTTATTTATACATTATTATATCATATGTATGTTTTATTTATTTATTTCTAGCATTACTAAAACAATCATTGTTTGTATTATAGGTACAAAATTTTATACGATGTGGATTTCATGTGTTTGATAACTAGTAGCGCGATTGAGCCCTATTAGAAGGGGGTCCCATGGGTACACTACTACGTATATGCCCTTTAACAGCGCACAGATAGGATTTTAACAGCACTAAAAAAGCACTATTAATCACAGCTCTGATAAAGGGGGCCTTTATCCACACTAAAAAACAATAATAAAGGACCCCATTTATCAGTGTTTTTTAGCACTGATAAAGGCCACCTTTATCAGTGCTGTTTTTAGTGTTGATAAAGGCCTAACTAGCTGCAATGTGCTATTAATATAACAATACACCCGGCAAAAACCTGTAATTTCAAACAATGCTATATACAGCCCGTAATTTCAAACAATTCAATATACATTTAATTGAAATCATGAATACAAAAAATTCCACCCATGTTATATATTAAAAAATACTACTATTTACATTTCAAATAATGTTTTATATTATTACATTTACAATTATCCAATAAACATTTAAAAAATAATAATATTTCATCTTTTGATGCCCGTGATCCCCCCTCAAAAATGTCCACCCATGGTATCACTTGCTGAACAAATTATCTCAACCTAAGCAAAAGATTATGCCTATATAAGAAAACAAATATTATGTTAGTAATAATATAAATAAATAAATTAAACATTATTATGAAAGAATATATTAATAAAATGTAAATATTTAATAAAAATGACACATTTGAAGTCATGTCGGTCACACCATGCGTCGTATTGAGTTTTAGTTGACTTCTACACGTCACAAATGACTCATGGATCATTGTCCTGAAATATCAAAATAATCTGAATGTTTTTTCTGGGTTTTTAGTATGTCTCTTGTTTTTTTTACTTAAATTAATGTCAATTTTAAATAAAAAGATACACTTGGAGTCATATCGGTCACACCATGCGTCGAA
This sequence comes from Viscum album, assembly GCA_963277665.1. Lineage (NCBI taxonomy): Eukaryota > Viridiplantae > Streptophyta > Magnoliopsida > Santalales > Viscaceae > Viscum > Viscum album. The sequence goes on from OY728127.1 coordinate 2,028,936,056, forward strand.
TTGAGTTGCGACTAATTCCTACATGTAACAAATGAATTATATATCATTTTATTAAAGTATCAAAACAATTCTAATGTGTTTTCTCAGTTTTTAGTATGTCAGCTTTATTTTTTTACTAAAATATCATTTCGAACTGTAAACACGCATTATAAACCATACTAGTCACATCATGAATCGGTTTTACATGAGACTACTTTATACACATCACATATGACTTATGACTTGCTTTCCTAAATTATCAAGACAATCAAAGTGTGTTTTCTTGATTTTTAGTGAGTAACATATTTTGAACTAAAATGTTAATTTTAAATTGATAACAGACACTTTTAGTCATACCAGTCACACCATGTGTCGTATTGAGGTGTGGTTGATTCCTATACATCAAAAATGACTCATGTATAATTTTAATAAAGTATCAAAACAACCCAAATGTGTTTTATCAGTTTTCGGTATGTCACTTGTTCTTTTTACTTAAATTAATATCAATTTTAGATAAAAATACACACTTAGAGTCATACCGGTCACACCGTACATCGTATTGAGGTTTTTTTGACTCCTACACATAAAAAATAACTCATGGATAATTTTCCTAAAATATAAAAATAATATGAATGCATTTGCTCAGTTTTTGGTATGTTGGTTGTTCTTTTTACTTAAATTGATGTCAATTTTAAATAAAAAGACACACTTAGAGTTATACCAGTAACATTCTGCATCGTATTGAGGTTTGGTTTACTTCTAAACGTCAAAAATGACTCATGGATCATTTTCCTAAAATATAAAAACAATCCAAATGTGTTTTCTTAGTTTTCAGTATGTCACTTATTGTTTTACTTAAATTAATGTCAATTTTAAATAAAAAGACACACTTGGAGTCATACCGATCACACCATGTGTTACATTGAGGTTCATATGATTCCTAAATGTCAAAAATTACTTATAGGTCATTTTCCTAAAGTATCAAAACAATTTGAATGTGTTTTCTCGGTTTTCAGTATGTGAGTTGTGTTTTTTTACTAAAATGTCATTTCAAACTAAAAACATGCATTATGAGTCATACCAGTAACATCGTACATCGGTTTGATGTGATACTACTTCATATATGTCAAGAATGACTTATGAATCTATTCCTGAAATTATAAAGTCAATTGGAGTGCATTTTCTTGGTTTTCAGTGAGTGACATGTTTTGAACTAAAATATCAATTTAAAACTGATAATAGACACTTTTAGTCATACTGGTCACACCACACATAATATTGAGGTGTGGTTGATTCCTACACATCAAAAATGACTCATGGATCATTTTCCTAAAGTATCAAAACAATATTAATGCGTTTTCTCGATTTACAGTATGTCACTTGTTCTTTTTCCTTAAATCAATATCAATTTTAAATAAAAAGACACACTTAGAGGCATAACTGTCATACCGTACATTTTATTGAGGTGTGTTTGACTCATATATGTCAAAAATGACTCATAGATCATTTTCCTAAAATATTAAAACAATCCAAATGTGTTTTCTTAGTTTTTAGTATGTCAGTTGTTCTTTTTACTTAAATTAATGTAAATTTTAAATAAAAAAGACACACTTGTAGTCATACCGGTCACACTGTGCATTGTATTGAGGTGTGGTTGAATCCTACACATCAAAAATGACTCACGGATATTTTTCCTAAAATATCAAAACAATTCTAATTTTTTTCTTGGTTTTTAGTATGTCACTTGTTGTTTTTACTTAAATTAATGTCAATTTTAAATAAAAAGACACACTTGGAGTCATACCAGTCACACCATGCTTCATATTGAGGTGAGGATGATTAATACATGACAAAATGACTTATAGATCATTTTCCTAAAGTATCAAAACAATACAAATGTGTTTTCTCGGTTTTTAGTATGTCGGTAGTGTTTGTTTACTGGAATGTCATTTCAAACTAGAAACATGCATTATGAGTCATACTGGTCTCATCGTGCATCATTTTGATTTGATACTACTTCATACACATCACAAATGACTTATGAATCACTTTCCTAAATTATCAATACAATTGGAGTTCATTTTATTGGTTTTAGTGAGTGGAATGTTTTGAACTAAAATGTAAATTATAAACTGATAATGGGCACTTTTAGTCATACCGATCACACCTTGCATCAGATTGAGGTGTGGTTGATTTCTACACATCAAAAATGAATCATTAACCATTTTCATAAATTATAAAAAAAAAATATGAATGCTTTTTCTCGATTTTCAATATTTCACTTGTTCTTTTTCATTAAATTAATGTCAATTTTAAATAAAAAGGCACACTTGGAGTCATACCGGTCACACCATACATTGTATTAAGGTAGTTTTGACTCCTACACCTCAAAAATGAATCATGGATTGTTTTTTTAAAGTATAAAAATAATCAAAATTCATTTGCTCGGTTTTCAATATGTCACTTGTTCTTTTTACTAAAAGTAATGTCAGTTTTAAATAAAATGAGACACTTTGAATTATACTAGTCACTTGTTCTTTTTGCTCAGTTTTGAGTATGTCATTTTCTCTGATACCAACTATATTGACCCAATAATTTCATACATAGATATCACATCTTATTAGATTAATATTCCTTACATAACATAATGATGCATGCCATAATAGTTTAGGTCTAATGCTTTTGGAAACATGGAAACAGAAAGAACTAGTTCATAAGAGTATCTCATTAAGTTATTATTTACTAGAAACCTTCTTAGACATACCATTTCTAAAACCATTATTAATAACCTAAGTATATGAAACATAAAAAAAGGGTGATCATAGATGCTAAATAAGTGTAAACAAAGGATATATCAATGATCATATAAGGATAACATGAGTATAAAGATGTTAGAAGGTGATATTAACATTAGAAATTCATACCCTGCATATCATAGATCATAATAATGAGTCAAAAATCAAATCATGGTAATTTATAAGACATTAATATTAAAGGATAAAATAATATTATAAACTAAAAACATACACTTTGAGTCATACCAAGCACACTGTGTATCAGATTGAGGTGCGGCTGATTGAGCTATGGCTGATTACTACAACGATCGGGAAAATGTTCATGCCATATATTTTGGGAAGTCATACTTTGCATTCAACTAATGATAAATCCATTGGTAGATTCATCCTTATAATTCACTTCACATTTCATACAACATGGGGTTTCATCTTCCACCTGAAAGGAACATGTTCTCTCTTTTCTGGCTTGTTGTAGATAGTTAAAAGGAAGGTATGAATTCCCAAGAGATCTATAAAAAAACTAAATAAGTATTAGATAAAAATGATAATGAAATTAACTTAAAAATAATAGATAAAATGATGAAAATTTTAATTAAATAAATAAAAATACACACTTTGAGTCATACTGGCCACATCATGTGTTACCATGCTTTCCATTTTCTTTATTTATCAAAGTGGAAACTCTTCCTTATCGACATTTATCACTTTCCTTCAAGTTCCCTCAACTACTATTGAAGTAAAGTGATAAATGTAAACAATTCAGGGGTGATAAGGTTTTGAGGGAGAATGAGTCTGTGGAAGATATTTTCTGCATGAGTAGTCAAACATTTAATTTAGATTATGTTAATGCAGTAGAGAATATATAAAATAATGATGAAAAACATAGTATATTAAAAAAAACTTTACCTTCTCATTGAATTCTGAGTTGTATCCTCAAAGTCCAATCTCTCATGAGCATGATCAATTTCGAACGAACCACCCCAACTTGAACAAAGGAATCCATCAGTATAAGAAAAAAATATTATGTGAGTAATAATTAAAAGAAGGAAATTAAACATAAATATGAAACAATACACTACTTCTATGTAAGTCCCATATTAATGTTATTTGTGTACATTCTTCCCTCAGGTATGATTCCCATTCATTTCTGAGCACATCTATATCATCTTGTGAATATGAGTCTTTTCTAAAGTCATAGTAGTAATAGAAAAATATAAATACACAAAGGATTAATAAATATTTTAAATAAAATAATAATTATATTCTAAAATACCTCTTCAGGGATTCTAGTTTTTTCATATAATATGATCTCTCTCATATATTTACAAACATAATAACCACAATCTTTTCCATTGGTTTGTTTCAGACACTACACAAACATTGAGTAGAATAAGTAATTTGTTTTGATATGTGTTTGTATAGTGAAATATAATTATATATACCCTAATACTTGTCTAGTCATAGAACTTGTCTTGGTCCTCATGCTTATCCCCTGTCTCATTCCTTGTTTTTCATGATATTGATTCACCACCCTATCATAATATAATCCTCATTAAAAGATAATATAAATTATAAAAATTAATTTTTGGTTCTAAAACATTGGATGAAGTGTATTAAAAATTAAAAATTTCCATCATGTGTGGATAGTTTGTTGGATATCCATCCATTGAATCCAAGAAATAAATCTTTGGAGTATCCAAATTTACCGTAATGAGCATCCAATACTACCTAAAAACACAAAAAGGAATAAGTAATGAAATAAATGAAAATATATTTTATATGATTAAATTTTATAATTTTACCCCTACATCATTGGTATTAAATTGATTCTTACATCTAAAATTTTAATTTTAAACAATTTGATCAAACCTGCCACTATTTCATCTTTTTTTGTATCTATTTTTGGTTGTTCTATAGAGGTGATGTGAGGACTAACGAGTCCAAAAAAATTTCATGAGAAAATCCCTTCAATTGTTTTTCATATATATACCTTAAAAAAAATATGAAATGTATTTAGTCATAATTAATATAGTATATTATCTTTTGTAAAATCAAATCATGAAAACATACCTCATGTATATATTTACAACTAAGTTTCCTAGCCAATCATAATTGAGGATTTCACTTACATTCTCAACACCAATGAAGTATTGAACTTCCTCTCCATACATATTTTCTTCATAATCAACTATATGACTACTACCATCTTTTAACTTTTTATCCACATGAACCTTCAATGCTAGTAAATGCGGATATAGAATAGGTAGGGTAATGGTGCTGTCGGTACATCTTTTCGATCGGTTGGTCAATCATTTAGATGGTTTTGTTCGGTCTTTTATTTCACCCCTTACCTTTTTCCTCTTGTAGTAACATTTATCAGTTTAGACCTTTTTCATTAATTATTAAAGTTTTATCTTGAAAAGTAAATTGGAAATGAATACCTATTTGTCGACATGTTTTTTTACAAGATGTAACAGCCATGCGATGAATGTTCCAATAGATTTTTCAACCATATTAATATATTTATCATCAATTGAAACAAGTATCTCAGTGCACGGATCATGTTCTATGATAATAAACATTCTCACATGACCTTTTGGCAGTGTTCTGTTGTGTAGAATGTCATTTTGAATCCCTCACTACAAGGCAATAGGGTGGGTGTTGATAGATATAAATCATAGTCATTATAACCCTGTAGAATATCAGTACAGGAAAGGTATCAGTGTTTGTATGATTCACATTTCATAGAAACATTTCTTAAAACATTGATTACCTAGGCTAATATATCTCTTTCAGGGAAATGGATCACCTCATAGCTAGTTGGGGTGGGGAAGGATCTCCATGTGGTGGTTGTTCTTGAGTTTTTTCTTCTCTTTGCTTCCCTCCATAAAATTTTACATCGTCTCTCTCTTCCATTGGAATTGTTATTCAAGGCTAGCTAGTCTTTCTCTTATTTGTTTCATTTCTTCACTTTGATAATCCTCTTGTTTTTTTTATCAAAATATGTTCAGGGTGTCACCCCAAAACCCACACTTCTGACGTGGCCATACTGTTCTGGACACTTCAAGACCACTGATAGTATGTGTTCATCCGGTACAGGTGTTATTGATTCATGTGACTATGTCAAATATAAAATATAGGAAAATAAGTTATCATTGTTATGTAATATTGATTTAAATCAAAATAAATTTTTATTATGTAATACTTATACATGTTTCCCATATTTTTTTGTGTTTTCATCTATTAGTATCCCATCTTTATTTACTCATCCTCCTTCCATAGCACATAGTGTGGGATGGAATTGGTTTTGGATTTAGATCCATAAATCTACATATAAATAGAGGAACGTAATTATGGTGTTGTTTAATGTCACGTAAAATTATTATGGTAGATTTAAACTATGCACCATTTTTTTCAAGTGAAGCGTACCCTATCCTTGCTTTATGGTAAGGGTACGCTGGTTTTGTTGCTCATTCCTTATTTCCATCACTCAGTTTTTGTTTCATAAATAAAAAATTATCAATCAAAGTGATGAATGAATGTATCTTTATACAATGTATTACTATCCACAATGTGCCTAAAAAGACACATCTGCGTAATGTCTAGTAAACGCATTACATGCTTCTTGGGTTATCAGGTGTTCATGGATAAGTGATGGGTGCGGGTTTATTTTCCCTTTAGCATATTTAAGATTATTTCTAGTTATAATTGTGTGAAATACTTTGTGAATCCTTCAAAAAAGAATTAATACATATTTCTTATGGTAGTAATCCACTATAAATGAACTTTGTAATGGATGATGAAGAGTAAGTCAATGTTTCGTTATTTTATTTCTTATTAAAATAAATAAATGATATCATAATGTTATTGTAATCTCTTCCCAAATCAGTGTATTGAGCACGGTCACAACATAGTGCTATGAATCTACATCAATAGGCATGTGTTTTTGAGTGATGATTACAAAATAACTACTGAAAATGGCCTTGTTGAGGTTAACATACGATCCCTGAGCATTCCATTTGACCTCATATTTAATGCCTTTGATTTTCTCCTTAATGATTTTTGTTAACACCATAAAACTATAGTGCTCTTTTTTTTTTGCATCGTCAGGCCTTCATCGCCTACCATTTCCTTAGATTCAACATCATCAACATGTTCCTCTATAGCAATAGCATCAACATATGTACATGGTCATTGTACCTATACATTGGGAGAAACATCTGGTTGAGAAACCTATTGTTCCTTGGGATTGGGAGCACCAATATGTATAGAAGGTCATTGTTCCTCTACACTACGAGCAGCAACTGGTTGAGAGACCTTTTGTGCCTTAGGATTGGGAGCACCAACACATGCAAAAGTCATTATCTGTAGAAGTGGTTTAACATTTAATTTATATTGCATAAATGCAGTTGTGAAAGGATAATAACATGAGGTAACATGATGAATATTACAAAAAAAACTATAACCTGGTTATTGAACTCACTTTTTATTTTTTAAAGTTTGAAGGGATTTGATCCCTCTATCGACTATCCAAATCACTTCATTATGGTCTCCTCTTACATACAAAACACTATCTACATTGGGACCACTTCAAAATGATTGTGATGCCCCAATGAAAGGGTCTTCCTCAATTGAATTTTCATTTGACCCTTTAGTGGTTTTGGTCAATAATAGAACAATTTACCACTTTTGGTTTTCAAGATCTGGAACATAAAATACTTGTATTTCTCGTGATTCCATTATAAACGGTTCTTCTTTGTACCCTTCCTTACTGAAATAAACTTTCAGAAATCTCAATTCATCTATTTTAATAGAAATCTTCTTATCAACCCACTTTCATTGAAAAATGAGAACTTGAAATGTTGTATAATCCAACTACCATATTTGTTTAATGATGTCAAAGTATGACATATTCACATAAATTATATTTCTTTCCTTAGTACCAGAAACATGCATTTCCTAAACCATAAGTGTAACTCTACTATTTTTCATGGTAATGTATTCATCATGTTCATTTTTATATAATGTATAACCATTAATTACATAACCATTGTAAGATAATACATACACACTTGGTCTTTCAACTAGCCACTGGATTCATTCTAAAATTGAATCTGTATTTTCATCTAACTCCTTGAAAATATGGTCTTGAAACCATCCTATAAACTGTTGATTGTGTGTATTTGATATCCATCTTTCAATCCTTGATGGATTCAAATGCCTAAGAATTTCTTTTTGGGTTTCAACATATGGGGAAACCTCCAAACTATTATGCAAAATGTAAAGGTGGGTCTGCTCCTGATCTATAATATTTATTGTGACAACATCTCTTCCATAAATTCCTTCACCCACAAGCTACCAAATGTGATGAGATTTTAGTATACCAATGCTTTCCAAACTAAACAAGTATTCAATATAGAATTCAATAGCTTCCTCAACAATATATCGCTCTACAATACAACCCTCTAACTAACTTCTATTTTTGACATACCCTTTCAAAATATTCATATGTCGTTCAATGGGGTAAATTAATCTATAGTGTATAGGACCACATAGTTGAATCTCTCTCACTAAGAGAACCATCATATCAAAGAATTTTGGCAGGTAGAACATTTCCAATTCACATAATATGATGACAATTTTTCTTTCCATAGTTGGAAATTTCGTCAGGTCTATAAATTTTCTGCATATAACTTTGAAGAATAAATAGAGTTTGGTTGATGTATGATGGATATTCTTGGAAAAAATGAAATGTAAATCTATAGTGACTAGGTATTGCATCAAAACATAACAGTCGTGTGATTCCAGACCCTTTAACTTTAAATTGATCATTAAAACTATGTTCTTGATATTCAATGAATACCCCTCTAGAACCTTTATATCATTCAAGAAGTTGAAAAACTAATATCTCTCCTTCCTGGAAAAGAGTGTAAGTATCTGAAGGAATAAAAATTCATTTTTCACCCTTCATTTATTCCAAGTCTTCTTGTATTCCCATGTCAACCATGTCTAACCTAGCCTTAATTCCATCCTTTGTTTTGTTAGGTGCATTTAGCAACGTGCTGATGACATTATCACATACATTATTTTAAATATACATAAGATCAATAAAATTCCTAATGTATAGAAAATTATAGTATGGTAATTCAAAAAAAATTATCACTTTTTTCAACTGGTTTTAGTAAGGCTTTTTTAGAACAGTTTACCAAAATTAGTGTCCACATATTTTAATTTCTCAAATAGTTGATCACCTGTTAGTGGAGATGGTGTTGTACATTCTTCCAAACTTCCATTTAATAATGTTTTCCAAGATTGGTACTTATGTCATTGAGGTATAAATATGAAATTTCCCTAAAACATGATTTTTTATGAATGTTTCAACCTAATTAATTGTGTACCTTATTCATAAATGGAAAACCCTTGAGTTACTTTAAAGCTATATCCTAAAAATTTTACATAAGAAAGAAAGTAATTTATCATCTCATACAACATGGATCTCAATGTGAAATATTAATTTATGTGATTATCATACAATGTAACACCTGAATCCCACAATAATTTCAAATCCTCAATAAATGGATCCAAATAAACATCAATATCATTACCTAGTTGTTTTGGTCCCTATATAAGAATAGATAACATGATGTATTTTTGTTTCATGCATAACCACAGTGGTAAGTTAAAATTTACCAACATAACTAGTCATGTACTGTGAGTGCTATTTTGAAAACCAAAAGGATTCACTCCATCTATAAATAATGCAAGATGAAGTTTTCTTGGATCGTTTCCAAATTTAGGATACTCATGATCAATTAACTTCCATTGAGGATAGTCTATTGGGTGACTTAGTTTCCCATATTTATTTCTTATATCCACATGCCACTTTAATTTCCCTGCAGTCTCGTCACTTCTATATAAGCATCTAAACCTTGGAATGATTGGAAGTACCATACAACTTTCATAGGATAGGATTCATCTTTCTTGTATTGAGAAGTGCCACACTTTGGGAATTCTGTAAGTGATTTTTGGTCCTTTTAAAATATTATACAATCATTCATCCAAGCATGTATTCTTTCAGAGATCATATCCATCGAGCATAGTATTTGTTTGGTGACATATGTTCGGATCAGGAGATCATTATCTTCTGGGAGCATGTCATTCAAGAGAGCAAGTAGTTCCATAAAACTAGCGTCACTCCATCTATTGCTTGATTTCAAATTATACAGCTTTATTATGGCTTACAATGTTGTATATTTAGTGCAACCAACATACAATGGCATCCTTGCACAACTCTTTGACTTCTCAATCAATTTTTTGAAATCAAAAAGTTCATCTATAACTGTCCTTGCCATTTCCTCAATAAAATATTCATTATCATTTTAATCTTTAATCACATACTTGATATATTATTCTTCATTTTCCACACTTGTAATCATATCATATGATCCATAAAATGCAGTGTTATCCCATCCACTAGCTATATTAGCTTTTTCCCCATGTTTATTCCAACATTTATAACTTTGGTCTATTTCATGACAGATCTAGTGTTCTTCTAACTCCTTTGGACTTACTTGTCTTGAATAACAATAGTGTAAACACAGAAAAAGGATTTTAGAAGGTTCATATACATGATATTTTTCAAACTTGATAAACTCTTTCACTTAATCTTCATACTCTTTTGTCATACGATTGGAATCCATACATTATTTATTCATATTCATCCTATTTGATTTTATAATATTAATATTTAACAAAATAAATACACAAAAGGGTAATTTTAAATAAGGGGAACTCAAAATTTGAATGATAGTCATTACTGAATTTTTTTCCTAAGACTCATCCCCTTAGAAGCTAACACCAACCCAGAAAGAAGATGTAATTGTAGAGGACTCTCCTAATTTAAACCATGTAGGTGATGTTGGATGAAAAGTAGTTTTAGGAGTTTCAATGGGATTAAACATTAATTCACCTTTTAAGGGAGTGAGGTAATGATGGATATCCTATGGGTTGGATAGAGTTAGTGAAATTCCCTTTCCATGGTGTTATTATCGATCTAATTGTATTCCCTATATAATGTAATGCTTTTCCTAATTATATAAAAATATAAACTTAAAATATTATAGAAAAACTAAATTTCACATGTCCTTTGAAAACTATTTATAAAATCACACTTGAAATCCCATTAAAAAAACTAACCATTTACACAAATTCCTCTTTAAAATAACACCCTTTTTTAAAATAACCCAATTAGTTCCAAACACTCTTTCACAAAGCCACAATTCCTTTTTTTAAAGCATTAAAGGAAACTTCATGACCCAACAATATCAATCATTTAAAATGAGTTAAAATCATCTATATTTTACAAAATTTCATTTAAAACTTCACACACCCCTTGTTAAAATGAAACCAACGTTAAATTCACTTTCAAAACATTCACATACCTTTATGAAAACCAATCGATTGAGTTGACAAACACTTGGCATGCAACCTAAGTCCATGAAAAGTGTTTAAATCATTTTAAAATCTTTTTAAAACCCAAAAAAGTGTATTTTTAACACATATAATTTTTTAAGAAACATTTAAAAACACTTGAATCATTTTAAAATATCCACTTAGGCATTTTCACAGACATAAATCCCAAGAGAATCACTTTATAAAAGATACATGAATAAAAAATAACCAACATTTTATAAAATATAAAGCTATAAAAGGTTTATCATGTAAACTTAGTAAAGCATCCATTTAAGAATCAACTTACACATCAACATTAATAATTAAACATGATAAATTTTCAAATATATATTAGAAATCCATACAAAGAAAACACCTCGATTCATCCCAAGTCAAATAAGTGTAGTATGATTCTATAACATTATTCCAAAGGTTGGTGTAATAATAATACTTTCTATAATAATTTGATATTGTGATCCCCACCATTGGATATCCCTTATCCATGTCCAGTGAGTACCGTCCTACCTAAATTTTATTTTCACCCATATATTGTTAATTATAAGCTACGATAGTTAGAAAAAATTAACCTATAACATGATCTTTATTATAATTTATATAAGAATTTGTGATGTTTCATGCTTCCATTTTCTAGTTATATTGATTATCCTTCACCACAACACTAGAGTCCCAATGGATATGTTCTATAGTAAGTGACCGCACTCGCAACCATGAAACACTCAGGTTCCAGTTTACTAGAAACACTACATTATCCCAATGATCCTTCACTCACACAAAATAAATTAGTTGTACACCCCAAGAACAACTTATATGTCTCTCACATTAAGTATTATTTATTCCTTCCTTTATAAATACACCTAAGAAAATATATGAGCATGAACCCATTACATAATCAAAAATTCCCCATGTTTCATTCTGTTTACACAAAGAATTTCCCTATGCCACTCATCATTGGAAGAAACTATGTTTTTTTCCTAGTCCTTTTAAGTACATCATGTATCAATTCAAAATAAGAAAAGAAATATGGTGATAAACTAATATATGATATTATTTTCCAAAGTATATTTTCTAAAATCTTCAAAAAGACTTTATAAATGACATTAAAAAGACTAGTCATTCTAAAATTCTTAATTGAACTCGGATAAGTAACCTCTAGAATCAAAGTTATGAGAGTATCATTATAAGTCTCAAGATAATTATTACCTCTCTAAAACTCATTCATGAGGTTAACAACATCAAGTCCCAAAATAATTTAGAACCTTTTAAAGAAAATTTCATGAAGAAAATATAGGTTAGGTACCTTTAATGGATGCATCATCCTAAATTCCCTGACCAATTCATAACATTGAATATCAATAGTTAATAATTCATTCATATAATTTGTTAAAGTTGTAATAAAATAATAGTTTATAAATTTAGATATAAAATTATGCTGAGAAGAAAATATGATTTGATAAAAATATGTTATTAAATTAATAATGCCTTCATTTGTATCAACCCACATACCATTATCAACCTTTAACCATGAAATATAGTTATTAATCCATCTAAAAATGTATTTTTTATAAACTAATGAAGTGTTTTTATATACTTCATTATTATAAGCAATCCTTGATCTTAAATTCCAATCTTTTATCTATTTAGTAGTTTAGTATCAAGTTAGTTTTCTTGGAATGCAATTTTGTCTATAGAATCATCATTCAAAAGAACTCCATGAATACTATGATTATTTATCTCAAAAATAATTAATCTTATTATTAATGTTTTAATATTTAGTAATGCCCCATCTATATAGGTCTTCGGTAATCACTTGAATTATATCTTTAATGGTCAACCAAGAAAAAATTTAAAAACCTAACTTATTTTTTAAAACTTAGGTATCATGGTTTATTATCATGGTATCATATTCAATGAAAAAGTCATGGAAAAATTAAAATCTCCAATTATTGAGAATATAAATTATTTTATGGTTATGAATTCATCAAAAGTTATAACAAAGTTTTTCATTATTCCATGACCTTAGCAAAACCAATCCAAAAGATGGTTAATTAACCAGATGATTATTAAAGGATTTCATTATTCAAAATCCATAGTAGATGATTATATAAGGTTTTATACACATATAATTATATAAGTTTTTGAAAATAGAATATTATTTCACAAAAAGAAGATGAATATTTCACCATAATATTATTTAAGGCTTTCATTATTCCAGGTTATCAGTAGACAAAAATTTAAGATTACATATGTTGAGAAGTCAATCGATTCGATTCTAACGAATCTAATCCATCAATTGAAAACCTATCCAAAATATTATTATAATTCACCATATATAGAAACAAAATTGTAAGGAGAACAAATATATTAAATTAAGACATTAAAACATATATAGATGATTAAATCTACCCAATGTAAATGAATTGAACAACCAGATTCATCAGATCCACCAAAAAAAGATTATCCAAAAAATGTATAACAATTTGATCCATTATATTTAAAATAAGTTTATATATAAAATCTCATTACCTTTATTTGGTAAGTTTTCCATTTTTATAAGTTTCCTTTTGGTTTAAAGTCCTTAGAAGTGTTTTTCTAGACTTTTTGCAGGCTATGGGGCAGGTACACGTTGTGTACCAGAGGTACACATCATGTACTGGTTGTTGTGTACAAGTCCTAAAGGGGAGAGATCATGCTGTGAGAAGGTACACATCATGTACTTAAGGTACACATTGTGTAGGGTTTAAATATTATTATTTTTTACCTAATTTGATAGGTTTTTCAGCATACTTATCCAATGTGGCATACACGACGTGACCAAGGGGTACACATCGTGACTCGGCCTACACCCAGCTTTAAGTCATGTGTGTGGCTATTTTGTTTCATTCCTTTCATTGGATCTTCATTTCTCTTGACCCTAGACCCTTGTTAGGTACACCCCTCCTTAAATATTGATCTGATCAGCTTTGGATCATTGTTGTGTCTGTGGTGCGACTCTTTGGGTAAGTTTTTTTTTCTGGTTCTTACTTACGGTTAATCATGATAGCACCCTAGATTTTCATTATCGGATCTTCTGATCTAAGTTGAAGTATTCTTGTTGTATTATTATAGATCCATTATGAGATCTCATTCTGAAGGTCTTTTCGTTCTTTAGTTGTGGTGCGAAGGATGTTTGTTCTTGAGGTACATGGTCTTTCTTCTATCCACCAACCCATTGTCTTCTAAATTGAATCAATATTGATGTAGATTTGATTCTAGGTACTTCGTTGATAGTGATGGGTTTCATTGCTTTTGGTTTTTTAGTTGTGGGAATGTATGACATGAGATTTGAGGTAGGTGGTTTCATCCCAATTCGGCCAATTTGATTACCATTGTATTGCTTGATTTATTTCAATTGATTATTTAAATTCAATTACTTAAACTTGATTTTTGTTGCTTTGATAAAACCTAATTCCAGTGAATTGGGAGATTTGAAATTGTTTTGGCATAAAAAATTGGAAAAACCCCAATTCCATTGAATTAGGGTGGGTTTGTGGAAATTGGTTGATTTAAATTGTTAAATTTAAATTTTGGATTTGATGGAAATGTTTTTAATTAAATTTTTGAATTTAATTGTGGAAATTAATTGTGGAAAGAATGGAATTGGTTTTTAATGGATTTCAAACTCATGAAAATGGATTAAAATGATTTCATAGAAACTCAGTGGTTTTATCTTGTGAAAGAGGCATGTTTTTGAATAAAACCTATTTTAGTTTTAAAAGGAAAGAAATTGGAATTTTTGAAATGGAATAATGGGATTTATTATATTTTAAGAAATATCAAAATAAATTTCCCATCATATAAGAGCACATGAAATCCTTAGGTAGTTATTGAGTTATTTGAATACACTCTATGCTATGACAACGTTCTAAAACATACCTGTGGTTAGTCACATCCTTGATGGAAGGGTGATGAGTCACCTCTGGCCAGTGTTAAGGGGATGTGATTATACTCATTATTTTGTGTCCACTTAGAGAGTGTGGAATCCTATAGCTGGTTAATATTATTGTACCTTTTGTAATATGACCATGTTGCTCACTTTTTTATTTATATTTGAGATATAAATGTATGTCAATGTTGTTTGAACTACTTTACATGTCTACTGAATTTATATAAACTTATTTATATAAGTTTTTTACCTAATACATTATTTTATAAATATTCCATCTCTTTTAAAGTAAATCTTGTTCTTTAAAAGTATTTTCCACCATTTGAAAATGTATAGCATGTTTTGTTTAAATGTGCTTCTAAAATTCCAAACCTGTTCATTTTGAAAATTTAAAAGATTTTCTTTGGATAATATATATTTGGAATTTGTTATTGGATCTTTGGTGGTATCCTACTAGTCTTAGGCTCACACCCTACTTTTTCCTTTGGGTGTATGTAGACTTTCTTCTTCCAAGTTCGAGCAAAGGGAAAGGATCTCTTGGAGGTGGATTCAGCTGCTGAATTGTGGTCTTGGTGAGTTGTGTCCTTAGGAACCTAGGAGTTATTTTCCCATTTTAGTACTTTTGTTTGTATTACTTTGAGCTTTTATACCTTTCTATTTTCTGGTACTTTACCCCCAGTGGGGTTTTCCTTTGATATGCATGATGACTTGCTTATTTTACTTTTGCTATGTTTTATGGAAAATTTGTTCCCATTTGCATGTTATATGATACCAAGTGCTAGTCACCAACCCATGGGGATTGAAAATTCCCTTTAGTCCATGTTAGGGTCGACTCGGTTATCAATTTACTAGGGTAACCAGGATGGTTTGTGACAAATTGATATTAGATGAGGATGTTCATCTTTTTTCTTGAAGTCAGTATGCATTTTTAAAGTCTTTTCGGGACTTATGAGGTAGTTGCGATTGACTTTCTGGATAGCTCTCACTGTAATGAGCATTAAGTCACCAAAGGTGGTTAGGTAAATACATATTTTTTATTAGTTCTGGTCTTTTCCCTATTTACATTTGGATAGAGAGAAATCCAAATCTTGTTTGTTCTATCTGTGGAGAATTTATATTCTCTCTTGTTACTCATTTTGAGTTTTAACTAATGTTTTCCTTTTATCTACTGATGTGGTGTAGCATCATTCCTAGGAGAATACATTCAAATCAATATATTTATAGGATTCTACTAAATCTTAGCAAGAAAATATTATTGTTGATCTAAATCTAGTTGAGGTTATTGTGTGCACTATCCAAGCTCTGGGACATGTACCACCTCCAGTTCCCACTTAGGCCCTAGCTGTGGATCCTTAGGGGGGTGTTATTTGGAATTTTTCTTAAGAGTTCCTTTGATAGAAGACACCAGTATTTAAGGATCCACTGACCCTCATCATGCTAAGGAATGGTTGATAAAGATAGAATGTCTGTTTGAGTTCTTAGAGACACCTGTCACGATCAAAGTGAAGTGTGCCACCTTTGTGCTGGATAAACCAAGCAGGAGATGGTGGGACACAATGGTGATGACAGGGAAACATGAGGGCTTAGATTTTAAAGACTTCAAGGTTCTTTTCACCAACCATTTCTATCTATATTTAATGGATTTGGGTAAGTATGTAGAGTTCTTCAAGCTTGAGCAGGCTGACAGGACTGTGACTGAGTATTCAAATCGCTTTGCTGAGCTGGTACAGTTTTCTCCTAAGATTGTATCAAATGAGAGGGTGAAATCTTGATGGTTTTAATTGGGACTTCGATCATATGTCCTTTATTAGTTCTTCTTTTTATAGCTACCCACTTATATTGATGTGTTGTATAGGGCGATTATGGTTGATATGGACTTGGCTGGGAAGTCAGGGTTGACAGGAGTTCCTTTTTCTCCTAGTGGAAGTGTTGGTTCCTTTAAGGGAAAAAGGAAGTGTGATGGTTATTGACAGAAGAGTCATTTCAGACCTCCTACATATCCAGGAGTAAGTTCTCTGGTTTTCTATCATTATGGAAATCCAATAAATTCTAAGAGGGTTTACACTGAGGCACCTAAGTAATGTAGTTCCTACGGTCATTCGGGACACTTACATAGGTTATTTCATCACTTATCTACTCCGCATAGTGGGATAGGATCATCAGATCCTCCTAAAACTGTGGGGAAATAAAATGATTCACATTCAAAAGGGTTCCATCCACAGGTATCCAGAACAAATCTTCTTCACGTAGTGAAAGTGTCTCCAGAGGAAGCATACATGGTTCTAGCGACTGTAAGAGGTACCATTACTATTGATTCATCATTAGAGACTACTCTATTTGATACTGGTGCATCTCACTCTTTTATTTATACTTGTATCAGCAACCTGTTTAATCTTCCTATGAAGAAACTATCTTGTATAATTTATATTACTACACCCCTTGGTATAAAGAGAGGGCATGGTCCCTGTAGTCCTGGTTGTGTCTTCTTTCTATTAGATACCAAGCTAGCTTGGAGTTTTCTGGTTCTTGATAAGAAATATCATGACTTCATATTCAGGATGTATTAGCTCATTTCCAACAAATCCCAAATTGATTATTATCTTTAATGGGTCTACTTTACTACACTCAATGGTGTGCCTCTTGTTTTACAAGGAGATTGGGACCCAAGGTTGAGCAGATCCATACCTTCTTATCTAGAGTTAGAGAAAGTGATATCAGCATTTTCTTTTTATCTAGAGAGGGGTTCAATTAGTGTTGATATCCCTCCAGTTTTCATTGATTTTTCTGATGTGTTTCCTTCTATATTCTCTAATCCACCACCATTGAGAGAGGTTGAGTTTTCTATTGACTTAATGCCTAGAACTCAACCAGTCTCTATTCCTTCTTACCAAATGGCTCTAGATGAATTGAAAGAGTTGAAGTCCTAGTTGGACGATCTTCTTAAGAAATTCTTTATTCACCTGAGTGTGTCACCTTGAGAAACGCTAGTTCTCTTCACTAAGAAAGCTGATAGTTCTCCTCACCTTTGTGTCAATTATCAAAAACTCAATCGATTTATGATAAAGAAAAAATATTTTTTGCCAAGGATTGATGATCTATTTGATTAGATGAAAGGGGTGAAGTGGTTTTTGAAGATTGAACTTTTATCTGGTTACCATCAGTTGAGGATAAAAGAATCTGACATTCAAAAAAATTCCTTTCAGAGTAGGTACAACCACTATGAGTGCCTTGTTATGCCCTTTGGTTTAACAAATGCTCTTGCAGTTTTCATGAATTTAATGAAAAATATTTTCTATGAGTATCTAGATACCTTTGTGGTAGTCTTTGTGGATGACATTATTTTCTACTCTAAGTCCGAGGAGGATCATGTGCAATATCTGAGAACAGTTCTGAGTCTGCTGAGAAATCGCCGCCTTTATATCAAGCTTTCAAAGTGTGATTTATGGATTTGGGAATTGAAATTCTTGGGACACATAGGGTCTGAACAAGGTATATCATTTGATCCTGAGAAGGTGAATAATTTTATGACTTGGGAGCAACCACAAAATATATTCGAGATCAAGATATTCTTGGGCTTAGCTGGATATTACCGCATGTTCATGAAAGACTTATAAAAGTTGGCTTCTCTGATGAATGATCTGACTCAGAAGTGGAAAGTTTGTGTGAAATGATAAATTTCAGAGTTCTTTTGTCGAGTTGAAACATTTGTTGACTACTGCACCAGTATTAACTCTTCCAGAATCTGGGTAGGGTTATATAGTTTTTTGTGATACATCAGGTTCAGGCTTGGGATGTGTTCTTATGCATGGTGATCATGTAGTAGCATATGAATCTCGTTATCTTAGGCCACATGAGAATAATTATCCTACCCATGACTAGGAACTTGAAGGAGTGATTCATGCACTTAAGAGTTGGTGGCACTACCTTTTTTGAGAAATGTTTACAGTGTATTCAAACCACAATAGCCTAATTTATATCTTCTCTTAAAAAGATTTGAATCTTCGGCAGAGGTGTTTGGTGGAGTACCTATATTCTTTCAATTCTGACATCACCTATACCTCAAGGAAAGGGAATGTTGTTGCATATGTGTTGAGTAGGAAACATCCAACCCAAGCAGTGAAAGAGCCCTTAGAAGAGTGGAATCTGATGGCTCTCTTTTCATAGTTACATATTGGAGTTTGGGAGAAAGGGGATAAGGTTTATTTATCCAGCATTCAGCTGACATCTTCCCTTATCAAGTTGATTCTTCATGATCACCATCTTGATGATAGGTTCCGTAGTATTAGAGAATACCTTTATGGTGGGGAGACAATTTCCGTATGGTTGTCCTCCAAAGAGGGTGTACTATGTTATCGGAACCTCTTCATTATGTTGTTACCATCAAGGAAGGATATGATGGGAGTTTTACATAAATCCTAGTGGGTAGTGCACCCAGGTACCACTAAGATGTTCTATGATGTGAGGTAGTAGTTTTGGTGTCATGTAATAAGATGGGACATTTCTAAGTTTGTCTCTCATTGTTATACATGCCAGCAGGTTAAGGTCGAGCATCAGAAACCTTGAAGTTTACTTCAGCCACTTCCAGTCCCTACATGGAAGTGGGATGATATTTCTATGGACTTTTTGGTTGGGTCACCACGTACCCATAGAAAGAAGAATGTTATATGGGTTGTGATTGGCAGGTTAACCAAGTCAGCTCACTTCATACCCATTCGAGATACAGCCAAGGTTTAGGAGTTGGGAAGTCTCTACGTGAAAGATATTATTCATTTTCATGGAGTTTTATCTGCTATAGTCTCTGATAGGAAACCTTGGTTTCCTTCTCACTTTTGGAGAGGCCTTCATGAGGCACTAGGATCTTAGGTCTGTTTGAGCACGGCCAGCCATTTGAAAACGGATGGTCAGACAAAAAGAGCTATACATATTTTTGAGTATATGCTTTGCGCATTTGTTCTCAACTTTGGTGGGGCTTGGGATGATCACTTAGGGCTGGTTGATTTTTCTTACAACAATAGTTACTGGTCTACAATCAGAATGGCACATTTCGAGGAATTATATGGCCGACCTTGTAAATCTCTGTTGTGTTGGTCGGAGGTGGGTGAAAGTTCCTTGGTTAGACCAAGTTTGGTGCAATATACAACAGCTATGATTCAGCTGATTTTTTAGAGGATGTTGACAGCACAAAGCTGATATAAGTCTTATTCTGGTCAAATTTGTAGACCTTTGGAGTTTTCAGTTGGTGATCTGGTGTTCTTGAAGGTTTCACCCTAGTTGGGTCATCGACAGCTTGGGAGAAAAGGTAAGATTTATCCTCACTTTGTGGGAGCTTTTGAGGTTATTAAGAGGTATGGAAGGTTTTTTACCATTTGTAACTTCCATCAAAGTTGATGTCGATACATAACATGTTCCATGTATCACAGCTAAGAAAGTATCTATCTGATCCATCTCACATTTTGAGCTGGAGTGATCTTGAGATTGAGCCTGATTTATCTTTGACTGAGTAACCAGTCAGGATAGTTGATTCAGAGTCCAAGGTACTTCATGGGATAATGATAACTGTGGTTCGTGTACTATGGAAGCATGGATCTGATAGTCATGAGACGTGGGAATGTGAGGCACTGATGAGTGAGCAGTGACCTAATCTCTTTGGCATGGAAGCTTCTCCATAGGCTTTCTGGGGGAAGAATGTTTTTATGGTGGGGAGGTTGTAACATCTTGTTACTCTGATCGGGTAAATTTTCCCTTTTTCTAAGTTCCCTTTTGGTTCAAAATCCTTATAGTTGTTTTTTTTTTTTGGACTTTCTACATGTTACAAGGTAGGTACACATCATGTACCTGAGGTACACATCGTGTACTAGAAGTTGTGTACAAGTTGTGAAGGGGGGAGTACACGCTGTGAGCAGGAACATGTCATATACCTGAGGTACACATTGTGTAGGGTTTAAATATCATTTTTTTAACCTAAGGTGATGGATTTTTTGGCATACTTATCCAGTATGGCATACACGACGTGACCAAGGGGTACATGTCGTGACTCGGCCCGCACCTAGATTTGAGTCATGTGTGTGTCTATTTTTTTCATTCCATTCATCATATCTTCATTTCTATCAACCCTTGACCCTTCCTAGGAATTTTTTAGAGGTTCCCCTCCTTCCAGATTGATCTGATTGGATTTGGATCGTCATTGCATCTATGGTGCGGCTCTCCGGGTAAGAGTTCTTTCTGGTTCTTCCTTACGGTTAATTGAGATAGCGCCCTAGATTTACGTTATCAGATCCACTGATCTAAGTTGGAGGATTCTTGTTTCATTCTTCTAGATCCATTGTGTGATCTCATTCTTAAGGCCTTCTCCTTCATTAGTTGTGGTGTGGCAGATGTATGTTCTTGTGGTATGTGGTCTTTCTTCTATCCGTTGACCCCTTGTCTTTTAAATTGAATTAATCTTGACATAGATTTATTTCTATGGCCTTCATTGATGGATTTGTGTTTCATTTATTTTGGTTTTTCTGTTGCGGGCATGTGCGGCCCAAGCTTTGAGGTAGGTGGTTCTGTCCCAATTTGGCCAATTTGATTACCATTGTATTGCTTGATTTATTTTAATTGCTGATTTAAATTCAATTACTTAAACTTGCTTTCAATTGCTTTGATAAAACCCAATTATAGTGAATTGGTAGATTTGAAATGGTTTTGGCATGAAAATTTGGAAAACCCCCAATTCCATTGAATTGGGATAGGTTTGTGGAAATTGGTTGATTTAAATTGTTGAATTTAAATTGTGGATTTAACAGTGTTTTTAATTAAATTGTTGAATTTAATTGTGAAAATGGATTGTGAAAAGGATGGAATTGGTTTTGAATGGATTTCAAACTCCTGAAAATGTATTAAAAAGATTTGATAAAAACCCAGTGGTTTTATCATGTGAAAGAGGCATGTTTTTTAATAAAACCTATTTTGGTTTTAAATGGAAAGAAATTGGAATTTTTGAAATAGAAGAATGAGATTTATTGTATTTTAAGCAGTCTTAAAATACATTTTTCATCATTTAAGAGCACATGAAATCCTTAGGTAGTTGGTGAATTATTTGGATACACTCTATGCTATGACAACGTTCTAAAACATACATGTGGCAGGTCACATCCCCGATGGTAGGGTGACGAGTCACCTCTGGCCAGTGTCAAGGGGATGTGAGTATACTCATTTTTTTGTGTCCACTTAGAGAGTGAGGAATCTTATAGCTGGTTAATACTATCGTACCTTTTGGTAGATTACCATGTTTCTTCCTTGTTTATTTATATTTGAGATATAAATGTATACCAATGTTTTTTGAACTACTTTACATGCTTGATAAATTTATATAAACTGTTTTATATGAATTTTTTACCTAAGCCATTGTTTTATAAATATTTCATCTCTTGTAAAGTAAATCCTATGATTTAAAAGTATTTTCCCCCATTTGAAAATTTATAGCATGCTTTGTTTAAATGTGATTCTAAAATTCCAAACCTGTTCATTTTAAAAATTGGAAAACTTTTCTTTGGATAATCTATATTTGGAATCTGTTATGGAATCTTTGGTGGTATCCTACTGGACTTAGGCTCACACCCTACTTTTTACTTCGGGTGTTTGTAGACTTTCTTCTTCCAAGTTCAAGCAAAGGGAAAGGATCTCTTAGAGGTGGATTCAGCTACTGAACCGTGGTCTTGGTGAGTTGTGTCCTTAGGGACCTAGGGTTTGCTTTCTCATTTTAGTATAATATTTGGTGTCCTATAACCAATTGGTTGTAATTTAAATACATGGATATTTAATGTATTTAAATATTAAACATATTATTATATATTTTTCATTTTTATGCATGATTATGATGTAATAATGTTGTAGAGTATCTTTTGCATTGATAGGGTCATGGCAGTTCCACGCTATAATGAGAACCTTGAAATTCTATAACAATATTCTTAAATATAGTTCTACGGTTGGATGAAATACTATGATGGGATAGATAGCATGCAGACTATCAGGTGTGAGTACTCATAAGCATATGAAACTTCCTCTCATAAAGTTCACACTTGGTAATCTTCAAGACAGGAGATTATGAAAACAGACCTGCCAGTAGGGATTCCGCATGTTTTAGTGTCATTAGATATTTCTATCTACGAGTGTGTGTAATGATCCTTATACTTTAATATTATCATTAATATGTGTCATGACTCATGCACTTTGATTTACTGATGAAAGCTGTCATGCAGACAGTTGGAGAGAAGTAGGGTACGTTGGGTGTGTCACAAGTGGCATGTTATTAATGGATAAGTCGAGGAAGGATTTT
The DNA here is from genome assembly GCA_963277665.1 of Viscum album. Classification (NCBI taxonomy): domain Eukaryota; kingdom Viridiplantae; phylum Streptophyta; class Magnoliopsida; order Santalales; family Viscaceae; genus Viscum; species Viscum album. The sequence goes on from OY728127.1 coordinate 2,028,959,544, forward strand.
TCCCTTCCATTTATGGAAGTTGATATCTCAAAACTTTTATTTAAATATAACCTTCGCACGAAATTCCATGCCCATAGAGTAATAACTAGTTTATTTCAGGTAGTCAAAGAACGACGTATCAAGTACAAAGGTTGATGACACTATCATGAAACCTACTTGATGAGATATTGAGGCACAGGGATTATATTACATAGTGAGTGTTTGTATGTGGATGTCATTATTGTGACTTTAAGTTCTTTCTTTTGGGTTCCTTGACCAGTTGCTAGATAGTACTCTTGGACTTTAGGCAAGCCAGCCCAATGCCAATGAGAAAGAATCCTAGAGAGTCACGCACTAAGTGTTTCTGGTGGTCTCAGTTAAATTCTATTTGAATTTAATTAAAAAATATTATTCTCAAGATAGTGGAATAATTTTATTCAAGTTAAAATGATTTTATAAATTAAATAAATATTTATTCCCCAGATTGTGGGAAAAATATATTTATTTATTTTATTGAATATTTATTTACTAGTTTGTACATAAAATATTTATTTAAGAGAATAAATAAATTATTTATTTATTCAGGTGTTCAATAAATGGAAGTGGAGTTCAAGCGGACCAAGGTTGCTCCAATAGTAAAATAATTATTTTCAAGATGATAAATAATTATTTGACTAGTTGGCACAAATTAAAATAATGATGCTATTATTTTTTGATGTGGAATTTTATTTATAATTTTGTTTTGCGTAAGTTGGCGCACCATAAATAATGACGCGGTATTATTATTAATACAATGGGTTTTCTCTAAGGTTATGAATGTATTTAATTTTTGTTACATGATTAAATATTGTAACTGAAGCCCCGTGTCAATAAATATACACATACGTTTATTGTGTCATGTACCGAACTGCACGGCTGGCGAATTGAGAATTGTTGAGCTAAACAATTTCTCTCTCGAATCCTCTTCCCACCCCTCTCAAGAATGAGAGACATTCTTCAAGGCTGAAGAACAAGCGATCAAGAACAACCGGCATAAGACACTCGCTTCACCATACTAGCACCCGGAGAATGAGTGGTGCCGATCGGAGGCCATTGAAGCATGTGTGGATCACCGCTATAGGGATTCTAGTTTGGATCCTCACAAGTGCAATGAGATAATCTGAAAGGGTTATTCTGGATGATCAACATCATCAATAAAGAAAATACTAAAGATCCATGTGTTATTTTCTTTATGAAATTAATTAAATTAATTATAAACATGATGTGCAAGTTCCTCTCTAAAGGTTTCGAGCCTCTTCCTTCTTTATCTAAATCTTTGATTCTATTCCGTGGAGACTAGCATTCATCGTTGTATTGATCTCAGAATAATCATTGATCAGGGTAAAAATTAAAGATGGGTGTTGGCCCAACCACGCTTCCGCTACGCCCGGAACCTACAAGTGGTATCAAAGGGGTTACATCATAGTTTATAATTATTTAAATATTTCGTCAATGATTTACGCATTTAATAATTTAGTTGTTTCAATTCAAGTTAATCATTCTACAAATCTGAATCGCAAGATCTATTCCTCCTCTTTTGTTTCTCATTCACCTTAAAAAAATTATCTTTTATTTTAATTTTGATTAAAATAAAATAGAGGATCTCATCTGAAGGTGCCAAAGGTTCCTAGCCGTACAACACCAGAACACATGGAGTGTATTCATCAGTACACATCGTGCAGTTAAGGTTCAATTCACCAGGTCTATTCCTCCAAACCAAGCCATGTCATTAGAGTTTTTCTAAGTCTTAATGACTCTGTGAGTTAACCGGGAATAGGTGGCATATAGTTTCTTGATTACACACCATGTGTCCCACTTGACATGGCGTGTAGTCCCTTCAGGTTAGGGTTGGACTGTGTACCCCATACATGGATTGCTCGACTAGAGACCGTGTAATGAGGAACTACACGGAATGTGGCCCACTGGACACGCTGTTTACTCCAAAGATTTCTGAAGTACTCTCACACATCATTTCCTCAGGAATGTACTTTGGATGGACGATGAATAAGAGTACACACAGTGTAGTTGGAACTACACTCCATTTACTCATCCAAATTACGCAGATTTATTAAAATTTATTATTATATTATACAAACCGTTGAGACGTGTACCATCGTACAAGAATAAAGCTGAGGCATAACACGTGATAGGTGTTTTATATATATGTTTTTAATTTAACATTTTCATAATGTTCATTTCTACTCATTCGATGGTTATGAATAATAATTCACTGGGTTTTCTCCAAGGTACAAGTTACGTACAAAAATAATTTTAAATGAATTTATTTGTTTAAAATTATGATGGATGAGAATATCAAGAAAATTCAGAAAGGGGTTTAAGATAAAGGGATTGATTAATTAAATATGATAATTAATTGATTCGAGCAAGATTTATCTTAAACAATAACGATTAAATAATTGAATGCTAGTTTTATTTATGTGTAAATATTATTGCATGTATGGTTGATCATGAGCTGGACCAAGACCTTTTTATGTGGATTGTTTCTTTTAATTTATTTATTTAAATTAAATTTTATGTCATGTGAGCCTTATCCTCATTAATATGTAGGTCTTGCATGCCTAATTTTTATTTTATGTAAAACCCCTTTTTACCCCTCACCTGCATGTGAGTTAAAAATAAGGCATATGTAATGGATGGAACTCCCAAGCTAGTGGATGTTGTTCAAGTTGGAGCCAAGGCAAAATCAATCTCGAGAGATACAAAGGTGGACAGGTGGAAAGCTGTAAACATGAACCCAAAAGGTTCAAGGTGTTTCTCCCCTAGGTCATGGTTATTTTATCAACCGCTAGATAAACTAACCATTGGAAAATCTCATACCAATCCTTCCGTTACTTGATTAAGGACAAAAATAAATAAAACTATGTGTTTGAACAACCCTTGTTGGGACACTTACTTTTATACAGGAATCCCTTATGAAAGGTTTCGAGTTAACTTAACCATATTACATCAAGAGGAGTATTCCTTGCTAGACTTGGTGTAATATTGAAGGCAAGAGTTGAGGAAATCCAAAGTCGGGATTTAAAGGTTGCGGAGTCCACTCAACAGATCAAGGAGTTACAAGCCCACAGTTAGAAAAGACCTGTCTACATAAATATCTTCAAATATCTTGACTAACCCTAGTTTGGGTTATGCAAAGGGGAATATGGATTATTTCCACTAGAATGTCGTGGAAAATGGACATTCTGAATTCAATGGTGAGATCCATTGGGATTTGATAAAATAGTGGGAGACTTAATTTATTATTTCGCATAAAATGTAATCAAGAAAGTACTAATGATCTGCTCTTTTAATTGTAGAATAAAAATAACAAGCTTTTCAACCACACTATCCCTGCAATCAATTCTGGATAAAGACAACATCCTCACTAGTAGTAACTTCCAGTAATGGTTTAGACACCTTTGATTTATCCTACGCCATGAATGGAAGTCTTATGTGTTGTATTCAGCATTAGCTGATTTTCCTGCCAAAGAGGCAAGTGATGAGGATTTCCTAGTCTATGAGAAACATATGAATGACGTGGTTGATGTTTAATGTTTGATTCTATCATCAATTTCTAGTGATCCCATGAAGTCTCACGAAAACATGGATGCTTATAGCATGCTCTAGCACCTCTGTGGTCTTTACTATAAGAGAGAAAGATAAGAAAGGTTTGAGATCTCTAAGGCACTTTTTTAGAGTAATCTTAGAGAGGGTTCCCCAGCTGGGCCTCATATAATCAAGCTCATTAGATACAATGAGCTCCTGGAAGTTATATGGTTTAAAATCCCTAAAGAACTGGGCACTAATCTCATTCTCGCATCACTCCCTCAGAGATTCTTCAGCTTTGTTGTTAATTTTAGCATGAACAACATTGAGAAGTCTCTATCTAATATTTTTATCCTCATTCTCCGAGTGGACAAATATATGAAGCGTGAAAATAATTCTTTCCTTATGGTGAATAAGAGGAAAGGGGAGGAAAAGAGATTTAATCCCAAATATTCTTCACGGACTTCCAATAAAAGGAAGATCAAAGGGGGGTCAAGGGAACGGGAGGCTGTTTGTTTCACATGTGGAAAGAAAGGCCACTGGAAGAAGAACTGCACTCAGTCTAAGAAGAAAAGGGAAGCTTCAGGTTCATTTGTTATTGAATGCAATCTATTTGTTTCCACAAATTGGGTATTAGATACAGCTTGTGGTTCTCACATATGTATCCAAATACAGGAACCAAGTAGATTCAGGAAGATTGACTGAGGGGAGGTAGATCTGTGAGCAGCCAACGGATCCAGACTTTCTACTATAGTTGTTGGGGACTACCACCTCACGTTGCCAACTAGAATGATATTGGTGTTAAAGGGTTGCTATTATGTGTTGTTTTTTACTAAAAACATTATTTCTGTATCCAGATTAGATACAGATGGATTTTTTTTCAAGTTTGGAAATGAATGTTGCTTCTTTTGCAAATATAAAATTTGTTTTGGTGGGGCACATTTATACAAAGGTCTTTACATGTTGGATTATACAAACCAAGTAATGACAATCGATAACAAAGATATTTTACATGACTCATACCCCACCCAAGTTCAGCATCACCAACTAGGTCATGTAAATGAGAAACACTTGACAAAGTTACATCAAGATGGATATTTATATTCTTTCAAACTAAAACCACTTGGCGTATGTCATGCATGTTTATAAGGAAAAATGACCAAATCCCCATTTAGTGGGAAAGGTGAAAGGGCTAAATAACTTCTTGAATTGGTTCATACTGATGTGTGTAGACCATTTCCTGTTGAATCAAGGGGAGGGTACTCATACTTCATAATTTTACTAATTATTTTAGTAGATATGGATATATCTACTTAATGGGGTATATGTCAAATTCTTTTGATAAGTTCAAAGAATACAAGAATGAAGTTTAGAACCAACATGGTAAGAATATTAAGAAACTCCACTCAGACTTAGGTGGAGAATATCTTAATCAAGACTTTATTGATTACTTACAGGAGTTTGGGATCCTATACCAACTCACTCCTCCTTACACCCCTAGTGGAATGGTGTGAAAGAAAGGAGTAACCACACCCTATTGGAGATGGTGAGATCAATGATGATTCATGTGAGTCTTCCATTATCCTTTTGGGGATATGCATTACAAACAACAATGCACATACTAAACCAAGTACCAACTAAATCGATAAATGGTATTCCATACGAGTTCTGGAGTGAAAAGAAATCCATGTTATCAAATTTTCATGTGTAGGGAAGCGATGCATTTTTTAAGGCCTCTTCAAGTAACAAACTTGCACCCTGAGGTACAAAGTATACCTTTATAGGATACCCCAAGGAAACAAGGGGATATTACCTATACAACCCCTCATACAAAAAGGTTATAGTGGAAAGACATGTCATATTCCTTGAGAGGGAGCACATCTCCAAAAGAGATAGTGGGAGTGAGATAGACTTCGATGAAGTTTAGGCTCAAGGTACACAAGAGTTGGTACAGGAGCAGATTATACAAAGCCTCATGGAAGAAAGAATTGTTCCAGAGACACAAGAACTGCATAGGAGTACAAGAGAGGTTATATAACTAAAACGGTACAGTTTTCTAGTTACCGAGGATGGTGACTCGTTATTTGTTGATAATAATGATCCTCTAACCTACAAGGAAGTAGTAAGTGACAGAGATGTTTCCAAGTGGAAAGAATCCATGAATTCTGAAATGGATTCCATATACCAAAACCAAGTATAGATTTTGGTAGATCCTCTGGTTGATGTAAAGCATGTTGGTTGTAAATGGGTATTAAAGAAGAAAATGGACATGGAAGGAAAATTCAGTACCTATAAGGCACGACTGGTTGCAAAAGGTTCAAACAACATCAAGGCATTGACTACGATGAAACATTTTCACCATTTGCAATGATGAAATCTATTATAATTCTATTGGGCATTATCGCTTACCATAACTATGAGATTTGGAAAATGGATTTCAAAACAGACTTCCTTAATGGGAACCTTTAGGAAGATGTCTACATGACACAACCTAAAGGATTTATGACTCCAAAGGATGCCAATAAGGTATTCAAGTTGCATAAATCCATTTATGGATTAAAGTAAGCATCCAGGTCATGGAATGTTCATTTTGATGAATCCATAACAAAATTTTCTTTTATCAAGAATGAATGTGAGCCTTGTGTCTACAAACGGTTTAGAGGGAGTGTAGTCGTTTTCCTAATAGTATATGTTAATGATATATTACTTATTTAAAATGAGATACTAGTCTTATAGTCTGTTAAGGCATGATTGAATCAATGCTTCTCCATGAAGGAATTGGGAGAGGCAGCATATATTCTTGGGATCAAGATCCATCGTGATAGATCCAAGAGATTGCTGGGTCTAAGTCAAAGTACATACATTGATAAGATACTGAAGATATTCAGTATGAAACAATCCAAGAGGGGATTGTTTCTAGTATCACATGGCATTCATCTTTCCAATAAAATGTGTCCTAAAACACATGAGGAAAGAAATATAATGGCAAGGAATCCATACACATCAGCGATTGGGTCAGTCATGTATGTCATGTTATGTACTAGGTTAGATGTCACTTATACATTGAGTGTGGTAGGAAAATATCAAGCTGACCCAGGTGACTGTCATTGGATGGTAGTCAAGACTATCCTAAAGTATCTGAGGCATACTAAGGATATGTTCATGGTTTATGGAGGAGATGAGGAACTAGTCATCATAGTATATGAAGATGCTAGTTTCCAAACTGATGAAGATGACATGAAGTCACAAACGGGATACATATTCACTTTGAATGGAGGTGCAGTGGGCTGGAAGAGATCAAAGTAGAGTGTGGTCATAGATTCTACAGTAGAGTCTGAGTATATCGCAACTTTTGAGGTAGCTAAAGAAGCAGTTTGGATGCAAAACTTCATTTAGGAGCTGGATGTGATACCTAGCAGTAAAGATCCCATCACACTGTACTATGATAATACTACAATAGTGGCTCTCGCAAAAGAGTCAAGGTCACATCAGCGGACGAAACACATACTTCGGAAGTATCATCTCTTGAGGGATTTTTCTCAGAGAGGTGAAGTTTAAGTGAGCAGTATTTCCATGGAAAACAATGTGGCGGACCCCTTGACTAAATCCTTGACTTAGTAGAAACATGATCACCATGTGAGGTCTAGCAGACTGAAAGTCGTAGGTAGTTGGCTCTAGTCCAAGTGGGAGTTTGTAAGATTTGGTGTCCTAGAACCAACTGGTTTTACTTTAATTACATGTATATTTAATATATTTAAATATTAAACATCTTATTATATATTTTTCATTGTTCTGAATGACTATGATGTAATAATGTCCTAGAGTATTTATTACATTGATAAGGTCATGGAAGTCCCCCGCTATAATGATAACCTTGAAATGATATAAAAATATTCTTAAATATTGTTATATGGTTAGATGACATACTATGATGGAATACATGGCATGCAGAATGTCAGGTGTGAGTACTCATAAGAATATGAGACTTCCTCTCATGAAGTTTGCACTTGGTAATCTCCAAGACATAAGATTATGAGAACAAACCCGCTGGTAGGAATTCTGCATGTTTTGGTGTCATCAGATATTTCTATCTATGAGCATGTGTAATGATCCTTAGACTTTAAGATTATCATTAATATGTGTCACGACTCGAGCACTTTGATTTACTGATGAAAATTGTCATGCAGATAGTTGGCAGGAAGTATGGTACGTTGGGTGTGTCATGAGTTTCATGTTATTGATGGATAAGTCGAGGAAGGATTTGTCCCTTCCATTTATGGAAGTTGATATCTCATCCCTTTGATTGAAATATAATTGTCATGAAAAATTCCATGGACATGGTGTAACTATGAGTTTATTTCAGGTAGTCAAAGAACGATGTATCAAGCACAAAGGTTGATGACACTATCATGAAACCCGCTTGATGAGATATTGATACATAGGGATTATATTACACAGCGAGCGTTCGTATGTGGATGTCATTGTTGCGACTTTAAGTTATTTCTCTTAGGTGTATTAACCCGTTACTAGATAGTACTCTTGGACTTTAGGCAAACTCACTCAATGCTAATGAGAAATAATCCTAGAGGGTCACACGCTAAGTATTTCTGATGGTCTTAGTTAAATTCTATTTGAATTTAATTAATAAATACTATTCTCAAGACAATGGAATAATTTTATTCAAGTTAAAATGATTGGATAAATTAAATAAATATGTATTCCCTGGATTGTGGGAAAAATATATTTATTTATTTTATTGAACATTTAATAAATATTTATTTACTAGTTTGTAAATAAAATATTTATTTAAGAGAATAAATTATTTATTTATTTGTTTAAGTATTAAATAAATGTAAGTGGATTTAGAGCATACCAAGGCCATTCCGATAGTAAAATAATTAGTTTCAAGATGATAAATAATTATTTAACTAGTTGGCACAAATTAAAATAACACTGCTATTATTTTGTGATGCATAATTTTATTTATAATTCCATTTTGTGCAGGTTGGTGGACCATAAATAATGACGCAGTATTATTATTAATAGCATGGTTTTTCTCTAAGGTTATGAATGTATTTAATTGATGTTACACAATTAAATATTATAACTAAATCCCCATGTCAATAAATAGACACGCCTCTTTTTTTCATGTACCAAACTGCATAGCTGGAGAATTGAGAATTGTTGAGCTAAAAAATTTCTATCTTGAATCCTCTTCTTTCCCCTCTAAAGAATGAGAGATATTCTTCAAGGCTAAAGAACAAGAGATCAAGAACGACCGAAACATGACACTCGCTTCGCCGCGCTAGCACCCGAAGAACAAGTGGTGTCGATCGGAGACCATTGGAGCACATGTGGATCACCTCTAGAGGGGTTCTAGTTTGGATCCTTGCAAGCCTAGTGAGATAATTCGGAAGGTTCATTCTGGACGATCAATATCATCAACAAAGATAATACCGAATATCCAGGTTGCAAGATCCCTGATTTCTCCTTAAGGTATTGTTTACTTATGTTTCAATTTAGGCCCTTTATTTTAGTTAATTAAGTGATTTAAAAAGTCCTTAAGGAGGATCAAGGGTGTTTTGGGGGTTCAGGACATGAAAAATGGGGGAAATGGGTTTTCTAGGCTAACCGCACGGTTTGTGCATGGTTAGTGATAACCTTGCGGGCAGCCCAGGTAAACTATGCAGGAGGTGGATTTTTGGATAGTGTCATCCGCATGGTTTGTGCACAGTTTGGAAAATTGTGCGGGTAAACCGTGCGGCCTAGAAACCTTTAAAATTTTACAAAATTTCTACTCCGGAATTTTATATCTCACTCGGTATTTTATTCATTATCTTCCCTTGCAACCCTAGGAACAAACCAAAGGTACCAAGAGCTCCCAAGGATCAAACTCCTTCGATTCTTGGTCATTTGGAGTGTCATTGGATGCAAATCAAAGATCTGGGTGATTCTAATCTTCTCCTCCTCTCTCTTTTCCGGTTTAGGTCTTGTATTTTGGGCAATTTCCATACGAAGCTCTCAAACCTCTATTTTTTGGTGAGATCTACATTGAGGCTTGAAAGGGGTGTTGAATCGGGATCTAAGTCTTTGGTTGATATTTCCTTTTCCAATTAATTCAAGGTAGGTGGTCTAAAATTTATATCCCTTGGGTTTTGTATAGATTTGTGCATGTAGGGTTTTTATTCTTACCCTCTTTTGAATAGTTCTTGGTGCCTTTGACATGATGTGATGTACTGGTGTCTAAATGGTTAATTGAACCCCTCTTAATCCCCATGTAATGTAAGGAGGATGACTCGACCAATTTAGGGCCACCCGAGGGGCATGCCGATATTTCTCTAGACTTAGAGTTAGCTAAGTAAGTGTAGGTCATTGTGTGAGAACATAGAGCCTATAAATAATATGTTAATATGCTTAAATGATGTGAAATTGGTGTTTAGTAATACACATAGGTTGGGTAATTACCTAAGAGTTTTTTTGGTTGGCACGAAAAAGGTTTAAATGGATAAATGGAAAAATTCTAGGGATTAGCTTTATACTTGAATATGCTTAGTGATATAGGCATGGAAAATGGGAATGGGGATAAAGGGGGTAAGTAATATGAATAATGAATGTGTTAATGGATTGAGTAAAAATGTTAATTTCCCATTTATTGAGATTTTTTTGATGTTGTAAATGATGTTGGCTATGTTGTTGTGATATGGTGTTTTGTGGTGAATAATAATTAAGCATGTGCACATGGCTTGGTAGAGTGGGGTATTGACTTGACGTTCTATGCCAATGGGTTGAGTTGGACCGAGGATTTATCTCCTCCTCTAAATGCATGGGTTAGGAAAGGGGATGGAGTTTTATTCCCCTAACGGTTTCATTCCACCTAGATTGAGGCTTCGAGGTGAGGATATTGGGAATTGTTGTGATATGGTGCCTAGTGAGATAGGACTTGTTTAAATCCCCACATGTTGAGAATGTTAATAATTCCTAATTCTTTGAACACTTGATAAAGGGTGAAATGATAAATGAAATGTCTTGTAAATGAACTTGGGGTATTTGGTGGTTTAACTTAAGGGAACCTAAATAAAGATGGCTTTTGAACTGTTTATCTTTGCTTTTCATTACTTATCACTTGTATGCACTATCTTCCTTTGTTGGATATTTTGTAGATACCATTGGTGGTGGCCTACTGAGTTATAATCACACCCTGCTCAAGTTTCCATTGGGAACCCGAGCAGATTTCATGCTTGTAGGTCAGGACAAGGGCAAGGGCCCTATGCTAGGGAGATGAGTTGGACATGGTACATGTTTGGGTGAGGTTCCAGACTTGGAGTCCAGACCATTTTGGGGATTCTACTATTTTCTTTCTTTTAGGTTTTGTTCACTTGACATTATATCATGGTGAAAGCGTGGCCGATTGTCTCCTATCAACCGTTCAAGGTTCTAATTCTCTGGTAATGTGTATAGCAGGACTTGGTTTCAATCCTCAGCGATGATACTTTTTAATAGTAAAATTTTTTTAGTTGATTATATTTTTATTGGGGGTTTGTTTGTAGAGCTTAATTTAAATGATTTATTGATTAATATTGATTAAAAAATTGATAAATATTGGGATGATTTCATCATTTTGTAGTTAAGCTGGTGATATCTTTGATCTTTGCTTTATATTGCATTAAATTAACACTCATGTCACAAGTTGACATTGATTGGAATTCTTAAGTGTTAAGGATTTAATTAAAGCCTTAACTTAACTAGGATTCTAATCTCAATCAATAATTGATTGTGTTAGTGTACTTATAGTTCCAATAATCCATGTAATCCATACATTAAACAAAATATGTCATTAATCCATGACATGTTAAGTCCAACATACACAATGTTAATTCAAAGAATACTCATCGATAAAAAGCTCTCAATCACTTAACATCCCTAAATTTTGACTCACCCTAATGATAGATTTACTCATCCATTTAAATTATTAATAATCTAGTTATAATGATTATGATGATAAATTAAGAAGATAAGAAAAATAAAGGGATAAGAAAAGAGTGGTGCGTTGAACACACACACAAATGATGAAGGGAATTAAATACTGACTTTAGATTCAATGAGAAAGCAAAATAAGGGAAAGGGTTTTAAATTGATTTAAAATATTTTAAGAACATTAATATTAAACTACAGAAGGTGTATTATAATAAGATATATTGAATAAGAAACTTGCATTAAAACAGAATTACAAAGACAAACACTTGTGAAATTACAAATGAAGAAAACTGCAAAAGTAAATTAAAACAAAGAGAGGAGGAAAGGTCTCTCAAGTAAAAACTTGAGTATTTTAGGTCCTCCCAAGACTTTGTAAATTCTTTGTTCGTGAAAATGTATGCTTCTCTCTTATGAAATACCAACCCTTTTGAAAGGATAGGAAGGGATGTATTTATATCCCAAAGTGGTGGAGTGTTTGCATTCCAAAACTATCCCTCCACTTGGCTAGACGATTTGGACATCCAGACAGCTGAATATCGAGATATATATTTCTTTAAAGTTTTATATAATAATTTTTTCTGACTACTCTCAAAATTTGGAGTTATTTTGACTTATGGATCCAAAGTTATGGTGGTTTTATTAAACAATATTAATCTGTCCATTTCAATCCAATCTTTTTAGAAGGCCAAAATGTGAATGGGTTTATAAATAGTTTGATGCCTTCAAATACAAACACTTTATTCAACAAATTTGGATACTCGTATCTTGGATTTCACACTAAAAACTATTAGTTATATTGGATGTCTAGATCGGGATACATGTCATGAATACTATACTGATTTTAATTCCTGACCAGAATGGTGGGCTAGACTTCAAAGCTTCATTTGGGCCCCTTGTTTTTTGATTTGGTCCTTGAAATTTTTATTCATGACTCCTTTAATTGTTATCCTAATTTTTTAGGAGAATTAATGAATTTTAACTTCTGGATTGATCCTAGTAATTCAATCTTCATGGATGGTCCAGTTTCTTCACAGATTCTGTGGGCCTTCATTTGTGATCCATATGATCCTTAAAATGGAATAATTGGCCCAATATTCCTTCTAATTAAATGTGGTAAATTGAATAAGGAAACCTAAAAAGTAATAACCAAACAAATTAGATTAGTAGGGTGATAGTTATTATTAAAACATTAAACAGTCTTGAATCTGGATGAATTCAAATAGGGCTCTGAAATTATATTTAATAATTAAACATTAATATTTCACAAAGATTGTGTACATTTCATATAAAATTAGTAAATGGAGTATATAATAAGTTATGAAAATATTAATAACATCACATGGCATTGAATATTTATTGTTGTTTATGATTGTACCCAGTTTTGGGATTTGGTTATTTATGCATGTTATGGATTGTTCTCTTATGTTTCCATTATTTCAATTATTATATGTTGTGGCTTACTCTATTATTGAGGTTATAGTCTCACAACATGATCTATTGGACCCTTGCTGCTAGTCGGAAACCTCTGGCGTACGGGGAGACACGCTTGAGGTCATGTAACTACCCGGCTAGGGGCCCCAATTTAGTGGCTCCCAAGTCAGGGACATTACAAAGTGGTATCAAAGGAGTTATTTCTCTTTATTACTATTTGGGTATGGTAGATAGAATATTATTAATGTGTCGGGACTTGGTAATGAGATATTTCTTGGGAGTATCTAACCCATGTACGGGGGAAACTCAAGTCACCCTGGGAGGGGATTGTTGTTTATGTTGTGTGTTGTTACATTTGATGATATTTCACCATTGGGTGATGAACTTGTTGTGTGTTTTGATGATTTTTTGATATTTCACTTGTGGCTGGAAAGGTACAAGGTTGTGCATTCATGCATCATTCTAGGCACCTATGTAGGAAAGTGACATGCATCATGATAGGCACACACGCGGGATGGGTGTGCGGGATATAAAGGTTAGGATGCATATATTCTCTTAAAAGTAATGAATTGTGCCTAATAAGATGATATGAATAATTAAAAAGGGGAGTGAAAATTTCAAGTAGTAATTATAAAATGGTTCTTGATAAAGAAGGAAAAGGTGGAATAATTTTTTGTAAGGGTAAATTGGAATATGAAAATGGTTTGAATGGGAGTAAAAGATAAGGCTTGTAAGTATGATAATTAGATGTTGTGTTGGCCATTGACTTAGGGAGATGTCTGAGGGTAGTGACTTAGTTGTGAGTGGGATATTTTGGGTTGTGTATGAGAATTGGTTTGGTTATTACAAGTTATGAGCCTATCTATATCTCTTCCTCATAAAGCTTTATGGTTGTATTCTAAAGCTCGTGTTTGGAATTGTAGAGAAATGCCACCTTGAAGACGTGCGTATGTTGGGAGACATGAGGAAGTTGGTGAGAACGCTCCTCCGATAGTGGAGCAGGGGAACATGGTGGTCTAAGGAGATAGGGAAGATCATTTTAACGAGAACCTTTCTCATTTTATGCAGATTATGGAATGAGACTCAGGGCGGGTTGCGCCAAGCATGTTTGAGTTGACCAGGGAGTTTCAGTTGCAGCACCCTCCAACCTTTACCAGAGAGGGTGGGCCCGAAGAAGCAGAGTTCTAGATAGAGTCCATCCAAACTATTCTCGACCATCTAGAGACTCCTCTCAATAAGTGAGTCAAGTTAGCAGCCTATATGCTAAGGGGGAAATCAAAATGTTGGTGGGGCGTTATGGTTTAGACAGAGAAGGCTGAGAGGATGATGTGGAAATATTTTCAGAAGAAGTTTCTTGAGTGCTTCTATCTAAAAACCTTGAGGTAGGAGAAGGATGTAGATTTTATGAGGTTGACTCAGGGGACAATATCGGTGATGGACTATGCTAACTGTTTCACTGATTTGAGATGCTTCATTTCGATGTTGATAGGAGATGAGGCAGCTGTAGAGAAATGCTTCCAAGATGGGATAATACATGAGATCAAATCTTAGGTGAATATATTCCATCTAAAAAGGTTTTTTGAAGTGGTGTATCAAGCCCTTATCTTAGAAGGAAACCTTAAGGGAGCTTCAGGTAGTGAACTTGTGGTGCCATTTGGGCGAGCAAGTGGTGCGGCTTCTGATAGTAGGAAGCGCCACTTTGGAACCTTTCAGCAGGGTGGAAGCACACAGAGCAGTCAAAAGAGGGGGTCAGCTTCTCAGGGTGGTGAACAGGTCTTCTATTTTCAGTATGGTAGGTCAGGGTACAAGTGTGACTAGTGTCCCCACCCACCAGTTTAGTGTCGATCATGTGGAAAGTAAGACCACGTGTAGAGATTCTGTAGGAACCCGCGGTAGTCAGGGAATGATGGAGGATGGAGGAAGATGTCGGTTGTGGGAAGGGGGTTGGTTACACTGTTTCAAATAGGCGGTTGGAGCTCCATGGTCTGTACTAGTAGGGGCGGTGGGCGTGGAACTCTGAGGTGAGATCACCCTTACCAACAGATCAGTGCAGTGAAGGGTACTCAGGCTGGAGCCCAAGGTAAAGGGGTAAGTTATCTCCATGTAGTTCATGTTGCATCTAAAGGTGTTGAGGTAGGGTCGTCTACTATGAAAGGTATGATTCTTGTAGCTTCCACATTTTCTAGTGCCTTATTTGATACAGGTGTTATGCATTCCTTTATTTCTTCTCAGTTCGTAGTCATGTTGGGATTAACCGTAGAGACGGCATGTGGGGTAATGTCACTTGATACTCTGCTAGGGGCACGATTTGATGACATCAGGCGGTGTGAGAGTTGTGTTCTGGAGGTTGGTGGGTGTCATTTTTGGTGGGATCTTTTTGTCCTAGAGATGTCATGTTTTGAAATAATCTTGGGAATGGATTGGTTGGTGTTATATCAAACCTGTATCGACTATTACCGATGTCGGATAACATTCACATCTCTCTATGGGAGCACTCATGTCCTCCATGGTGAGTGGGATACTCGAGCGGGCCGCGTAGTACCACTACGCCGTCAGATGGGGGAGCTCACAGCCCAAGTGGCATGCTTTATGATAGATTATGGGGAGAAAGGACAACTAGTCTTCCCTTTTGTTGTGGACCAGTTTCAGGACGTATTTCTTGAGGACTTCTTGGGGTTACCACCCAAGAGAGATGTTGAGTTTATGATCGAATTGTCTCCTGGAGCAGAGCCAGTTTCCATTCCACCTTACCTAATGAAGCTAGCAGAGCTCTAAGAACTGAAGTTTTAGTTAGAGGAATTGGAGCGTAGGGGGTTTATACATCCTATTACATCACCTTGGTGATCTCTTGTGCTATTTTCTAAGAAGGCTGGCAGATCACTAAGGCTATGTGTCGATTATATGAAGTTGAACCAGATGACAGTTAAGAACTTATACCCACTTCCTAGAATTGATGACATGTTTGATCAGCTCAGAGGTGCCTCAGTGTTTTCCAATATTGATTTGAGATCGGGATACCATCAGTTGAGGGTGAGACCTTTAGACATACCCCAGACGGATTTCCGAAGCAGGTATGATTTATATGAATTCCTGGTAATTCCATTTGGTTTGACCAATGCACCAGCTATGTTCATGGCCTTGATGAACCAAATTTTCCACATGTATCTAGATCAATTTGTAGTTGTTTTCATTGATGACATCTTGGTGTACTCCAGAACTCATGATGATCTTTCCAAACATCTTGACATCATCTTGAGTACACTAAGAGAGCATAGGATTTATGATAAGATATCAAAATGTTAGTTTTATATTGATGAGGTGCACTTTTTGGGACATATCATATCTGATTCAAGCATATCAGTGGATCCAGAAAAGGTGCAGGTTGTGGTGTCTTGGGAGCAACCCAAGAACATCTCTGATATTCTGAGTTTTCTGGGTTTGGTCGGTTATTACCAAAGGTTTATTAGAGATTTCTCTCATTTGGAAGCACTGCTCATAGGCCTAACCAAGAAGGGGGTTAAGTTTGATTGGTCAAAGTCTTGTGAGAATTCTTTCCAGGAGCTGAAGAAGTGGTTGACCACCACACCGATTTTGATCTTACTTGAACCAGGTAAGAAGTATACCTTGTTTTGTGATGCGTCTGGTGTTTGACTTAGGGTAGTGTTGATGTAGTATGATCGGGTTGTAGCTTATGGGTCGAGGCAGTTGAGGCCACATGAAAGAAATTATCCTAATCATGACCTGGAGCTAGCTGTTGTGGTTCATGCCTTAAAGTGTTGGAGGAATTATTTGTTGGGAGAACCCTTTATGGTGTTTACCAATCATAAAAGCCTCAAATACATCTTCTCTTAGTGGGATTTGAATCTTTGACAGAGACGGTGGGTTGAGTACCTGTAGTCTTTTGATTTTGAATTGGTTTACACACCGGGAAAGGGAATAGTGTCGCTGATGCTCTTAGCTAGAAGAATCAGAATCAAGTAGTTCAGGAATCCAGTTCAGAGTGGGTGATGATATCCTTTTTTACGGAGATGCATTTGGAGGTACAAGAGAGGAACAAACAGATGAACCTTGCATCTATAATAGTTGAGTCTTCGCTTTTGAACCAAGTTAAAGAGAGTTAGTTGGTAGATCTGGAGTGTCTGGCTATGAAGGAAAATCTTAAAGGTGGGGAGTCACCTTCTGGTTGGACCTTCAGCACTGATGGAGTTTCTTATGTTCATGGTTGTGTTGTGGTGTAGGCAGATGTACGGGAAGAGTTGATGCGCGAGTTCCACGCGTCAAAGTGGGCAGTGCATCCAGGCTTGACTAAGATGTACAGCGATCTACGTAGGCAGTTTTGGTGGCCAGGAATGAAGAAGGAAGTGGCGAGTTTTGTGGTATGATGCCTTACCTATCAACAGGTGAAGGCTAAACATCAAAACCTAGGTGGGTTGTTGCAGTCATTGTCTATTCCAGAGTGGAAGTGAAATGATGTCATGATGGACTTTGTAGTGGGTCTTCCGAGGACACCTCAGAAGAATGATGCCATTTGGGTGGTGGTAGATCATTTGACCAAAGTGGACCATTTCCTACTGATTCAGGAGACCTATACAGTCAACCAGTTATGGAAGTTGTGTGTTTGGTAAATAGTACGGTTTCATGGCATGCTGAGAACCATAGTTTCATATCATGATCTACATTTCACCTCGCGCTTCTGGAAAGGACTACAAAAGGCACTTGGTACCCAGGTGTTTCTAAGTACGGCTTACCACCCATATACTAATGGCCAATCAGAGCATAAAATTCAGGTATTAGAAGATATGTTGAGAGCATGTGTTCTGTATTTTGGTGGTCCATGGGAAAAAGAACTTGTTGCTTGTTGAGTTTGCTTATAATAATAGTTTTCATGCTACAGTTCAGATGGAAGCTTTTGAGGCGCTTTATGAGAGACCGTGTAGGTCACCGTTGTGTTGGTTAGAGGCCAGGGAGTCTGAGTTGTTAGGTCTAAGTCTTGTGCAGGAGACGTCAGAGAAGGTTCGTTTGATTCAAAAGCATATGGAAATAGCTCAGAGTAGGCAAAATCCATATGAAGATTAGCGTCGTGGACCTCTTGAGTTCATGGTGGGTGATAGTGTGTTTCTTCAGGTGTCACCAAGGTTGGGTCACCGTCGAATTCAGAAACAGGGCAAGTTGGCGTCTAGATATGTGGGGTCATTTGAGATTGTGGAGAGGATTGGACCGGTGGCTTACCGATTGGCCCTTCCACAGTGGTATAGTGGTATGCATGATGTTTTCCATGTTTCACAACTCCGATAGTATCACACTGACCCATCACATGTAATAAATGCTAAAGATGTCGAGCTTGAGGTTGATGCATCCTTTGAGGAGCACCTGATTTGTATTGTGGATCATAGCGAGAAAGTTTTACGAGGTAAGGTTGTGCCCCTGGTTTGAGTTCTATGGTAGCATGGAAACGTTCAAGAGAAAACATGGGAGCAGGAATCTGATATGCGGGTCTAGTGGCCTGATCTCTTTTCTTTTGGAACTCAATGATGCTCGGGAGAGCGGCTCAAGGACAAGCTGTTATAAGGTGGGGAGGTTGTAAGATCCTAGATTTCTCTGTAAGGTATGTTTTACTTACGTTTCAGTTTAGGCCCTTTATTTTTGTTAATTAAGTGTTTTCCAAATTTCTTAAGGAGGCTTTGGGGTGTTCTGGGGGTTCGAGCATGAAAAAGAGAGAAAATGAGTTTTCTGGGATAGTTGCATGGTATGCGCATGATTAGTGATAACTGTGCGGGTAGCCTAGGTAAACCGTCCAGGAGGTGGATTTTTGGATAGTGGAGTCCGCACGGTTTTCACATGGTTTGGAAAACTGTGCGGGTAAACCGTGCAGCCCAAAAACCTTTAAAATTTACAAAATTGCCACTCTGGGATTTTATATCTCACTCGGGATTTTCCTCCTCCTCCCTTGAAACCTTAGGAATAAACTAAAGGGACCAAGATCCCAAGGATCAAACTCTTTCGATTCTTTTCCATTTGGAGTGTCGTTGGATGTGAATTGAATATCTGGGTGAGTCTAATCTTCTCCTCCTCTCTCTTTTTCGGTTTAGGTCTTGTGTTTTGGGCGATTTCCATCTGAAGCACTAAAACCTCTCTTTTTTGGTGAGATATAGGTTGAGGATTCAAAGGGGTGTTGAATCAGGATCTAAGGCTTTGGTTGAGAGTGTGTTCGCTAACAGATTCAAGGTAGTTGGTCTATAAATTATATCCCTTGGGTTTTGTGTGGATTTGTGCATGTAGGGTTTTTATTCTTTCCCTTTTTTGAAGAGTTATTGGTGCCTTTGACGTGATGTGATGTAGTGGTGTCTAAATGGTTAATTGAACCCCTCTTGATCCCCATGGGATGCATGGAGGATGACTCAACCAATTTAGGGCCACCCAAGGGGCATGCTGATATTTCCCCGAACTTAGAGTTATAGCTAAGTGTAGGTCATTGTGTGAGAACATAGAGTCTATGATGAATATGTTAATATGTTTAAATGATGTGCAATTGGTGTTTATTAATACACCTAGGTTGGGTAATTACCTAAGAGGTTGTTTGGTTGGCACGAAAAAGGGTTAAATGGATAAATGGGAAAATGCTAGGGATTAGCTTTATACTTGAATATGCTTAGTGAGATAGGCGTGGAAAATGGGAATGGGGCTAAAGGGGGTAAGTAATATGAATAATGAATGTGTTAATGGATTGAGGAAAAATGTTAATTTCTCATTTATTGAGATTTTTGTGATGTTGTAAATGATGTTGTCTATGTTGTTGTGATATGGTGTTTTGTGGTGAATGATAAATAAGCATGTGCACATGGCTTGGTAGAGTGGGATATTGACTTGAGGTTTTACGCCCACGGGTTGAGTTGGACCGAGGTTCTAGCTCCTCCCCTAAATGCACGGGTTAGGAAAGGGGACAGAGTTATATTCTTCTAACAGTTGCATTCCACCCGGACTGAGGCTTCGAGGTGAGGATATTGGAAATTGTTGTGATATAGTGCCTAGTGAGATAGGACTTGTTTAAATTCCCATATGTTGATAACGTTAATCATGCTTAATCCTTTGAACACTTGATAAAGGTTGAAATAATAAATGAAATGTCTTGGAAATGAACTTAGGGTATTTGGTGGTTTAACTTAAGGGAATCTAAATAAATATGGCTTTTGAACTATTTATCTTTACTTGTCATTACTTATCACTTGCATGCACTATCTTCTTTTGTTGGATATTTTGTAGACATCGTTGGTGGTGGCCTACTGAGTTATACTCACACCCTGCTCGGGCTGTCGTTGGGTACCCGAGCAGATTTCATGCTTGTAGGTCAGGATAAGGGCAAGGGCCCTATGCTAGGGAGATGAGTTGGACATGGGACATGTTTGGGTGAGGTTCCAGACTTGGAGTCTGGACCATTTTGGGGATTCTACTATTTTCTTTCTTTTGGGTTTTGTTCACTTGACATTGTAGCATGGCATGTCATATTTATTGTTGTTTATGATTGTACCCAGTTTTGGGATTTGCTTATTTATGCATGTTATGGATTGTTCTCTTATTTTTCCGCTATTTAAATTATTATCTGTTGTGGCTTACTCTGGTATTGAGGGTATAGTCTCCCCACATGACCTATTGGACCCTCGCTGCTAGTCGACAAACTCTGGCGTACGGAGAGGCGCGCTTGAGGTCATGTAATTACCTGACTCGGGGCACTAGTTTAGTGGCTCCCGGGTCAGGGACGTTACACAGGTATTCTTTTCTTTATGAAATTAATTAAATTAATTATAAATATGGTGTGCAAGATTCTCTCTAAAGGTTTTGGACCTCTTCCTTCTTTATCTAAATCTTTGATTTTATTCTGTGGAAACTGGCGTTCATCGTCGTATTGATCCAGAAATAATCATTGATCGTGGTAAAAATTAAAGATGAGTGTCGGCCCAACTGCACTTCTGCTGCGCGCGGAACCTACATTTAGTACTTTGGGTTGTAGTACTTTGGGCTTTTATGTCTTGTTGTTTTCTAGTACTTTACCCTCAATGAGGTTTTCCTTTGATATGCATATTGTCTTGCTTCTTTTACTTCCACTATGTTTTGTGGAAAATTTGTTCTCATTGCATATTGTATGATGTCAGGTGCTAGTCGTCAACCCGTGGGGATCGGGAACGCTCTTTGAGCCATGTTAAGACCGGCTCAGTTATCGGGTTACCAGGGTACTCGAACTGGTTCGTGACAATACGAATATTGTATGAATCCAAATGGATCCAAATATAGATAAAGTTGAATTTTATAGGTTTATAATGATCTAACAACACTTGTTAGACGCAATGAAAAGAATCCCAAAACAAAGATCACCATGTTAGATAAATGAAATATGCATATACTAGAAATGAAGAAACTATAAACGTGTACCTTAGACTATTGTTGTCATTACTCTGGCGGTGGCGGAGTTGGGGTAGGCGGCAGCGGTAGAGACCGCGGAGGGGTTCGCATCAGAGTAGGGGTTCACGACGGAGGTGAGTTCACGGAGGAGGAGGGCTTCGCAGCATAGGTGGGGTTTGCGGTGGAGGTGGGGTTTGCGATGGAGGTGAGATTCGCAGCAGATGTGGGTTCCGCGGCAGAGGTGAGGTTCATGGGGGAGGATGGATTCATGGCAGTGGAGGATGGATTTGTGGTGATGAAGGAGGAGGAGGAGGAGGCGACAGGGGTCGGCTTTCGCAAGAGTTTGAGGTGTGTGAGAGAAAGAGGAGACTGTTGGGGTTTATTTATAAAAGTGGGTAGAATTTTTATCAGCGCTAGCTAAAAAGCGCTAATAAAGGTCTATCTTTATTAGCGCTAAAAAAACGCTGATAAAACTATAATGATAATAAATTATTTATATTTTTATATATATTTATAAAATTATATGTATAATAAATTTATTTATTTATTTATAATAATAACTATAAATAAATAATTAATTATTTATATATATATATATAATAAATATATTTATATTTATATTTATAAATTTATAATAAATATATTTATTATATTTATAATTATATATAATTAATATATTTATTATAATTTTATAATTATTTAATAACTATAAATTTATATATATATATTTATAGTTATAATAAATATATATTTATTTATAGTTATAATTATTAATATATATATTTATTTATTTATTTATTTAAATAATTATAAAATTATAAAATTATAACAAATATATTTATTACATTTATAATTTTATAAATATATATAATTAATATATTTCTTATAATTTTATAATTATTTATACATATATGTATTTATTTATAATTATAATTATAAATATTTGTTTTTATTTGTAAATATTTGTATATATTTATAAATATATTTATTTAATTATATATATTTATAACTTTATAAGTATAATAAATATATTTATTATAATTTTATAATCATTTACATATATATATATATATAATTATAACTATAAATAAATATATTGAAATACATTACAATATAATAGTTTTTCTATTTTAGGAAAACAATAATGAAACCAAATCACATCCTATATAAGGAATAGAACTTTCTCCATTCAATGAAAAAACCATTGAAAGGTCCAATTAGTGATTAAACACTTTTTGAAACGCACAATGAGGATACTTTCTTTAATGAAAGTAAGAAAAAACATATAATTATAAATATATTTATTTAATTATATATATTTATAACTTTACAAGTATAATAAATATATTTATTATAATTTTATAATTATTTACACACAGATATATATATATATATATATTTATTTATTTATTTATTTATAATTATAAATATCTTTATAAATATTTGTATATAATTATAAATATATATAGATATACCTAGTAAAGTATAGATCATAAAAAACGAGTCATCACATATATCTGGACAACATGAATTGTAATGAGGGTATAATGTGTAAATGAACATTCATGATGAATACATAACATATGAACGCCAATTATATTCACGCATCAATATATTTATTGATCAAACGCATTGGAAACATATATTCATTTATTTATAATTATAATTATAAATATATATATATATATATATATATATATATATATATATTTTAAAAGTATTTATATATAATTATAAATATATAATTATAATTATAATAAATATATTTATTATTTAATGAAATTTATTATAATCTCATAATTGTTTGAATATATATTTATTTAATTATAATCTTATAAATACTTTTTTTAAGCATTATATATATATATATATATTTGAATTATTAAAAAATATATATTAATTATAAACATGCGTTTTTTATTTAATGTATACAAATAAACATTATTTTTGAATATAAATATAATAATTTTATATAAATTAATAATATTTTTTATTAAAAACTTTTATCAGCGTTAAAAAAAAGCTGATAAAGGGTACACTTCTATCAGTGGTTTTTTTAGCGCTGATAAAAGGCTTATTTATCAGCGTTTTTAGCTAGCGCTGATAAAGACCCTCTTTTTACCAGTGCTTTCTGTTTAGCGCCGATAAAAGTCGGTGCATCCCTTACCCAGATCTGCGGTAGTGGTAGCAGAATACAAAATCACACCGGTCTCCTACGAGGTGGATGTTTTTGAGTTGGTTAGAAATTGTAAATATTTGTAATAAATTGTACATATCAATGTAATTGTAATGTATTGAAATGTTTGTAATATAAATTTCTTTGTAATTGTAATTTATTGCAATGTAAATTTATTTGTAATTTATTTATGTTTTATTTATTTGGGTTATGGTGTGTATCTAATGATTTTTATCAACATTAAAGATAACATTGATAAAAGATACTTTTATCCACTCTTGAACTAATAAAAGACACTTTTATATGCAGTTTCTTTTGCATTGATAAAGGCACAATACTTTTAAATATAAAAGACAGTGCAATAATACCCTTAACACATTGGTCATTAATTCCCATCATGAATCTAGGACAATGCGTCAAGATGTTAATCCATTGCCATTTATATTTAAAAGGAATGAGATTACACTCTTAACATGTTATTTTTTAAAACAAAAAAGATAATGTGTTAGGCGTATTGACTCATTTACCTGTCTAAATGGAGAGAGTTTTGACCCACTTACCTGTCTATGGTTTCAACTACGTATCATTTAAAAATTTTAATATTTTTTTAATAAGTAAATTTTGAAGCCCCGTCTCACAACAACCGTTCCAACCCAACCCCCACCCGTATCAGAACTGTACAAGCGGCCTCTAAAAATATATATATTTTAAAAAAATGAATAAATGCATATAAATTGGACAATTAAGTATTTGAGATCTCCCCCTTAAAATATGATTTAAATAAAGAAAATCTCAAAAATAGAAGGATACATAATGGCCGTTGCCCTCCTAAAATCCTTCCTTGCCAATCGCACACTCTATATAATCCTGGGACACGCGGTCCTCCATTTTCTCCCATGATAGCCTCTCCTTCCGATATTTGGCTACATACATAACCCACAGCGAGGGAGAGAGGGAGACGAGCCCGCCCAAGGTTCAGAAGGTTTCTCTTTCACTTTCCCGGTCCTCGTCGGCAATGGGTAACTGTGCCAGCGAGCCCAAGGTTCAGAAGGGAGCCGATGCCGGGGCGGCAGCGCCGGCGCCGGAGCCTGTGAAGGAGACGGAGAACAGGGCCGAGGGGGAGGCCAAGCCTGTAGACGAAGAGAAGGAGTCGGAAAAGGAGGCCGGCGAGGACGCCGCCGTGGAGAATAATGTGACGGAGGAGAAGGACGGCGGCGACAAACAGCAGTCCCTCAGCTCCTTGCTGGACGAGGTATACTCGATTTCCAGACTGAGCGTCCAGTTGCATACGGATGCAAATTCAAAATAATTAAATAAATTTTATTATTAAATATCATAAATAAATCTTATAAACAATAATATCTCTAAAAATATTTTAAAAAATGGTGACTTTTATGATGGGTTAAATGAATTTTATTCATTTAAATACCTCTTTTCAGTTGATTTTTTTGCCCTCAAATCGCAACCAATTGTTCAAATTTATCGTCCATTTTTCTATTGTGTTTATGATAAATTTCCTAATTATTTATTTTCAGTTAACTGGGTTAAAAAATAATTCCACTCAACTTATTTAAGACAAAAAATTAAATTAAATTAAATATACTATTTTTGTCCCAAGTGTCTCAGGTAATACTTTGATTATCTAGTAATTATCTTTCGGAATCAATCATTATTCTTAATGATAATCGTCAAATTCCAATCTTTTAATGTATTTAAAAGCTTGTATATGATTTGTGTCTCTCCAACTTATTTGGTGAAACTTTTTAAATTTAAAAGGAATTCTTTTGTGATACATCTAGAAAATAGAGATAAAATTAGAATTTTAAAATATTAGTAACCTTTCATAATCATTTTCTTCCAAATCATCTTAATTTTGTGATGATTTAAAAACAATAGCAAAAGATAAATCTATTTCCCTCAATTTCTCTCCTTATCATTTCTCCACTCTTAACATTATCTCACCAAACATCATAAATCCATTTATCCCCTCAGTATCATTTATTTTCTCTCCATATTACCAATGTCAAACTAACTCATATGTTAAATCTCACAAAAAGCCATCATCAACATGGGATCATCCTCCCCTGTGTAGTAGAGTCCACGACTCTCCTCCAATGATGAGGAGTCATCCAACAAACTCATCATTGGACAAGGATCATGGCTAAGTATGAATAAGTTTTAACATGATCTAAATGATTTTAATAGTTTTACTTTGATTTATTTGTTAACTAATAAATATGAAACTTTATCTACTTAATTATGACATTTTGGAGGTTCCAGTTCAGAACTAAAAAAGATTCCAACAAAAGATACGATTTCTTACATCGGGTAGGATGGAGTCATGAGGATAATGATTCATATCCCTCCATCTCTAGGGATTTTATTCCACCTTTCTCATGATCCATACCTGGTATCTTAATAGTTTTCAAAAATCATCGTTATGTACTTAAAAAAAGAGGATAATCTTCTAAGAATTTTTTCGAAGATGCACATTATTAACATGAATATCCAAAATGTATGTATATAAAAAATAAGAGTTTATATCACGTGACAACAATCATTAGAATCAAAATCAACAACAAACAAAATAAAATCTTACAATAAGATCAAACATCATCAATTAGCTCTATCAAACACAATAATTCACAAATCCCACTCTCATTTGAATCTATAGTTTTTGTTTTCACTAGTGGCAAACCCACTCATGACACACACACAGATCATCAACGGTTCTCATAAGTTTTGTCAGTGGCGGCAGGGTAAGAACACCGAAGCGGAGGAGGAGAAGTCGGCTGAGAAGCCGGCAAGGCAGGAAGATAAGCCCTCTGAGAAGCCGGCAAAGGAGGAAGATAAGCCCTCCGAGGAGGCCGCTGCACCATCCGAGCAGTCGCCAGTGAAGGAAGAGGAGCCAAAGGCTGATGCTGTTCCTGCTCCTGCTGCGGGCCCAAAGAAAGATGACAATGTCAAGCCGCCAGCTGCTGCCGGGACTGAGACGGATCAACCGAAAACTGCAGATCATGACAAGTAAAATGAACAGAGTTAGAGCTGGGATGCATCTTGATCAAAACAGTGGAATTCCTGACCAGTGCATGATGGTGAGAAGATGGGATCATTGCCAATTAAATTAATGGCGTAGCAGCAGGAGAAGAAGAGCGGAGGAGTTTCCAACCCTTCTGTGTTTGTTTGGTTGTTTGTTTGTCCACTTAATCAAAGACTCGTCTTTTAATTGTTTCCAACTGGTTCCTAATTGTCTTCTGCTGCTTACCATCTTTCTTACTGAACTAAACATAAGTGTTGGAATACTGAAGGGGGCAAACACAATAACAAGATCACATAAATCAATATCATCAACAGAAGCCTACTTGGAATCCATGAACCAGTTAGAAATAAATTTGTTTCATACCCATATGCACCACAGCTTACCCTAGAAACAGCTTCATAGTTTTTTACCTTTCACTGGTTAGCAGCATTGAATTTCTTGCGCATGAGTTCCAACCCCATGCGCTCATTATCGAGTTTAATGTGCTCGTTTTCTAGCTTCATCCTATCAAGTTCCATCTCTTGTTTCCTGCTAAACCTCTGCCACTTCAATCGCTCTTGCTCCAATTCAAGCATCTGCTCCTGTATCAGTAATTTCTTCTCCTCCAGTTCCAGTGCACGACTTGTCAACCAATCCGATTTGTTTCCCTCGGAAATATTATTATCATTCACACAGCAATCAGTCAGTAGACAAGCATCGGATCTTTTCTCACTGTCCAAAAAACTAAAAGAATTTCCATAGTCCACTTCTTCATACTCTTCCCCAGGTCTCGCTCGTTTCATGGTCGACCCAGGAAACCCAAACATGAAGGAATCATCCATATCATCTTGGTCATCCGCTTCAACATCTTGATTTTCTTCATCAAGATCTGTGCCCCTTTGCAGCCTTGAATCGAGGAGTTCATAGTCTTCTTTACTTCGAAGAGCCAGCTGCAGGGATCGATGGAGCTCCGGATCATGGGGAAGATGCAAGCGATTCCCATTGTGATATGAGCACATCTGTTCGTAAAATAGATGTTTCGAGCTTAGTATCTTCCTCACGTCCTCCTTTGCTTTCTCGGTTATGTCCATCATATCTAAAAGATGCGGGTGCTCGACGACCTCACAAGAAGTGCCCCTCCCAAGAACATCATTCAGTCTCTTGTACCTTTTGTTCAAATCATTGAACTTGTCCTCACACTGTTGTGGAGATACATAAAACCCTCTCTCAGCCATAACCTTGGAAACAGTTTTCCATTTCCCCTTCTTCTGCAAAAAACAGGTCTTCCTCCTCCCACCACCCGTAAAATCAGAACCAGTATCATCTCCAAGGTAAGAAACAGCAGTGATCAGAAGCATCACCATTCTGTCCGTCCACTTGACCCGCTGCCATGACAATCCCTTCCTCCCTTTGCCATCAGTGCCTTCTTCTGCACAGTTCATCTCCTCTTCATCGCTCAATGAGACCTTCTTCCCCTCACCCTTGTTGTAATCAATAAAGGAAACAGTTTGATCGGATTCTCCCATGTTTCCAGTCATGTTTTCAGCTCTCAAACTGAAAACATCTTGGACACGGGGAGCAGCCATGGAGGACGGATACGCATGAAGGTTTTGTTGGTGATGATGAACTGGGGTTGATCCTTGCAGGTCCAGAAAACCATAAGAAGCACCCGGCAGCAAATTAGCACCAGAAGACGATTTCCCTTCCATGATTTGCAAAGAAATAGTATCTAAAATCCCAAAAACCATACAAAACCTTGTTTTAAGGAAATTCCGAGTGTGCGGTTATTCCAACTCGAAGAACACATTAAAAGCCCTTACAAAATCTATTTAAATCAAGCACCTGAGCGGCGTAAATTCCAGTCAAACCGCAGCTAATTGCTCAAATCAACAGCTTCATTAGCTCTGATGATGAAATTTCCCCGAAAACAAAAACCTGAGGAGAAACCCTACCGGCGCACAGCAGCAGCTTGGAACGACAACCAAAAGTTCTACGAAAACCGCCTTAATACTCTGATTCCAGAGAGAAAATTCAAAGGAACAAGCGAAATTTGACTTATCTGCAACGACGACGCGAACCGCTGTCCGACCTCGATTTGTTATATGCTGGCTCGTTCTTGGAGAAGACGACGCAAATCCAGAAGCGGGGCGCAGAGCTTCCGTCCCCGAACGGGGCACACTCCGCCAATTCAAAGCCGCGGTCAAAGTGTGGAACCGGATCGGATCCTCTCCCGATAAACCATGTTGGAGAAGCCGGGTTCGCGCCGCACGAGTCACGACGAACGACGAAGTCCTTTGGCTCGAGGGAGGTGCAGCGGTCCGTGCTGGTTCGGTCACATTTGTTTGCTTTTTCTCCGAGACGAGACATAACTGGACCATACGGGTTCTGATCGGGTCCTTCCGTTTGGGGTGGGGGGTGGGGGCTAGGGGCGGCTCGAGCCGCCGCCGGGATGAAAATGACTTTGGTTGAGGCAATAGACGGATGGCGTCGGCGGCGGGTGGTCCAAACAGGATTGCGCACGGCGCCGGGCCCGGCCCACGTGACGAGGACTCATCGCGCATCGCCATGATTGACCTTGCGTGGCCCACTTCTAAAATGGTCTCCGGCTGAGTGATGAAAATTTCTGTACGCCGCCACATAAATCTGACTTTTTTTTAATGAAACTGACATACTTATTATTATAAATGTAGATTATGCAACCAAAGAAATTCATTAAACATATAGGCTTGGTGACTTAACCTCTCGATCCACCCCTCAACCCACTCAAATTCAAACCACCCCCACCACCAACGTGGGGGCAAACTGACCAACTTATTATATAATTAATAATAATAGTTAATAAGATTAATAATTAATAATTATATCATTAATAATTGCATTTAATAATTAGTAATAATAATGTAATTAATAAAAATTATCAATAAATCTTCTTTTTAAACATATTTGCTAGGAGATCCAAAAGTTGTATTTTTTTCTTTGAGTGTCAATTGCATCTCCTAGTATAATAGAATACTAATTGATAGTAAATATTGAGGGGTTATAAAGCAAACAAATCAATACACACATCTAAGGGCCAAGTTGAGCCAAACCACAACCCCCTTCCAAATCTTGATTCACTCCTACCGGTCCATTTATTATTATTTGATGGGCTCAAAGCTCATTTTTCTTTGAAGCTGCCCCATAGGCCTTATAAAAGATTGGCTCATAGGCCTCTTGGTTCCTTTTTGCTCATATGTTCAATGTCTTTTTGGACCTAGCCAACCATAAACTGCTTGAGCCCCCAAATCCACTATTTTTTTTTCATTGCACCGGCCAACCATGGTTCCCGCACCCTATTAACTTAATTAATTACAATAACAATTAAAGTATAATAATTGCAATATTAATAATAATATTTATTAAATAATAATAACAATAATTGTTAGGTATTGAGGGGTTATGGAGCAAACAAAGCAACACACACATCTAGGACCAAGTTGAGCCAAACCACTCACCCCCTCAACTGTTGATTCACCGCAACTGACACATTTTATTATTATTTTATGGTCCAAAGGCCCATTTTATTTGAAGATGCCCCATAGTCCTTATATTAGATCACCCTGTAAATATATGTGCCTTTGTGAGTTGTGAAATTCAAAGGCAATTTGAATTTTTGGTATCGGAACAAGGGACGTTTTTAGAATCAAGATTCAGATTAGGATTTCAAGCATTATAACATCTAAACGAGATGGTTTTGGATGCGGATTGATGCTCAGGAGGTGTTTTGAGTAATCAGGTGAACATCAGAGTGGGGTCAGGGTGACCCCCATGCTGAATTTGGCTGCATGTAGCCCGTCGAGCCGCGCCCCATAAGGGCGGCGTCACGATGGTGCTAGGCAAGGGTTTGGCCCCTCTACTAGGGGTGGTCGTGCCGCAACCTGGTCGGGTGAAGGAGTACTAGGGCGCAATCCTCATGGCCTTGTCGCTACCCATCCCTTTTCTAATTTTTTTTAACGGGGGCATACCTATCATTTTAGCCCCGCCTTCGTTTTTAGGTCGAGAGGCGCTTGAGGAGGGTCATTTGGCCGACCCCCCCCCCCCCCCGATTCCCCATGGAGGGGGGATTTTCTAGGAGTTTCCATGGGGATTCGAGGTATGAGTGTCTCTGGGTTAGGGTGTTGGGGAGACGATTCCATTGGAGCATGGTGGAATCACCCCACTTCATGGGGCTTTTGTGTGTAATGGATAGAGGATGTCCCGAGAGGACAATCACACACTGTTGCTCATCGTTTCATTAGAGGTATGTCACCCTATGATTTTTTTAGGGTTTTTGATGAAATTGATGGAGTTGGCGATTGATCGGGTGTCGGTCGATAAGGCTTCTGTTCGTAGATGTATC
This sequence comes from Viscum album, assembly GCA_963277665.1. NCBI lineage: Eukaryota > Viridiplantae > Streptophyta > Magnoliopsida > Santalales > Viscaceae > Viscum > Viscum album. Next base: position 2,028,990,480 of record OY728127.1, read on the forward strand.
AGGAGCATATCATGGGGCCTTGACATGGTGCTACTCGAGGTTTTAGTGAGTGGGTGTTGCTCAATGAGTTTTTAAGCGATTATGCCAATTTGGATTAAATACAATAATTAATTACAAATTTTTATAATTAATTATTTGGGCATTTTGGCATAAGATGAGAGCTTAGGAGTTGATACTAAAGGTTTTGGGTGCAATGAAAGCGCATATTGAGCATAGTCAACCCGACTTTTTTATCATAATAGATGAATAATCCAAGATATACATGATGGAGAACATCATGACCAACCGAATTAAATCGAAGATTAATTTACTTATGACTGCCAGAACCAAGAAGGCACGATCATCACATATAATTTACAATTAATTTATAGATATATTTAGAATTATCTTGTCTTGTAATTCTTTCTTCGTTGACGATGCAGTTGACTTCTCTCGTTGAACCATCATTGCGTTGTATGATCTGAAGATAGAATCTCTCTAGCAGTGATCCACATGTGCTTCAAAATCTTAGAATGTCGCGCGTAGAATTGCTGGATACTAGCATGATCGATCCTGATCACTTGCGTCGTTTGTTGTTGATTGCAACAAGAATCACTTCATAAATGAAAGATTCTTTAGGTTCTCTGAAAGGCTTGAGAAATTGGAGGAGGATTGACACACTAGTTCTTTAACGTGTTTTTGAGAGGATTCTCTCTCAGGGCTTGAGAGAATTCTCTTAAGGTTTGTTGTACACAATATGCGTCTAACCCTGGAAAGAGATATAACCAAGTATTTATAGAGTTTGGTCAGGGGTGACAATTACACATATACCCTTAACCAATTCCTTATTCCATAGAGAACCACATGTCTAATAATAATATAAATAATAATATTATTTGCTTGGCATGCACAATACCGCGAATAAATAAATATCATTTTTTAAATAAATAAATTAATATTTATTTAAATGATATTTAATATATCATTTCCAGCCATACCATTAAACTTAGTCTGTCATTATTTACCAAACCTTGAATAATGACTATTTATTTAATAAATAAATATTGGTGCATTATTCACCAATAAATATAAAAAAGAATATATTCACTAAATCATGCAAATAAATATTTATTGTTATTTAACTCACATATTTATTCTTTCAAATAACTCATGATTAAATCTTGGAGATCAACTAACCCCGAATAATTATTAAACCACAAAGCGAGAATAATATTTATTCTAACTTGTTAAATTCAAAATAGAATTTAACTAAGATTTCAAGTATACTTAGTATTTGACCCTCTAGGTCTCTTTCTTAGTGGCATCAGGCAGAACTGTTTAAAGTCCAATGTTAGTATCTAACAACACACCAAGACAACTATAGAGAAAGAAGTTAATGTCACAATGACATATAACCTCATACGAACACTCTCTGTGTAATATAATTTCTTTATTATAATATCTTTAATCAACCAGGTTGCATGCTGATGTCATTAACCTATGTGCTTGATGTCTCTTTCTTTGACTTCCTGAGAATGAGTCTATCCACAAAACACAATAGCCATGGATTTAATTGGGTTGTTTCATTCCCATCAAAGGGCTTGAGATATCAACTTTTGTTAAAGAACACATGGGACAAATCCTTTCTCGCATTATTCATCAATGCAATATCACTCATGATGCACCCAACGTATCCTATTTTGCCGCAAACATATATCATCACGATTTTCATCAATACATCAAAGTACGTGACTCATGATACAAATCAATAATAATCTTAAAATCTAAGGATCAATACACATATCCATATATATGAACATCCAATGACACATATAAATATGGATTTATTACTGGTGAGTTATGTTCTCATAATCACCTGCTTTGAAAATTACCAAGGGTGTACACCATGGGATAGTGTCTCAAAGTCTTATGAGTCTCCACCTATGATATCAAGTATCATTTGAGTCCCATCAAATGATATTATCTCATTATAGAACATATATTCAAGAATATTGGCATGATGCTTCTAGGTTATCATCATAAGGGAGAACTATTATGACCTTCTAGTGCAACGACTATTCTTAGGACAATATCACATACTATGTCACGCAAAATAACAATTATGATGTGATAATAACTTTATTAATATTCAAAACAATGAATATAGGTAACCATAATGTGTATAAAAGTTGGTTCTCGGTTACCTACTCAAACAAACTTCCACTTGGACTAGAGCCAACTACCAATAATCTTTAGTCTGCTAGCTCTCACATGATATTCATGCTTCTACTAAGACATGGATTTAGTCAAGGCCCCCATCAATTTCTCTTATGTGGAAACTCTGCTCACCACAACTTCAATGCTTTGAGAAAAATATCTCAAGAGGTGATACTTCCAGAGTATGTGCTTTGTCCATTGGTGTGACCTTAACTCCTTTACGAGAGCCACCACTACAATATTGTCATAATATAACGTGATAGAGTCTTTACTTCTAGGCACCACATCAAAATCTTGGACAAAGTTTCATATCCAAACAACTTCTTTGGCTGTATCAGAAACCGTTATATACTTGGACTCCATTGTAGAATCAATGAAAACTGGCTTCTTTAAACTCTTCCAGCTCAAAACTCCTCTATTAAGGATAAAGATATCCTGACTATGAATTCAAATCATTTTAAGCTATATAGAATCTAGAATTAGTATAACCCATGACGACTAGCTTCTCATCTCTTCCATATACCAGGAACATATCCTCAATATGCCTTAGATACTTAAGGATAACCTTAACAGTAGACCAATGTTGTTCACATGGATTATCTTGATATCCACCTACCATGCTCAAATCATAGGCGACATCAAGCCTAGTAAATAACATGTCAAACATGATTGATCCTATCACAAAATCATATGAGATCAAACCCATTCTCTATGTTTCCTATTGTGTCAAAGGACACATTTTCTTGAAAAGATGCATACCATATGACACTGAAACTAATCCCATCTTGGATTATTCCATACTAAATATCTTTAGTATCTAGTTAATGTATATACTTTGACTTAGTCTATGTATCCTATTGGATATATCACAAATGATCTTGATCCCTAGAACATAGGCTACTTTATCTAAGTTTTTTATAGAGAAACACTTGTTCAATTAGTCCTTAACAAACTATAAGACTGACATATTGTTTCCAATAAGTAATTTTTCATCGAAATATACTACTAGGATAACAACCACATTTCCACATAACCTTTTGTAAACACATTGTCCACATTCATTCTTAATGAATCCAAATTCTTTTATAGATTCATCAAACCGAATATTCCCTGATTTGGATGCTTCCTTCAACCCATAAATGGATCTTTGCAACTTTCATACCTTTTTAGAATTACTTGGAGTCATAAACCCTTATGATTGTGTCATAAAGACATCTTCCAGAAGGTTCCCATTATGAAAATCTATTTTTACATCTATCTAACAAATCTCATATTCATGAAAGGCTTTTATACTAAGTAGAATTCAGATGGATTTAAAAATGGATATTAGAGAAAAGGTGTCATCATAGTCTATTCCTTAATGTTGTTAAATTCCATTAGTTTCTAGTCATACTTTATAAGTATTCACTTTATCTTTCATGTCTAGTTTTCCCTTGAATACCCATTTTCACCCAACAGACTTTACATAAACTAGTGGATCAACCAGAACCTGAACTTAGTTCTAATACATGGAATTCATCTTAGAATCTATGGCTTCCCACCATCTTGCAGCTTCTAATATCTCTATTGGATCCTTGTAGGAAAGAGGGTCATTATTTTCAACCAATAATGAGACACTATCCTCGGTAACTAGAAAACCATACCTATCTAGTTATCTAACCTATCGGGTGTTCCTACGTAGTATTTGTGTTCTAGGAACAACATCTTCCATAGAGACCTATGAAACCTATTCCTGTACCAACACTTGTGTATCTTGAGAATCAACTTCATCGAAATCAATCTTTATCCTACTATTCTTCTAAGGATATGTTGCCTCTCAAGAAAAATGGATTCTTTTGTGATGATAAACTTCTTGTATAAGGGGTATTATAGATAATATCCTCATATTTCCTTAGGATACCCTATAAAGATACACTTCATGACTCAAGGTGCTAGCTTGTTTCCTGAGTTGGACTTAACAAACACCTCGCATCCCCATGCATGAGTATGTGAAAAAACCAGTATCTTTCTACTCTATAATTTGAAGGGAATATTGTTTTCTTCTTTAGTTGGTACAAAATTTAGTGTGTATGTTTTAGTGTGTAATGCATTTCCCTAAAAGGATAATTGAAGGTTTTCATGACTCATCATCAACCTCACCGTGTCAAGTAAGATATAGTTTCCCCTTTCACCAACACAATTACACTGTGGTTTATAAGGTGGAGTGAATTGAGATAGAATCCCAAAATCTCATTGAAATTATATAAACTATTGATTAACAAATTCACCACCTTGATCAGAATGAAGCTTCTTTATCTTCTTACCATGTTGATTCTCTACTTCATCCTTAAAATCTTTAAATTTCTCAAAGGACTGAGACTTATACCTCATCAATTAAATATAATCATATCTACTCAAGTCATCAGTAAAAGTTATGAAGTAAGAATACCCACCTTTAGGACAATATCACATACATGATCCTGACAAGTTATTTCAAGGGTTTTAGGTAGGTGTAACTTTCTAATTTCATTAACTTATATCTCCTTGATCTGTTGAGTGGAACCCCCAATCCCAAAATCCTAGACAATGATCTCCTCAATTCTTTCATCTTAGTTGCACCAAACCATGCTTGTACAGTCAATCCTTGATATGAAATAAGTTTAAGTCAACCAAAAAACCTAAGCTAAAATTCCCTGATAATTTAAAGCACCCCAACTTGGTGTGGTTAAGCACTTTAAACTATGGTTTATTTTTAAATAAGTAGTAAAAGTCTATAACAGCTTAATATATATTGATTTGAGTTTTTTTTTCTTTTATGTGAAAATTTATCATTTTATACGATTACATGCTTAATAACATTAAGTGAATTTTACTTAAGTTATTAATCATGTATTAGATAAAATTTATGCAGTTCAATCTATTTTAAGTCCATCTTTCATGCTTGTTGATTCATTAATTTATGTGATAGTGACAAAACATCCAAAAATAAATTAACCATTCAAATTGAGAGAAATAAAATAAAAAAAGTGGTATGATCATGATAATTTATAATAGTTAGTTTATCCAGTAGATGATAAAATAACCATTGACCCTAGGGAAAAAATACCTTGAACCATAACTTGGTTCGTGCTGTAGCATTCCACCTATGCTCTTGTGTACCTTCTGAATTAGTTTTACCTCAACTCTGAACATGAACCGCCTCCAATCATTATAGATATCCATATATTATATAGGATTTACTCACACATAGGTGAGGGGAAGAAAAAGATTGGTTTAGAGGTTTACATAAAAGAAACCATAGGCACACAATCCCTAACATAATGAGAGGAGGGGATGACATGCATGGTGTTATTTAATTTATTAATAATAATAAATTAAAAGGAAACCAATTGCATACATAGGTCTGGTCCAAGATCACGATCAAATAAATACATGTAATGAATATACATTTGTAATCTATCTATAATCCACTTCAATTCATTCTTTAATTAATATAAAACACCTAAAATTAATCGAATTAATCATTTAATTAATTAATTAATTCAATTTATTTTAATTCCATCAAAACCTTCTTGGAATTTTCCACTATACATAATTTTAAATAGACTAAATAAATAAATTTAATTTAAAATTAATAAAGTCTACATGTGTACTTGGAGGCAACAAAATGTATCCATCCAAACTACTTGACATGGTCCTTATACTATGTATTCACATGGAATCCAACATACATTTTGTGGCATGTAATAACATGACATGAATTTTTCAATAAATGAAACATGATCATATGTAAATTACATGGAATGTGATGTTATTAACACACATGAAACACACAATAAGTAAATACCACACACAACTTACAGTTCTGAATTTTAACATGGAAATTAATTTAATATATAATCAATAATCCTACAACATGGCATGTACTATCAGTAAATGACACAAAAAAAAAGTATAAATAATTTTAATTATATGAATAATTTTCTCTCTAGGTTAAATTAATTACATTAGGCACAATGGGTTACACGACATGTGATTAAGCTAGAAACAATGTAACATCTTATGCCCATGTCCATGACACACGCCTAGGGATTGGGTGTGTTTTTCAGCCGCAAATGTGTATGAGGTACACATTGTATATTCCAACTACAAGCTATGTTTCCTCCATGTTTTCATGGTTTTCTAGTCCTTGTGTTGTGTAATAAATACACAACATGACTTGGACCCTGTGTTTTCCACCGTGAAAAAACATAGACTACACGACATGCAAGCATGTTACACGGGGTGTAGTCCAGTCAACCATGTGCCAGCCTAGCCTAGTAAACATGCAATGTGAATTTAATGCATTCTTCATATATTTAATGTATGAGACTCTAAATTAAACTACTAGAAATTATATCTATAATCATGGACCTATACTAATCATTTTAGAAAAACCGTTTCTATAGGTAGCTTATATATACCATATACCAATGGTTTTTCAAAAAATATTGGTATAGATGACACCTATACCAAGGTTTCTCTATTTGTTTTGGTATAGGTAGCTTATATATACCCTATACCAACAATTTTTTCAAAACCTTTGGTATAATTACATTATACAAAACCTATACCAACAATTCTCTAAAAAAAATTGGTATAGGTCCCAAAAATTTGGGTACCTATACCAATGGTTCTCAAAACCATTGGTATAGATCTATACCAATAGTTTTGAGAACCATTGGTATAGGTACCCAATTTTTTTTATGAATTTTTATATCATATAACATTAAATACATAAAAATTTAATTTTTTTGTAAATATGAAAACACACACACACATATTTATCAAATTATATTCACAAAAGGCATTGTAAATTAGTGGTGAGGTCATTGAAATATATGTAGGAGGTGCTGGGTTTAAATCCCGACTAGTTTTTTTTAAATTACCTATACCAACGGTTCTCAAAACTATTGGTATATACCAACAGTTTTGGAACCATTGGTATAACCCGCCTATACCAACAGTTTTCACAAAACTGTTGGTATAGGTCTATACAGATGAAAAAAGGGCCAACGAACCTCCAAATAATTGGAATAGGATATACCAATAGTTTGGAGTCCTATACCAATGATTCCAAACTGTTGGTATATGATTTTTTCCACCAGTGTTAGTTTGAGAGTCATCCTAGTGCATTGAACATGGGTAGATGATGTGCACCTTTAGGTTACACTCTATGTACTCTTGTGTTATCTGGCCAGAACCCTTGGCACCTCCCAATGGAGTCTTAAAATTTTCTTCTTGTTGATTTAAATTTTTATTGGTTATATGAGTGAGAACAAATAAATAAAATATAATTTTTTTATGTTTGTATTTAAGTACAAATAATCCCAAAATGAAAACTAACCGCAAACACATATCATCGACCAATGATTAAAAAATAATTATAAATTAATTATGTGACCACTCTGATACCACTTTAAGGTTCTGGGCACAACAAAAGCACCTATTGGGCATAACAAACTCAGATTTTTTCTCACAATAAATGAATAATATGAGATGTACATGATGAATAACGTCATGAACACAAAAAAATCAAAGATTAATTGACTTATGAACACTGAAACCAAGAATAAAGGATCATCATATATAATTTATGATTAATTTATAAAAATATTTAGAATTACCTTATGTTTTAATTATTCCTTCATTGATGATACAATCGACTTCTCTCATTATATCATCGCTGTGTCATAGGATCCAAGTGTAAAATCTCTCTAATGGTGATCCACATGTGCTCCAAAAATCTTAGAACATCAATGTATAATCACTGGGTGTTAGTATAGTTGATACTAATCACTTGCATCACCCATCATTGATCAAAAAAATAATATTTTTGTGGATGAAATATTCTTTAAGTTCTCTCGAAGGCTTGAGAAAGCGGGGGAGGATTAGTGCTCCAGTTCTTGAGCACATTATTGAGAGGATTCTCTCTTAGGGATTGAGATAATTATCTCTTAGTTTATTGTGAACAACAAGCGGCTAACCCCAGAATGAGATATAAATAGGTATTTATAGATCTAGGGTAGGGTTAATAATTTCAAATAGGCCCTTAGTTAATTACTTATTCCTTAGAGAACCCCATGTCTAATAATAATATAAATAATGATATTATTTTCTTGACATGTGAAATACCTATAAATAAATAAATAACATTTGTTAAATAAATAAATTAATATTTATTTAAATGATATTTAATATATCATTTCCATCTAGAACATTAAACTCAATTTGTTTATCCACGTCGGTATTTACCAAACCTTGAATAATGATTATTTTTTAATAAATAAATATTACTGAATTATTCATCGATAAATATAATAAATATTATATTCACCAAATCTTACAAATAAATAGTTAATACTATTTAACTCACATATTTATTATTCTAAATAAATCATGATTAAATATTGGTGATTAACCAACCTCAAATAATTATTAAACCACAAAGTGGAAATAATATTTATTCTAAATTGTTAAATTTAAAATAGAATTTAACTGAGATTCCAAATACACTTAGTGTGTGATGTTGTAAATAGGTTACCTAGTGGTTTTATTATAAGTGAAATTTTAAATAGGTTTTTCATGTCTATTATTGGTAACAAATGTCAAAAAATGTATTTCATGTCAGTTAATAAATAAATCCTCATAAAAACCAGTCAAAAATTTCAGAATGGGAAGGGTTTTTCATGTTAGTTATTGTATAATCAACATGAAAAAACTATATTTCATGTCTTTTATTATATAACAAATATGAAAATATATTTTTTCAATATTTCAAATCGGTTATACAATAACTGATGTGAAAAATATATTTTTTAAAATTAAATTCAAATACAATATCTTAGCAGTACAACAACACAAAAAAAACTCAAAAATAATAGCACAAATAAAACCAAAAAACAAAATCACAAATTAAAATCATTTCAACTTTAAAATTTTAAATTAAAAAATTAACATATATAGTATAAATAAACTAAAACTCTATCAAACTTGTGAAATAATCCACTCATTCTCCTTGTAAGTGATTTAACTCATTTTTAGAATAAGGGTGAGAGTCATAAAAAAGATACAAATTAAAAGGAAATAATTTAACATGTGTTCTCAATATAATTATAAGATAAATTAATGGAAATGTTATGATAAAATTTAACCTTGTATAATTTTGTGACTCTTCCAGTTGAAATTATTTCAAAAATAAATATTAGAAAATAATATACACATTAATTTACTCCTTTTTTATGATGATAGTTCTATTTAACAAGATGTTTTAAATTAAAAATAACATTTTAAGCACTTGTAGCCAAAATGTTTTAATTATAAATGATAAGTCACTTTTGCACACACATACTTGATCTTTGCTGTATTCTTTCCCATTGTATCTCTAAAATAATCACATTCCCTATTTGAAAATGATATGTATGAAAAAAATTAAAAGTCATATTATAATATGAAAGTTTTCAAATAATCAGATGTATGTGTCTAATATGTTGTGAAAATTTTCATGCACATCACCATGTATATAGCATAATCGGTAAGTTATCTTCTCCTTTGGACAAAAAACACACAACATCCAATGACCAATAATATATAAAAAATATAATGTGAGTGGTTATTTAGTTAAGATAAATAAGAATTTAATAAATCTATGTTTCATACCCTTCAAGATAAGGAAGCATACATCACTTAATTTCATTATTTTTAAATATTTTAGAAATATATACTACTCTTTCTATATCTTTCATTGGCATTATTATTGGTGAAATAAATTTTCGGTAAAAAAATCCATATACTGATGTCTTATCATACCAAATAAAAAGTGTATAAAGATACCTAATACAAACAAACATAAGTGTTAAGTTTCATTAAATAAAAATAATTGAAAGAAATATGATAATTGATATACATGGTGAAGACTTGCATCATGTTAATGCCTAAAAAATATCTAGTTACAAGCTCCATGACATCTATTTTAAAATCCTCATAGCCACTTAACACACATAAATATCAACATCCATTAGAATATCATAAACTCCCAACAACAAAGATAAATATGTTGATAATTTATAAAGCATAGAAGAACTAGTATATGAAGCTCTAACAACCTATAAATGTTATTGTACAATGAGCATGTCTTTAACTTTAAAGTATTTTTGTAAAAAAAACTATAGTTGAATATTTAAATATTAAAATGTTAAAAAATAATAATACCAATATGAAATAAAGGATATAATATATACATACCTTGGTGTAATTTTTTTGGAAAATTCTAGATAGATAAACTAAAAAATGGATGATACATTGTCTAACTGTAGTGACCTCATATGTCGGAAACTACACTCTTGCTGACCTATCTATAATATCCTAGACCGTGACCTTAAGGGGATTCATATCCATCTATTTATGATGAATGATATAAATAATATAATATATAATCCCATATATAATAATATGATGTTGTGAATCTTCAACATATAACTTACAATATATGGGAGTTTGTAGAGGAGAAGGTGTAGAAGTTGGATATATAGGCGGGGGTGGAGGAGTGGGATATAAAGCCAAAGGTGTAGGAGTGGGATATGCTTAATGAAACTATCTTTGCATATCTACAAACATCAACTGTACCAAATATCTAATCCTCTCCTCCATCACCTCACCCATCTCCTGAACCTTAGCTTCTAAAGATTTTTTTCCTTTTATATACATCCTCCTTTGAAGAAGATCCGAAATGACCAAACACTTTTTTGACTGATACACCCACTTCATATCCTCATACACGAACTAGGTGTTTGGGTTTTCCCAATGTAGTAGCTAAAATATCCTTCCTACCCTCAGGTATGAAGGTCCATTATGTGATTTACTCCTTAAGGGATTCCTGTATAGAATATTTAAAAAATTCATTAGTGCATCACAATATATAAAGAGTTGAAATAACCTAAATAACATAAACATATAACTTAAATAAAACCTTATAATCATGTCGGTTAAAAAACTCAACTCTTCTTTAAAGTATCTTACCTTTTTACACATTCAATCCCTCTTCTATTTTTCATGTCTAGTTGGGGGGTGAGGAGGGTCAACCTTTGGGGAGCCTGAAGTCTCAACTCTCATTTTTTGAAAATTTTCAACCATAATTTGTTATTCCAATAACATATACTCTCCATAAGATAAAGTATGAGGGTATATGATTTTGGATTGGATATCCTAATGATATCTCCTAAGTTTCTATAATTTAAGGATAAACAAATCATTAGTATGATCATTATTATATAAAAAAACCTCTAAAAGCTACCATTTCACTTGCCAGAAATGATCATTGTTGTACACCTTCAACAAACCACTTATATGCATCTTTATCTAGAATAAGATATATATCACATTGTTTTTATTTTTTATTTCCCAAAAAATAAAATCCAATGTGAGGGTTGAATTTAAATCCTTCCATATTCTATTATCCAAAGATAAACATTTCATCCTGAATTCTGTACTATCAGGTATATCAAATTTCATTTTATAAAAGGAAAAACCTATATTAGTAAAAAAATGTCATGATAAGTAAAATAATAATAAATTATCTTACCAAAATTTTCTACCATAATTGAGATATTGTTGCATTTTCAGCACTTTTCTAATCACAAATAAAAATTCTAACTTTCATCTGAGCATGCATTGCAATAAAAGTCTTAAATTGTTTTGAATTTGGAACCTTATGATTATCATCATCATTAAACTCAACATATATACTCTAGTCCTGGCTACAAACAATTTATAGTTTTGGTAAACACATATTACCACATTTATCAAACCCGAAATTCTTCTCTTCCTCTATAGAAGTAGAAAGCACCTGTGCAGAAGGATGGGGATGCTCCTCAGAAGAAGTATGTGTATGGTCCTCCCTAGATGCTAGAGGTGAATCAACTATTTGATATGAAATTATCCTACAAATAAAATTAAAAAAAAATTAGTAAAAAAAATATAAAAATATCACTATTACATATAGAATTAAATAAAAAATGATCCAAAAAAATTAAACTAAACTAAACACAATTTTATTAATATTTATTAAAGTTGTCAACTAAAATGATAAAAACATTAATTAGAGATAAAATGACATAAATAAAGGAATATAAAAATTATTTAAAATATTATACAAATCCAACTGTTACTTAAAAATTTGAATAATAATTTTAAAATGATAAAAAAATAAAAAAATACAAAACAAACCAATTTTTATCAAATTCATTAGAATAGTTAAAAAAATTGTTAAAAAGAATACTGAAAATATTTATGAAACATCAAATTATATAGAAAAAATAAATAAAATTTTAATTAAAAATTTATACAAATCCAATATTTACATATAAAGTTAAATAATTGAAAAATGATATAAACAAAACTAAACCAATTTAAACAAAAAATTTATCACATTTGTTAAAATATGAATTTTAAGTAAAAAAAATTAAAACTAATATATCTAAGATTTTATGAAATTAAAAAATGAAAATAATAAATAAGTATATGTTACCTATAATATTAGGAAATTATTAAAGGATTATTTTCCCATATCCCTTCTTCATGATTGTTCTATATAGAAAAAACTGTTTCTATGACGTGGTCATCAATATTCTCTGATAATATTTATATGGAAGTAGGGATACAACATATATTTTTATCCACATCAAGTTTTCATAACTAAAATATTATTTCCCTTTAAAATGACAGAACAATGCACATTTAAGGGATCAAGAACATAAAAAATTTATTTTTCATGTGTTTTCATGATAATAGGGTCATCTATGTATTCTAATTTATTTAGATTAACTAGTGTCATATTGAATTCATAATGTTTGATTTTTTTTACTGATAACCCATTTATAGTTAAATTCTTTAACTCAAAATTTAATCTAATCAATCTACCACATTTCTTTAATAACTCCATAATATGCACTTGATGCAAAGATTGAGTTATTGTCTTTGGAACTCAAAAAATGCATTGCTTTTACGAACACCAATACACTATTATTATGAAATTCACTTCTATCATCTAGATATTTGGTATAAAATGTATTTCCATTAATTTCATACATGGACCATGTTATAAAATTTAAACTTTGGCCACCCACTAACCATATAAATGTTTTTGATGAATCCAATCTACCATTCATAGTCTCTTTAAACCATGACAAAAAAGTTTTGTTATGATCATTCAATATCCAAATATCTTTATTCTTTGGATAACATTGTTTTAACACATTAATATTCAATGATATATATGGATGATCACCATATATGTTATTAAAGATGTATAAATGTACTTTCTTTATCTATTTATATGTTAATGATTTTTATTTTAAACCATGGATCCCATTTCCCCCAAAACTGACTCATTTATGGTGAGATATAGGCAAATAGATGTGCTCCACTATAGAAAAGTATTTTATATAAAACCATGAAACCTCATCATAAATATACTTCTCAATAGTGGATCCACTACTACAAATACGGCTTTTATCAGCGCTAAAAATGGCCTTTATCAGCACTAAAAAAGCGCTGATAAAGCCGGTGAAGATAAAGGGGGGTCCCCTTTATCAATGCTCCAAAAAGCATTGATAAAGACCCCTTTTATCAGCACTAAAAAAAGCGCTGATAAAAGGGGTGTTTCATCAGCGCTAAAACAAAGCGCTGATAAAAGGGTCTTTTATCAGAGATTTCTTTTTAGCGCTGATAAAATTAAAAAAAATTAAAAAAAATAAAAAAATAAAAAAAATACTACCAATCTCGGGGGGGCTTTTTACAGTGCTTGAGCCCCCCTTTATCAACTCTTTCCCGCACCTCCAGCGCCCCGCCTGCACTGCCTACACCCTTTATCAACGCTATCCCTTTAAATCAACCTTGCGCGTGCACCCGTGCCTCCACCCGGATTTGATCTCGAGACCTCCCCCCTGCGCACCTAAAGCCTTTGCCACTACCCTATATTGATTTGTTCTCTTATTCATGATATATTTATTTATTTATATATATATTTAGTTATATTTATTCGTATAGTAATATATATTTATATTAATATATATAGTTATATTAATATATATATAGTTATATTAATATATATATATAGTTATATTAATATATATATATATAGTTATATTAATATATACATATAGTTATATTAATATATAGTAGTTATATAAATATTCATATATTGGTATTTTAAATAAAATGGATATTAGTTATTATTTAGATAAAGATAATATATTTTATATGTAAATATGTTTAATTATTTATTTAAAAAATTTAATTTTTAGGTGTGAATATATAAAAAATATGTACATATAGTTATATATTTGATTATAAATAGCAGTGCATTATAAAAAAGGATGAAATTTCAAAGACATAATATCAATATGAATGTAATACCTTAGAATAAATTCAGTCCCCACCAAAAAAAGCCAATAATACCCCCTTAAATGAGGCTGAAAATCCACAAAATGTTAAAAAATCTGGGTACCCCGACAAAAAAATCAGTTTTGGAGGCCTTATGGGCCTCTTTTGGCCTAGAAAAACGCTTAAATGGGGTCCTCCCATATCATAGCGATGTAGAGCTTGTCGCAGGCTTCAATTTGATATGTGGTAGAGCTCAAACAGACACCCAGATCAAAAGTTATGGCCGTTTGAAGTTCGAGTTGCGTTTTCAACATATTTTGGATCTTTTTTTAATTGTTTTAGTCTTCAAATTTTTATTAAATGACTATTACTCCATAATAATTATCAAATTATTAATTAATTTTTTTTAATTTTTTAAGAAGCAATTTTCACTAAATATCTTATATATTAAGTATAATAAGTGTAAATGTACATTTATACTTATCTAAAATATATTTAAAAATTATATATTTTATTTATATCAATATAACTATATAACTATATTTATATATTAATTTTTTTAATTTTTTTTTGAAGTCGACCCTTTATCAGCTCTTTTAAAAAAAGCACTGATAAAGGCCTCCCCTTTATCAGCGCTACTAAACAAGCGTTGATAAAGGGGTACTTTTATCAGCGCTTTTTTAGTGATGATAAAGTCACCCTTTATCAGCACTTTTTTGAGAGCTGATAAAGGCCCCCCCTTTATCATCACTTTTTCGTTAGCGCTGATAAAGGGGTGGCGCTGGCCTTGCCTGGTTTTGTGGTAGTGATCCTTCTATTTGATATAAATTTTTAACATATCCATTCAATATCTACACCTACCTTTCAAAAGGATACATCCAACATAGATATGAAGGTCCAAAAATCATTATTTCTTACAGAAAATGAACCATGATATACAAAAATATGTATGAAAGTACATTTCTATTTTAAAACATATAGAAATTTCATTATTCTATAATTTTTTCAATGAATTTAGATCAATCACTTTATTAAAAATTGAATTGAAAAAATAACACACCTTTATGATAGTTATCCTAACTTGGATGGGAAGTATTCCATACAATGAAATTGGTTGAAGATATTGCATCATGATGCTATAATCATGATATTTCATTTTTTTTAACTTCAAATATTTTAGTGAAACAATTTATTTTTACATTTTAAGAATAACCTTGCAAAAATTTGTTACCATGGAGGCACTGGAAAAAATTAATTTTCTTCCTCTTTGATAATGAATAACAATATGGAGCTAGGTATTTTCATCTCCCATTAGGAGTAGGATCTAAATCTAAATGTATTCCCATTAATAATAAGTCCAATATAGCATTCAACCCATCCTTAGTATTTCCTTTAATATCTAACAATGTTCCAATCAATATGTTATAGATATTATTCTCTATATACATGACATCAATCTATGTTTGACCTCATGATATCTCCAATATTTAAGCTTAAAAAATATTAATAATTTGTTCCAAATATTTCTATAATTATTGGATTTTTTTATCTTTTTGAATGTGACATAAATGTTTTTCACCCTCTCAAAATATCAATCAATTGAAAAAGTTTTTAGAGTAATATCAAATTAATGTGAGCCATTGAATTCCTTTTTTATCTTAAATAAGAGTGATCTATAGACAAAAAACTTCCATGAACAATGCATACATTTCTCTCTCTCATATTGTAGTTGATAATATAAAGGCCATTCTTCACAAATTAGACAATATTTATACCCCTTAACACTGTATACATACAAATTTCTATATTATGGGAGGTCATTTATAGTGAACATAATAATTAAATGTAGTTGAAAAAATTCCATTTTATAATAATCATACACTCTGATACCTTCCTCACATAAAAGTTTCAAATCATTAATTAATGGTGCAATAAAACATAAATATTATTTCATGGTTGTTTTGGTCCAGAAATCATTAAACTTACCATGATATATTTTAGCTTCATACAAAATTCATGAGATAAGTTATAATTACCAATAAAATAGGCCATGAGCTATGTTTTCTATTAAGGTTCTGATATGGATTCATTCCATCTATTCACACTCCATGTCTAAGATTTCTAACTTCATTTACAAAGGTAGGACACTGTTGATTAATTTTCTTCTACCATGAAAAATCAACCGAATGACATAATTTTCCATCACATATTCACTCATCTATATGTCATATTAATTTTTTTTCATCATTTTAATTTTAAGATAAATTCTTTAAACAAGGAACTATAGAAATATTCCAAATTGCCTTAATAGGAGTCCTAATAATTTCTAAATTAACATGTGATTGTTATTTTAACTTATATCACGATGACCCGCATTTAAGATACTCTGATAGACTTCCATATCCCTTCTTATATATCACACAATTATTTGGCCAAGTTTGTATCTTCTTATACCCCAAACCCATCAGGCATAATATTTCATTTTCATTATAATGTGAATATGTAAGATCGTTGTCTTCAAGAAGTATGTCTTTCAACTGTTGTAATTACTTTGTAAAACACTTTTCACTCCATCCATTTATGGTCATAAAGTTAATCAATCTTAAAATCATTGATAAAATCATAAATATTATATAACCTAGATATAATGGGTTTTAGCATCACCATATAGGTGATTGATCATTAGTGTTTTCTCAATTGAATCTACTCCAATACCACAAATCATTTCTTCAATTTGACCAGAATTATCATCTTGAAAATATTCATCATTAATAGATTTTTAATTCTTCCAAATTTTACCACGCCAAATCCAAATACTATAACTCAGATTAAAACCATTAAAAATTAAATGATATTTTATTTATCTACTTTAAAACCTTTTCATATTTAAACATTTCAAACATGGGTAGAAAATTAGATCGTTATTTAGAACATTTTGTTTGAAAAATTCCAAAAAAAGTGTCAAATCCTTCCTCATTTTCATCACGGGTTCAGCTTGAATTAATATAACTATGAATCATTATCACCTATTACAAATTTCAAGTATAGAATTTAAGTTTCTATATATTGAAATTTCATTTTAAATTTACTTTTATAAACAACCACACAAATAAAGAAAAACCATAATATAAATATCCATATGATTTTTGAATGTCAAGAATTATTTTAATGTTTTAACATATACAATGTACATCTACACACATTTTTTAATAAAATAAAAAATAGGATAGTGATAGTACCATTTACTAAGTGAAATTGTTCTATAATGTCCTTTATTATTATTAAATGTAAATAGCAAGAAAATATTCCACACACCTATTATGATTTATCCAAAATAAAAGTTTAAATCAATATACCACAATTCAATATATTCAAATAAAATAATGAATGTTATTTAATAAAAAATTAGACACTTTTTTATGTAAATGGTTTACTTAAAAAAATATGAATTCCTATACGAAAACATTGTTTTTATTTCAAAATAAACCCAATAATTCTATAATAAAAACCCCAATTCAATATTCAACAATCACATAAATTTTCACCTTTTGAAAGACCCATTTTTCAAAATTCAATGTAAATTCAATTCACACAAATGGACATCACAATTTTTAAATTCCAAATTATATTCCAAATCTAATAGTTATAAACCCCTAACTTTTCCATCAAAATAAATTATACCAAAATCACCATTTTGTATAAATTCATAATTTCTCATGATTTTAATTGATGAAGTGCTCAATAAATCACACTCAATTAATAACATATACTAAAATAACTAAATATTAGAAGTGATAAGATCCACCTACCTAGTCACATATAATTATGACATTGAGAAATTCATCAAGTTAAAAAATACACTAATGTGAATACATCCTTAAATCCTTAAACATATTAAACTAAATCCTCTATTCTATATAATTGAATTACCAAATCCTTTATAATAACTAAAAATTCATGAATAATCAAATACATTGAGAGATAAATTTAAGAAGAAAAATTAATAATCGAGACTTAACCTTTAAATACACACCCCAATAATCGATGATCATAAGAAATATATTATATTTATTTGGACACACATTAAACATACCTTAAACAACCATTAATTAGTAAATTAATATGATTTATAACACACATTCAAGAAAAAATAATAATCATTCAATAAAAAAAAACACAGATTCATAAAATTAAATAAACCTTAGATGCATAAAAAATTGGATATATAAATACAAACAACAAATAAATATTTGAGAGAAGTGGTGGCTAAAGATGAATAAGAATGAGAAGGAAACGATGATGATAAGGGAAAAGAGTGAGGGTTACGACAAGAATGACAATAACAATGAGGAATGAGAGATAAAGATGGAAGAGGGAGGTTTAGGGAGAAAATTTGGGTCCACTATGGGTGATATAAAACACATGGCTAAAATCATAAAATAAGATCAATGCACCATTTAAAAAAAATATTTTTTACATTGGTTATTCAATAACCGACATAGAAAACATGTTTTTTTTAATTTGGTTATTTAATAACCCATGTAAAAAATCCACTGATATGATATTTAATGTTTGTTAGATTTTAGCCGACATCAAAGCACATTTATCACATTAGCTTATAATTATTTATGTGATAAATGCGACATTAAAAACCCTTTTTCCAATAGTGGACCCTATAGGTCTCTTTCTTAGTGGAATTAAAAAAAGTCTAAGGTTAGCATCTAAAAAATTTCCAATTCATCCATAGAGAAAGAAGTTATTTCTACAAAAATATACAACCTCATATGAACTCTCATTATGTAATATAACCCATTTATCATGATATCTCTAATTAAGAAGGTTGTATGCTAGTATCATAAACCTATGTTCTTGATGTATCTTTCTTTGAATTTCATTTAATAAACCTTCCCACAAAATAAAATGGCCATGAATTTAATTAGGTTGTTATATTACCATCAAAGGTCTTGAGATATCAACTTTTATTAAAGAACATAATACAAAATTCTTTCTCTCATTATTCTTTAATACAAAATCACTTATAACACACCCACTATATCCTACTTCTCCATGAATATATTTTGTCACATTTTTTTATCAATACATAAAATTATATGACTCATGAAGCATATTAATAATAATATTAAAATCTAAGTAAAAATACACACATCCAAAAATCAAAACATCTAATGACACATATTAAGTGGATTTCTTACCGGCAGGTCATGTTCTCATAATCTCCTATGAAAATTACCAACTGTGTACACCATGATATGGTGCCGAAAAGTCCTATGAGTCTCCACTACTAATATCATGTATCATTTTTATCCCATAAAATGACATCATTAGGATATAAAATATATATTCAAGAATAAAATCATGGAACTTATAGGTTTTCATCATAGTGGAGAACTACCACAAACTTTCAGTGTAGTAGTTTATCTTAGGACATTATCACATACTATGTCAAACATAAGAACAATCATGAAATGATAATAACTTTATTAAAATTCAAAACAATGATTATAAGTAAATATAAAGTATATATAAGTTGGTTCCAAGGAACTAAATTCAATAGATACAATCTTGTATGAGGCTTGGATGACTGTAGATGATATTGGTCAAGCTTTCTTGAAGGGAATAACTCTATATGGGTATGTTTACCCTAAAAATATGCATAATGTTTATGATTTTTTTATATTAATTTGATATGTAGTCTTGTTATATGTGAGTGATTTAACTTAAATTAAAAAATAACTATTTTCTTAAATTTCTCTAGAGTATAACGTGAGTGTCTAGGGCCACACTAGACCCTTAAACACTCACTTAATGTCCCATATACCAATGGTTGAGGGATTGACTATATATAAATATATTCTATGAGATATAAAAACCATAGAGGGATATAAATGAAATAAGTAAGAGATGGTAGACCTGAAGATAAGGTATCTTTGAGGCACCTAGGTTTGGAGTAGGTTCTCCAATTATGTTATGAAAAATTAAATCATTTGGCAGCTATATCACCAAGGGTAAAGGACATTGATTAGGTTATAAGATACCCGTGGTATGTATTAGATCCAATATGATATTTTTATGGATTAGATATGGTTCTTTAGCTATTTGGGTATCTATGAGAGGATTAATCATAATGGTGATAGTGGGTAGTCCATACCTCTCAGGTATAATGGGGGATAACCTTATGAGGGTGGTCTAGAGCCTTGGTAAGTTACATGAGTAGTATAAGTTTTATAAGAATATATACATTTTAAAGAGAGGTTTTCATCCAGTTTATGGTTTGAGATATCTCTCAAGTGATATATGAGATAGAACCAATGAGTTTTGTGAGAATTTTAAAGGGACTTAGCATAGAGATACTAGTATCCTTTGTGTGAGTTATCTAAAGATGGTCCCTAGTTATAAGGACTAGTTTATGATGTAGAATTAGATTAGAATTTGAACCACTCTCTTAATTCTAGGGTTAGGAAATTTATTTTAGGATAAGAGAATATCGTGGGGTGTTGGACATGGACTGGTGTTAGTGAGTAGAGATGTGATGGGTCTAAAGGTCCATAGTGGATTCCCATGTGGATAAAATAATAATGTCGATGGGTTTAATGTGATGTGTGTGTGCGACCATAATGATTTTTAGGGAATCAGATTACAAGGCTGGATAGATGAAGAGATGTTCTTCAAGGCTTAGGATAGTCCTTGGGTGATGAGTCTAGGTTGTGTTGAGAGGCCAACCTAGGGAATGTGTTTTGGGTTTGGGTGTGTAGCTGTCCCGTATGGTATGTGACATGATGTTCTGAGGAGGAATATTCTCATGGGTATATGCTATATGAGGTTCTAGGGTGGGATTCCCCTAGGGTTTATTATATATGAGGTCTTGGAGTGAGTTATAGGCCCCCATATATATGTGTTATTAGGCATTGGAATAGGATTTTCCCTAGGTAATGATGTTATGGTAAATGTTTCGAGTAGGGTATGAGCCCCCAAGTGGATGATGTTGGATCTGAATCTACAGATTATACACAAGAGGGGGGGGGGGGTGAATTGTGTCTTTTGTAATTTTTCAATAACTCTTTTCTTGAATGAGTTCTGTCCTTTATTCTTTATCAGATTTGATCATGCAGCGGAATAAGTAAAAATAAGAACACAAAGATGTATAGTGGTTCGGGGAACAGAAATCCCCTAGTCCACTCCACCAACGCTCTACTCCACGAGCTTGGTGATTTTCACTATATGGTCCTCTTTTCCACCGACTGATTCACAACTGAGTACAGGCAGTTGACACATTTACAATCCAAGGAAAAACAAAGCCTTCTGGTTCAAACGCGAACCTACACAGCTTAGAATGATAAGCTGGTTACTCAGGAATAAAAATAATTTTAGAAAGAAATTTCCAGTTGATCTTCACAATTGAAATAGAACGCAATTGACAACAGATGGATCGAAGTCTCTAGAAATATTGATCTTCAAGAAAAAGCAGTTCTGAGTTGATCCAGTTGTAGTAGATATAGAGATATAGTTCACAACCTCAGCAGTAGTAGATCCACAATAGATATTTGATATAGAACAGGTGAATCTTCTATCGAGTTCCTTCTTCTTGAACAAACAGAGCTTTTACGCTCCTTTTGAATCAGCAGATCAATCGTGAATAGTTGCAATCTCTGTTTTCCACCTTTTTTAAAAATAGATCGATCACATCCCCTGTACCTGGTGTTTTATAGAGAGAATATATAATAAAGCATATCTCCTGCACATTTAGATCCATAAAAGTCTCCTTCTGATTCACGATATTCAAAAAATTTGAATTTACAGAGAAGTCGTAACTTCCCTTAAGACTTGGCATAAAAAGATCCTTTTAATTCGATCTTAAATCCATTAATAAAATGGATTTGAATCAGTCAAATTCGTACTTTAAAAACAAATTTAAATCCGACTTGAAATCCGCCCAGAAATCAGTTTACTGATCATTGTACATAAATACCGTCTACCAAAATTTCCGACGCCAAACGTAAGGTTGATGACGTAGCCTCCAAACGTAAGGTTAACAACGTAAGGTTGATAACGTAAGGTTGAATAAAAATGTAGGGTTGATCATCCATACTTTTTCTTCAACACTCAAACGTGCAGTAAAAGATCCATACTTTTACGTGATCCATACTTTTCCAAGAACGTATGGTTGTTTAAAAAAGTAAGGTTGATGAACCATACTTTTGAGAAACAAACGTAACACTTAGAATTTACGTACGGTTCTCCTTCCATACTTTTCTAATAACCAAAACGTAGGATTCCTTCCTAAAGTAAGGTTATTCTTCCATACTTTGCTGAAAAATGTATGGTTGTTTAACCATACTTTTCTAAGATATCAAAAAGTATACACTTTTCATCCTTACGCTATGTTTATCCACGTAGGGTATGAACAGTGATTCCAGAACGCGCCAAAATAGATTCCGCGCTATATTCATCTACGTAAGATGTGAACAGTGATTCCCAGAACGCACTAAAGAAGATTCCTAATAAGTAATAAATTCTTGTTATTTCAAGAGTAAAATAAATTAATAAACTTCTGCAAAATACTAAATAAAATCATTAGAAAATAACTAAGGGTATTTGTGAGCATCAAAATTATCATAAAGAGACAGAGTATTATTTTCAATAATCTCCCCCTTTAAATAACATTAACACATATTGTTGAAAACAATACTTTGCTCAACAATCTCCCCCTTTTTGATGATCACAAAAGCCATAAAATAATTAAAATTATTTAAACAAATCTAACTTTCAAAATTAGTTATAAAGTTTTAAATAAAAACTTCTCCACCAAAAAGATAATTATAAATCCAAATGTCTCATTTAATTTTATCCCTCAATAAAATAAATTCTCCCCCTAAATAAAATGGTTTTGATTTCGTGTTTATCCAAATTATCCCCCTTTTTGTGATATAAAAAATAATGAAAAATCATGGATTTTAACACGTTTAATATTGGACTAAACTGTTAGTAAATGCTATTACGAACTGTTTATCAATAATTAAATTTGGAGTACTGGCATATTAAAAATAAAGTTAGTAAAACAAATAAGGAAAGAGAAAAATAAACAATGAAGAAAATTTTCATTCAAAAACAACAGTATATACATGACAATGATATACACAGGAATCAAGGTTTGGGTAAGATAGACAACAAGGTCTATCTCCTCTGAATTGCAGACTTGATTTATGTAAACTGTTCCCAAAGTCTCTTCATCATCCCATATCCAAGATTGATAATGAGCTATCTATTCTCTTGAGTCATATGAATATCCTCAATTAAATTGACTCTAAAAAACTCATGCATCCTTTCCTATTTTTCAAAAAATACTGACAGCTTCTCTGATAACTGATCTAATAGAATTCTGATCGATGGCTCACTACATGTCAGTTGATCCACTAAGAACTTTTGATTGTCTAGAAACACTGACAAAGGATCACTGTTACATTGAAGATCATGTATCCTGTCATTCATATTGCTCAACGCAGCTGTGATAGCCTGAAACCTTCTGATTAAATCAGGTGAAGTACCTGATCCACTAACAGCATTATTTGCAACTGATGCAAATTGGTTCTCCACAAACAACTTCAGATCTGATAAATCTGACTTCATAACCATTTCAGATTTTAATTGTGCAACAGCAGTCTGCATATCCTCTTTAAACATTTCAACTTCTTTCCTTGAAACTGTACACTCCTTTAGCTTTTGAAACTTTAAATGTTTTAAGTCTAAGGCATTTCTCAGAGAATCATTCTGAGATTCCAACTGAGATACTTTTCTGTACAGTTCTTCAACTTCTTCTTTCCTTGAATCAGATGCACCCTGTGCTTGATTCACATTCTCAGGTTGATGCAGCAGTACCAAAGGCAATGATTCAGCATCAGATTTCTCTTTTTCTCTGTCCTGAGAAGGTTGGTCCACAGATTTTTCCTTAGAGTTTTCAAACTCCTCCACAGAAAAATACTCTTGAAGTACCTCTGTTTGAGCTTCAGAAGCATGCTCATCACATTCATCTTCATCTTTGTCTTCCAATAGAATTTCAAGAACAATATTTTCAGAAGTTTCCTGAGGTCTGACCACTTATTCACCAGGCACTGCCTCAATTTCTTATTCCTGTTGAAGTAAAACTTCAACATCAGCTACAATCTGTTCCTGATTTTCCCTTTTAGTTTCTTCTTGAGCTCCTGATTTCTCTACTGGAGCCGTTTTCTCAGTAACATCTTCCATGGTTTTATCAGCAACAGCTTCTCTCACAAAAGAATAAGAAAATAAAGCTTCTGTTGTAGTTTCCAAAGCAGTGGAAGTGACTTCCTCATTTATTGGTCTTTTTCTTCTTGATTGAAGTCCCTCCTGACTTCTGTCTTCCTCAACATCTGCCACTTCAAAGCGAATCCTTCTTGCTACATTTCTGACTCTGGATTCATCTTGTCCCTCCTTGGACTTAGCAGGTTGAGCCTGAGCACTCTCTGAGTCTTCCTCAACTCCTACTTGCAAAAGTTTTCCTTTAATTGTGCTCCAGAAATATCAAACTTTCCTCAAGGTTCCATCATTAAACGTATTACTGTGATGACAATTAACTCTTGCATCCACTAATCTCACCATGTCTTTCTTAAACAGCAACTTAGAAATAAATCTACCAAAGGGATAAAAATTCATCCTGGCCTCTCTTTGATAACAGTAACTGAGATACCTTATCATGTATCTTGGAAAGTTTAACTTAATATCACTTAACATAAGAAACATTATATACATATCTGGGTACAAAATCTTCTCCATTTCTGCCATCTGTGGAGCTATTACAGTCTGAATAAATTTTACCAAAATTTTCTGATCAGGCTCCAAATCCTTAACAAACATTTTCTTTATTGTCTTGGTACCAAAAAGAAAAGACATGATGTCTTCGGATTTATGCACAGAATCTCCTATATTATTCAAGTCAAAATGAAAAACTCCCTCATGAGGGCAGTTGAGAATCTGACTAATCTCTACTGAAGAGATTGAGAAATCCCTATCCTCTATTTTATCCATCATACTATCTTCAGTATCTCCCAGACTAAACTGTATAGATTTGTAGAAGTATCTAAGTTCTACTTCATACAAAAATTCCGTATTTTCACTGTTGAACATCTGTTCAAGATTCTGAAACGATAGTGCTTGCTTCAACAACAGATTCGTCTGAAATAACCAGTCAAGATCGTTTACCTTACCCTATAAGATTTTTCTTCCCTCAGTGCGTTGTCTCTTGGCATTACTCGGCTCGGCCTCACTGGCTCTTTTAGTCCTTACCATTTCTGTGAGAGTATCTGAAGGTTTGAAGCTTAGGGTTTTAGAAGTTCGAAGGTTAGGGTTTCAGAAGAGGAAGTGCAATTTTTTGATTTCAAAAGGGTTTTGATAGAAGTGAAAGGGTTTAGAAGTCGAAAAGGCTCTGACAGCCTTGATTCTCGTGTAATCACTAATCATTACATATATTTAAAAAACAAATAAATTTTTCATATGACGAAAGAAAGAAAATCTTAAATAGTATTCAATAAACAAAATAAAATTTACATAAATAAATAAAAAAATTATTTAAAATTAAATAAACCGAGATCCCCCTTAATAAAATCAAACCTTGTAGTGGGAAGTGGTTTAGTAAAAATATCTGCTAATTAAATTTTAGTATTTATAAATTCTAAAAATATATCTTTTTTAATAACATGATCTCTTAAAAAGTGATGTCTTATATCAACGTGCTTAGTTCTAGAATGACTAATAGGATTTTTTGAAATATTAATTGCACTCGTATTATCACAAAAAATAGGTGTATTATTAAAATTCAATCCAAATTCCATAAGAGTGTTTTTCATCCACAACACTTGTAAACAGAAACTACCAGCAGAAACATATTCTGTCTCAGCTGTTGACAGAGCAACTGAATATTGTTTCTTACTAGACCATGATACTAAGGACTTTCCTAAAAAGTGACATGTACCTTATGTACTTTTTCTATCTAATATGAAACTTCCAAAGTCAGCATCTGAATATGAAATCAAATTGAAATCAGAAGTTTTAGGATAAATAAGAGATTGAAAAACAGTTCCTTTTAAATATCTAAAAATTCTCTTAACAGCAGGTAGATGGGATTCTTTAGGATTTGATTGAAGTCTAGCACAAAGACATACTGAATAAATTATATCTGGTCTGCTAGCAGTAAGATATAACAAGCTACCAATCATACCTCTATATAACTTGTTGTCAACTAATTTCCCAATTTCATCCAAATCAAGTTTTATATTAGTGCACATAGGAGTTGTAAATGGATTGCTGTTTTTAAGACTAAATTTATTAAGTAAATCAGTAATGTATTTTCTTTGATTTAAGACATTTCCAAAATATTTTTGAAATCTTTGAAGACCCAAAAAGAAATTTAATTCTCCCATCATACTCATTTCAAATTCTTCTTGCATTAATTTTGAAAATTCATGACAAAGAGTTTTATTAGTTGATCCAAAGATTACATCATCAACATAAATTTGAACCAATAAAACATTATTTTTCATAGTTTTCTTAAAGAGTGTTGGGTCTGCCATTCCAATAGTAAAATCATTTTTCAAAAGAAAAGAACTTAATCTTTCATACCAAGCTCTAGGTTCTTGTTTAAGGCCATAAAGAGCTTTAGTAAGTTTAAAAACAGAATCAGGTTTTTGAGTGTTTTCAAAACCAGGAGGTTTCTCAACATAAACTTCCTCTATTAAATAACCATTTAAAAAGGAAGATTTAACATCCATCTGAAATAATTTAAAATTCATATAAGATGCATAGACTAAAAGGATTATAATGGCTTCTAACCTACCTACAGGTGCAAAAGTCTCATCATAATCTATTCCTTCTTCTTGATTATATCCTTTAGCTACTAATCTTGCTTTATTTCTAGTTATTGTGCCTTGTTCATCCTGTTTATTTCTAAAGACCCATTTGGTTCCTATTACAGGATAATTCTTAGGTCTTTCAACTAATTCCCAAACTTCATTTCTTTTAAACTGGTTTAATTCATCTTGCATTGCTATTACCCAGCTTTCATCATCTAAAGCTTCTTCTATAGTCTTGGGTTCTTGTTGAGATAGGAAGGCAGAGAATTCCACTAGGTTTCCTAAGTTTCTTCTAGTTTGAACACCAGTTTCTAAGTTACCTATTATAGTTTCTAAAGGATGATTCTTTAGGGTTCTAGAATGTCTAGGTAATATATTTAAAGGTTCTTCAGTATCATGTTCCTCTGAACTGGACTGAATTTCTTTTATATCATTTTCAAAATCATTCTTTAAATTCTCAAGTCTCATGTTATCATTAGAGTCAAGTTCATCCATTTGTTCTGTCCTTTTCTCAAAAGGATCAGATTCATCAAATTTCACATGAACTGATTCTTCAACAATCCTTGACTTCTTATTATAAACTCTATAAGATTTGGAGGTAGCATAATATCCTAAGAAAATACCTTCATCAGATTTTGGATCGAACTTACCAAGATTATCCTTGGTGTTTAAGATATAAACCTTGCATCCAAAAACTTTAAAGTAATTTACTTTAGGTTTTCTGTTATTTCATAGTTCATAGAGTGTCTTTTTCAAATAGGTCTAATTAAAACTCTATTAATTATATAACAAGCTGTATTCACAGCTTCTGCCCCGAAATATATAGGTAGCCTAAATTCATTTAACATAGTTCTAGCCATTTCTTGAATTGTTCTATTTCTTCTTTCTACAATCCCATTTTGTTGAGGTGTTCTTGGTGCAGAGAAGGTGTGTTTAATACCCATATTTAAGAAAAAGGAATTAAATTCCAGATTCTCAAATTCTCCACCATGATCACTTCTTAATGAGATTATATTGAAACGTTTTTCATTTTGAAAAGATTTGCAGAAACTTTCAAATAAAGTAAAAGCTTCATTTTTAAATTTCAAGAAGAAAATCCATGTAAATCTTTAATAGTCATCGACTAAAACATATACATATAATTTACCATCTAAGCTTGCTACTCTTGAAGGTCCAAACAAATCCATATGAATAAGTTCTATAGGTTTAGATGTAGCAACCTTATTAACAGATTTGAAGGATGATTTGTGTTGCTTGCCAAGTTGACATGCATCACAAAATCTGTCACTTTCAAATTTGAGACAAGGTAAATCATAAACTAAATGTTTCTTATATAACTTATGTAAAACATATACATTGTAATGACCAAGTCTCCTATGCCAGATCCAGGATTCACTTACTTTAGCATTCAAGCAGTTTACTTGTTGTTTACACAAGGAATTTAAATCCAAAGTATAGACATTTTTAGTTCTTGGTGCTTTGAATTTAAACAGTTTATCTTTAGAAACAATACAGAAATTGTTAGTAAAATCAACAGTATATCCATCATCACAAAGTTGAGAGATAATTATCAGATTGTGTTTTAGTCCTTGTACATAAAGTACGTTGTTGATTGAGACTGTTTTTGGATCTCCAAAAGTTCCAATGCCAATGATTTTTCCTTTGGAATTGTCACCAAATGTGACAAGTCCTCCTTCCTTTTGAGTGAGTGAAAAAAAATTCAATGAGTTTCCACTCATATGTTTTGAGAAGCCACTGTCCATGTACCATATATCTTTTCTTCTCTGGTGACCTGCTATCTACAAAGACATTCAAAAAAATTGCTTTAGTACCCATATTTTGTTGGGTCCAGGAGTGTTAGCTAGCAATGATTTGGGTATCCAGATTTTCTTTGTTCTTTTAAAATTATCTGAATCATAATTGTCTTTTGAAACATAGGCTTTCTTAATACCACAAATTTGAGGTTGTCTTAAGAAACAATTTTTAGCCACATGTCCCTTTGCCCCACAAAAATTACAATTAACCTTTTTAGAGCTAGGAACAAAATTTTTTTTATATAGCTTTGGTTTTTATCCTTTAATTCCAATTCAAAATATCTCCTTTTTAATGATAGTTTTTCCAAGAATTTCATTTAATGAATTCTCTCCTTTTGTAAAAACCAATGCAGCCTGTTTGTAAGATTCTACTTCATCCTGCAGTGTTTTTATTCTTGATTCAAAATTAATATAGTTAGTATTAATCGAATTGTATTTATCAGTTAATTCTTTACATTGTTTCAGCATTGTGTCTCTTTCATATAAAATGGATTTATGTATATTTTTTCGTGACTTATGTTTCTTAAATAGTGAGTCATATCTTTCTTCAAGCATATTGCAGTAGGCTGCATGTTTTTCGTTTGTGTAGCTTGATTCAGAATGTGATTCAGAGGAGTAATATGAATATACCTCATTAGTTTATTCCATGAAACACATGTTTGCTTTTAGATTGACTTCTTCTTTCTCTGAGCTTGATTCAGAAGAGCTACTAGAGTCTTCAGATACACTCCAAGTGGCTTTCATAACTTTCTTGTCTTTCTGCTCAAAGTCATTTATTTTGAAGAATTTCTTCTTATTTACATCCTTCAATTGTGGGCAATCTGGTATGATATGTCCCATCTTTTTGCATTCATAATATCTTACTTCCTTATTATCTCTCTTAAAGGATTTTTTGAAGCCTCTTTTCTTGCTGTAGAATTTTCTAAATTTTCTGGCTAGTTGAACCAGTTCTTCATCTAAGTTGGATGAGTCAGAGCTTTCTGATTTAGATTTGACTTCTTTGCTCTTCATATTTCTATTATTTTGTTGTGAAGTTACCTTCAAGGCAATATCTTCTCTTTTGATAAGCACTTTATGTTCATTAGCCTCATCTTGCATTTCATCTTCATACATCATCAGTGTACCAATCAGCTCTCTCATAGTTAGATCTTTGACAGGTGTTGATTGTCTGATTGCAGCAGAGATACCATTCCAGCAAGTAGGAAGTACTCTCAGTACTTTTAATGCTTGATCAGCCTGCTTGATAGATTCTCCTAGAGCAGTTATGTTATTGAAAATTTTTGTCAATCTCCCATTCATTTGGGTAATGCTCTCACCTTAAACTATTCTGAAAGTATCAAATTTCAGTTTTGCAGTTGCATATCTCATTTTCCTCACATTGTCTGTTCTTTCATATGCCACAACTATTGTTTGCCACATCTCATATGTCGTCTGACACTGAGATACTCTTTTAAATTCATCTGGTCCTAGACCACAGATAATTGCATTCATAGCCTTTGAGTTCATATCGTACTCTGCCTCTATAGCAGCACTCCATGTCTCAGGATTTTCAGGAATTACATAATGAGTCAGAATCTTTGAATAGACTCTATATCTGAGGTTTTTCAGATATATTATCATGCACAATTTCCAGCAACCATAGTTGTCTCCATTAAAATATGGTGCTTTGACCATCGAAATCCCTTCTCTTGTATCAGTCATGATGCTCTGTTGTATAATCCTTAAATTATTCTAGATTTCTAAGGCTTTATCAAAAGCTCCTCCTCTGATACCAATTGTTGGATATGAATCTATAGATTATACACATGAGGGGGGGTGAATTGTGTCTTTTTCAATTTTTCAATAACTCTTTTCTTGAATGAGTTATGTCCTTTATTCTTTATCAGATTTGATCGTGCAGCGGAATAAGTAAAAATAAGAACACAAAGATGTATAGTGGTTCAGGGAACAGAAATCCCCTAGTCCACTCCACCAACACTCTACTCCACGAGCTTGGTGATTTTCACTATCTGGTCCTCTTTTCCATAGACCGATTCACAACTGAGTACAGGAAGTTGATACCTTTACAATCCAAGGAAAAACAAAGCCTTCTAGTTCAAAC
The DNA here is from genome assembly GCA_963277665.1 of Viscum album. Lineage (NCBI taxonomy): Eukaryota > Viridiplantae > Streptophyta > Magnoliopsida > Santalales > Viscaceae > Viscum > Viscum album. The sequence continues at coordinate 2,029,021,871 of OY728127.1, forward strand.
ACGAACCTACACAGCTTAGAATGAGAAGCTGGTTACTTCGGAATAAAAATAATTTCAGAAAGAAATTTCCAATTGATCTTCACAATTGCAATAGAACGCAATTGACAGCAGATGGATCAAAGTCTCTAGAAATATTGATCTTCAAGACAAAGCAGTTCTGAGTTGATCCAATTGTAGTAGATATAGAGATATAGTTCACAACCTCAGTAGTAGTAGATCCACAGTAGATATTCGATGTAGAATAGGTGAATCTTATATCGAGTTCCTTCTTCTTGAACAAACAGAGCTTTTACGCTCCTTTTGAATTAGCAGATCAATCGTGAATAGTTGCAATCTCTGTTTTCCACTTTTTCAATAATAGATCGATCACATCCCCTGTACCTGGTGTTGTAGAGAGAGAATATATAATAAATCATATCTCCTTCACATCTAGATCCATAAAAGTCGCCTTCTGATTTGCGATATTCAAAAAAATTGAATTTACAGAGAAGTTGTAACTTCCCTTAAGACTTGGCATAAAAAGCTCCTTTTAATTCGATCTTAAATCCATTAATAAAATGGCTTTGAATCAGTCAAATTCGTACTTTAAAAACAACTTTAAATCTAGCTTGAAATCCGCCCAGAAATCAGCTTACTGATCGTTGTACATAAATACCGTATGCCAAAATTTCCGACGCCAAACGTAAGGTTGATGATGTAGCCTCCAAACGTAAGGTTAACAACGTAATGTTGATAACGTAAGGTTGAATACAAATGTAGGGTTGATGATCCATACTTTTTCTTCAACACTCAAACGTGCGGTAAAAGATCCATACTTTTACTTGATCCATACTTTTCCAAGAACATATGGTTGTTTACAAAAGTATGGTTGATGAACCATACTTTTGAGAAACAAACTTAATGCTTAGAATTTACGAACGGTTCTCCTTCCATACTTTCCTGATAACCAAAACGTAGGGTTCCTTCCTAACGTAAGGTTCTTCTTCCATACTTTTCTGAAAAACGTATGGTTTTTTAACCATACTTTTCTAAGATATCAAAAAGTATACACTTTTCATCCTTACGCTACATTTATCCACGTAGGGTATGAAAAGTGATTCCAGAACGTGCTAAAATAGATTCCGCGCTATATTCATCTATGTAAGATGTGAATAGTGATTCCCAGAATGCGCTAAAGCAGATTCCGAATAAGTAATAAATTCTCGTTATTTCAAGAGTAAAATAAATTAATAAACTCCTTCAAAATACTAAATAAAATCATTAGAAAATAACTAAGGGTATTTGTGAGCATCAAAATTATCATAAAGAGATAGAGTATTATTTTCAATAATCTACCCCTTTAAATAACATTAATACGTATTGTTGAAAACAATACTTCGCTCAATAGATGATATATGATGGTTCTGAGTAGGGGATGTGATTCCCTAGGTGGATGGTATATGATGGTTCTAGGTAGGGATGTGACCCCATGGGTGGATGATATATGATGGTTCTAGTGGGGGATAACACCCTTGAGGTGGATGATATATGATGGTTTTAGGTAAGGGATGTGATCCCCTAGGTGGATGATATATGATGGTTCTAGGTAAGGGATGTGACCCCCTAGGGTGGACGATATATGATGGTTCTAGGTAGGGTATGTGACCCCTTGGGTGTATGAAATGTGATGGTTCATGGCAGTAAGGGGTTCCCTTGGGTGTATGATGTTTTTGGAATAGGTTTGAGGTAGGAAATGGTTCCTTGTGTTGATATTCTAAACTGATTCCAGGGAAGGATATGGTTTCCCTTGATGGATATGTGACTTGATCATAGGAATATGATATTGACCAGAGTAACTATAGTTGACCTCATGTTTCACCTCAGAACCTGAGGGTCGATAGTGGTTATTTTTATAGTGAATTCACACTCATTATTATTATAAGCATATCACATCATGTATAAACAACTTTACTGGTTATGTTAGGGACACTATTGGTGGTAGCCTACCGAGCTTTAATCAAACCCTACTTGGGAATCCCTAATACTTTTTATCGGAGTTGGTTTCTTAGAACGAACTACTTTTTAGTTTCGATTACCTTCATATTCAAAGACTAGAATATTAATAAAAATCTTATCACATTATGATTATTATTCTATATGACATTAATATGATAATGTCCTCATAGTATCTGTCGCATCAAAAGGTCATAATAATTTCCTACTATGATGAGAAGCTTGAAATGATATAAAATATTATTAAATATATATTCTATAGCTAGATGAAATATATCTTAAGGGACACATATTATGTATATCTATTATGTGTAGGAGGCTCATAAGACACTGAAACTTCTTATCATGAAGTTCAAACTTAGTAACTAATAAAGGAGTTTATGAGAACATATACTCTAATATGAATTACACATGTTTATATGTCATTGAATATTCCTATATGCATAATTTTGTATTGATACTTTTAGTTGAGATTATTATTAATATATATCATGAATTGAATGCTTTGATGTATTGATAAAAAGCATGATAACATATTCTCACAGTGAGGTAGGGTACATTGGGTGCATCATAAGAGATATGAAATTAATGAATAAGTTAATAAAGGATTTTTCCATTCCATTTTAATGTAATTAGATATCTTTGGACCTTTTATTGAAAATGAATTGTCTAATTCAGTTCATGTCCATGGAATTTTATCAAAGATTTAATTATTTGGAAGTCAAATAAAGATATATCAACCATATAAGGTGATGAAACATGTAATGAAACATGATTGATGAGATATCAAGACAAAGGTATTATGTTACATAGTGAGCATATGTAGGAGGTTATTGTTAGTGTGACACTAACATATTTATTTATGGATTCCTTGATGTGTTACTAGACACTGATCATGGACTTTAGGGAAGTTTACATAATGTTACTAAGAAAGAGTCATAGAGGTCCACATAGTAAGTGTTTCTAGAATCTCAATTATATTATATTTTAATTTAATATTAGAATAAATATTATTATAAATTTTGAGGAATAATAATTATTTAGTTTTTTCTGGTCACATAAATTCAATCACCAGTTATTAAAAATAATAAATATGTTTGTTGAATATTAAATAAATATTTATTCTCTAATGAGTGAATATAATATTTTTTTATTTATTGAACAAATAATAAAGTGAAATTTATTTATTTAAATAAATAGTTATTATTTAAGGTTTGATAAATGTTGAAGAGGATTGATGAGCCTAGTCAAGGGTGTATAAGAAATGATATATTTTATTTAATATCATTTAAATAAATATTAATCAATTTATTTAAGAAATGATGTTTAAGTATCCAAAAGTTAACAAAAATTAATGAAATAATTATAATAATATTATTCAATATGGTGTTTACTTAGAATTAATAAATTATTTAAGGGTCTATGTGTAATAACTAATTTTACGACCTAAGTATATAATATAATTTATATCATTTATAGGGTTAAGGATTGCTGTGAAAAACATAATCTCCCTAAATAATTATTTCAAGACATAAAGTGAAAATCTCAATAAATCTCTCAATAATGGAGAGAAATGATCCTTCTATTCCATCTAAATATTGATATAACTAGATAAAATCCTTCAAGACTATAAGGGATTATTGTTGTGATCAACGTCGAATGATGCAAGAGGTATAGTTCTTTCACTCTAGCACCCAGATTTTCAACAATGACTATCTGAGTTTCATGGAGTAAACATGGATATCTATAGAGGGAAGCTACTTTGGATACTATATTGTAATGATGATATGATATGAAAATTCATCCAGTTTGACAATGAATAAATAATTTCAAGAAAAGTAAATTCTTCTTTATATAAATTAATTATAAATCATATGCGAAAAGATCCTCTCTTCAAATCTTATGTGGTTGCATATTTCAAGTTATGATGATTTAATATAAAAAAAATGAAAAAAATTACTGGGAATAAGCCCAACTTATTTTTTTGTGCTCTGTAACCTTCAAATGGTATCATAGATTTCCCATATTAATTTACAATTATTTCTTTTTTGATCAAATTTTGATTTTTATTAGTTTTTCATTCATATTTTTCATTATTAATTTTAAATTAAAGATAATATTATCATTAATTTTCATATGAAAAATAATATTCCAAGAATGGATAAAAAATGACCGAAGATCCCATATGAAGGTGCTAGATATTTTGGTCGGATGACATATATACATGGTGTGTACTTGAAAAAGTATACATCATGTACCCATAATCAACCACACAAATATGATGCATGAAAATAATGACATGTCATGTGGGAGAATAGTATGTGGGGTTATTACACACCATGTATTTAATTATAGTTAGAACATGGTTTAACTGGGCGTACATGATGTGTACCTAGAAAACACATCATGTAATACCATACAATTTGACCTTGTGAGAATTGTATAATCCTTGTGGTAAAAGTACACAACATGCAATTAATACAATCCATGTATTGACTTCCATTTGAGAGAAATGAAATTATGTGAAGTACATAGAATTTAGTAGGCTATACACACTATCTAATTCATAATAACCCATGCAATAAACATGTAGAGTCCCTAGGCATGTAGTGTATGTGGTCAGTAATGAATCACATTCTATGTATTCGGTTGTACACACTATGTAATTTTTTCCAACTAACATATGAAACATACCCAATAAGGCATGTCACATGAGTCAAAACAAAAATAGAATTAATTACTAATAAAAAACTAAACTACATGACATGTAGCTGGCTATACATGCTATGTGATAGAGTTATCGAGAAGAAATATACACCGAGTGACTTTGGTGGGTTTTATGGAATATTAAATTATTTATTAATTAATTTTATGTATTTTTTGTAAATACATGATGTGAATGGTTTTCTTATATTCCATATACTTCATGGGAATCACTAATGGAACACACTATGTATATTTATTCATGATGTGTAGTCATAAATTCCTTGTTGACTACACATCATGACTCATGAAACCACATGTCGTGTATATCATGACACACCATGTACATAAGCATTCCATGTAAGTAAACTATACATGAAAAGGACTATACACAATGTTATTCACACAATATATCTTGTGATAGTATATTCCATGTAATATTTAAACTATAGAAATGAGTTTAATAAGAAGAATAACGGGACACATCATGCCTCCTCTAGTACATGATGTGTACTTAAAAAATTAATTTATTTAAAATTATAGTGGATGAGAATCTCAAGGACTGTTTGGACGGATGATTAAGATAAAATAAATAAATAAATAATAATATAATCAATTTATTAATTTAGGAATTTTATCTTAATAAAGAATGAATTTAAATAAACTCTTGATAGTTTTAAATATGTAGTTATTTCATGCATGAATGATTATGATCTTGACCGACCTATGTATATGTTTGGTTTATATTTAATTTAATTATTATTTTATGGGTTTTTTTATAATTTATTATTAAATTAAATATGATTATTTGTGTATCATCCCTTCCACCTCATTATATACTGGCCAACGTGTCGATGCTTTCTTTTATGTAACCCCAAACTCTTAGTTTCCCTTACCTATATGTGAGTAAAAAATATATAAAAGGAAGTAAATCCCATGTGAGGGGAGATGATTGACAATGGATCTAAGGTCAATCCAACCAAGAAGATACATAGGTCAGATGTGGAATAATGCAACTCAAATGAAGCATGGTTCATAGAGTTATTCCTTAAGGGTCAAGGGTTGATTTATCATTCACTAAACAAATCAACTAGTAGTTAAAGCTCATAATCATGCCACATATTTATTATATTTCTGTCTAGTTAATGATTATTTATTTATCTTTATTTTATATTTAAACATGATCACTTAAGTAAATAAGTTAATAACATGCAGTATGGAATACAAATAAATGGATTATGCACAAATTATTTTATCAAGATATGGTTAATTAATTATGTAAAATCCATATAATATTAACTATAATTTAAGATGGTAAAATAAATAATATTTATTCATAATATAAAAAAAATTCCTTAAGGAAATATTAAGTCAGAAAACTCCTTCCATTAATTGACTTAAAATTAATCCATAGTTTAAAGTACTTTTTTATCCTCTATCGGGGTGCTTTTAATTATTGGGAAGTTTTAAAAAAAGGTTTTGGGTCCACTTAAACTTGTTGTAATCAAGGTTTGATTTCCTTTTGAATAATTAGTGAAATTAGGGGGAAAGTGTTGGGGAAATCTATATCCAAAATTTTAAGATTGGGGATCCCACTCAAGAGACCAAGGAATTTCAAGTTAATGCAGTTTTAAAGCCTACATATCTAAATACCTTCAAGTAATTTGATAAGTATTATTTCTAGGTTTCTTTAAAGGAAATATGGATCCTTTATACTAGAATATCCATGTGATAGGATATTCTAAATCTAATGGAAAGTGATATTGAGATTTGAAAAAACAATGGAATTCCAATAAATAAAATTTATTACATCACATTTTGATAATCAAGATAAAGCACTAAAACCTTATTTTATTTTATTTTATAGAAAATGGAATGAAATATGAACTCAAAATTATACCTATTATTGATATTGGAGAAATATAATATTATGACTGACATGAATTTCTAGGATTGGTATAGGTGGTTATGCATAATACTACACAAAGAACATAAATTCTACATGATAGAGTCCTATATATAAGATAATGATACTTCTAAGGTGGATAGTGAGGAGGATCAAGCTGTCTTACGAAAACATGTACTCATAAATCTTTTGGAAATCACTGGTCATGGATGATATCTTGAGGAACTAGACATCCAATGCATTATCTAGGTTCACCTCCATTTAGGATGAATACATCCTCGGTGTTTCATGGTTATTATCCCACACATATAGCTTTCCTTTTATTATCAAGAAGAACCCAGGAAATGGTATGGAATTGGACCTATAATCCTGGCATCAACCAGGTACAATATAAAAAAACACTTTCTTTTCTTTGAATATAATATTTGGCTTATAAATCCTTAAAGTATATCATCAGTAATGAATCATGTTCCTCTTGTACAATATATATCTTATATTCATCCTTATTAAAAAGAAATTATAGTTGGATGCTTATTCTTCACATAAACCATAGTACTATCACTAATATTAAACACTCAAGGGATACTTATTTTCCTTCTTTTTATTTAGTAAGAAAATATAATATCATTCACATCAGCACTAGATATCTCCTTATATTCAACACATAGAGTATGCAGTTTAGATACAAAGTCCACTTTATTTCTTTGATACATAGATAATACACACAAATATATCATAAAGGTCTTCCCCAAAAGAAATAAACTTTAGATATATTTCATACTACTTTAGACTTTACAATATATTACTATTTTAGGCTAGATCTCTCACTTATTCTTCGATCTGAATAATTTTCCACTGAAGTACAATCGATGTCACTCTACTTTTTCCAGAACCAGAACTAATCTTTTCAATACTGCTTTATGCAACTGATTCACACAAGTTTTTTAAACAACTACTAGTTGGTGGAACTTTTTTCAAAATGTTCATTGTTTTATCTATATGAATATGTAAATCACTTAATGTACTTAATATTTATCAAATATAATTTATGAACTTTAAATCTTGTAAGACTTAGAAAAAACAACTTCACACAACTTCCGGTAACAATTCTTAACTCCGATTCTCACAAATACATGTTCATAGAAATATATTCATGCAACTTGGTTCATTACAATGCCTCTATAAAATAAATTCTAGAATCAATGTACTAATTCACATAGCATGCATCATATAACAACACTACCTCTTCCTAAACTAAATCTTCAAAAATTCTATTGAAATGACCTAATAATTACATACATAAATATTACATTATTTAGATGAATATTAAATACATCTCATAACAATATACACCCTATAACCATAAAGGTTTAGTATCTTTGGAGACTAGATACATAATCATCTTATTTCATTAATTATCTTCAATATCTCATACAAATTTCTTCTCAAATAGTACACTTCTTAGACATTCCCTACTTAAAACCATTATTCATAACATGGGGAAATGAAACATAAAAAAGGGTGAGATTAGATGCCCAATAAGGTTAAACATAGTATATATTAATCAATAATCATAAGTGATCATAATATAAGAATAATGGTGTGATAATGTGATCATAATATATGAATTTCATACCCAATCAGTCAAATATCTTTAATCATGAATCATGGCATAAAGATTTTTCATAACAAAAGGAATAAGTTATAAAATTATGAAATCATAAATAATCAATCATGATCCATGATAAAATATCATAAGAATAAGAAATAAATTTTTGGTATACACATAGGCATAGAAAATCATTTCCTTAGTCAAGGCTCACTTACAAGTCTATTATAGTGGTCAAAGTCCCATAATGGATTGGGTTCACTCCCCATTCAATCATTTCATTAGTAAATGTTTACTCCCAAGACTATCATAGTGGATATAGTCCCATAGTGGATTGAGTACACTTCTATTATATCATTACCTTAGTCAGGGTTCACTTTCATGATTATAATAATGGATAAAGTCCCTTTCTGAATTGGACTCACTAAAATTCCAATCCATATTATCTCATGAGATATCAATCTTTAACCAATTCATTAGAGATATATATAATTCTAGGCCCACCCATCAGATAATGAGAACTATAAATATCTATACCAAAATATCATAAAAACATTCATCATTTCATCATATCATAAACTATGGAAACTAAACCAGTTTCATAAAAATTTCATCATTCCATCATATCATAATCTATAGAAAATAAATAGGTTTTATAAAGATTTTATCATAACTTAATTAAACTATGGGAAAGAAATGGATTTCATAGAATCATCCTTAAATAATAATCATCATAAGAGAAATAGATAAAGAAAGTGTATGGTATCATAATATCATATCCCTAGCGAAGTATAACAATATTTAAAGGATGTTGACATAGATGAAAATACCTTTAAAAGAGCATTTAGACATTTCTTTAAAAACTATGAGAATATAATTCTTTTTTGGTATATTTAATAACTAAAAATTCTTAGATTACTGGGAAGAAAAATTTATTTTAAAATAAACATGGAAACTTTTAAATTAATATTCAAATAAAATAATAGTCATGATAGTGGGAAAATACATTCATGTGGTAAATATTAAACCAAGATCCATTTAATTTTTTTTTGTAAAAATTCATAAATTACCTCTTAAAAAAACATTATAAAAATTAATTTTTAAAACTTTTAAAAGAAATTAAAATATGGTTAAAAATTAATTTAAATAATAATTTCATTATATAAATTAACATTCTTGAAATTTTTTTAAATAACATGGACATAGAAGAAAAAGTTTGTCGACTAAAGAGGAAATAAGGTTGGTTTTTCTTAAAAAAACTTTCCTGATATTTTAAGTACCAAAGAGAGGAAAATATTACTAATAATTATAAATTAAAAGAATAAACATAGGAGAATAAAATATATGAGGTTTAAAGGATAAGTATCATATAATTTCCCCTAATGAAAATTTAACATAAACAATCCTAAAAATAAATGAGATTGTAACATAAATCCTTACCTCAAGCCTCGTATTTCTTCATACGCATTCAAAAATATTTTTCAATAAATATTAATTTATTATAAATAATTAAAAAACCATACTAATATATAACTTACTATGTATCATTATTTTATAATTTCTAATTATCCTTTTATTAACAAGTCTTCATTAAAATGAACATTTGGGTGAAAACTGGTCCGTTTTTTCATGCATGTTTTGGTTTGATTATTCTAGTCCTTGAACCTTGGTTATGGTTTAATCATATATATAATATTAATAATGTAATAAGTATCATAATTATTCATTATATTCACTTTTATAACCATTTATATAAATAGGTGATGAAAAATGATTTACATAACTGTATGGAGATGGTAGTCCGCACATACACACGGGTTATATTTACCTTTTTTGATGGATGGAATGAAAGATAGTTAAATAATAATTCACATTTATAGAATCATAATTATATCATAAATATAATATATATTTATTAAATCTATCCTTACATCTGTCCATGCAAATAGTAAATGAAAAATGAATCACATTGCTTTGTGTAGGTGGTAGTCCACATATACACACGAGCGACATTATCATTATCTTACATATAGGAAGGATATATAAAATAAACATAAAATAAACATAAAAACATATCAATATATTAAATAAATTATGACATAATTTTAATATGGTTATATAACATTTGGGGTAGATTTAAGAAGAAATAAAAAAGAAAAAGATCGATAAGAACATACACCTCTTCGTCAGGTATCCTCTTATGAGAAACACCTTAAGGATTTTTGAATGGGTCATTTGGGATGATAATAACCTCATGTTCATGGATAAGTATTTTGTGATATTATTTTTGGAAGATCTTGGTCAATATAAATGGCTCAACCTGCAACATCCCATTACGAGATTTCAGGTACTCCATGACTCTTGTTTTGATTCCCTTTTTGTTTGGGTGTGCTTCAGGTCTTTTAGGGATGAAGATAATTTATTTGGGAAATGACCAAAAGTCTAGGTATTTATATTTTTTTTTGAATTAATGGAGTCCATGTATAAATTTTTTAAAGGCTTAGGATGACATCATAATATTTCTAGGAGTTTTATGTAGGGATCTATATTTGGTACTGCCTATAAGAGATATTTCTACCGTAAATGTCTGGATTACAACATAAGTTCAGCACCGGGAACAAGCTATGGAAATGTTGTGGGATATAAATTTTTTTATTCTTTAAAATGGTTTTATGCTATAAAACCCTTTTTATGACATAAAATCGTTACTCAAAATAATTTAACCTAAGGCGATGTTTTTTTTCAGCATACATGAGTTACGAAAAATTTATATTGTAAGAATGATATTTATGTTGTAAATACCTCATACCCAGTGGATTTTATTTAAATCTCATGTAACTCCATTTTTTTATCATCGTGAAATGGTTCCCCTCAATTCCTAATTTTATCCCAGTAATTTTGGGTGTCTCTTCTTCCTCTGGATCGCTTGGATTGGTTCAGTTGATCGCTAGTGCAGTGGGTTTTCTTCCTTTGAGTAAGTGTGTTCTCTTTTCCAAATTTTTGGATTTTATGACATATGTTTGGAATTGGAGTGTGCTATATTTTTCAAAGGTCTAATAACCAGGATATGATATTGATCTATCCTTTTATTTTTTTTCCTCATGACTTATCTTTCGACGACTGATTTGTTTGTTTCCAGTCTCCATCATTAAAAGCGATTAAGTTTCCTCCATTATTGAGGTGGGTGTATCTATACATGGGGTTAATTTATTAATTTATTTATTTTCTTGTCAATTAATTTTTATTATTCAATTAAAATTTATTTTTTGACATTAGAATGGTTTTTTGGATTATATACATGTTTTAAAGAAGTTTTATTTAAAAATAGATTTGTGCACACTAAGTGTTTGGTTAAATGATTTAAATGGTGGTTATTATTTTGAAATGTGTTTTACATCCTTGAAGAGGAAATTATTTGATGTGAAAATTATTTATCAAATATGATCATAATTTTTAAATAGATTTATTCAAACTTAGCACAATGGGTGGTCTTGGATGCATTAGGAACAAACTTTTCACTCTTTGTGTTTGTAATGCCATGAGAGGTTTTATATCACTTTAGTGTATGTAACTCCACTAGAGGTTATATTATTTATATCCACCTTAGGAATGGATTTGGGATTTTATTTCATGTCTATCATGTGTTCCCATAGGTTAGATCTCAAATGGTGTGTTTTTTCATTTCTGATTGGTTTATCATATGATGGTATTTTCATGGTTATTTGATCACATGCATATCTTATAGTGTGTCCATGGTTGCTTCCATGTTTTATTTTGTACATTAAATATTTATGTATTTGGTGAATATGGTATTATTTTATGAAAATTAAAGGATTTTTTTACAAAATAGTTTTATTTTATGAAAATTCTTTGTAAAATAGATTTGTTTTAAAGATAGAACTAATGAATTACTAATATTAGAACTTGTATAGATTCTTTTGTGGTATCATACTTTTATTTTTGATCACACCCTAATTTTTTATTTTGGAGGTTATAAATGTTGTTTTTTAGGACTTAGGTAAAGGTAAGGGTATTATGTTCCATGTTGGTTTCTCTGGTTTTGATTGTCTTTGTAGTGGGATGGTTTGGTGGTGACAAATGGTCACATGGGGAATTATTTAGTCTTTTATTGTGTTATCCTTATATTTTGGAATATTTAGATTGAATTTTTATGTCTCATGGATATGTTATCTTTATTTTTATTTTCACCTAGTTGGTTTTCATTATTCAGGTTTATCATGATATAGGTTGCTTCCACTTTGTTGTACTTCACCATGTGGAAGACCACCTTGGGTGACATGTCTAGTTGACCCAATTTTGTTCATTATAAATTGGTATTAGAGAAATAACTATACTTAAGTGTTGTGAAACTACTTGGGTTTGGTTTAGTGTATTGGGTAGACTATATTCAATACTGTCAGAATTTAGATAGTAAGTGCAAGAGGGTTCCTGGCCAGCTCACTTTTGTGAATGAAATTGAGATACCATGGGTGGTCAGAGATTTTTATAATATTGATACTCGGTGGTTGGGGTTATTTGAATGAACCAGATATGAGGTTTATTTAAATGAACCTATCCATTCCTTTTGTATTTTTTTCATAAAAATCCATATAACCTCTTTAAATTATTATCATTTAAAATCACTAATATGGATACCTAAAGTTGGTCTAATGATTTTGGAATATGATCTTAATCTAATTAGTCATTGTCTTATGTTTAATAGATAATGAAACCTATAAGATATATTCCAAATTATAGTGAGTAAGTTTTGAGGTAGGTTCCATAGACGAATCCTCCAATGGAACCTTCTTTTTGTAGAAGATGTAATCCGCATTGTTCAGACTCTGGGTCAAGCATGTGTTGGGTAACTGAGATGAGTGGTGGACCACAACTTAGAATTTACTAATTAGAATACACCCATCTTCAGTGGTGACAAAGGACCCCAGGAATCAGAGAATTGGCTTGACCGGATTGATAGGATCTTCAATTTTTTGAAGACTCCTAAGGACTCTAAGGTGGGATTTTCTAGGTACATTCTTGAGGGAACAAGAAAGAGGTGGTGAGACTCTATTATGAAATCTAAGTTTCACAAGGATCACACCTAGGATTCCTTAAAGAAAATATTCAACCAACAGTTTTATCTTTATACATTGCATGTGGTAAAGACCCAAGAGTTCCTAACCTTAGAGAAATGGGAGCATACAGTTTTGGAGTATTCCACCTATTTTGTTGAGTTAGTGCATTTGGAATTAAATCTAGCCACAAATGATTACCTAAAGTCTCATAGGTTTGAGTTGGGATTGAGGGATGATATTCATTTAATAATTATTAACATATAACTTCTGAACTTTTTGGAGGTATTCAATAATAAAGCTTTGGTAGAGCCTAACATATATGAAAAAACAGGTTTATTTGAAGCTTCAGTTGGTTCTGTCGTTATATCTTCTAGATAGAAAAGTAAGCACAAAGGTATCCAATTTTATTTAGAATCAGTTTTAGGGTATTCCTCTAGAAATTATTAGGTAATTTTATATAAGTGTGGAAGGCCTTGTCATACTAATCTTAATTTTATGGATTCTCCCAAGAATTTTCATCATTGTAGACTATCTAGTCATCTGAGGAATTTTTGTGGAAGGATGTCCCAAGGAAGTAGTATTGGATCCACCTTCCACCAAGGTTTAGAAGTTTTTTTTGATGTTTCCAAGGGTGGTGGGTCTTATCCTCATGCCAATGGGTATGTTCATATGGCTATGAAATCTTAAGGAGGAGTGGAGACTAGACATCATTATGTAGTGGAGTATTCACCAGAGGAATCTAAAGCAGGGTCGAATAATGTTATAGGAGAAATGTTTATTTCATATTCTATGGTGATAGATTTGTTTGCTATAGGATATATTCATTATTTTATATCTTTAAAGTTATTTTACATGTTGGGATTGTATTCAGATCTTATTCTGTTCTTGTTGGATCCTTCCATGCCATTAGGAAAGAGGTTTGAACAAGGTTTCAAGTGTCTCATATGTAGGGTGACAATAACCAACCCTGAGGTGGAGTATGAATTATTGGTTCTTTATCTTGATATATTTAAATATATTATTGGAATGGATTGGATGATTAGTGTTAAGGCCTAAATCAACTATTATCACTACCAAGTTTAGTTCTTATCTCTTGATGGAATCACTGATGTCTTTTAGGGTGAGTGGGATTCTAGTTTTGGGAGAGCAGGATATGTTGTTCCATATGTTAGGGTGACATCATGTCAATTGTTAGAAATTTTTATAGATTATGTTGATCCTAGTTTGGATAGTCCACTTCCTGCGGTTGTGTGTGCATACCCGAAGGTCTTCCTGGATGTTTTTTTTAGTTTATCACCATAGATACAAGTCGAGTTTACCATTGACCCGCTACCTATTATGATTCCAATTTATGTGAAATATTATTATATGAAACCTTTTGATTTGGTGGAGATTAAATTTCAACTTGAGTACCTTGAGGATAAGGAATTTATTCATCCTAGTGTGTCACCATGGGCTTCTCTTGTCCTCTCTACTAAGAAGGAAGACAAGAGACTCTGATTTTTCATGGATTATCGAAAGTTAAATTAAGTGAATGTTAATAAAAAATATCCCTTTCCAAGTATTGATGATCTCTTTGATTATCTTGGGGGGGGGGTCACGTTGGTTTTAAAATATTTACCTTCAGTCAGAGTTCCACTAGTTGAGATTCTAAGTTGAGGATATACCTAAGATGGTGTTTAGGAGTCGATATGGGAATTTTCAGTTTTTGGTTATACCATTCGGTCTCAATAACAATCCTATGATATTTATGGAATTAATAAACCATATATTTCATTGGTTATTATAATATTTTGTTGTTGTGTTCATGGATTATATTTTTGTGTACTTTAAGTCAGAGGAGGAGTACATAGATCATTTTGATATCATCCTTAGAACTTTGAGGGAACATCATCTGTATGGTAAGATTTAAAAGTGTGAGTTATGGATTCAAGAAGTAAAGTTTATGGGGTATGTTATATATGATAGGGGATTATAATTTTATCCTAAAAAGATATATGTTGTTATGTCTTGAGAGAATCCTAGAAATGTATTTGAGATCCGAAGCTTCTTGGGGTTAGTTGGTTATTATAGGTGGTTCATTCAACATTTATCCAAGCTTGCATCTATGATTCCAGCTTTAACCTGTAAGGGTGTAAAGTTTGATAGGAATAAAAAAGTTAAAATATATTTTAAGTAACTGAAGAGGAGGTTTACTTAAAATCTAGTTTTGATTATTCCAAAACTAGGTTCAAGTTATAATGTTTTCTGTGATGCTTTTGGTATGGGTTTGGGGTGTGTCTTGATGCTGGGGAGATAGGTGGTGTCCTATGGATATCACCAATTATGTCCTCATGAGAAGAACTACCCTACACATGATTCTGTGTTTAAAGTGGTTATTCATGAACTCAAAACATGGCACCACTACCTATTTGAGCAGTGTTTTATAGTATATTCTGATCATAAAATCCTGAAGTATATTTTCATTCAAAGGGATCTAAACTTGTGATAGAGACACTGATTTGAGTATATCTAGACTTTTGAATTTTATATTTCTTATACTCCCAGGAAAGGGAATGTGTTTTTTGATGCGTTGAGAAGGAAACTACCAACCCAATCTAGGAAGGAATCAGTGGAGGAGTGGTCTCTAATGAGTTTGTTTTCTAAGATGAGCTTGAGAGTGGAAGAATCTATAGGTAAGGTGTAATTGGATTTGATAAGGGATGAATGATCATTTTATGAGTGATTTCAGCTCAATAAAGTACATAACATCAATTTTTAGTGCTTTAGTGAATCCTAAATGGTGGTTAGACCTTAAGTGAGTGGTCTCGTTCTCCCGATAACACTTTGTGTTTCAAAATAAGGTTGGTTAATCCTATTTATATGAGGTAGGTTTTGATGGATATTGAATACTATTCTTATTAGTCCATTCAACTTGGGACTACCAACAAGTATTATGACTTGAGACACTGGTATTAGTGTCCGGGGATGAGATAGTCAATTGTGGATTTTTTGTCACAGTGTCTTATGTGTCTGAGAATTAAAGCAAAGCACAAGAGACCTACTAGTTTGTTTCATCACTTACCCATCCCAGTATGTAAGTGATATGATATTTCCATGGAATTCATCACTAGTTTATGATGGAATCCTAATAGGAAGGATGTGATTTGGGTGATCATTGATTGAATCATGAAATTGGTGCATTTAATCCCTACCAAGGAGATGATGAAAGTGGAACATATCAGGGAATTTTATGTTTGAGTGGTTATGATAATTCATGGGGAGGCCTCCATGATTGTTTTTGACAAGGAACCTAGGTTAACATATAGGTTTTGGAAATATTTTCAAGAGGTAATGTGTTTCCATTTCAAATTGAGCATGACTTATCATCCAAAAATGGATGGATAGACTAAAAGGGTTATCCAGGTTCCTGAGGATATTCTTAGGGAATGTGTACTTGACTTCAATGGTTCTTGGGAAAATAATTTTCCTATTATAAAGTTTTCATATAACAATAGTTACCAAACCACAATTATGATGGAATCTTTTTAGGTTTTGTATGATAAGCCTTGTAAATATCCCATATTCTGGGTAGAGTTAGGAGAGAGGTCCTTAGTTAGGATGAGTCTTATTTAGGAGAAAAAAAATAAAATTTACAATTTATCTGGAAGATATGGGTCACAGAATAGAGTCATCATAAATCCTATGAAGATATCCATTGTCAGCTAATAGAATTTGGGGTTGGTGATTAGGTTTTCCTCATAGTTTCACCTCACTTGGGACATTATCAATTGGTCAGAAAGGGAAAGTTAACACTAAGGTTTGTTGGAACCTTTGAGATTGTGGAGAATCTTTAAAAGGTGGTGTATCAGTTGGATTTTCTGTCTTGTTTTACTTTTATCCATGACATGTTTCTTGTTTCCCAATTAAGGAGGTATCAAATAGATCCTTCCCATGTGATTCAATGGGAGAATATTGATATTGTGTCCAAAAACACTATGGTTGAGAAATAAGTTTAGATTATAGACCATCAAGAGAAGGTAATTCATGGTAAAATAATTACCTTGGTTCATTTATTATGGTAGTTTATAAGGGATAATAATGAGATTTGGGAGCAATAATTGTTGATGAGGTATTATTGGACTTCCCATTTTTTGAGTCTAATATCTTTAAAACTTTCTAGGGATAGAAAGTGTTTATGGTGGAAAGATTGTAAAATACCATTACCTACTTTCAGGAACCCCTTGACTCTTGTTTTGATTCTATTTTTGTTTGGGTATGTTTCAAGACTTTTAGGGATGGAGAGAATTTATATGGGAAAATAAACTGAAGTTTGGGGATGTATGTTTGTTTGAATTAATGGAATCTAGGTATAAATTTGTTAAAGTCTTAGGAGGGAATCAATATGTTTCTGGGAATTTTATGAACGGGTCTATATTTGGTACTACCTAGAGGATATATTTAAATCATAAATGTATGGATCACGGTGTAAGTTCAGTACTAGGAAAAAGCTGTAGAAACACTATGGGATGTACAAAATTTAGGCCATAAAATGGTTTTATGCCATAAAACCCATGTTTATGCTGTAAAATTTACAATTAGGAAAATTTAACCTGAGGCATCATGTTTTTCATCATACATGAGTTATATGAAATTTATGGTGTAAGATTGAGATTTATGTTATAAACCTCTCATGCCTAGTGGGTTTTATTTTTATATCCTCGTATAGTGGCTCACCTCATGCCCCAGTGTCCTCCTAGGAATTTTAGGTGTCTCTTATTCCTTCAAATTTCTTGGCTTGGTATAGTTGATCGACAATGTGGTGGGTTGTCTTCCATCTGGTACATGTGATATATTTTCCACCTGTTTGGATTTGCTAATATTGGTTTAAAAGTGGTGTGTGCTGAATTTTTTGAAGGTATAATAACCAAGATGCAATCTCAATCGATCCTTTGCATTTTCCCTCACGCCTTGTCTTTTTGAGGCCGATCTGCTTGTTTCTATTCTCCATTGTCAAAGGAGATTATGTTTCCTCCATTCTTGAGGTGTGTATCTCTATAGAAGGCGTTAATTCATGAATTACTTTATGTTATTGTCAATTCATTTATATTATTCAATGAAAATGCATGATTTGATGTTGGAATGTTTTTTTTTGCATGAGATTATTGTTTTTAAGGGGTTTTCTTTAAAAATAGATTTTCACACACCAAGTATTTGGTTAAATTCTTTAAATGGTGGTTTTGGTTTTGAAATGGGGTTTGAACCCCGAAGTTTAAAGTATTTGATGTGAAAATTATTTATCAAACATGATCATGGTTTAGAAATGGATTTTAATAAACTTAGCACATTGGGTAACCTTAGGTGATTTAGGAATAGACTTGTCAATATTTGCGTGTATAATTAAACAAGAGGTTTTATGTCACTTTATTATGTGTAATTTCACTAGATTTTATATTGGTTAGATCCAACTTAGGCCTGGATTGGTATTTTTCTTTAATGACTATCACATATTCCTATAGGATAGAGCCCAAATGGTGTGTTTTTTCATTTATGATTGGTTTTTCATATGATGGTATTTTCTTATTTATTTGATCACATTATTATCTTATGGTGTATACATGGTCTATTACCTATTTTATTTTTTACTTGAAATATTCATGGATTTCGTGAATATGGTATGATTTTATGAAAATAAAAATAATGTTTTACAAAATGGTTTTATTTTATGAAAATTATTTTTAATCTGGATTTGTTTTAAAGATAAAACCAGTGCATAAATTATATTAGAACTTTTATATATTATTTGGTGTAATATTAATGGGATTTGTGCTCACACCCTACTTTTTTCCTTTGGGCGGCTGTAGATGTTGTTATGTAGGACTCAAATAAAGGGAAGGGAATTATGTAGCATTCCGGTTTCTCTGGTTTTCATTTCCTTAATAGTAGGATGGTTTGGTGGTGATGGATGGTTATATGGGGACTTTTTTAGTATTTTCTTATTTTATCATTCTGGTTTGGACTATATGAATTGACTTTGCACGTCCCATGGATTTATTCTCTTGCTTTATCTATGTACCTAGTTCACTTTCCTTATTCGGGTTTATCATGAGATAGGTTTCTTTCACTTTATTATACTTCACCATGTGGAATACCACCTTGGGTGACTCATCTAGTTGACTCAGGATGGTTCTTTACACATATTTTTTTTGAATAAGATAGGATATTAGATTCTCTTTTATAAATGAGGGGAGTGGAACACCTATAAATACTTAAAAAATTCAAATATAATAAAGTTAGTCTCATGGGAAAGTGGATAAAAATTGAATTAAGTTATAATATAGGATGATATAAGATCTAAATCAATTCATAAAATATGATTTAGAGAAGTTTTTATGTCATTTTAACCCTTAACTCTTTAGTTTAACCCCTCATTAACACTTTTAACCTTTACCATAGTAATGAACTTTTACCTTGGTTACTATTCATAATGACAAAAAATAAAACAGACCATCTTACCAATTTTTTAAATTTTGATTAAAAATATGGGAACCATTTTATCATATTCAATTTCTATAATTAGTAGAAATTAATTTTAAAATAATTACACAAAACACACCAAAAACTATTTTTATAAAAATTCATTTTTAGGCAAAAAATGAATGTATTATTATTCCTTTCCTCATAAAAACCATTAGATTAATTTTAAAATATTTTATCAAATATATTTTATATACATTTTATTAAAATCATTGATCTATAGTTATTAACTTAATTTATTAAGATAAAATACATTGCACATATAAAAACATATTTTTATAAAAATATCTATTTTTTTACTTTCAAATGAATTTATTTTCATTTATAAGAAATTGATAACAAATGAATTCATTTTATACATGTTTAAACAATAATTTCATAATTTAATTGATCTTATTAATACCCAACAATCAAAAATCTAGGCGATAACTATCATATATAATAATAATATTTCAAAATTATATCACAGTTCATTTATACTCAATGTTGTATATAAAGTAATATATCAATGACATAAAACTTATTTAAAGATAAATATATCATAAAATATCTATGTGTAAAATTCTATCTCCTTATAAGAATTTATCACTTGAAATTATATCAGTCTGTTATAAACAACCAAGGATACTTCTGTCCCATTAAATCCTTGGGTTCCCACATTGCTTCCTCAAATTTATGGTTTCACAATAAAACTTTGACCAGGTGTGTTGTCTTATTCCATAACACGTTCTCTCTTAAATCTAGAATCTCCACCATTTTTTCATAATAAGAGAGATCATTCTCTAGTGGTACATCCTATGATTTAAGTATATGTGAATGATCAAATATGTACTTCCTTGTGAGAGATATACTAAACACATAGTGTACTTGATATAGATTCAGTGAAAGTGACAAGAAATAAGAAACTATCTCCATATGATCAAGAATTTCAAAGGGACTGATATATATTGGGATATGATTTCCCTTATTTATAAAATTTATAACCTTCTTCTAAATAAATATTCATTGGAATACCTTGTTACCAACTTCAAATTTTAGATCTCATTAGAAATTATCAGCATAACATTTTGGTCAAATATGAACTGAACTGAAATGATATTGAATGAATCTAACCTTATATATAATTTCATTTTCTATATCAAGTCCCAAATATCTTTCATTCTTAACTTCATCTCAGTATATTGGAGTTCTAAACTTCCTTCCATAGAGGGATTCAAAAGGAGCCACCTAAATTCTTGATTGAAATATATTATTATAAGAAAACTCAACTAGGGAAAGGTGTTTATTTCAAACACCTTTGAAATCCATATAAAATTATCTCAAAATATCTTATAGGTTTTTAATTTTTCTCTCATATTGACCATCTATTTGAAGATGATATGTAGTGTTAAATTTTAACTCCATATTCAAATCTTTTTGAAGACTTCTATAGAACATTGAGGTAAACCTTGGATCCCAATATGATACAATAGAATGCGGTACTGTATGAAACCTTACCACTTAATTAATGTATATCATGGAAATATGATCAATATAGAAATCCTCTCTGATTATAATGAAATGTTTTGAATTAATAAGGTGATTGACTACAACTTAAATAAAATTATGACCCTTAGATGTTTTTGGGATTTTGATGATGAAATCCATGGTGATGTTTTCCCATCCACTTTATGGTATGAGTAATGGTTATAAAATCCCCTTATACTTATATCTCTTATCCTTAATTTTATAACATACCAAGAATCAATATACATACTCTATAATATCCCTTTTCATGTTTTCCCACCAGAAATACTCTTTTAGATATGTATACATCTTCATACTTATAGGGTAAATAGAAAATGATGAACTATGAGCTTTATCCAGTAGATCCTTCTTTAAATATGGTATTGATGGTACACATACTCAGTTCCTAAACCTTAACATTTCATCACAATCATGGTTAAACTCAAGAAAATTCCTCACTTTCTTCTATAGTTCCATATCTTCCTTCTACACCTATTTAATCATCATATTGATGGATGATTGAACATTAATCTAAGAAAGATATGATATGAAACCATTCCTCATGATTTAAAGATATATATTTTAAAAATACATAAGTATCAGATCTCTTTCAATCATAATCATGAAAAAATTGGAATAATCTTTCTGACTTACATCATCAACCACCTTGTTCTCCTTACCATGGTGGTAATGTGTTGAGTAGTCATAATATTTAAAAAACTCCAACTATCTCCTTTCAAATATATTAAACTCTATTTGTGTGAATATATACTTCAATATTTTATTATCACTATATATATCACATATTTCACCATAAATATAATACCTTCATATTTTTAATGAAAAAATTACCTATGTCAACTATAAATCATGATTTGGGTAATTTTTCTCATAAATTTTCAATTTGATAGAGGCATAAGAAATCGGTATATGATTTTAAATAAGAATGCATCCCAATACTTTATTTTATGGATCACCATAGATAAAAAACCCTTATCCACTATAGGGTATTGTGATCACAGGTGCACTAACCAATCTTCTTTTCATCTCTTTGAAATTTTCCTCAGATTCATGTGTCTAAAGGAAATTGAATCCCTTCCATATAAACTTGGTTATTGGATTATATATCCATGATAAATATATAAAAAATCATTGATAATATCCATTTAACCCAAGAAAAATAAAGATCTTGGTCACTATGGTTGTTTTGGTTAATTTCTCAATAACTTCTGCCTTTTAAGGATCTACCGATATACCCTCACATGAGATTATATGACCCAAGGGTGAAAACTTATATAGATAAAATTTACACTTGATAAATTTGGAATACAAATTATCCTTACCAGGTTCTTCAAAACAATCCTCAAATTATCTTCATGCTCTTACTTATTCTTGTAATATATAAGAATATCATCTATAAAGACTATCACAAACTTATCAACGTAATCTCTAAAGACTCTATTCATTAAATGCATGAATATAGTAGGATAATTGGTATGTATAAATGGAATCACTATAAATTCATAATGACCACATCTCATACGGAAGACTATATTGGCTATACCCTCTTTATTAACCTAAAATTAATGATATCTAGAATGAAGGAAAATCTTGAAAAAGTATTTATCTCCATGAAACTGATCAAATAATTCATCAATACATGGTATAAGATACTTTTTATTGATAGTGATATTATTAACTTCTTGATAATTAATACAAATATGCATTTACATGTCTTTATTATTAACAAAAAGAATAGGTGCACACCATGGTGATTCACTAGGGAATTTGAATCCCTTATCAAGATTCTCCTAGAGTTGCTTCTTTAATTATTACAACTCAATCGAGGCCATTCTATATAGAGTCTTTGAAATAGGTGTAACACCATGTATGAGTTCCATTGAAAAATTAATGATTCAGGGGAAGACTAGGAAAGTGTTTATGAAATATATCATAATATTCCTAAATAATAGGCATATATTCAATATTGATTTTATCCCTAATCATTTGAGATAAATATACCTCATTAATAGGTAACATGACCAATATAATGGAATTAATTTCCATTGGAAGTTTATATTCATCCTTGAATTGAAATATGATCATAGGTTAATTCAGAACCTCAATTATGAATTTCAATCCTTGGAAATTGATATGGTCTCTATATAAATAAATCCAATCCATGCCCAAAATAACATTAAATTTATCTATAGGGAGAATCACAATATTTTTAGGAAGAACATTCCCAAAAATTTATATCAAACTAGATTTATAGACTTGAGATGTGATCATCATAACATTAAGAGTTTTTAATAATAACCCAACATCTAATAATTGAGGTGGTGATGTAATACCCTCAACAAATTCTTTAAATATAAAAGATTGGGTAGATCCAAAATCAAATAAAAAATTTTCAGTTCTAGAGTGGATGGTAAGTGTACCATTCACTAATTTGTTCCCACAACCCACTTTAGCAGTTGTTATCACATGATATTTCCCTTTGTCTCTTGGATTAAGAGTTTGATGATGTATATTATCTTTATTAACCCTCTTATTTGTGCATTGATTAGCGTAATTTACATACTCCTTGAAATTATAACACTAGAGTGTGGGTGGAACTTTTAGTTGAGATTTATATCTATAAATTTCATTGACCAGACTCTTCACATCAATTTGAAATTATTTTTCTCAATGGTATTATTTTCCACACTTCAAACATTTAAAATACCCCACAAGTAAATTTCCTTTATTCTTACTTCCACACTTCTAGCATGAAGTAAGATTAATTTTCTTTCCTCCATAAGTTTTATTATTATAATTTCCTTTAAATTTCATCTTTTTATTCTTTTCCCCAAAACCACAATAACAATGAGAGTATATAATTTAAATTTATATATTGAGATCACATTGAATGATTTCTTCACAGATATAAAAGTTACTTATATACAATTCCTTTTGGATACATGGTATTATAACACTAAATAACCAATCAACTTTTATTTCAGGGTTGATGATAAAACCAGAAGCATACCTTTCAAGTTTGGTGAAATTTTCATTATAGTTACTAATTGATTTCTCATACTTATATTTTAGTTATATAAATTACCTTTATATTTTCATGTGAATAGTTTGATGAAGATACTTATTGAAAAATACCTTCTTAAACTCTTCCCATTTCATGGAGTCAATTTATTCCTCTTGCCTCATATTCTTGATAAGTGTCCACTATTGATCAGCTTCAACTTCCAAGTGATACACAAACAAAATAACCTTATCATGGTATAGGTATTAGAGAAAAAAGAATAAAATTTCTATAACATTGATCTATTTATCATCAATAAGTGTATCCGAGGAACCACTGAATGAAGGTGGATGTTTCCATATAAAAGACTCAATAGTGATTTGTTCCTTTGTTTATTTTTAAGTTCAACATGATTAAAGTTACCATTTATATCTTGAGATAGTTTTATGAGAATATACACAATATTTCATATCCCAACTCCCATTTCTTTTATTTTTATGAGGATATTTGTTTCATTGTCGGTCACATTCATTTTTCAAACGATTCCTCCTAGTTCTATCCATTAGCTAAAACCAAAAAATTTATCGTGGGTATAAAACATAAAATATTAGTTTAAGAAATAATATGATTACAAAAATAATTCTTATGATATAATAAATTATGGAACCTTATTTCAACCCATGAAACTTTATGTTCATCTCACATCACAATAGATTATCATTAGTTTTCATAGATTCTATCCTCTCATTCATCATAATGGTTCATAAAGAGAATGTGAATTAACCAAAGCATATCCCCTGAGAGTTTATAACTAGGTGTATAGTATTAGGACCACTCATTTTACATTTATTGAATATTGAGTTTATACTTAACCAACCCTTTTTAGGTTTTTTACCCTCAGTGCATCTGTTCCACAACCACATCTACTTTACAATATCCATATATGGATTCCATTGCTAGAAAACCATATAATTGCTAAATTACTAAAAATTTAGGATATTATCCTATAATTATACTTATACATAGTGTTTTCACCAAATTTATCTAATCCTAATATCGAAAAAAATAAACACTATACTGATACCCACAGAGGTGATCTAAACATTACATACATAAATATTACATCATTTAGATGAATATTCAATACATCTCATAAAAATAAATTCCCTAGAACCATAAAGTTTTATTATCTTTAGATACTAGATAAATAATCATATTACTTCATGAAAAATATTCAAAATATCCCAAAAAATTATTCTCACATAGTACACTTCTTAGACATACCCTACTTAAAACCTTTCTTCATAACTCAAGGAAAGGAAACATAAAAAATGGGATAGCTTAGATGATCAGTAAGGGTGATCGTATGAGATGTTAATCAGTGATAATAAGTGAGCATAAGATAAGTATAAGTGTATTATAATATTATTATAACTTACAAAAGTCATACCCAATCAATCAAATATCTTTAATCATGAATCATGGCATAATGATTTTTTCATAAAAAAGAATAAGTCATAAGAGTGATAAATAATCAATAATCAATCATGATCCATGAGAATATATACTAAACATAATACATAAGTTTTTGGAATACAAATAATAATATAAAATCATTTCTTTATATTATGATGACTTCTGAGACTATCATAGTAGAAAAAGTACCATAATAGATTGGATTCACTCCCCATTCCATCATTTACTTAGTCAAGGTTCACTCCCAAGACTATCATAGTGGAAAAAGTACCATAGTGGATTGGATTCCATCCCCATTCCATTATTACCCTTTTCAAGGTTCACTTTCAATACTATCATAATGGATAGAGTCCCTTACTAAACTAGGTACACTCTCTATTTCAATCTATATTATCTCACGAGATATCAATCTTTACCCAATTCATTAGAGGGATATATAATTTTGGGTATAACCATAACATAATTTAAACCATAAATATGTGTTAAAAATATCATAAAAATATTCATCATTTCATCATAGCACAACCCATATAAAGTAAATAGGTTTTATAAACATTTCATTATTTTTTCATAGCATAACCCTTGGAAAAGATATAGTTTTCATAAATATTTCACCATAACTTAATTAACTCATGGGAAAGAAATGATTTTAATAGAATAATTATTAAATCATCATCATAATAATACATCCAAATAAAGAAAATGGATGGTATTATAATATCATACCCCAATTAAGATTAATGATCCTTAAAGATTATTGAGATAAATGAAGCATTTGAAAATTTATTTGAAAACAATGAATATATACTTCTGTTTTGGTCTCTTTAGAAATTATAAATTATCAAAATATTGATAAGAAATTTTTATTTGAAAATAACTATGTAAAATTATAAATTAATCTTGTAATTAAACAATAGTCATTATGGTGGTAAAATTCATTCGTATGGAACAAATATTCCTTTCACACTTTTTGTAAACATTCATAAATAAACTCTTAAAAAAATTGCAAAGATAACTTTTTAAGATTTTAAATTAAAGTAAAATATGTTTGATAAATAATTTAAATAATCATTTCATCATATAAATTAATATTCTTGAAAACATTTTAAATAACATGGACATGGAATAAAAAGTTCATCGACTAAAGAGGAAATAAGGTCATTTTTTCTTAAAAACATTTTATCAATATTTTTAAGTAGAAAAGAGAGGAAAATGGTAATAATACTTAATAATTATACAAATAAACATATTATAATAAAGAAATATAGGTTTGAAATTATAAATATAATATAATTTACCTCATTGTAAATTTAACATAAACAATCATGAAAATAAATGAGATTATAACATAAACCCTTACCTCAAGTCCTGTCTTGCATTGTACATATTCAAACCTTATTTATAATAAATATTGATTTATTATAAATATATCATAAAACCATATTAATACATAAATTAATATTTATCATTCATTTAAATTTATAATTTCCTTTTATTAATAATTCTTCATTAAGATGAACATTCAGGTGAAAACTGGTCCATTTTCCATGCAAGTTTTGGTTCGATGGTCCTGGTCCTTGCACCTTGGTCGAAGATTAATTATATAAAAAATCTTAATCATGTAACAATTATAATATTTATTCATTATATAAACTTTTATATCCATTTATATAAATCAATGATGAAAAATTAATTACATCACTTCATATAGATGGTAGTCCGTACATACATATAAGTGATGTTTCCACTTTTTGATGGATGGAATGAAGAAAGTTAAATAATAATTCAAATTTTTAGAATCATAATTACATAATAGATATCATATTTATTCATTAAATATATACTTATTACCATCCATGTAAATAGTAAATAAAGAACAAATCACATCACTTTGTGGAGGTGGTAGTCCACACGTATGCAAGAGAGACATTATCATTTTCCAACAGATGGGAAAGAGATAGAATATGGATATAAAATTAACATAAAAACATATAAGTCTATTAAATATAATTATTAAATATTTTTAATATGGTTATATAATATTTGGATTATGTTTAAGAAGAATTAAACATGAAACAGATCACTAAGAACATATACCTATTCTTCAAGAATCCTCATTTTAAAAGCACTTTAAGGATTATTTGATTGGTATTTTGGGAAGAAAAAAACCTCAAGGTTATGGATAAGGATGTTGGGAGATTATTTTGGTAGATATTTATCATGATAAAATTCCCAAATTGTGTGGATAATATAGGATATGCGGTTTCCTTTTATAAGTGAGGAGAGTGACACTCTTGTAAATACATAAAACATTAAAATATTATAAAGTCACTCTCATGGGAGAGTGACTAAAAATCAGATAAATTTAGAATATTTTATGGGATAATATCTAAATTAATTCAAAAAAAAATATTTATACAAGTTATTATGTCATTTAAACCCTTATATTTTTATCTTAACCCCTCATTAACCATTTTAACCTTTACCATAATAATTCATTTTTACCTCAGTAATTATTCATAAAGATCAAAAATAAAATTGAAATATTTAATAAATTTGTACATGAAGATTAAAAATATGTAATTTTTTATCATATTCAATTTCTATAATTGGTAAAATTCATTTTAAAATACGTGCGCAAAATGCAATGAAAACCATTTAAAAAATTTCATTTTTAAGCATAGAACTGAATTTATTTTTATTCCTTATCCTGTAAAAAACATTAGATGAATGATAAAATATTTTATTAAATATATTATATAAAAAGTTCATTAAAATAATTCAATAATATAAATTAATTTAATTTATTAAGATAAAAACACATTGCACACATAAATATAGTTGAAAAAACATTTATTTTTTACTTTAAAATGATTTTATTTTCATTTTTAACCAATTGATAACCATTGAATTAATTTTTTGCATTTAAAAAAAATATTTTTTTCATAATTTATTCGGTTTTATTCTTACCCACCAATTCAATAACTAGATGATAATTATCATATTTAATTATAATATTTCAAAAGTATATTGCAATTCGTTTAAACTTGCTGTTGTGTGTAAAACAAACTATAAAAGACAAAAAAAAAATTATTTAAAGATAAATATATCATAAAATCTTAGGATGTGATAGCTGATTTACCAAACTTTTATCCTAAGTTATTATCCTCATATAAACATAGTTCTTTTCATGGATTCACACAATATGATTTTTGTAAGTATGAGTATGTGGTTCTAACTTCATGCGAATATATAACACCACACAAGAATATTATCAACAAAAATATCATGAAATTATTCAATCATAGTTATGATATTATTTTTATTCTTCATATATTCATGTCACTCTTTTTCATAAAATTTATATGAGAACACAACTTGGTCTTTCTCTGCTTTCTTAGTCTCGCTTTGCTTCAATATTATTCGTCTCTTGACCTCGTGAAAATAAAGAGGAAGAGGTATTTGTAACGCATCGACCCCTCTAAACTGGAGCCAGTGCATTACTAATGACATTGGAATGGTTATAAGGAATGAAAATCCTGAAGGAATTATTAGTTTAGTAGTCTTGAAGAAACTAGATACATAGATGTAACTCAAATTACATTGGAAAAGGTTAAAAAATAAAATACATAACAAAAACTAAAAACTGCATCCATAAGAACTCAATAAATGATATCCTCTTCATCACCTATTGAAAGTAAAAAATGAAATGGGTGAGGTCAAATGCTCAGTAAGGGTTACAAATAGCATAATTATGAATCAATAATAACTGAATTGTAAACAATTTGACATAATCAATATGATATGGTGAATAAATGAAAAACTCACGCCATTAATAAACTGAGAATGAAACTGTATCCATAGATTTTATCATATTGAAAACCTCATGGATAGTAATAAATGATAATGAATGAAGAGAATTATTATTAATTGGATGTCATGTATCTGGAACATGATACCATAATACCATAAAAATAGTTTAGTTCTGTGGGTAGGAACTCGTTTGATTTTTGGAAACAAACTTGAAGGGTTTGTCACCAACTGATTTGTCTCATGAGACCTATAGATGCATCGAGGGGATGTAGTGGGCCCCACCCTACACTTAATGTCAAAAGTATTATTTATAAATAGATTAAACACAAGAGAAATATTCCTTTACATTATTCGTATAGAATAGAGGATACAGATTCATCAATATTTCCACAATTAAAACAACATTCAAAATAAATACCGTATGTAAAATGGTATACGGATTAGAAAATAATAATATCCATTATATGAGAATATGGAAATTTAAATGGAATATAATTTCAATTGAAAAGTAATCTCTAATGGTCAGTAGGTACACCACATAAGAAATAGTAGGTGCACAATACTAAGCAAGTCACAATGAAGTGAAAATTGAGACAAAGCTCGTTACCACGTTATAATCAATTGAGTCGTATGACCAAAAGTTAATAACCACAAAATGAATCACATAATACCATGAATATAAATATAATCCTGATAATATATATCAAATGTAAGTACACCTATACCACATATAAGAAATAAGAGGTGAACAATAGAAATCCCACAGAATTGAAAGTGAGATGAGAAAACCCCTTACAGACATTTCAGCATGGTAACAAGTGTTCTTGCAAGGGATTAATGAGAGGTAAATGGGTATCCAATTATTTATATATCATAATTTCAGTATTTGGAGGTGCTAAAAAATACCCCATCATTAGGTATTAAAAATAAAAGAGCACAACATAGGGGAGATTCTTGAAAAAGAGTGAGAGAGAGAATCCCTTACCTTACGCTTGAAGGTGTTCTTGATTGTTCTTAACGACCTGAATAATAAAATTTAGATTCATTAATTAATAATTATATAACCTCATGAACATGTAATTGATATTTTATAACCTTATTAAGTTCATTAATGGAATTTTTGATGGGTTTAAGAGATTCAATTCTATTGTTTTGGAAGCATTTTCTTACTTGGTTTTCATGATTCATTTACTTGTATTCATGATTGGAAGTTCATTTTAAATGTGATTAAACATACAGAATAATTAATATATATTATTAATGAAATCATATATATATAAATGATATTATAATAATTCTGGTTATATACCATGAGGACGACTCATTCGATGAGTTAATGATAAACCCTTGGATTTGGTTTGGCGGTTTTGTGCACAATGAACTTGTTTTGTATTATTATTCCATTTTATGAGTTTGTAAGGATTAAAAAACATAAAAAATGATAAAATACATACATTATTACCTTTTTAAACCATTTAAATGGTTTCATGACCAGTCTTGAATATAGTAATGCAAATTGAAAACCCGTCTTCCTTGAGTGTGATAAATTAACACATCTCAAACGATGTTTGCATTTATAGTATAAAAGGAGGGTAAAAACAGAGATTATGATGAAATATTAAATTATCATAATGAAAATATAGTACATTTAAGGTAATATAATTATCATGGCATTTGTATTAGGTGATTTGAGAAGAGAGTAACAAAATAATAAAACTTGTAAAAGAATTTGAAAGAAAAGAGAAGAGAGGTTCACCTCTTGAGTACTCCTCCTTGAGAAACTCCTTAAGACCTCTATTTTTGGACTTTTGGTGAGACCAGAAGGTCTTGGACGTGGGGAGAGGGTTTGGGAAGAGTATTTGGAAGAATTTAGGCAAGGAATGAAGCTTGATTGGTGTGGGAGGAAGAGGGGGTGAGGGGTGGTTTATATAGTGGAGGGGAGAGGGGATTTCTCTATATTATATTCATTAATTTATTATTTCTTCATAAGACTAGGAATAGTGAGTCTTCCATGAACAAGAATAGTAATTTTATCACATGAATCCGAATCAATTGGTCTTACATAAACAGAACATCATACATGACTCTATAATTAGTGTATTTAGCTTATTTTGTAAATTATGGTATTTCACTATTCATAAAAAAATCAAGTATTTCAGAAAAACACCAAAAATTAACTCTAAACATTTTCAACATGTAGAATCCAAAAATTAAGTCCATTTTTAAAAAATAATTTTCTAAATATGAGTAATTAAATATTCAATTAAAATCATTATTTAATTAAAAATATAAACACTTAAATTATTCATCTTCATTTTTAAGGTGCCTAAATTTATTTATATATTCATGGGTGTGGATACCATTCATAAGAGTCATATTACTATTCATAAGGGTAAGTTACTATTCATAAGGGTAGGTTACTATTCATAAGGGTATGTTACTATTCACAAAAAATTAAGTAAATTCTATCAGACTCTAAATATCATCCTAAACACAACCGTGTATATCAGGTTTTCAAAATTCAAAACACACAAGTGGAAAATTTAAGTTCAATGGCTAGGCTATGACTATATCCTAAATAACCAAGTGTTGTTTCAAAGAAACTTAGTGCTTTATGAAATATAAGCTATGAATCAAATGTATTTAAGAGAAACATACCATAAAATGTTTGGGGTGCTACATTATTCCCTCCTTTGGAAAATTTTCCTTGAAATTTTTCATTTATAAAGTCCACCAAAAAGATGTTGGTGGTTCTTCTTTATAACATCCTCAGGTTACCATGTTTCTTCCTCAATATTCTAGTTTTTCCAAAGAACCTTTACTAGACGAGTCATCCGATTTCTCAATACCTGCTCCCTTGTGTCAACGATACCGATAGGTTCTTAACAGTATGAAAAATCAGGTTCCAGTTCTATTTTTTCATAGGTGAGTACATGCATTTGGTCTGGCCTGTATTTCTTCAACAATGACACATAGAACACATCATGAACTTTAGAGAGACTTGGAGGCATTGCTAAATGGTAAGCTATAACTCCGATTCTTTCCAGAATTTCAAATGGCCTGATGTACCTGGGGCTCAGTTTCCCCTTCTTACCGAACCTTAAAACACCCTTCCATGGAGATAATTTAAGAAATACATGATCTCCCACTTAGAATTCCAAATCCTTTCTCTGGTTGTCAGCATAACTCTTATACCTAATTTGGGATACTTTAATATGGGATTTTATTGTCTTCACCTTTTCCGTGGTCTCTTCAATAAGTTTTGGGCCTATAAGTTTCCTCTCACCATCTTCGTCCCAACAAGTTGGAGTTCGACATCTCTTTCCATATAATGCTTCATATGAAGCCATTTGAATACTATAATGGAAACTATTATTGTAGGAAAATTACACTAAAGGAAAGTTTTGATCCCACATACCTTGGAAGTCAAGAGAGAATGATCTCAACATGTCTTCTAGAGTTTGAATAGTCCTTTCAGACTGTCCGTCAGTTTGGGGGTGATAAGCAGTACTCATACGAAGCTTAGTATTCAAAGCCATCTGGAGACTTTTTTAGAATTTTGATGTAAATCAGGGATCTCGATCAGACACAATCGATAGAGGTGCACCATGAAGTCTTAAAACTTCATTAATATAAAGTCTTTCTAGGCACTCAAGTGGTAAATCCT
The DNA here is from genome assembly GCA_963277665.1 of Viscum album. Lineage (NCBI taxonomy): Eukaryota > Viridiplantae > Streptophyta > Magnoliopsida > Santalales > Viscaceae > Viscum > Viscum album. The sequence goes on from OY728127.1 coordinate 2,029,055,156, forward strand.
CTCTTATAGGAAGGAAATGTGATGATTTTGTGAAACGATCAACAATTACCCATATTGCATCATTCCTTCTAGGTGTACTTGGTATTCCAGTGATAAAATCCATCATAATTTTATCCCACTTCCACATAGGAATAGGTAGAGGTTGCATCACTCCTCTAGGATGTTGTCTCTCTACCTTCACTTGTTGACAAACTAGACACCTTGACACGTAGTCAACAATTTCCCACTTTATATTATCCCACCAAAAATATTCCTTCATATCTCTATACATCTTTGTGCTACCTGGGTGTATAGAGAAATTTGAGCTATGTGCATCATCTAATAGTTCCCTTTTTAGCTCAGGTACTGATGGAATGCATAACCTCTTCCCAAATTTCAGAACTCCTTCTTCGTACACGAAGTCTGCCAATCTCCCATCCTTAACAACATTAATTTTATTGTGCAGATTCTCATCATCATATTGAGAGATTTTTATCTTCTCTAGTAAAGATGGTTTAGAAATCACTTAAAATAGGAAATATGTTTCCCATTTCTTAATAATTACCATATCCATCTTTTGTAGATCCATGAATATAAGATATATATCAATCCTTATTTGTGTCTGAAGTCCATGATCTTTCCTGCTTAATGAATCTACCACCTTATTTGCCTTTACTGGGTGGTAGTGTATTTAAAAATCACAATCTTTGAGTAACTCGAGCCATCTCCTTTGCCTCATGTTAAGTTCTTTTTGTGTGAAAATGTATTTCAAACTCTTGTGGTCCATATAAATCTCACATCTTTCTTCGTAGAGATAATGTATCCATATTTTCAGAGAAAATATTACAGCTTCTAACTCAAGATCATGAGTTGGATAATTTTTCTCACGAGTCTTTAACTGTCTTGATGCATAAGAAATAATTTTATCATTTTTCATAAGGACACAACCAAGTCCATTCTTTGATGCATCGCTGTATATCACAAATCCATCATTTCCATAAGGAAGAGTCAAAATTAGAGCATTGAAAAGTCTTCTTTTTAATTCATTAAAGAATTATGTACATTCTTTTTTCCATATAAACTTAATTCCTTTACATGTGAGCTTGGTTAGTAGGTTAGCCGATCAGGTGAAATTCTGAACGAAATGCCGATAGTAACCTGCTAAAACAATAAAACTGCGTACCTTAGTTATGTTTGTTGGAACAGACCATTCTTGGATTGCCTTTGTCTTCATTGGATCAACTAATATTCCATCCTTAGAGACAATATGGCCAAGAAAAGAAACCGATTTAATCCCGAATTCTCACTTGCTAAACTTCCCATATAATTCATTTCTTCTAAGAGTTTTTAGAATAATCTGCAAGTGATTCTCATGGTCTTCATAGATTTTTGAGTATACCAGGATATCATCAATGAATACCATAAAAAAGTTATCAATATATTCTTTGAAAACTCTATTAATTAAATCCATGAAAATATAGGGTGCATTAGTCAGTCCAAAAGGCATCATTGTAAACTCATAATGCCCATACCTGGTTCGAAATGCTATCTTAGGAATATATTCCTTCCTCACACGTAGCTGATGATATCCGGATCGAAGGTCAATATTCAAAAAGTATTGAGCTTCATGAATTTGATCAAATAAATCATCAATCTGGGGAATAGGATACTTATTCTTTATTTTAATAGCGTTTATTTCCTTATAATAAATGCATAGCCTCATGGATCCATCTTTCTTCTTGAAAAAGAGGATAGGGGCTCCCCATGGAGAAACACTAGGTTGAATAAATCCTTTTTCGCTCAATTCCTCTAGTTTTTTCTTTAGATCCACTAATTCCACAGTGGCCATTCTACAGGGAGTCTTTGATATAGGTCTTGCACCAGGAATTAAATCAATAGAGAACTCAACTTCCCGCTCTGGAGGATTTCCAGGTAAATCCTCTAGAAATACATCAATGTATTCTTGCACTATATTCACATCTTCAATTTGAAGATTTATTTCCTTTCCCATAGATATTGGTTTATCTTCCTCTTTGAGTATTTCATTCAGTAGAGCTACTGGGGGTGGATCTAGATAAGAATCAAATGGTGGGATTTCTACTCTAAAAATAAGATATTCTATACCATTTTCAAAGATTTCAACTTCCTTCTTCTTGTAATAAATCTTCACATCATAATTTGACAACCAATTCATACTAAGAATTATATCAAAGTCAGTCATTGGTATAATGATAAGGTTAGAAACTAAACTGCATTTTGGTGTCCGGAGGGGGATTAATCGACATGCCTTTGTTGCAATGATACATCCCCTATGATTTTTGACTGAAAACTCCTTTATTAAATCAAATTGGACATGTCTAATTTTCTTGGAAAACTGGGAAGATATAAATGAATGCGATGATCTAGAATCAAATAAAGTGTTTTCGAAGTTTGAGGAAATAATTAAAGTACCTACCACCACATAATTAGGAACTTCAACCTCTGCAGTTGTAATCACATAAGCTCCCCCTTGATCTCTTGGCCTTTTTTTGAGGCAAGTTTCCTTGGCGCTTAGGACACTCATGTGCATAGTGTCCCATCTCTCTAAAATTGTATCATTGAACATGATCCAATTTTTTATTCCCCTTGCATTAATTAGATAGATGACCCTTTTATCCACAATTATAGTAGACTCCCATGCCTTTCAAGCATTTACTGAGATTATTCTTTCCACAGTTCTTGCATAATGGGAATTTCTTCATTCCCTTGTTCTTCTTTGGAGCTTTAACTTTCCCTTGGTTATCAAAGTACTACTTTTTTATCTTGGTTTCCCTTGAACAAATTTCATCTAGAAAATTCCTTCTCTTATTTGATGGCACTCTATACAATTTCATCATATGATGAAAATGTTTGAGAAGCCAGTGCCCTTCGAAGAATTGGCTTAAGACCATCAAAGAAATGATCAATCTTGTCTGCCGAGTCACGTACGTAATCTATAGCATACCTGAATAGCATTGTGAAGGTAACCTCATACTCTGCAACACTATCTTCTTCCATTTTATTTAAGCCAAGTAATTTCCTCTTCATTTTGATTCGTTGCTCATGAGGGAAATATTTTTCGAATAATATTTCCTTAAAAGTCCTCCATTACATATATTCTATTTATTCTTCCTCCAGGGTATTCTGAATCAAGGACCACCATTGATCAGCATCTCCCTTGAGACAATATACTACCGATACTACCTTTTCATTTTCATTTAATCTTAATTCCATGAATATATTTTCAAGGGACTTGATCCATTGCTCAGAAACCACTGGATTAGTAGTCCCACTGAAAGATGGGGGCCTCTGCCGCATGAAACGATCAAACACAAGTGTGGAATGGTTATTCATTATAACCTGATTAAGTTGTCCCAATATGGTCATGATCTGATCTGCTCCAACATTGACTGTGTTGACTTGCTCAGTGTGGAGATCCCAACATTTCCTATGAGTATTGATTCTCCTTCTTCCATTATACGCCATTTCTAATTAATGGAACACACTAGATTAGGGTATGAATCATAATTTATAATCTTAACTTAACAAAATACTTATCATAAATTGAGATCCTATGCATGGCTAATTCCATAATCATAAAAATGGTTTCTTTGAGGAATAATTTACATTTCAATCCATCATAATGGCTTGTAAAGAAAATATGAATTATCCTAAGCATATCCCCCGGGAGTGTCATAACCAAGAGTTGAGCAAGGCCCATTTTCATGTACCAGGATACCCTAGGTCAAGCCTAAAACTCCTTGTCGGAGCTTTCACTCCCAGGTACATCTGTGCCAGAGCCACCTCTACCTACTCGTATCCAGATAGGGATGTATTTCTTGAAAGAGTCACATAATATTTTCCTTACCAAAATATAGGGACATTCTTGTATGTTTTCCCTAAAATACTATCTTAGGGATTTGTTACTTAATATACATTTTCTAATCTAGTTTCCAAGTTTTATACTAAACTTCCTTTCATACCAACTCTAATGCCCCGAACCCTCTAAACTAGATATAGTGCATTACTAATTACATTGGCATGGTTAGAAGGAATGAAAATCCCAAAGGAATGATCAGTTTAGTAGTCTTGAATAAACTACATACATATATGTAACTCAAATTACATTGGAAAAGGTTACAAAATACAATACATAACAAAAACTAAAAACTGCACCCACAAGAACTCAATAAATGATCTCCTCTTCATCACCTATTGAAAGTAAACAATGAAAGGGGTGAGCTCAAATGATCAGTAAGGTTTAAAAATATTGTAAGTATCAATCAATAATAACTGAATTGTAAACAATTTGGCATAATCAATATGGCATGGTGATTAAATGAAAAACTCACGCCATTAATAAAATGAGAATGAAACTTCATCCATAGATTTTGTCATAGTGAAAACCTCATGGATAGTAATAACTGATAATGAATTAAGATAATTCTTATTAATTGGATGTCATGTATCTGGCACATGAAACCATAATACTATAAAAATGGTTTAGTTCTGTGGGTAGGAACCCGTCTTATTTTTGGAAACAAACTCGAAGGGTTTGTCGCCAACTGATTTGTCTCATGAGACCTACCGATGCATCGAGGGGATGTAGCGGGCCCCACCTGCTGCTGTATGTCCAAATAATTCTTTATAAATATATTAAAAACAAGAGAAATATGCCTTTACATTATCTATATATAATAGAGGATACAAATTCATCAATATTTCCATAGTCAAAACAACATTCAAAATAAATACCGTATGTAAAATGGTATACGACTTATACAATAATCATATCCATGATATTAGAATATGGAAATTTAAATGTAATATAATTTCAATTAAAAATTAATCTCAAATGGGTAGTAGTTACACCATAAAATAAAGAGTAGGTGCACAATACTAAGCTTGTCACAATGAAGTGAAAATTGAGACAAAACTCATTACCACGTTGTAATCAATTGAGTCGTATGACCAAAAGTTAACAAACAAAAAATTAATCAAATAATACCATGAATATAAATACAATCCTGATAATATATATCAAAATTTAGTACACCTATACCACATATAATAAATAATAGGCGAACAATGGAAATCCCACATAATTGAAAGTGAGATGAGAAAACCCCTTACAAACATTTCGGCATGGTAACGAGTGTTCTTGCGAGGCTTAATGAGAGGTAAAGGGGTATCAAATTATTTATAAATCATAAGGGAAGTATGGGGATGTGCGAAAACATACCCCATCATTAGTTGTTAAAAATAAAAGAGCATAACATAGGGGAGATTCTTGAACAAGAGTGAGAGAGAGAATACCTTACCTTATGCTTGACGGTGTTCTTGATTGTTCTTAACAACCTAAATAATCAAATTTATTTTAATTAATTAATAATTAAAGAACCTCATGAACATTTTATTGATATTATATAACCTTATTAAGTTCATTAATGGCCTTTTTGATGAGTTTAAGAGATCCAATTTTATTGTTTTGGAAGCATTTGCTTACTTGGTTTTCATAATTCATTTAATTATATTCATGAATGGAAGTTTATTTGAAATGTAGCTAAACATACAAAATCATTAATATATCTTATTAATGAAATCATATATATATAAATTATCATATAATGATTCTTTTTATATACCATGAGGATGACTCATTCGACGAGTTAATGATAAACCCTTGGATTTGGCTTGGCAGTTTTGTGCACAATGAACTTGTTTTGTATTATTATTCCATTTTATGAGTGTGTAAGGATTACAGAACATAAAACATGATAAAATACATATATTAAGATCTGGTTCAACCATTTAAAATGTTTCATGACCATTATTGAAGATAGTAATGCAAATTGAAAACCCGTCTTCCTTGAGTGTGATAAATTAACACATCTCGGGCGGTGTTTGCATTTATAGTATAAAAGGAGGGGAAAAAGAGAGATTATGATGGAGTATTACATTAGAATAATTAAAATATAGTAAATTTAAGGTACTATAATTATCATGGAATTTTTATGAGGTGAGGTGAGAAGAGATCAACAAAATAATAAAACTTGTAAAAGAATTTGAAAGAAAAGAGAAGAGAGGTTAACCTCTTGAGTACTTTTCCTTGAGAAACTCCTTAAGACCTTTGTTTTTGGCCTTTTGGTGAGACCAGTAGGTCTTGGACGTTGGGAGAGGGATTGGGAAGAGTATTTGGCAGAATTTAGGCAAGGCTTGAAGCTTGAGTGGTGTGGGAGGAAGAGGGGGTGAGGGGTGGTTTATATAGTGGAGGGGAGAGGGGATTTCTCTATATTATATTAATTAATTTATTATTTCTCCACAAGACATGGAATAGTGAGTATTCCATGACCAAGAATTGTAATTTTATCATGAGAATCCGAATAAATTGGTCTTACATCAGTAGAACACCATACATGACTCTATAATTAGTGTATTTAGCTTATTTTGTAAATTATGGTATTTCACCATTCATAAAAAATAAAAGTATTTTAGAAAAATACCAAAAATTCACTCTAACCATTTTTTGATGTGTAGAATCCAAAAATGAAGTCCATTTTTCAAAAATAATTTTCTAAATATAACTAATTATATATTTAATTAAAATCATTATTTAATTGAAAAATATAAACACTTAAATTATTCATCTTCATTTTTAAGGTGCATAAATTTATTTATATATTCATGGGTATGGATAATATTCATAAGAGTCATATTAATATTCATAAGGGTAAGTTACTATTCATAAAGGTATATTACAATTCATAAGGGTATGCTACTATTCACCAAAAATTAAGTTAATTCTATCGGACTCTAAATATCATCCTAAACACAACCGTGTATGTCAGGTTTTCAAAATTCAAAACACACAAGTGGAAAATTTAAGTTCAATGGCTAGGCTATGACTATCTCCTAAATAACCAAGTGTTTTTTCAAAGAAACTCAGTGCTTTATGAAATATAGTCTATGACTCGAATTTATTTAAGAAAAACATACCATAAAATGTTTGGGGTGCTATAATATTTATAGATGAACTCCACTACCTCAATCAATTTTATATAGCCTTACACTCCCCCTAGATTCTAGAAGGTGAGTCTAGCCTCTCATTACTTCACAGATCTAAAAAACACGTTTCCATGATTTTCCCAACATAACCCACTTCACCTTTCATGAATAAAATTCATTTGAAACCTTAATTTTTCAAAATTTTCATTCAACCGGTACATTGATATGATTTAACCCATCTTACATGGTCATATTATGTGATAATTCAACATCATTCTCTCCTTTCTATCATCCACACTAGTTCATACATGAGTAATCTCATGAAACATATAAAATACACTTTGATAGCATGCACTCATACTCAAACTTGACAAGACAACTCATGGTGGATCATTCGAGAAACACATGAAGTTGTAGTATTTTATTCACTGGAAAGTGGCAAGATAGTATACACCACTATCATAGTAATGATTCAAATCTATGTGTGCAACATTATCTTTTTCATGATAACATATGAAGATCACATGATGTTGGAGGGTTCAATCTCACCTTGCATGTAAGAACCTACTATGCGTGGGGTAAGGTTGAAAACATCTAAAATGATTTCATCTCAACCTAGTACAATTTATTACTTAAAAAATAAATAATTCCCATTTAAATATCCACCCACATCAAAAACAGAACTAGGAAGATGATTTTTATTACTCCACATGTGGTGTAGGCATTCCTTGAAATCTCTTAGAACCATCCCATGCCAGGTGTTCGTAGTTCCACCCTGCACCATGGTTCCTCCTACTTCTAAGTGCCACCCCATGATCTTTAAGAATATACTAACCTTGTACATTCTTTCATCTCTTCCTATACACTCAAGGATAGCTCTATCCTTGAGCTTGGATGGATGATTAGATTAGTTGTCTTGGAGTTGATTTTTTTTTGAACATTGAACCATACAATTTCCTTTGTTGAAATAACAAATCCAATATAAAACTCACCTAAACTAAATAAAAATATAGGTCCTTTTCTTTAAACTCATAATTTTTTTATCAATAAAATCACATCTCTTAAGCTATTTCATCAACTAGGATCTCATTAAACTTCTTCAAACTATAGGAGATAGTAGTTCCATAACAAATATTCACACATGACATACACATTAAGATTATATCACCAGAAATTTTATGATATAAAATTACTTTGGAATAATATAGAATCAGATCTAATAAACATTTGTATAATTCCAAATCATAATGTAACATGTAAATATTTATTATAACATTTCAAGAAGAAATCGACTACTCTAACTCAAATATATTTCTTCTAAAATCATTTCCAAGTATGAGTGTATCTAAATTCACTCAATGAAAAAAATCATATTTCCTTTACCAAAATCACACTTCCAAGCTTCAAGTGTGTCTTCAACTATTCATGTATTATTCATAGATCAGTACATAACCACGCATTTACTTGGGAACTCTATATTTCTTCTCATAAACATGACTGAGAACTCTAATTAATTTTCAAGATGTTCTTCTTCTTCACATATTGACAATATGCGTATAGACTTCATGATCATTGGAACTCATTGTTATTGAAAAAAAATTCAACAAAAAAGTGGGTTTAATAATCTCCCACTTTGTATTTTTTATTAATACCAATGTACAAAATGACATGTTAATATTTTTTTTCCATTTTTTTGGTTTTTTTCTTTCTCTTTATAACCCCATTTCATTTTCTTCTTTTATTTTCTTCTTTAAGTTTATTATCACCACCTTATTGATAATGAATAAAAATAACTTGAGAGAGAATATGGTTTCAAATCAACCACAAATAATTGTACCATCAATTATTCCACTCTAATACTACATAATCCATGCTTGGTGAGAAAAACTAGAGGGTATAATCTAGACAACAAAGTTGTCCATAAATCAAAAAAATATGATATCACTTTGACATTTCTTTCTCTAGTGTATGTACACATTTTTAAGATAATATTGATTTATATAAATTTATGAATATGTTCACATGAAGTATACAACCCGAATACCTATTGTAAGATCCCTTCTTTTCTAGGCACTCCCCTCTTTTGGTTTTTCATTACAAATATTTTATTTGGGTTTGTTTCACCCTTGTACTATAGTGGTTGAGTTATATTTGATGATAGAGAGATTTTGATATAGAAAATGAACTAAATATTAGGGATAAATGTTTTTTTTAAATTTATTGATTCTGAGTATAAACATGTCAAAAGGGGAATATGATGGTTCTCTATGAGTTTGGAAGTATTCAGAGGTGGTTCAATCTCTTCTATAGAAAACTAGGTTGATTACTATCTGTTGGAAATTTACATGCTATAAACCTTTAACATGACATGCATATGTGTTCAGATAGAATCAATGAACTAGTTCATTATGTGAAATAGTTACATGCCATAAACATTTTACATAATGTGCAAATGTGGTCAGGAAGACATTATGAACAAGTTCATGACATGAAATAGTTACACATAATGAAACTAATTCTTATTGTGTAATGCTCAATTGGGGTTATTTTAATTTGAGGTGATGTGTTTTTTAGAGTAACTCATAATTTGGGAAATACACAACGTGAAAGGATTACATTCCATGTATTTCTCAAGATCAATGGTTTTAATTCCATGATTCATGTATGATTCATTCTTTATTCACATGTGACACTCCTCTCTCAATCCCTAGGTGACACCAGGTGATTTTGGAGTGGTTTGTTACCTTCTAAAAATATCAATCACGCATATGATCCCTATTGAGTTGTTTTTCTTTAGTTTTACATTCTCTTCTACCGCTCTTCATTGTGGCGGTGGAAATATCTTGACTGTGTTTATTTTGGGTTTCGATCTATGTATTTTTTGATATAAGTTTCTTCTTATGATCTTCTTAACCTTCCTTCTTGTTTGACTTACCTATTTGACGTGTTTCTTTGATCGTTATTTTAATATAGGTGGTCTAAAACCTAACCCTATGGTCTGTTTAATTGTTAATTATGTGTAATATTAATATTTATCTGACATAAAATGTGTGTTAATTAATTTAATAATGGATGATGATAGATCATGTGTTGGATTACTCTTTGGATCCCTTTTGATTCAATGGTATTGAGACCTGAATTGCAGTTACCCATAGAGCGAGCCTACCCTAGAATATTAACTAATTTGTTAATGTCTTAAAGTATGCTTAGCATGACATGAAATCCTTGGTGATTGATTATGATAGAATCATGTTGTAAAATGGTTAAATTAATTATTTAAATAGATGGTGCAGTTTTGATAATTATTGGGTGTGAAAACTAGAATAAGAATGAATTAAGATATAATTTAATGAATAAATGGGAAATTGAAATAAAAATGGTAATTGAAAGAATTAAACATTGTGGACTATGATATAATGTTGAGTTATTCATACTGTTTTGACTTGTGTTGTGTTTGATGCTAAAATGATTATATAGAGGGTTTGAACTAGATATTGAAATGCTTATATAGATGGTCTGACTTGGATACTAAAATGATTATATAGAGGGATTAACATAATTATAATGCAATGATTATATAAATGGTTTGAATCAATTATGATGTAATGCTTTTATAGAGGTATTTTCCTGGTTATGCGATTATGCCATAGTTTTTTGGTTATGATTTGAATGGTTGTGCTATATGCTCAAAGATATTCCGGCATGGTGCTAAAATAGGTTGTTTATTTTATTATATCAATTTTATTAATTAATATACCTGTTATCAATTTATTTCATGCACTTATTATCAGACTGATTTTTTAGACATGGTGGTGTTAACCTATTGAGTTTTACTCAGACCCTATTCGATCCACTATTTGGTACCTGAGAAGATTACATGGATACATGTTTGGATAAGGGAAAGGGACCTTGTTAATGATTATTGTTTTCTGTATGGGTTGGATCATAGATATGATACCGACATGGGATTCATGACTGTGGTCTTTGAGTTATTTGGTCCATCATGGTCTTTTATCTATGTTACTTTCAGATTGAAATTTAGACACATTTTATCCTATCATTACATGGTTCACTATTATTTGGTTTATTGGTTATTTATTTATCTTGTATTTGTATGTTGTTCTATTTTATCTATTTCTTTTACTCTAATATTTATTATTATTGTTTAATTTTGTTATATTGTAACTTTTTACTAGGGGTATAGTCTCCCCACTATATTCACCACACCCCCGCTGCTAGTCGGTAGCCTCTAGCATACGGGGAGGCACACTTGAGGTCTAGTAACCAACCTGATTTGGCCATGTGAGAGAGTACCAGATCGAGGTATATTAAAAATTGGTATCAAAGGAAACATGTTGTTTTTCTTTTCTATTAATTTACTATTTGGGAAAGGTAGAAAATAGACTAGGATATTCCAGGACTTGGTAATGAGATTATTCATGGGAGTATCTAACCTTTGTATGGGGGAAAAATCCGAGCGCCTAGGGATGAGATTTTTGTTCTTACTATTTTTTGTTATAGTTGATGTTATTTCACCTTGTGTAATTCACAAGTTGTGTGATTCTATTATTTATTGATATTTCTACTCATGGCCCAGTATGGCCTGAGATAAGTATGAATGCATCATGATAGGCACATAGGGATATATATTGTCATTGATTTTTCATTATAGGGACATATTTAATGCATGTGATATATTTTCCTATATGAACTGTGAAATGAGATACCTGTTATGTATTATAAATGAAATGAAAGAATTTTTATGTCATGTTAAATCATTTGTTAAGACCTATTTAGAGAGACCATGAGCCAACACTTCTCTATTGATGTCACATGTTGAGTTTTCCTTATTGTTATCCAATTTTTTAAGGAGTGCATTTGTCTTTTAGTGAAAATGACCCCTCTTCATCTTCAAATTGAACATTAGGAAAGTGAAAATTAGAGCACTTATAACATAGATGAACTAGATATTCCTATAGACCCTGGTGATCATATGGATGTTCAGCTTCACGAAAGATTCCTAAGGGTCATGCAATCCATGGAGAGGTATATTGTTCACACCTTTCCTTTGATGTTTGAGCTGTCAAGAGAGTTTCAACTACAACATCTGCCTACATTCACTAGGGAGGGAGTCCCCTAGGTAGCTGAGTTTTGGATTGAGTTATTATAGATGATCTTAAATAACCTCAATACACCTACATACCAATTTTTTGTGGGACATTATAGAGTAAGATAAGTAACAAGAGGAGTTATCCTAGAAGGAATTCAAGGAAACGTTTCTAAGACACCTCTATCCATAGATGTTGAGGTATGATAAGGCTTGCGAGTTCATGTACCTAATATAGGAGGTCATGTCAGTTATGGACTATGCTAGAAATTTCACTGATTTTTAGTTATTTGTGCCATCTTTAACAACTGATGAGATCTCCTAGGTGAGATGTTTTCAAGATGGGATTTTCTATGATATTAGTTCATAGGTGAATTTATTTCTCTTGAGTATCTTTTCAAATGTGACAAATCAGGAACTCATCATGGAAGGAAATCTAAGAGAGGGCTTGAGCAGTATCCATGATGTTTTAATAAGGAAAAATGAGAGATCTAATTTTGGTGGAAAGAATCCCCACTATGATAGTTATCACTAAGGTAATAACAGGAAGATAATTCAGGGTAGAGGGTATCGATATCAAGACCATTTTATGTTGAATATCTATCAGTGTGGAAATTTTGACACAATCATCCTTAGTGTCCATACCTTATTTTGGAGTGCCATGATTGTGGTAGGTTGGGTCACCTGCAGAGGTTTCATAGGGTCATGTAGAAGTATATTAGTGGTAGGGGATTAGTACAGGTACTAGAGTCTAGGAAGGTCTCTGCTACCCCTAATTAGATTGGTAGTTATAGTTCCACTGGATGTTCAGGTCAAAGTAGGGGGTGTGGTACCTCAGTGCAGGAGCAGTATTACCAGGTAGAGGGAATAATGCATGGGTGTTAGACTGGAGCCAAGGGAAGAGGGGAAATTCAGCTATACACTATATAGTTTACTCTATCTAGTTTGCATATAGAACCTTCTACCATTAGAGGTATGATTCTTGTATCATCTAAACTTTCTTGCATTTTTTTTGATAAAGGAGAATTACATTACTTTTTTTTCTTATCTTTTTTCAAATGGATTGGGATTGGTTGTGGAAAGTTTATATGGTGTTTTGAACATCGACACACCATTGGGACCATGGTCAGATAATATGAAACATTGTAAGACATGTTATTTAGAAATTTTTGGTTACTATTTCTTTTGAGAACCATTTGTGATGTAAATGAGAGGTTTTTATTTTATTCTTGGAATAGATCGGATATTTATATACCAAGATCATATTGAATATTACCATAGGATAATTACCTTTTTATCTTGAGAAGGAGGAAACTATTTTCATTAGGGTGAGTGGGACCTTCAGGATGGTCATGTAGGACCAATTTAGTGTATATTGAATTATCTCATAGCTCAAATAGTAGGTATTGATCTGGATGATGGTGGAATATAGAGGTATACTTTTATTCCAATGGTAGACAATTTTTAGGATGTCTTTACACAAAATTTCCATGGTTTTACACTCGAGCGAGATATTGAGTTCACGATCCAGTTGGTTCCGATATAAGATCCAATTTATATTACAACTTACAGGATGAAACCAGAAGAGATCCATTAATTAAAAATACATTTGGAAGATTTGGAATCTAAAGGGTTCATATTAGATAGTACATCTCCATGGGGTTCTCCGGTTCTTTTCACCATGAAGGATAATGGGAATTTGTGCTTATATGTGGATTATTAGTGATTGAACTGGATGATGATCAAGAACTAGTATCCCATTCCATGAATTGATGATCTATTAGATTATTTTAGAGGTTCTAAGATCTTATCAAAGATATATTTAAGAATAGGGTATCATTAGTTTAAGGTGAGACCATCATACATACCTCAAACTACTATTAGGAGTATGTATGGATTTTATGAGTTATGGTGATGCTGTTCGGTCTGAAGAATGCATGATAAGTATTCATAGACTTGATGAATTAGATATTTCATCCTTTTCTAGAACAATTTTTGGTTGTTTTTTGATGAAATCTGTGTTTAATCCCAGTTAGTAGATGATCATTCCCAACATCTTGACATAAAATTGAGTATATTGAGAGAGATTTGACTTTATTACAATATAACCAAATGTAGTTTATAGATAGATAAAGTGTACTTCTTGGTTCATTTCATCTCAGAGGTAGGAGTGTCAGTGGACCTAGAGAAGGTTGCAGCCATGGTATCTTGGGATAGTACCAAGAATGACTTTGAGATTATAATATTTCTAGGCTTAGTAGGTTATTATCGGATTTTTATCTAGGAATTCTACAGTTTGAAAGCACTGATGTATGGGATGACCAAGAAAGGGGTGAAATTTGTTTCGTCAGATGCTTATAAGAGAGATTTTCATAATCTAAAGGGCAGCTGACCTCAACACTAATCCTCACCTTACCTATATCGGATAAATAATATACCATGTACTATGATACATATAGAGTTAGACTTAGAGTAGTTTTGATGCAGGAGGATCGGGTGGTTTCTTATGACTCCAGATAGTTGAGACCGTATGAGTGGAATTAACCTACTTAGGATCTAGATTTAGCTATGGTGGTACATTACCTAATAAGGTGGAGACATTATCTTATGGGAAAGAGTTTTGTGGTATACATGGACCACAAGATCCTTAGTTACATATTTCCTTAGTGGGACCTAAACCTTCAGCAGAGAAGGTGGGTTGAGTATCTATAGTATTTTGAATTTGAGATGGCTTATACATGGGGTAAGGGAAATTTCATTGTCGATGCCTTAATCCAAAAGTCATAGAAAGAGGTAGTGTGGGAGTCTTATGATGAGTGGTGGATGGAGACACTATTTAAAGACATGCATCTATATGTTTAGGAATCCCAGGGTTGAGTATTTATTTCTTAGACATATATTATACTCATCTATCTTGACTAGATCAAGATGGAGAAGTTATCTGATTTAGAGGGATTAGTTATGAGAGACATCTTATATGGCGGGGAACCACCATCAGAATGGTCTCTTAGTAGTGACAATTCTCTTCTTTTCCATGGAAGAGTATGGGTTACTATGGGCATGCCTGAAGAGTTGATGAGATAGTTTCAAGCTTCTATATGGGAAGTACATACCGGTTCTAAAAATATGTATCATGATGTTCATAGACATTACTAGTGTCCAAGAATAAAGAAAGAGGTAGTAGGATTCATAGAAAAATGTTTCACTTGTCAGTAGGTGAAAATTGATCATCAGAGACCAGCTGAGGTTTTTTAGCCTCTTCCTATTTTGGAATGCAAATGGGATAATTTCACTATGTATTTTGTGATAGGATTACCCAGGAAACCCCATAAGAATGATTCAATATGGGTGATCATAGATCGACTGAAAAAGGTATCCCACTTCTTTGATATTATTGAGAACTTCACTATGTATGATATATATAATCTTTATGTGTAGGATATAGTTTGGTTTCATGGTGTTTTGAGGAGTATCATTTCTAATAGAGATATTCATATCACATATCAATTTTGGTAGGTTATTCATAAGGCTATGGGATAATAGGTTCTTCTGAGAACAACCTATTATCCATAGTCTGACAGTAAATCTAAGTGGACTATTTAGATTCTAGAGGATATTTTGAAGTCTGTGTTTAGAATTTTGGAATTTTATGGAATTATTATTTAGAACTTGTATAGTTCTCTTATAATAATATCTTCCAGACATCAATTAAAATGGAACATTTTGAGGCTCTATATGGAAGTCCATGTTGTTCGTCTCTATGTTGGTTGGAGTCAGGTGAGTTAGAATTTCTAGACCAAGTATCAGGTAGGATATTTCTAAGTAGGTTTAGTTTATCATGAGGTGATTGGTGACCACATAGAGTAGACACAAATCTTATGATGATCAATATGGACAACCTTTGGAGTTTGAGGTTGGTCATTGTGTTTTCCTTCAGGTGTCGCCTAGGTTAGGTCAATGCCATATCAAGAAATAGGGAAAGATGGCACCAATATTTTTCAGTCCATTTGATATAGTGGAAAGGACTGGTCTAGTGGCATACCAATTATTCCTTCCAAAATGCTAAAGTTCCATTCATGACATGTTTCACATGTCGTATATTTAGAGATATCATCCTAACCCTTATTATGTAGAATTCATTAATGATGTTAATATTGGAGTAGATGCATCCTTTGAGGAGAAACTGATATAGATTATGGTCCATAGTGAGAAGTATCTTTGGGGAATTCCTATGCCTCTAGTTCAAGTGTAGTGGCAATATGGGCATATTCAATAGGAGACCTAGGAGAGGGAATCTAATATACCATCATAGTGGCTAGACTTGTTCATCGAGACCCTACAATGATTCTTAGATCATATCAGGGATGAATTGTTATATTATGGGGAGGTTGTAATATCTTATACTTTTTTAGGTACTCCCCTCTTATATTTTTTTATTAAACCTATTTTAGTGTTTCCTTTATCCTTGGACCTTGGTGGTTGAGTTCCTTTTGAGGATGAAGATATTTTTCTGGAGAAAATGACCTATTATTCAGGATTGTATGTTTGTTTAAATTAATGGAGTCTAGGTATAAATGTATCAAAAGGGGAATATGATGGTTATCCATGATTTTGGAAGGATCCATATGTGGTTTAGGCTCTTCTGTAGAAAACTAGGCTGATTGCTTTCTTCTGGAAATTTACCTAACGACCTAGGATTTTTAAATGATATTTGGTTATTGAAAAAATGTGTGTTATATTATATAATATTATAAATGAACTAATAAAACCTTATCTCATTAATAAATATCATTACATTATTTATCTACAAAACTAAATAAAATTCTAAACATTACAATTGAAAAAAACTATAAAATAGAAAAACTAGAATGGGAAAATATGGATCACCAAAATCTGCTAGATTATTTCCCCCACATACTAAACCATATAAATGAAACAAAATATTAGTAAAAAAATTAAAATCTTATAAAATGAAAATATAACCTTGGGAGAAATTATAATGAAAATTGAGTGAAATAATGAAGTGGTGTTTATAGGGAGAAATGCGACCGTTGGAATAGTAATATGACTATTAGTCAAATATGACCATTGATAAATATAATAATCGGTCTATTTGACCATTGTATCTATACCCATTTTTAATAATTTTACCATTATAATTAGTATTTATAATAATGACAAATGATAATTGATGTATAAACGATAAACGGTGGCCTCAACCAGTAGAGTCATGCAGTTCGAAGCCCATTTTTTAGAACTTGGGAGGGTGGTAGCATCACTAGGGTTTCTTATTGACCAAGTCCAAGATGAGATTTAACAAGTGAGGCTTGAAGGAAATTTACTACAAGGAAAGTTTAAGTTAGTGGATGTTACCACTCAGTAAATGTTATCTGAGCCACCCCATGAAACTACCACTAATATACACCTTACCCTTAGGGCGTATGTTGGTTTAATAAGGGGTTATGTGTCCAATACTTAGTTACTTAAAGTGTAAATTAATTTGTATAAATAAAATGGTTATTTCATAAATACCATTTTGAGAATAATTATATTAAATAAAATATATGTTTCAGTAAGAAAAATTTGATAAATTGATTGTTGGATGCAAAAAAACAACATAATTGTATTTTTTTTTAAAAATATATAAAATTTTATAATAAACTCAAGTATTCTGAATAATATGTTTTTTAATGAAATATAATTTAAAAAAACTCTTATTTAAATATAAATGATAAAATAATTATATGATGTCCTAGGAAATTTTTATAAGTTTCAGAACTTTGATTATGTATTAAAACCGTTTTTTATAAATAAGGATTTTTATATTTAAAATTTAAAATTATAATATTTAGAGAATTATTTTTATAAAATAAATATTATATTTTAAATCATCATGTATAAATTATTTTAGGGTGAATTTTTGAGAATTTTCTAAAATATTTTATTTTCCAATCAATAGTAAAAATATAGTTTTGGGTTTTCAATATGTTTTATGAATTTATATTTATGTCACAATGATTTAATAATTAATTAAAAACAATAATTTACCTAAAATATGTTATTTTATTAATATTAATTATTTTAATATCTTTTAATTAATTTCTAAACCTATAAGTGACTTTCCAAAATATAAAATGGAAAAATTGTTTTCAAAAAACATTACTTTATGCAAAATCTACTTTTCCATGTCCAAAGAAGTATTAAAAAATGGATTTCATTTATAATGGATTAAAATATCATAAAATTATACCCAATTTTCTAAAACTATGAGAAAAAACATTGGGTAATCCAATTATTTTTTATTTTCCATAACCTAGATTTTCAAGACCTATATTTGGAAATTATTAAAATTTTCCTCCACTATTACTATAAAAAACCACCCATTTCGCCATTCCCATTCAATCCAAATCCACCCCACATGATTTTGTTTCTTTTTTCCTCCCAAGGAGTCCCACCAAGGTTTCCTCAATCCCCCAATGTTCCATTTTAAATATTTAGGAGAAACTCTTCAAGGTAAAGGAGTTCTCGTCATCTTATTTTCCATTCAAGTAACTCATTTTGTGTATGTATTATAAAGGGTATGTTACTTTATTTTATTATGATTTTTATCATACAATTAATACTAAAATAATTTTATATAAATGGGAGTACTTTTCTCTCTCTCATTTTACACTTTTCTAATTCCATGTTTTATACTTGTCATGCTGCCAAATTTACTTCTCAAGTTTTTCTCTTTTACATAAGAAATTATTATCCTGTGAATACCCAAACAATTTATTTATCCATGGGTATTAAAATATATGTTAATATAATTTATTTATCTGAATTTTGACATATGAAAATCTCAAATTCCCTTTCCATGGGTTAATAATGATGTTATGGTCAAGCCTTTTAGCACTAATGTACTAAATGCTTTTATATGAAATCTATACTTTATAATCCTTGGGTTATTGAAATGATGATTTATTATGATTAATATGGATCAAATGAAATTAATAAATACAATGGGTTCACCCTAATATCACTCTAATTAATTGGTTAAAAAATTAAATCTCTAGATATGACATGTTTTACAATACCTTGGTGAATAACCTTAGTAATTTTGATTTATGACACCTTGGTGATAAACCTTGGTGATATGATTACAAATGTATCATTTAAATGATATATCCAAATTTAAATGTTATTATTAATGTTCTTTTTATTATTATATTCTTCATTTTCTCTTGATAATGTTATATTTTTATACCTCATGTTCTTATTGATATGCCTCATGATCACATGTTAAATGTTTCCCTTTCTTATTCACTTACCGGGCTCATGGTCACCCCTTTTCTTTGATGTATTCCCCCAAGATATTATATATAGTAAAATTATATTAGGTTGAACCCATGAATAATCCTTTCACATGTATTATAATAATTTTTTTTTATGATTTTATATATTATGTTCCTAAATTCCAATAAACTAAACTTTAAAAGATCCTGTATTTTTTCCATGTAATGAAAAGTTTATGTAATAAAAAGGAAGAATACCATAGTTGGTATTAGAGGAGAATTTAGTTATTTTATGAAATTAGGACTTTAAAAATTTAGTAATAACTCTAGGGAATAAATATAGGAAAGCATCCTGGTATTTTGGTGAGTATTAAGTAAGTGGTTTCCAAGAAAATACATCCTTGTTTGGATACTGTAAGTGGATGTGGATCTGGCATAGATGTACCTAGGGGTAATGTTCGAAAAAACTATATTGAGATAGACTCAATTGAGAGTTGGTTCATGATAATGGGACTCAATACACACCCGTTTTGACACTCCTATGGGATATGTTTGGCTAATAAAAATCTTTTTATGAGCCATTATGAAAGATACATTGTTAGGAATTAACCCAGGTCGACTCCGAACTGGTCACCCAAGTCGTCTTGAGACATGGCTTGAGTGGAATTCCCGATCCTCCATGGATGGAAACTAGTTCCATGTATCAATAAAGAATCAAGGGATCAATTTATCTAAATATAAATAAACCGAATAGTGGAAAATAAACAGAGCATCCCAAAATAAATACAATTACCAAAATGAACATCATTTATACAAAAAAATGAAATTACAACAAACTGAATAACAAAACCAAAACTAAACCTAACAAACACTAAGTCCCCATGTTACTTCAAGGGTCATTCTATAATATCAAAGACAACCATCACCCATGGTGATCAAAACCAAGCCAAAACCTTCACCAAAATCTAAAAACAAGAAATAACTATAGGCATGAGTATTCAAACTTAGTAAGTATGCCTGAACAATCTATTCCCAATGCATTACCATTAAATAAAGAAACATCATTTTCAAGTTTTAAATAAAATATAAAAAATTAGGTTTTTCACACATTTCCACTTTAAAACAAAACACAATCCATTTACCTTTTTCTGTTCAAATCCAAATTCTTTACCAAGGGAGAGACATTAGCATTTTAAAGAAGAATGATGGAGTTTTAATTTTAAAAATAGGTAAAGTGAGTATAAAAAATTTTCTCATCACTTTTTATAAACCTTTAAAAACCAACACATCACTTTTCAAAAAATTACACCATGCAATAGAGTAGCAAAAATAATCACATAATATGGGAAATGGAAAAATAACACGCACAAGTAACCAACCAACAATGCATCTCAATCATCCACCATAGATAACTAAATGCCGAAGGACATGGGATAACCTAGGAGCTCAGTGGAATAATCTAGAACATACTTACATCTTATTTATCCTGAAGGCATGCCTAACCTGTTGACATCAACTCGCCCATATGGTCGATTTTACCCTACCTAGTCTGACTGAGGGGAATTATCCCAAAGAAAAGAAATTTCCATACAAAGGGTCACTATCCAAAGTGAAATCCTAAGCTAGTTCAACAACTGTTCACTAAAAATCCACTAGTTATGCTAGGTTCCCATGTCAAGACTAAAGTGGGATTGATCCAACAATTCCAAACAAACATCCAATCACCTACACATACATCATATACATGCAACACATACAACAAGTCACCCTCGAGTCACCCTAAAGAAAAATATCTTACCTTCAAACTATTTAATAATAAGGGAGACTCTTAGCATGGTCATACCATAACATTAAACATAACTAAGTAAAGAGAATTATCCAAGGAGAGTTTTCAAGGCCACCAATTTTTACAAAAGTTCCAAATGGGCCTCCAACACCCTTTAAGAAATCACCCGTTTCTAAAAGGAAACCAACACATTTCCATCACATATCAAACAATTTTCAAATAAACAAACACACACCAATTTTTAATCCAAAACCATTTATAAATACGTTTAATAAATCCAAATCACCATTTTATATTCCAAAAATACATTTACAAATCCAACCATGCTTTAAAAACCACAAATCACATATAAAAGCCAACCAAAAAATTTATCAAACACTTGGTGTGCATATATTAACAAAATAATTCCATTTAATTAAAATAAATAAATAAAACTAACACATTTATTATCAAAAAATTATTCTAAAAAACATACATAACTAATTAGCATATAAGGAAGGTATGAAAAGTCAAAAACCAATGATTCTTAAATTTAAATGGAAAGTGAAAAGGGAAACCTACCTCAAACCATAAGAACTTCGACAAGGACAACCCGAAACAACTTTACGAGGGATAAAAGGGGAAATGACATCCAATATAAACTTTAACCAAGAAAAAACCTTAATTAAATCCCAAAGAAACATGAACCCTAGATCCTTAAGGCCAAGGGAGAAGAATAACTCTGGAGAAAACGGAAGGAGGAGGAAGAGGAAGAAGAAAGGATAATATTACCTTGAATATTCCACCCCAAAACTTGAATAAAACCCTAAATCCACACCTTGGGAGAGAATAGGAAGCTTGGAGAATAATTGAGAGGCTCTATTTGGGTCACATGAACCAGAAAAGGGGAAAATGGGAATTTTGGGGATAAAATACAAAGAGGATAGAAGTGGAATTTCACACTTTTAATGACCTAGAGAGGTCACACAGTCAGCCCACATGGTTTTTGAAATAGTTTGGCGATCATGTGTCCCTCACTATCGAAGAGAAACAAGCCACATAGTTATCCCACATATCTTTACAAACTGTGAACTAACCATGTAGTCTCTACTGTCTAAAATGAAAATTTTCTACATGGTTTCTTGGGTGATGACATATGATTTCCTCTAACCATGCACCAAACATGCACCACCTATCATCAAGACAAAAAATCTATACTTTTCACTATAATCTCCTAGAGAAACCAAAGAATAAAAATGGTACCAAAAATAAATAAAGGAACACCTAAAAATAAAGTCACGGATGTGACATATATAGAAAATATAATTTTTATTAGAGGAGATTAATGAATAACATATTTAAGTATGATGTTTTAAGACATAAAATTCTTTTAGAATTAGATTTTTTTAAAAGTAAGATGTTTCTAACTATGGTTTGGTTCTTTTAGAAAGATTTTGGGAAATAGTAGGAACTATGTAAATGATGAGTGCATAGATAATGTACTAAAGGAATTACTAATATGATGGAAACTGGAATGGAAAAAATCATGAGGACGATGAATCAATTTTCCCAAGTTATGAATAAAAACATGAAACATGTTGAGAGATTGGATTAAACTTAAAGGGAATAACTTTCTGTTGAGTCCTTTATGCATCAACAACCACCTTCTTGTTGGTTTTGGGTGTAGCAAAAGTGTGTGGTGTTGGGTGATATATTAAATTTTATTTTAATAATTGTTTCTTGAAACCAAGAGTGAGGATATTGCATGTCAAATTTATTATTAATTTATTTAATATCTTAAGAAATAAATACCTGGGTTTAGGAACTTAATTCACTAGTGAATGTTGATAATCCAAAAGGACCCTTTCATATTACCTTCATTATGTTATGAGGATCCAAGGATAGAATCACTCTAGCAGTTATCCATACGTGCTCCTATGATCTTCAAGAAACACCACTTGATCTTTGGGTGCAAGTTCAGTGAGTCGAATGTCTTGAATTGTTCACTCGTGATCATTCATTATTCAGTATTGAAGAAATATCTCTTTCACTTATCGTTATTAATAGGGATAGAGAAGGGGTAGTTGAGAGAGAATTCATTGTGCACAACAATTATCTATTCTCATTTTCTGGACACTTTACACAATATACATAGCCGCCTATTTATAGAGTTGGGATTTGAGTTAAAATATTATTTAATTTCACAATGTCCATTAAATAACATCATTACCTTTAATAAATCCCATTCTGAATAATAATTATATAATTATTATTTTGTGGTGTGCGCTAACTTGCACAATAAAAAATATCATGTAATGGTCATGTTAATTCATATTTGTCACCGAACTTGGTCTTGGTCCGTTCGAAATCCTATAGCATTTATCAAATAACTGAATAAATATTTTATTCATAAATAAATATTTTATTCACAATATAGAAAATAAATATTTATTAAAATATTTAATGAATAAAAAAATATTTTATTCACAAGCCAGAGAATAAATTTTTATTTAATTTATGCGTTCAATATAACTTGAATAAAATTATTCATAAAAATTGAGAATAATATTTATTCCATTAATTAAGGTAAAATATAATTTAATTGAGGTCAACAGAAACACTTAGCCTGTGACCATCTAGGATTATTTCTCATTGGAATTAGGCAGGCTTTCCCAAAGTCCAAGATTACTTTTTAGAAACAGTTCAAGGCACCTAAGAGAAAAAAACTTAATGTCGCAATGTTGAAAACCACATATGAATGCTCACTGTGTAATATAATCCATTTTCACAATATCTCATCAAGAAGGTTTTATATCTATGTCACCAACCTATATGCTCGATATGTATTTATTTGAATATCTAAAATAAACACATCGTTATACCATATCCATGGAATTTAATGAGAAAGTTCTATTCCAATCAAAGGGATGATATATCATCTTCCATAAAGATAAAAGGGACAAATCCTTCCTCGACTTATTCATTAATGACATGTCACTCATGGCGCACCCAATATATCCAAATTCACCATGATCTGTTATCATCACGGTTTATGAAATACATCTAAGTACGTGAGTTGTAACATGAATTAATAATAATCTCAAAGTATATGGACCATCACACATGCTCATATATAGGAATATCTCATGACACCAAAATATGAAAAAATCATACTGGAGGGTCTATTCTTATAATCTCCCATCTTGGAGATTACTAAGTGTGAAATTCATGAGAAGAAACATCATATACTTACAATTACTCACACCAGATAGTATATGTACTATGTGTCCCATCATATAATGTTTTCCAACCACATAACATTATTTTAGAATATGATCATAGCACATTAAGGTTCACATCATAGAGGAGAACTACTATGACCTTATCAATGCGACATATACTCTAGGACATTATTACATTAGATTCATGAAGAACAACAAACAATATTTAATTAGAAATTTTATTAATATTCAATACATCAAATATTTATTTAATTAGAGTACAAATAGTTGGTCCTAGGACACTAGCTCCAACAAACTCCCACTTGGACTAGAGCCAACTACCTACAACCTTCAATTTTCTAGACCTCACATGATAGTCTTGTTTCTTCTGAGTCAAGGCTTTTGTCAAGGGGCCTGACATGTTTTCTTCCATGGAAATACTTCTTACTATAACTTTACCTCTCTAAGAAAAATCCCCCAAGATCTGATACTTCCAAATTATTTACTTCGTCCACGAATGTGACCATGAATCTTTTTCAAGAGCCACTGCTACAGTATTATCACAATAATGTGTGATAAGATATTTACTTCTAGGTGCCACATCAATATATTGGATGAATTTGTGCATACATACTACTTATTTAGATACTTAATAATCCAAAATATACTTGGACTCTACTATATAATCTTCAACCATAGTCTGATTTGATCTCTTCCAGCTCACAACACCTCCATTCAAAGTGAATATGTATCCAGTTTTTAACTTCATATCATCTTGATCAGTTTGGAAACTAGAATATGAATATCCTATAATGACTAGTTTCTCATCTCCTCCATAAATGAGGAACATATCCTTAATACACCTTAGATACTTAAGTATAGTATTGACTTCCATCCAATAGAGGTCACCTGGATCAGCTTGATATCTTCTTACTGCACTTAATGCATATGCGACATCTAGCCTAGTATATATCATAGCATACATGACTGACCCAATCACCGATGTGTATGGAATCCTTATCATTATGTTTCTTTCCTCATGTGTCTGAGGACACATTTTCCTGGAATGATGAATGCCATGTGACACTGACAACAATCCCCTCTTAGATTGTTCCATACTGAATCTCTTCAATATCTTGTCAATGTATGTACTTTGAATTAGGCTGGGAAATCTATTAGATATATCTTGATGGATCATGAAACCAAGAATATATGATTCCTCCCCCAAGTACTTCATAGAGAATAATTTATTCAACCAATATTTAATATATTTTAAGACTGGTATTTTGTTTCCAACAAGTAATATGTCATCAACATATACTATTAATAAAATGACTACACTCCCACTAAACTTCTTATAGACACACAAATTGAATTCATTCTTTATGAAACCAAATTCCATTATGTACTCATAAAAATGAATGTTTCATGACCTGGATTCTTTCTTTAATCCATAAATGGATCTTTGCAATTTTCATACCTTGTTGGCATCCTTTGGAGTCACAAACCCTTTAGGTTGTGTCATATAAACATCTTCCTGAAGGTTCTTATTAAGGAAGGATATTTTGAAATCTCTTTTCCAAATCTCATAATAATGGAAATACATAATGAAAAGTAGAATTCTAATAGATTTTGACATTGCAACTGGTCAATATGTTTCATTATAGTCAATTCCTTGACGCTGTTTAAACCCTTTTTCAACAAGCCATGCCATATAGGTACTGACTTGTCCTTCTATGTCTAGTTTCTTCTTGAATACCCATTTAAAACCAATGATATTTATATATATTTGAGGGTCTACCAAAATCCATACTAGGTTTTGGTACATGGAATCCATTTTAGAATTCATGGCTTCTTTCCACTTAGCAAAATCTGTGCCAATTACTACTTCCTTATCAGTTAGAGGATCACTATTGTCAACTAATAATGAGTCACCATCCTTTGTGACTAGAAAACCATATTGTTTTGGTTCTCTAACCTCTATAGCACTCCTACACAATAATCGTGTCTCTGGAACAATTTCTTTTTCCATGGGGTTTTTTGGAATTTTTCCTACACCAACTCTTGTGTATCTTGAGCCTGGAATTCATCAAAGTCTATCTTGACCCCACTATCTCTTTTAGAAATAATATCCTCCTCAAGAAATTTGGGATGTCTATCAACCAAAAAATTTTTGTCTGAAAGATTGTATAGGTAATATCCCTTTGTTTCTTTGGGATATCCTATAAAGATACACTTTGTTCCTCGGGGTGCAAGCTTGTTACCTGCATAAGCCTTAATAAATGCTTTGAAACCCCACACATGTAAGTAAGACAACATGGGTTTCTTTCCATTCTATAATTGGTATGGTATAACGTCTGTTGCTTTAGTTGGCACTCGGTTTAGTACGTATAATGTTTTTTGTAACGCATATCCCCAAAAGGATAATAGATGACTCACATGACTCATTAATGATATCACTATGTCTAACAAGGTGTGGTTCCTCCTTTCACTTATACCATTCCATTGAGGCGTATAAATAGGAGTGAGTTGAGATAAAATTCCAAACTCCCATATATAACAATGAAGTCTTGATTAAGATATTCTCCACCACGTTCTGAGTAAAGTTTCTTAATATTCTTAACAAGCTCATTCTAAACTTCATTCTTGTATTATTTGAAATTTTCAAAAGAATCTGACTTATTGTACCACCCCAAGGTTTCATAGTACATTATCTCTTTAAAGTAATTCAATAGCTTGCACCTCACACAACACTGAGTTCGAGCGCACGACGAATTACCAAACTAGCCGTTCAAAAGCAGTTATGAATAGTATTAACTGAATTTTTAATTTTATATATTCCATATAATTTTAACATCCATATTATATGTTTCTTAGACACAATATAAGAACAAATTCATTTTTTTCAGATAAAGGAAGTATTTTTCAAAAAGTGCAATTTTACTGCCTTTTAATGGAGAACCCTTTTTAAATCCAATATTTGACACTTTTATATATTCAATTTGACAAAATAAACTTCTTATTTACAATCAGGACATAAAAATTTAGTTTCAATAAATTTTTGGTGTTTTTTTGATAACTTTCATATTTGGGTGAATAGTGAAAAATACTAAATTTTAATTGAAAACAACTTTTTTAATCAAAATAATTTATAGTGTTCAATTATACATTTGAATGGTTTGGAAGTATAATTAGATTATATTTTTACTATTTAATCCAATGTTGGTCATTGGAATTAATTTCACTTTGAAATTATACATAAACAAGTGTCAATCTTTTGATAATTATTGTTTCTTAAAAACACGCAATTTGGTTTGACAATGGGAATTAATTTTAAATTAATTAATGACACTTCTATGTTTTGAATTTGGTAAAATAGATATAATTTTTGAATTTGGAATATTAAATATAGATTAGGATGAATTTTTGGTATTTTTCTGAAAAACTTCAATTTTTGATGAATAGTAAAACCACTTAGCAGTAGTTAAAAAACTGAATTTTTCATTTAAATAAAAATTTTACCACTTCTGTGAATTGAATTTTAAAAATCCGACATACATGGTTGTTATTATTAAGTAAAATGTGATTCAATAAGATGAAAATAATTTTTGGTGAATAGTAACTTTTGACTTTTATTTACCGCGGTTAAAGGTAAATAGGGTAATTTAAGGTAAAAAGAATATTATAATAATACAAAATTACCTTAACACTTGTTCTAAACTTATTGGATGAGTCATGGCCAACCATGGACATTCTTGGGTCAATTTTGGGACCCCATGGAGCCACTTAAGAGTGATAATGACACTTTATTTTAATTAACTTAAAGTAAAGACAAAAATGACATTAACAAATATCTTTTAGTATATCAATTTTTACATGAGGTTATATAAGTAATATTTTAGACTATAAATATTCATTGAAAATATAAATTTTTTTCCTACATTATGGTATTTTTTTTATAATTTTCAGACATCAAATAAATTAAATTATTTATGACACAATAATGATGCAGTATTCACCTCATTAAAACATGATTTAAATAAATAAGATTATTAATATTAAATATCCAAAACCTGTCCAATTATTATTGTATGATTTTATTTTTAACATGAGTCATTTTATCTTATACTTTAATTAGTTTTGGACCTTTTGAAACTGAATATATGTTTATAATAAAATAACATTTTCAAACTTTCCAAAAGAGCCCCTTTTCTCCCTTATAAAAGGACACCACTTCTAACCCATTCCTCACACCTCTCAAGACCCTTGGATCATCCAAACCATTCCCAAATAATCTCTCAAGATCTCTATATTACACCTAGAAGCCTTACTTTAGGAAGAAGTCACTTCAATAAGTCCTTTTGGTACAAACTAAAGGGAGTTACCCAAATTGAAGGTAATGGTTTCTCTTAACTTCTTTTCTTTTATTTTACTTCTCAAACCACTAAACTCTTTTTATTCCTTTCTCTTATAACATAACCAGTATCCTCAATATAATAGGATGTTGTTATGATAATTATTCTAACTACACTTACACACACCTCCATCTAATGGGTAAAGAACACACTATTTCTGTGGATGACAAACTAACGCCTCACGAAATGATGATTATTCAATTATCTCCTACCACCTATCTTGGTGGACATTAAGATGGAAATGTATTTTTATATGATATATATTATTTTTATGTTTTCTTTATGCTTTTTTATTTTCCATTTATATCATACCTTTATGGTTTCTATTATGGGTAAATGCGATAATTTCATTTGAGGAAGTGCGGACTACCGCCCCCTCAAAGTGATATGGTTCGTTAATGCCTTATGTGGGATGTATAAAGGATGGAGTTAATTATATTATATAAGATATTATATTGGAATTATAATATACCTACGAATCATTATTTTTTAATTCCATTAAAATACAAAATAGAAATGAAAGTATCGTTCATGCGTATGTACGACTTACCATCTCCATGAACGATGCATTTCATTTCTTATCTCCAAATGTTATGTACTGTTATAAATAATTATATATACTATATATATAATATATATATGATATGTAAATCATGTATATCATTCTGGAGATAATGGACTTTTTACCACATGGACAAATTGTAATTATAACAAGTTCATTTTTGACTCAAGTTCCGAACATCGATAAAATATCCAATATGAACTCAAATAATTAACTAATTGTTATAACAAGGTAATAAGTGATATAAAAGGAATAATAAACTTGAAAAATGTTCTTAATCAAGTAGAAATTAACTTAAGTTTATTATTCAGGAAGAACAACGAACATACAAGACAAGTCAGACTTGAGGTAAGGGGTTTCTTATCTCACTTTTAATTCTGTGAGATTTCCATTGTTAGCCACTTATTTATTGCCTGTGGTGTATTGTGTACTTCCATTTTATATATATTATCATGATTCTCTTTATATTCATGGTATTCTGTGATTCATTTGGTGGTTATTAACTTTTGGTCATACGACTTGATTGATTACAACATGGTTTTCATCTCACTTCTTATTCCCGTGAGATTCATGCTATATTAGCCACTATTTCCTATTGTGTGGTGTATTTACTTCCCATGATTGTATTCTTGGTGTAGTATACTTTAATTTTTCGGTATTTTCATCTTCATTTTATGATCCTTCTTTCAAGGGGTGTATGTTTTGTGAGTTACCAAATCGGTAAGGGAATTTCCAATTTCAATTTCCACTCATTAGGATTTACGTATGCTTCATTGATTATTTTTACTTCAAGATTATGTGTGGAATAAATATTTATTATTTATGTTGTAATTTACACTCCCCTTTCTATGGATATACTTTTGATACACATAATCACTCCATTGATAAATTCTCATGTCATCGATATGAACTTGATAAGAGTAATTTTAACTCAA
Organism: Viscum album; assembly: GCA_963277665.1. Lineage (NCBI taxonomy): Eukaryota > Viridiplantae > Streptophyta > Magnoliopsida > Santalales > Viscaceae > Viscum > Viscum album. The sequence goes on from OY728127.1 coordinate 2,029,085,440, forward strand.
TCTCTATTCATTTAGTTAAACATCCAATTCATTGGTGTTGTTTTTACAAGAATATGTGTGAATGTCCTATAATTGATTTACACTGAATATCCAATCATATCGAGTGTATTTATATTTTTCACACATAATTATGTCATTGATTTATCCTTTACCTAAGGATACGGTCTTTATAAGGGATTTCATCTCAACTTACATTCCATTGAGTCTTCTTTGTTGTTGTGCACCAACTCACTTTTGTTTGGTATATATACTGTACATTTACATTGTATATCATGAATCCCTTTATTCTCATGATATTATAAAGTTTATATTACCTCAATTATTTGTATTCAAACATCTCTCTTTTGGTTGAGAACTCTAACTAAAATACCATTTTAAATGTTTTAAAAATTTATTATTCTAAATCTTTCTCATTAATGCCCATGTTTTAAAAATGGTTTTAGGGTTTTATTTATATAAACATTAATGTTTTAAAATTGAAATTACTTTTAAAAGTTTCAAAGTGGTATGAGACACTTTGATTAAAAAATCTATTTTATACAACTTCTTGATTAATAGTGTGACTTTTAAATGTTTTTATAAAAAGGGATATTTCTCTCAAATATTTTTACTAATCATTTTAAATTATGTAAAAATACTTTATGGGATATTATTATTAATCATGGTTGATTTATTATGATAAAAATATTCCATACTGTATTGAAGGTTTTGTGATATGTTTGACTATGGATGTGTTATTTTTATACCATTCATGGTTTATGAATAAAGTATTTACATTTCGTATACTACTTTTAATAAGAATGTTTATATTATGTTTAAACATTTTCATATGAGGAATGCATTGGAATTAGTAAGTGACAGGTGTAGCCCTCTATAACTCCTCGATGCATCGGTAGGTCTCATGAGACAAACTAGTGTCTTGGCACAAGGCCTTGAAAAAATCTTATTTGTAGTCTTGGAACGAGGCCTTAACTATGTGTTTATGATGTCCGACATTATGGATTACATCATTATGAGATTAGATATTGATATTTCATGTGGTTATTCGACTAGTATAATACCCATGACTATGTTTTATTATGGCATTATTTACTCAGCTCAAATTCTTACCATAAAGTTTTCATGTTAATTATTTGTAAAGGCATGTGTTTTGAATTATTCAACATGCCTAATGTTTATATTATCTTCCACTCTATTGCTCACTCTTACTGAGCATTTGAACTCACCCCATTCTTATCTTTCATTTTCCCAGGATATGAAGAAGTTATTTATGAGTGACTTGCAGGCATAATCTAGGAATCTTGGATGTTTCTAATGGAATAATTTCGTGTTGTTTTTATTTTCAAGTTGTAATGTTTAACTTATGTATGTATCTTGTTTCCAAGACTACTAAACTGATTGGTCATTTGGGACTTGATTCCTTGTAATCATGACAATGTGTTAAAATAATGCACCGACTCCTGGATTCTTGGGTCGGGGCGTTACAGTTGGTATCAGAGGAAGTTTAGTACAAACCTTGAAAACTATATTTAGATAAACTCTGATTAGAGCACATTACCCTAAGATTTACTTTGAGTATTAGTATAGAAGAACTTCCTAGAATTTTTTTAATGTAGAGATTTTGTGTATTTTCCAAACAATACATCCCTGTCTGGATATGAGTAGGTAGAGGTGGATTTGGAATAGATGTACCTAGGAGTGAAAAATCTGAGAAGGAGTTTTGGGCTTGACTCGGGGTATCTTGGTACATGACAACGAGCCTTGCTGCACTCTTGGTTACGACACTCCCGGGGGATAAGCTTAGGATAATTTACATTTTCTTTACAAACTGATTTGAAGGATTTTAATATAAGATGAGAATAAATGACCTTGGTTAATCTTAAGGTGTTTCAAATTGAAAATAAGGTGTCATGATATTCTCTAAATGATTTTATGACTATTGTTACTCACACAAAGCTTTTTGGTTTTAGTCAATGGCTAGATTCCAAGGAGGTCATAGTAACTTTGAGCATGATGTAAACACTACTAAAAATATGGATTTTATCAGCGCTAAAAATTTCCTTTATCAAAACTAGAAAATCACTGACAAAGCTGGAGAAGATAAAGGGGGGTCCCCTTTATCAGCGCTCCGAATAGCGCTGATAAAGACCCCTTTTATCAGGGCTAAAAAAAGCGCTGATAAAAGGGGCCTTTTATCAGCGCTAAAACAAAGCGCTGATAAAAGGGTCCTTTATCAGCGCTTTGTTTTAGAGCTAATAAAAGACCCCTATATGAGTGCTTTTTAAAAGCGCTGATAAAAGGTAAAAAATTAAAAAAATTAAAAAAAATTAAAAAAAAATTAAAAAAATATAAAAATTTAAAAAATACTGCCAATCGGGGGGGCTTTTATAGTGCTTGAGCCCCCCCGTTACAACACTTTTCTGCCCCTGTACAACACCCCATGCACCCCCCTTCACCCTTTAACAGTGCTTGCTCCCATATTTCCCCATGCGCGTGCTCCCCTGCCTCCACCAGGATTTGAACTTGAGACCTCCCCCCTGCGTGCCTAAGCCTTTACCACTACTCTATTTTGATTTGTCTTCCAATTCATGATATCTATATATATATATATATATTTATATATTTCGTTATATTTATTCGTATAGTAATATATATTTATATTAATATATATATAGTTATATTATAATATATATATATAGTTATATTAATATATATATATATAATTATATTAATATATATCTATATATATATATTTAGTTATATTTATTCGTATAGTAATATATATTTATATTAATATATATATAGTTATATTATAATATATATATATAGTTATATTAATATATAGATATATATAGTTATATTAATATATATATATATTTAGTTATATTTATTCGTATAGTAATATATATTAATATTAATATATATATATATAGTTATATTAATATATATATATATATAGTTATATTAATATATATATTTATAGTAATACTAATATACATATATATATGTAGTTATATTAATATATATATAGTTATTAGATTAATATATATATAGCTAGATTAATATATATATATAGTTAGATTAATATATAGGTATATAAATATTCATATATTTGTATTTTAAATAAAATGAATGTTAGTTATTATTTAGATAAATCTAATATATTTTATATGTAAATATATTTTATTATTTATATTTATAATTAAATTTTTAGGTGTGAATATATAAAAAATATGAATATATTATTATATATTTGATTATAAATAGAAGTTCATAATAAAAAAGGATGAAATTTCAAAGAAATAATATCAATATGAATGTAATACCTTGGAATAAATTCAGTCCCTACCAAAAAAAGCCAATAATACCCCCTTAAATGAGGCTGAAAATCCATAAAATGTTAAAAAATCGGGGTACCTCGACAAAAAACTCAGTTTTGGAGGCCTTATGGGCCTCTTTTGGCCTCGAAAATCCCTTGACTGAGGTTTTCCCAATCATAATGACGTAGAGATCATCGTAGGCTTCGATTTGATATGTGGTAGAGCTCAAACGGACACCCGGATCAAAAGTTATGGCCGTTTGAAGTTTGAGTTGCGTTTTCAACATATTTTGGATCTTTTTTTAATTTTTTTAATTTTTTTAGTCTTAAAATTGTTATTAAATGACTATTACTCCATAATAATTATCAAATTATTAATTAAAAATATTTTTATAAATTTTTTATAAGACATTTTCACTAAATATCTTATATATTAAGTATATTATAAGTGTAAATGTACATTTATACTTATCTAAAATATATTTAAAAATTATATATTATATTTATATCAATATAAATATATTTATATATTAATATATTAATATATTTTGTAATTTTTTTTTGAAGTCGAACCTTTATCAGCGCTTTTAAAAAAAGCGCTGATAAAGGGGGTCCCTTTATTAGTGCTTTTTCGTTTGCACTAATAAAGGGGGGGGGGGCGCTGTGAAAAACTATTTTTTTGGTAGTGAAAAGGTGGGAACAATGGTGGAAATGAGCAACAAAATGGAATGTTGATCGGTGTAAATGATATCATGTTCATGCCGAATCAGTTTTCCAAAAATACGATCAACAACATATATATTAACCAACTCACAGACTCAACAAAGAAGAGAAAGGTAGTGAATGATAAGAGCTCCAGTAGTGGAGACCATGGAGAAAAGAAAGCTCAATTTCCATCATTTAGGAAATGTGGAAGGAGACACCTAGGGAAGTGTCTCAATGGAACAAAGAAATGCTTTATGTGTGGTATAGAAGGAAATAAAGTAAATAATTATCGAGGAAAAATGAAGAGTACTATGGTTGAAAATAAAAATGGTCCCAAGAATCCATTTATAGTCATTTGCCGTAAATGTAGGGGACCTGGGCATTACCCGAGTGAATTCCCTATTCTATAGAATAACCTCTTGGTCAAGGAAGAACCTATGTGGAAATAAATGTATGGGGAAATGTTTAAAAGTATTAGTGCTATTTGTTGATGGGATTAATTTGGAAGACTTTTCTCTTGTATGTGTAACCCTGCAGTTTGTTATGTGAAGATGATATTTTAGGAAGAATTGCCTTTTAAATTGTTGATATAGTTATAAATAACCATTTGGGTTTATATGATCCTTGAATTTGAGGCAATTACAAGTTATTCAATTTTGGGATGAAAATGCGAGGTATGAGATAACATTTGTGGTTAAATTATGTCATGGTTATTTTGAGGAATTTATCTTATTTTGGGAATGTTATAAAATATGGTTTTTGAAAAAGGACAACTTGAAGACTATGTGACAACCCGTCACGTTGGACAAAGCTGTGGGAATCAATCCCACAACCAGAGTGCTATTGGGATTTATCGCCTACCACTGGAATACGTGAAGTCCCTGGTTAATGTGACTAATTATTTTTAGTTAAATGATTTTATTAATTTGATTTGGGACATTATGTATTATCAAATGTATATCCTTAGTATAGGAAAATGATTTGGTGATTAAGTGATAAATTTTATTTTGGAACACGTTCGCACAGTTGGGAACACTATATGCCTAAGGAAAATAGAATACTGTGGGATTTCATTTAAGGAGTAATGATGGATATTTTTAAATGTTTTTATTATGGATTTATAGTTATTTGGGTTATTTATGGAAATGATTAAGATATCATAGAGAATATGTGATTAAGTTAATTACTTTTAAGTATGTGAATTTAAGATTAGTCGATGTTATTTGGAGATGCAATTTAACGTGGAAGACTACGTAATAAAATTCTTCTGAGTTTTGGGTTTCAATATTAGTTAGGATTATATTAAAGGATTTTAAGTACAATTGTTCATTAAAGGGTATTTTTTGAACGTTGGGTATTGTTTGTTTAAATTTTTGAGATTAAGAGTAGTATTTATTTCTATAAAGGATTGTCTTTTTTGGGGGTCATATGATCATGCACTAACCATTTTGGCATTGGTTAATGTTTAATGATAAGGGAAATATATAGTTCATCCTTTGTGGATTATGTGATTCTCTATAAGTTTATTATAGTGCTTTAGGTGTAACCAAGTCATCTTTAATACTCATAGTTTGGAGAAAAGATGAGTTTGTGGTAGAAATTGATTAATGGATGAAACTCTACTTGTAAATTAAGTATACCTCCTTATACTCTTAGTTAATCTCATAAAAAAATTCATCAGCATTATGAAAAGGAACTTAAAAAAATGTTTTTTCTTTACTTTTCCTACTGGGTGATGAAAGACCTTTCAACCCACCACAAGTTTATGGCTTTCAGATCGTTAACTTATCTTAATAATATTCTTGATAACTATCCATCAGAACTTGATGATTAGTTTTATCTTTTATATCCAAGTTTTCATACATGTAACCCTAGTATGTTTTATTTTCGGTAACCTTCATACTTACCTTTATTTATTTTAAAATAGAGGCCTCATTAATCCATTTTCGATGTGGGATTTCAACTAAGATATTTTGAAATGTCAAAACCCAAGTTTTTAATCCCGATATTAAATTGCGAGGATGAAATTTATTGAAGGAGGGAAGAATGTAACACCCCAAGGATTCATATTACATTATCTCTGTAACACCCCGAGATTTTATGAAAAATATTCTTTTTAATTTCATTAATGTCTTGTGTTATACGATACACCAAAAGGAGCTTTCACAACACACATCTCTGACCTGTCTTTAATTACACGCAATCACGACCTTCCACGATAGCGTGTGTTGTACGCAACACCAAGTTTCGCTAAACAACGATATGCTATTAAAATATTATTAAAACTAGCCGTTATGAATAGTAATAACCACTTTTTGAAATTTTGTAAATTTTATATTTCAAAATGGACTTCATTTTTGGATTCAGATTATCGAAATTAGCTTAGGGTGAAATTTTGGTGATTTTCGGATAACTTTCATATTTTGATGAATAGTGAAAATTACAAAATTTTAATTAAAAACAACTTTTTCAATCGAAAAAATTAATAGTGATAAATTATTAATTTGAGTGGTTTTAAAGTATATTTAGAATATATTTTTAAAATTTAATACAATGTTGGTCATTGGATGTAATTTCACATTTAAACCAAACATAAACAAGTGTCAATCTTTTGATAGTTATTATCTCTTAAAAACACGCTATTTGTTTTGACGACGAGAATTAATTTTTAAATTAATTAATGCAACTAATATGTTTTGAATTTGGTAAAATAGACATCATTTTTGAGTTCATAATATCAAATATAGCTTAGGACTAATTTTTGGTATTTTTCTGGAAACTTTCATTTTTTGATGAATAGTGAAACCACTGAGTGGTAGTTAAAAAAATGAATTTTTCATAAAACTTAATTTTACCGCTTCTGTGAGTGGAATTTCAAAAATTCGAGAGACACGGTTGATGTTAGTAAGTAAAATGTGGTTCAATGAGATGAAAATAATTTTTGGTGAATAGTAACTTTTTACTTTTTTTTACCACGGTTAAAAGTAAATAGGGTAATTAAGGGTAAAAATGTTATTATTATTACCCTAACACATGTCCTAATTCTATTGGATAAGTGTAATTCGACCAAAAACAACCTTAGGAATAAAATATGATCATTTAGACCCACTTGGATTAGATTAGGACATTTATTATTATTTAAATCAAAGAAGAGTTAAAAGAGTTAAAATCAATGTTTATTTACTAAAACATTTTTAATATAGGGTTATAAATAAGATAAATTCGATTGTAAATATTCATTAGAAATATAATAAGATTTCATACATAATGATATTTTATTTATAATTTTTAGACATTAAATAAATTAATTTATTTATGACACAATAATGATGCAGTAATTACCATAATAGTGAAAAATTATAATAATTGATATTATAAATACCCAAATAAATATAATTTGAGACTTTTTATGAATTCCACTAATTTTATAGGTTAATATGACATGTTAGTATTGATTTAATTAACTTTTTTCGAACTAATCATTCTGTTATGATTTTCACAAAAAATCAATTACTAAATAGTGTCAAAATTGACATAAAATAGTTTTTAAAACAAATATTATATTATTAATTGTTATTTTATTCCTAAAAATCTAAGGTTCGTCCAAATGACTTAGATAAGGTTATATATATTAATAATAAACAACTTGGGGTTCGTTTGGCTTGATATAGTAAGTTCATTAACCTTATAGTGTAAGAAAACAATAAGACACGGTAAATGTAAAATTATCTAACTTAAAGTTAAATATAAATGATAAGGTTAAAATAGGAACCTAAACTTGTCTAAATTATATTGGATGAGGGGATTTCGATCCATCCCCACCTTATCTTCTAAATAAATCAATTTGGAGCTATTTAAAACCGAATTTGGATTTATAATAAAATAATATTTTTAGTTATTCCAAAGGTGCCCCTCTCATCCCTTATAAAAGGGCACCCCCTCCCTCTCTTCCTCAAAACACTTTGAGCTTTCAAGCTCGGCCAACCTCTGCCAAATTCTCTTCTCCACTTCTCTAGAAACATCCTAGAGGTTATGGTCTTCCTCAAAGACCAATTTTAGTGCCCTAAGAGGACGTCTCAAAGAGGCGCTTCAAAGAAGAGGTAATTTCTGTTACTGATTCTTTCATCTTTATTTCTTCTTCCACTTCTTCTTATTTAGTTGTTTCATTATGAAGTAATAACATCAGTATCACTCATATAATGATATGTTATTATAAGTATGAAACAAACCTATTTCACCATCTATCCATCCTACGGAAAATGAAATCACCGCGCGTGCGTACGTACGGAATACCGTCTCCACGCCGTGGTGAAATCTATTTTCCACCACCACCTTACTTGGATGGGTATAATGGTGTAAATAATAACTATATATAATTATTTTAAAGTGATATTGATTCTGAAATAGTATACATACACTCCAATATAGTCCCACGATCATGAGAATGATATCATCGCTCGTGCGTACGTACAGACTACCGTCTCCACGACGCGATGAGATTCATTCTCCACTTTAACCATTCATAAATGATTATAAAGTATATATATAATAAGTAATCATGAAATATATGAAATAATAATGATACTGGATTTATGTGTATATATATGTATGTAATCTACTTAATTCCATTCAACTCAATAAGGAAACGAAAATAGCGTTCATACGTACGTACGTCCTACCGTCTCCATGAACGGTGTATTTCTTTCCATTTACTGATTTATTATATATATGTATATTATGAATATATATTATATATAAACCATGTTTTATATTCTGGAATTAAGTAATCATGATCTAAGTAATCATATGAATAATTACAAGTCAAAACACGGACGACAAATGAAACAATTTTACCCAAAACGCTCTTTAACATGGAATTTACAAAAGAACGGGTAAAATAAAGTCATAAGTGAACCATATATGATATCATAACAATTAGTATGAATCTGGAATAAGTCAATGACATTATTTAAATCATTATACAGGAGGTTCGGACACTTACGAAGAAAATCGGACCTAAGGTATGGGAAATATCACAATCTCATTTTTATCCGAGATTGTTTATACTTTGGTATTTACTGGGGTGTATTTTATCATCCACATCCACGTTTCCTCAATATTTAATATTATTTCCATTAAAATAAAATTGTTTAAATCCTATTTTACCCTTCGGTGAGTTTTTAGTAAAAGATATGAAAGGAATTTTTTGTCGTTTTTCGTACGAGGTACTTTTTTGACTTTTCCGACAAAAGTACGAGAAGAATGTTTTTTTAACTTATACGGCATGAATGGATTTTTAAAACATTATTTACAAGAAGCTTCCTTTAAAAGTTTTCAAGTATATTTTTAATCAACTTCTTTTGTACGACATGTTAAGAAAAGAAAAGTGTTTTTGAAGAAGAAAGGATATTTTCCTCAAGAATGGAGTTCAAGTGTTTTATCAAAATTATTTTCCATCTAAGATAATAAAGGGTTCTGTTTTTATCCCTATTATTACATTGATTTGATTATGTTGTGATGGAATTATTTTTATGAATTCCTTTATATTATATGAATTGTTTTATGATGTAATGATGTTTAAGATTCCCATTTTTATTACATGGGTTATGCAATGATGTATGGTTTATGATTATGTGGCACACATAAGAATGGTATCATTATGAGATGGGTGGGACCTATATCTCCCTCCAATTCATTGGGTAAATATCTTATATCTCATGAGATAGACATGGCTGGAACGGTAGGTTATACCGGTTCAGTGAAACAAGACTGAAACGAGGGTGACTCGGTTCAGAAAGGGACTTTGTCCACTAAGATAGTCTTGGCAATGAGTCTTGACTAACAAGAAATGATTCTCTATGATTATGTGTGTATGACACAAAGTTTAATGTTTTAAGTTATGATTATTGTGATTTCATTTCACTACTATGATTTATCCCATGTTATGAAATTATGCACTCTTTTGCAGGTTAAGTTTTCCAAAATGTTATGTTCTTATGAAAATGATGTGATTTATATTTCTTTTGTTTACCCTTACTGAGCATTTGAGCTCACCCTTTTATGTTTTCTTTTCCCCAGGATATAAAGAAAGGTTTTACGTATAAAAAAAGGAAGATCTTTATGGGAGATGTTGAAGATATTTCACCAGGATTAGAAGATTATATTCCGAGTTTCCAAAGGCACTAAACTATTACGATCCTTGTGTGTGTGTTTTTGTTATGTACTAAGTATTCCTCAAAAGTAATGTAATGTCCATGTACGTTAAGCTTCGGGTCTCTACAATCTCATTAAAGTAATTCAATAGCTTGCACCTCACACAACACTGAGTTCGAGCGCACAACGACTTACCGAACTAGCAGTTCCAAAGCAGTTATGAATAATATTAACTGAATTTTGAATTTTATATATTCCATATAATTTTAACATACATATTATGTGTTTTTTAGACATAATATAAGAACAAATTCATTTTTTCAGATAAAGGAAGTATTTTTCAAAAAATGCAATTTTACCGCTTTTTAATGGAGAACCCTTTTTAAATACAATATTTGAAACTTTTATATATTAAATTTGACAAAATAAAATTCTTATTTAGAATAGTGACATAAAAATTTAGTTTTAATAAATTTTTGGTGTTTTTTCTGATAACTTTCATATTTGGGTGAATAATGAAAAATACTAAATTTTAATTGAAAACAACTTTTTTAATAAAAATAATTTATAGTGTTAAATTATATATTTGAATGGTTTGGAAGTATAATTAGATTATATTTTTACCATTTAATCCAATGTTGGTCATTGGAATTAATTTCACTTTGAAATTATACATAAACAACTGTCAATCTTTTGATAGTTATTGTTTCTTAAAAACATGCAATTTGGTTTGACAACGGGAATTAATTTTAAATTAATTAATGAAACTTCTATGTTTTGAATTTAGTAAAATAGACATAATTTTTGAATTTGGAATATTAAATATATCTTAGGATGAATTTTTGGTATTTTTTTGAAAAACTTCAATTTTTGATGAATAGTAAAACCTCTTAGTAGTAGTTAAAAAACTGACTTTTTCATTTAAATGAAATTTTACCGCTTTTTTGAATTGAATTTCAAAAATCCTAAATACATGCTTGTTATTATTAAGTAAAATGTGGTTCAATAAGATGAAAATATTTTTTTTTGTGAATAGTAACTTTTGACTTTTATTTACCGTAGTTAAAGGTAAATAGGGAAATTCAAGTTAAAAAAAATATTATAATAATACAAAATTACCTCAACACCTGTCCTAACCTTATTGGATGAGTCATGGACAACCATGGGCATCCTTGGGTCGATTTTGGGACCCCATGGAGCCACTTAAGAGTGATAATGACACTTTATTTTAATTAACTTAAAGTAAAGATAAAAATGACATTAACAAATATCTTTTAGTATATCAATTTTTACATGTGGTTATATAAGTAATATTTTCGACTATAAATATTCATTGGAAAGATAAAAATATTTCCTACATTATGGTATTTCTTTTATAAATTTTAGACATCAAATAAATTAAATTATTTATGACACAATAATGATGCAGTATTCACCTCATTAATAAATGATTTAAATAAATAAGATTATTAATATTAAAAAAACATCCAAAACCTGTCCAATTATTATCGGATAATTTTATTTCAAACATGAGTCATATTATCTTTGACTTTAATGTGTTTTTAACCTTTTGAAACTAAAGATAACTCTATAATAAAATAACATTTTCAAACTTTCCAAAAGAGACCCTCTGTAACACCCGAGACTTTTATGAGAAATATTTTGTTTTTATATAAATCATTAAAGGAATATTTCACTACACACAACACTATCTTGGCTTGATTTACACACAATCACGACCTTCCTCGATAGCTTGTATCGTACGCAATACCGAGTTTCACTAAACAACGATATGCTATTAAAATATTATTAAAACTAGCCGTTATGAATAGTAATACCCACTTTTTGAAATTTTGTAAATTTTATTTTTCAAAATGGAATTCATTTTTGGATTCAGAATATTGAAATTAGCCTAGGGTGAAATTTTGGTATTTTTATGAAAACTTTCAATTTTTGATGAATAGTGAAAACACTCGGTTACTATTTAAAAACGGACTTTTTATTTAAATAATTATTTATTTTATTTAAATTTATTTTAGGTAAAAATTGCTAAATAATACCTATATAAGTTCAATGAAATTCATTGGAGTAATTTTATAATAATTTTAGATATATAAAAATTTTATTGAACTTTTCACCGTCTTTTACCCACCTCCTAGGAGAATTTCCAAATTCACATAAAACTTAATTTTACCGCTTCTATGAGTGGAATTTTTAAAATCCGAGAGACACGGTTAATATCAAGGACTAAAATGTGGTTCAATGAGATGAAAATAATTTTTGGTGAATAGTAACTTTTTACTTTTTTTTACCACGGTTAAAAGTAAATAGGGTAATTAAGGGTAAAAATGATATTATTATTACCCTAAAACATGTCCTAATTCTATTGGATAAGTTTAATTCGACCAAAAACAACCTTAGGAATAAAATATGACCATTTAGGCCCACTTGGATTAGATTAGAACATTTATTATTAATTTATTTAAAGAAGGGTTAAAATAGTTAAAATAAACGTTTAATAACTAAATCATTTTTAATATAGGGTTATACATAAGATAAATTATACTATAAATATTCATTAGAAAGATAAAAATATTTCCTACATAATGGTATTTTATTTGTAATTTTTAGACTATAAATAATTTAATTTATTTATGACACAATGATGATGCAGTAATTATATTATTAATGAAATATTGACATAATTGATGTTATAAATACCCAAATAAATGTAATTTGAGACTTTTTATGAATTAAAATAATTTTATATGTTAATATGACATGTTAGTATTGATTTAATTAACTTTTTTCGAACTAATATTTCTGTTATGATTTTTACAAAAATTAATTACCAAATAGTGTCAAAATTGACATGAAATAGTTTTTAAAACAAATATTATATTATTAATTGTTATTTTATTCCTAAAAATATAAGGTTCGGAAAAATGACTTAGATAAGGTTATATATATTAATAATAAACAACTTGGGGTTCTTTTGGCTTGTTATAGTAAGTTTATTAACCTTATAGTGTAAGAAAACAAGAAGACATGGTAAAAGTTAAATTATCTAACTTAAAGTTAAATCTAAATGATAAGGTTAAAATAGAAACCTAAAATTGTCTAAATTCTATTGGATAATATGATTTATACCCATCCCCACCTTATCTTCGAAATAAATCAATTTGTAGCTACTAAAAACCCAATATGAATTTATAATGAAATAATATTTTTAGTTTTTCCTAAGGTGCCCCTCTCCTCCCTTATAAAAGGGCACCTCCTCCCTCTCTTCCTCACACCACTTTTAGCCTTAAAGCTCGGCCAACCCATGAAAATTTCTCTTCTACACTTCCCTAGAAACATCCTAGAGGTCCTTTTCTTATTCAAAGACCAATTTTAGTGCCCTGAGAGGAGGTCTCAAAGAGGCGCTTCAAAGAAGAGGTAATGTCTGTTACCCATTATTTCAACTTTATTTCTTCTTCCACTTCTTCTTATTCAGTTGTTTCATTATTAAGTAATAACATCATTATCAATCATATACTGATATGTTATTATAAGTATGAAACAACCCTATTTCACCATCTATCCATCCTACGGAAAACGAAATCACTGCGCGTGCGTACGTACGGAATACCGTCTCCACGCCGTGGTGTAATCTATTTTCCACCACCATATTACTTGGATGGGTATAATGGTGTAAATAATGAATATATATTATTATTTTAAAGTGATATTGATTATTAAATAGTATAAATACACTCCAATATAATTCCACAATCATGGGAACGATATCATCGCTCGTGCGTACGTACGAAATACCGTCTCCACGATGTGATGCGACTCGTTCTACATGATCTTCATTTCATAATGATTATATAAATGAATTGAATGAATAAATATGATATATATTACACTAATACCATTATGTAAATGAGGTTTCTATAACCTAAAAATAGTAATAAGAATTTATTCGACAAAACACACATACGAACATAAAGAAATAAACACCCGAATAACAAGTAGCAATGAAATATTACTAATAAGAAGCTTAGAATATGACCATATATGATATCATAAAAATAATTATGATTCTGGAATAAGTCAATGACATTATTTAAATCATTATACAGGATGTTTGGACACTTATGAAGCAAATCAGACCTAAGGTAAGGGAAAATATCACAATCTCATTTTTATCCGAGATTGTTTATACTTTAGAATTTAATGGGGAATATTTATCATCCACATCCATGTTTCCTCAATATGTAATATTATTTCCATCCACATAAAATTGTTTAAATCCAATTTTACCCTTCGGTGAGTTTTTTATTAAAATATATGAAAGGAATCTTTTATCGTTTTTCGTACGAGGTACTTTTTTACTTTTCCGGCCAAAGTACGGGAAGAATGTTTTTTTAACTTATACGGCATGAATGGATTTTTAGAAAATTATTTCCATGAAGATTCCTTTACAAGTTTTCAAGTTTATTTTTAATCAAATTCTTTTAGTTCAAAATTATATGACATGTTAAGAAAGGAAAAATGTTTTTGAAGTAAAAAGGATATTTTCCTCAAGAACGGAGTTCAAATGTTTTATAAAAAATTATTTTCCATCTAAGATAATATAGGGTTTTGTTTCTATCCCTATTTTTACATTGATTTGATTATGTTATGATGGAATTATTTTTATGATGTCCTTTTATCTTATATGGATTATGTTATGATGGCATGATGTTTTAAGATTCCCATTTTTATTACATTGATTATGCTATGATGTATGGTTTATGATTTTGCAGAACACATAAGAATGGTATCATTATAAGATGGTTGGGACCTATATATCCCTCCAATGCATTGGGTAAAGATTTATATCTCATGAGATAGACATGGTTGGAACGGAAGGTTAAACTGGTTCAGTGAAACAGGACTGAAATGAGGAGTGAACTCGGTTCAGAAATGGACTTTGTCTGCTAAGATAGTCTTGGAAATGAGTCTTGACTACTAAGAAATGGTTTTATATTATTATGTGTGTATGCCACAAATCTTCATGTTTTAAGTTATGATTATTGGGATTACATTTCACTTCTATGATTTATCCCATGTTATGATCTCTTTTGCAGGATAAGATTTTCAAAATTTTATGTTCTTATGAATATTATATGTTTGATATTTCTTTTGTTTACCCTTAATGAGAATTTGATCTCACCCTTTTGTATGTTTTATTTTCCCCAGGTCAGGAAGAAGGATATTAAGTAAGATATGCCAAAAAGGAACTCTAGATATGATGAAATAAATGGGAGACAACGTAGATGATTTATGAACCAGTTGTTTATGTTTCCCAGTTTCTAAAGACACTATACCTATACGATCCTTTAATTGTTTTGTTATATGTTTTAATAAGTGTGCTTTCAATTTTGAAGCAATAACAATGTATGTAAAGTATGGGTAGTTATACCCTCCTCTCCCTTATAAATGGACACCACTTCTAACCCATTCATCACACCTCTCAAGACCCTTGGCTTGTCCAAACCCTTACCAAATAAGCTCTAAATATCCCTCTCTTCCACCTAGAAGCCTTACCTTAGGCAGAAGTCACTTTAAGAAGTCCTTTTGGTTCAAACCAAAGGGAGTTACCCAAATTAAAGGTAATGGTTTTTCTTAACTTCTTTTCTTTTATTTTACTTCTCAAACCCCTAAAATATTTTTATTACTTTCTTTTTTAACAAAAACAGTATCCTAAATATACTATGATGTTGTTATGATAAGTATTCGAACTACTCTTACACACACCTCCATCTAATGGGTAAAGAACACACTGTTTCTGTGGATGGAAAACTAATACCTCACGAAACGATGATTGTTCAATTATCTTCTACCGCCTCTCATTGTGGCCATTAAGATGGAACTATATTTATATATTATATATATTATGTTTATGTTTTCTTTATTCTTCTATATTTTATATTTATATCATACCTTTATGGTTTCCATTATGGGTAAACGCGATAATTTCATTTGAGGAAGTGCAGACTACCACCCCCTCAAAGTGATATGACTCGTTAATGAATTATGTTGGATGTATAAAGGATGAAGTTAATTATATTATATATTATATTATACTGTAATTATAATATAACTATGTATCATTATGTTTTAATTCTATTAAAATACAAAATAGAAATGAAAGTAGCGTTCATGCGTACGTACGACTTGCCGTCTCCATGAACGGTGCATTTCACTTCTTATCTCCAAATGTTATGTACTGTTATAAATACATACATATACTAGATATATAATATATATATGATATCTAAATCATTTATATCATTATGGAGATAATGGAATTTATAACACATGGACAAATTGTAATTATTACAAGTTCATTTTAGACTCAAGTTCCGAACATCGATAAAATATCCAATATGAACTCAAATAATTAACTAATTGTTATTGCAAGGTAATAAGTGATATAAAAGGAATAATAAACTTGAAAAATGTTCTTAATAAATTATAAATTAACTTAATTTTATTATTCATGAAGAACAAGGAACATACAAGACAAGTCGGACTTGAGGTAAGGAGTTTCTTATCTCACTTTTAATTCCGTGAGATTTCCATTGTTCACCAATTATTTATTGCATGTGGTGTATTGTGTACTGCAATTTGATATATATTATCATGATTTTATTTATATTCATAGTATTCTGTGATTCATTAGGTGGTTATTAACTTTTGGTCATACAACTCGATTGATTACAACATGGTTTTAATCTCACTTCTTATTCCTGTGAGATTCATACTATATTAGCCACTATTTCCTATTGTGTGGTGTATGTACTGCCCATGATTGTATTCTTGGTGTAATATAATTTAATTTAATGGTATTTACATCTTCATTGCATGATCCTTATTTCACGAGGTGTATGTTTTGTGAGTTAACAAATCAGTAAGGGAATTTCCAATTTCAATTTCCACTCATTGGACTTTACGCGTGCTTCATTGATTATTTTGACTCCAAGATTATGTGTGGAATCACTATTTATTATTTATGTAGAAATTTACACTCCCCTTTCTTTGGATATACTTTTGATACACATAATCACTCCATTGATAAATTCTCAAGTCATCGATATGAACTTTATAAGAGTAATTTTAACTCAATCTCCATTCGTTGAGTTAAATATCCAATTCATTGGTGTTGTTTTTACAAGAATATGTGTGAATGTACTCTAATTGATTTACACTGAATATCCAATCATATCGAGTGTATTTATATTTTTCACACATAATTATGTCATTTATTTATCCTTTACCTAAGGATATGGTCTTTATAAGGGATTTCATCTCAACTAACATTCCATCAAGTCTTCTTTGTTGTTGTGCACCAACTCACTTTTGTTTGGTATATATACTGTACATTGAAATAGTATATCATGAATACCTTTATTCTCATGATATTATAAAATTTTTATTACCTCAATTATTTTTATTCAAAAGTCTCTCATTTGGTTGGGAACTCTAACTAAAATATCATTTTAAATGTTTTAAAATTTTATTCTTCTAAATATTTATCATTAATGTCCACGTTTTGAAAATGGTTTTATTTTTTATTTATATGGACATTAATGTTTTAAAATTGAAATTCCTTTTAAAATTTTCAAAGTGGTATGGGACAATTTGATTCAAAAATATATTTTAAACAGCTTCTTGATAAATAGTGAGACTTTTAAATGTTTTTATAAAAATGGATATTTCTCTCAAAGATTTTTACTAATTATTTTCAAATATGTCAACATCCTTTATGGGATATTATTCTTGATTGAGGTTGATTTATTATGATAAAAATCTTCAATACTGTATTGAAGGTTTTGTGATATGTTTGACTATGGATGTGTTATTTTTATACCATTCATGGTTTATGAATAAAGTTTTGAAATTTCGTATGCTAGTTTTAATAAAAATGTTTATGTTATGTTTAAAAATTTTCATATGAGGAATTAATTGGACTTAGTAAGTGATAGGTGGAGCCCGCTATAGATCCTCGATGCATTAGTAGGTCTCATGAGACAAACTAGTGTCTTGGCACAAGGCCTTGACAAAGTCTTATTTTTAGTCTTGGAACGGGGCCTTGAATATGTGGTTATGATGTCCGACATTATGCACTACATCATTATGAGATTAGATATTGATATTTCATGTGGTTATTCGACTAGTATAATACCCATGACTATGTTTTATTATGACATTATTTACTCAGCTCATATTCCTGACATAAAGTGTTCATGTTAATTATTTGTAAAGGAATGTGTTTTCAATTATTCACTATGCCTAATATTTATGTTATCTTATGCTATATTTCTTACTCTTACTGAGAATTTTATATCACCCATTTATTATGTTTCATTTTCCCAGGATATGAAGAATTTAGTTATGAGTGACTTGCAGGCATAATCTAGGAAGCTTGGATGTTTCTAATGGAATAATTTAGTTTTGTTTTTCTTTTCAAGTTGTAATGTTGAACTTATGTATGTATCTTGTTTCCAATACTACTAAACTGATCGGTCCTTTGGGACTTGATTCCTTGTAATCATGCCAATGTATTAAAATGATGCACCATCGCTTGGATTCTTGGGTCGGGGAGTTACAGTTATACCTCATTAAGTATACATATCCATATCTACTAAAATCATCAGTAAAATTTATGAAGTATGAGTACCCACCCCTTGATTCAATAGGAAATGATCCACACACATCGGTATGAACTAATTTAAGAATCTCTTTATCCCTTTCACCTTTCCCACTAAATGGGGATTTGGTCATTTTTCTTTGTAAACATGCGTGATATAAACCAAGTGGTTTTAGTTCGAAAGAATCTAAATATCCATCTTGATGTTATTTAGTCAAGTGATTTTCATTTACATGACCTAGCCGATGATGAAAAAGTTGGGTGTGGTATGAATCATGTGAAGTAACTTCGTTATCAACTACCATTATTTGGTTTGTTTAATCCAACACATAAAGACCATTATTTAAATGTTCCTTACCATAAAATTATATCTTTATAAAATAAGCAACATTTATTCCCAAATTTTAAAATAAATCCATATGTATCAAGTCTGGATATAGAAATAATGTTTTTGGTAACTGAAGGAACATAATAACATCCCTTTAAAACCAAGATCTGTCTGGTTGGCAACGTGAGGTTATATTCCTTGATAGATACAATAAAAAGTTTAGACCCATTGGATGCTCAATAATCTACCTCTACTCGGTCAATATTTCTGAATCAACTTGGTTTCTTTATTTGAATACATATACAAGAACCACAAACTTTATATAATACCAAATTTGTAGAAATAGATAAATTGTAATTGATAAAAAAATTCACCTGAAGTTTCCCCTTGCTTCTTTGGCTGGGTGTAATTTTTCTTCCTGTAGACCTTCTTTCCACATGCGAAACAGATAACATCCTATTCCCTTGATTTATCCTTGATCTTCATCTTCTTGGAATGGCATGAAGAAGATTTGGGATTAAATCTCTTCACTTCCACTTTCCATATATTCATCATAAGTGTGGAAGGTTTTTCACGCTTCATATATTTATCTACTCGGTGAAGAAGAGTAAGAAGATCTGGAAGATACATCTCAATGTTGTTCATATTAAAATTTAAAACAAATATGGAGAATCTCTGAGGGAGTGATTCCATAATGAGGCCAGTGGCCAGTTCTTTAGGGATTTTAAATATTGACTACATGAATCCCAGATGGGGCACCCTCTCCAAATTTTCTTTGAAAGAGTGCCTTGGAAATCTCAAACCATTCCTATCTAGCTCTCTCTTGGTAAAGACCATGGAGGTTCTCAAGAATTATATACACATCCATGTTTTTGTGAGACTTCATTATTTAACTATACATCAATGAAAACATAAAACATTGAATGTAGAATACATCGGTCAAATGTTTTTCATAGACAAGGAACTCTTCATCACTCACCTATTTAGTAGGCAGATAAGATATTGAGGATTATAAAATTTAAGATTTCCATTCATGGCATAGCACAACCTTAAGGTGTATAAACCAATCATAGAATTTAATACTAATTATGAGGTTATCTATCTCTAATATTAATCATAGAGATAGTGTGTATGATGAAATTTTCATTTTATTCTATAATTATATAGATAAGATTATTAGTAATTTTCTCGATTAAAAAATAAGTGAGATATAATAAATTAAAAGTTTTTATTTATTTATTTATTAAATCTACCACTATTTTATCAAGTCTCAATATAAATTACCATTAAACTCAAAACTTCTAGTTTATTTAACATTATAGTGGCAAGGATCCCCATTAATTTTATAAATGATATAGAATTTGTCCATGAAAAACATAATAAAGTAATTAGGTAGGTAGTCTTTACAACTGAAGACTTGTAGCTCTTTAATCCATTGAGTGGATTCCCCTATCCTAAAATCTTGACTTGGATTTCTTCAACACTTGCCTCCAAATTTTTATTGAATAGTCTTTGGCCATTAAACTCAATAAAATTTCAGTTAAGTCAACCCAAAAATCTCATGAGAACTTTCTAATAAAAGTAAGTGTCCAGACTTTGGCCATGTACTACACTTAGATCTATGGTTTCATTCCCAATCAAGTAATAGAAGGCTTAGTCTAACTTAATATTTAATTGAGGAATTTTAATTTATTATGCACAAATTTTATCTTGTTTTATACTTTACTTGTATTTTTAATATTAAGTAGATGTTACTCAATTAATTAACCATGTTTGATAAAACATTTACGCATAAATAATTTATTTAATTTTTTTCTTTTCACATTAATTCATTTGTTTATGTAATTGAAGCCTTGCATCTATAAAATAAATAATTTCATAGACAGAAATAATTAATTAATTAAATGACCCATTCAGGTGCTTTATCTAACAATTGATTTAATGAGCGGACATTAAATCAACCTTTGACCTAGGGGAAATAACTTCTATTTCCAGTCTTGGCATGAGTTAAAACATTACACCTATCCACATATGTATCACCTGGGTTGGAATCATTATGGTTCTATCTTGAACATCCTCCATGCACCTTGGGATTCTCCATTAATTAAAAATATTTATTAACCACATGTAGGTGAGGGGAACCAAAGGATTGGTTAAAAGAGATTACATAAATATCTTTAGATGCAAAGGTCCTATATAATAATGGAGGGAGGGATAACTCAAAAACCATCATTTAATTTAATATTAAATAATTATAAAATCATGCAATAAATTAAATTAAAACATCCAACACATACATAGGTCTTGGTCAAATTAATGAACAATCATATATATAATGAATACGAAAAAGTAAACTGTTAAAATTCATTTCTTTATTCATTCTTTTATTATTTAAGATAAATGTGCTTGCATTAATTAATTAATAAATAAATAAATAAATTAATTCTTTTTCATCTTAATGATAATTTGATATTATTTGGAGATACCCATCATTAATGGCATTCATGGAAAATAAACGATAGAACTGATAATGGAATATTAATTAAAATAAATTAATTATTCATTTAAAATTATTTAAAACCATTATTAAATTTTCAAACACACAACAATGTTCCAATAAATAAAATAAGGTTGTAATCCTACAATTTCAAATTTAATGTAATTTTAATTTTTTCCATTAATGGGAGACTACATGGCGTGTACATGAAGTTACGCACCACGTACCTCAGTTTTCATATATCCAAGTCACACACCTGGGGCTTCATTATGTTGAATCGGCTAGACTACATGGTGTGTATATGCTAGTTACACACCAAGTATCTTCTTTTTGTGTTCCAGGTTGGCCCGGTCAACATGCAGTGTGTAATAAAAGCACCATGTGTAATTAATTTCTCGGTGCATCTAGATACAATGCGCATGGGTATACAGAGTGTGCTATGACCACAAACCGTGTACCCCAGTTTTACTGGCCAATGATTTGGTACTTCCTGAAGATATATATGGCCATTCTTTATTTGTTCTTAAACCTTTAAGAAAATGAAACACTGAATGAACATGATTAATATATCGATAACATGTTAATTAAAATCAGATTAAACAATGAATACCATGAATTAAAATCTAACCAAAATTGTGCATAGATCAACAATCAAATAAATAATTATAAATCTACATGTGACCTCTATGATACCACTTATTGGTTCTGAGTGCAGAAGAAGCATGCAGTGGTATAAGATATGTTAAAATTTCTTTTAATAATCATTACCCAAAACCAAGAGTGAGGATCTTTCACATAAAATTTATAATTAATTTATTAAATATTTAAAGAAATAAATACATAGGATTAGAAAATTTATTCACCGGTGAATGTTGATCATTTGAAAAGATCCTTTTGGATTACCTTTATTGTGATGCGAGGATCCAAGGATTGAATCCCTCTAGTGGTGATCCACATGTGCTCCTATGATCTTCGAGAAACACCACTTGATCTCAAGGTGATAGCATGGTGAGTCAAATGTCTTGCATTGTTTATTATTGATCTCTGATTCTTTGGTCTTGAAGAAATATCTCTTGAACTTATCATTTTTGAGAGAGAGAGAGAGAGAGAGAAAGAGGAGTTGGAGAGAATTTATTGTGCGTAACAATTCTCTATTCACAATTTTTGGATACTCTACACAATATAAATAAATTTCTATTTATACAGTTGGTATTTGAGTTAAAATATTATTTAATTTAATACTGGCCATTAAATAACATTTATTTCCTTTAATAAATCCCATGACACATAATAATAATTATATAATTATTATTTTGTGGTGCACACTAACTTGCGCAATAACAAATATTATGTAATGGTCTTGTTATTAGTATTTTTCATCAGACTTAGTCTTGGTATGTTCGAACTTCTCTAGAATTTATTAAATAACTGAATCAATATTTTATTCATAAATAAATATTTTATTCATAATCTAGTGAATAAATATTTATTAAAACATTCAATAAATAAAATAAATATTTTATTCACAAGCCGTAGAATAAATATTTTTTTATGTGATCAATACAACTTGAATAAAATTATTCCTCAAACTTGAGAATAATATTTATTCCATTAATTAAATTCAAATAAAATTTAATCGAGATAAAAAGAAAAACTTAGTGTGTGACCCTCTAGGATTATTTCTTATTGACATTAGGCGGGCTTGCCTATAGTCCAAGATTAATGTCTAGCAACAGGTCAAGGCACCCAAGATAAATAACTTAATATAACAAAGTCGACAATGACATAGGAATGATCTCTATATAATATAAACCTTTTATAACAATATCTCATCAAGCAGGTTGGAAATCTATATCACCAACCTATATGTTCAATACATATTTCTTTAACTATCTGAATTAAACACATCATTACACTGTGGCCATGGAATTTAATGAAATGGTTCTATTCCAATCAAAGGGTTGAGATATCAGCTTTTATAAATATGGAAGGGACAAATCCTTCCTCAAATTATTCATTAATGACATGTTACTCATGACACACCCAACGTATCCAACTTTTCCATGAACTGTTATCATCATGGTTTATGAAATACATCTAAGTACACGAGTTTTAACATGCATTAATAATAATCTTAAATTCTAAGGACCATCACACATGCTCGTAGATAGGAATATCCGATGACACAAAAACATGTAGAATTCCTATTGGTAGGTCTGGTCTCATAATCTTCTATCTTGGAGATTACAAAGTGTGAACTTTATGAGAAGAAGCCTCATATGCTTATGAGTACTCACACCTAACAGTCTATGTACTATGTATCCCATCACAGCACGTTATCAAACCGCATAACATTATTTGAGAATATCTTCATAGCACATCAAAGTTATCATCATAGTAGATAAATACTATGAACTTATCAATGTGACATATAATCTAGGACATTATTACATTATAGTCATAAAGAACATCAAAAAATATGTAATAAGCAGTTTTATTAATATTCAATACATCGAATATTCGTGTAATCAGAGTACAAGCAGTTGGTCCTGGGACACCAACTCAAACACTTATTTTAGTGAATCTACTAATCCATTGATTGATGAATAATGTATTACCTCTATATAGAAGGTCTTTTCCATACTATGTTGTTCAAATCTACATAAAGTAACCCTAGAAATATACTTCTTAGAAGGAGAAGCTGATCGGTATTGGAAACTGATTAAAAATATGAATCCAAGAAGGGAGATCAATGCTTTGGAGTGGTAAGAGTTCATGGGAATATTTTTAAGTAAATATTTCTACCATTTTATGAAAAAAAATATAATGAATTTCCAGAGATGAAGCATAAGGAAAATAAATCAATGGGAAACTATAAAATTAACTTTAAAATACTTTCTCGATACACTTATAGATTTGTTATAGATCCTAAGGGAAAGGTTGATTGATTCTTTGGTGGGATGAGACCCCATATGTGGAGGAATTTATAAAATAAATACTATGAAATCTATGAAGAAATAGTGCAGAGTGCTATGAAGGTTGAATTAGAGTTTGGATAGATGTAGTGGTCACATAGGTCTAATGGAAAGAAGAGAGAAAAGTATCCAAACTCATCATATAATTTTGATCACAGAAGAGGGGGAAAGAAAGTGAAACTTCCCATGTGTTTAAAATGTGGGATGAAGCATTTGTGGAACTACTTTCTTGGGAGTGTAAAGTGATAATAGTGTTGAAGAGAAGTTCATATAGATCAAAACTTTCATGGTGAGGTGAAGCCTTAACTTCTCAACACTAATGATAAATGGAATATGGTGTAGGTCCAGCCTAAAGTTAAATGCTTCAAGTGTGGAAAACTTTGGAAATTTTCCAATCAATGTAAAAATTATAAGATAATGGAGGGAAACTACCATCAACATTAGAAAAGGACAAGGGTTAAAGGTTGAGAATTTTTAATCATGGCGGCTGAAGTAGAGGCTCCAAATGATGTTGTGATAGGTATACTCATTGTGATCTCAAAGCTAGAAAGTACTTTGTTTGATTATATTTATACTAATTCCTTTATTTCATCTAGGTTTTCAAAGAATATAGAATAAATACTTGAGCTTATAGAATTAGAGTTATCATTTAATACTTTAGGAGGGACTATCCTTGCATCAATAGTGTATAGAAACTCTAGTATTAACTTTGGACATTACAATCTCAATAAAAATATAATAGTAATTCCCATGGTTGAATTCGACACTATACTAGGGACAGACTGAATCTCAAAGTATTATTATAAGACCAACTATAAGAGAAAGGAAATTTCAGTAGTCTTGAATGGAAAACCTATAGTTATTTTCAAAGGAGAGATATCATAGCCTTAGCTTTTTCTAGAAGAAACTCCCATAGACTTATTTATGGAGATAATCAATAAAGAGGGAGAAGGAAATGTATGTATAGGGATATAAAATGTCCCCATAATTTGGGAATACATTGATGTATTTTCTAAAGAGTTACCTAGACCTCCCCTATAAATGGAGGTATAGTTATCTATTGAAATCATACCTAGATCTAAGCCGATATTAATGAACCATTATAGAATGGAAAATATAGAGTTAAATGAATTAAAGAAACAACTTCAAGATCCTTTGGATAATGGATTTATTTAACTAGGTGTATCTTATTAGAGATAAACTATTCTATTTAAAATTAAGAAGGATATATCAATGCAGTTATGCATTGATTATAGAGAACTTAATGGGATTATAGTGAAGAACAAGTACCCTCTCCCAATGATTGATGATTTATTTGACCAGATTCATGGGTCTCAATTATTCTACAAGATTGACCTCTGATTCTAGTATCATCAATTAAGGGTTAACAAAGAAGATATTACAAAGAACACCTTCCTAACAATATATCAACATTATGAGTTTATTGTTATTACTTTTTTCTTGACTAATTATCCTGCTATATTTATGTATTTGATGAATAGAATCTTTAAGAAATACCTTGAAAAATTCTTGGTAGTTTTTATTAATGATATTATGATATATTCCAAATTTTTTGAGGAGTATGAAGATCATTTAAGGGTTATATTGAAAACTCCAAGGAAGAAGAAGATATTTGTAAAACTCAAAAAATGTGAATTATGGTTACAGAAATTTACATTCTTAGGGCACATTGTAACTAATGAAGAAATCTCGATTGAAACTGCCAAGAAAAAGGTTATAGAGGAGTGGCTTCATCCTACAATAGTAATTGAGATTCATAGTTTCCTCAGGTTAAAAAGATATTATAGGAGGTTTCTGAAAAACCTTTCATGAATTTCTAATCCACTCACCCTGTTAACTTAAAATGGATCTATGATGATTTCAAAAAAGGAGTGTGAAGAAAATTTCCAAGAAATGAAGAAGATATTGGTTACTATACCTATGTTAAATCTACCCTCTATTGGAGAAGGATTTGTTATTTATAGTGATGGATATCTAAAATGGATTGGGTGTTTCCTCATGAAAAATGACATGGTGATCACTTATCCATCTCAACAGTTAAAGACTAATGAGCATAATTATTCTACGCATGACCTAAAATTATCTAAAATTATATTTTCTATTATGATATGGAGACAATATATTTATGGGGATAAATGTGATATATACACATACTACCAAAGTTTGAAGTATATATTCACACAAAAAAAATTGAACATGAGACAAAGGATATAATTGTATCTTTTTAATGAATATGATTGTTCAATTCGGTGTCACCCTAGAAGAAAAAAAGTCACTAATGTATTAATTAGGAAAGAACCTATTGTTCTGGGAATGATGAGGATTTAAAGATATCCATTGATCAAGGACCTAGTAAGGTTGGACATGAGATTCATAAGGTAAGGGACATCATCAATCCTATACCAAATTATTTCTCAACCATCATTACTAGATAAGATCAAGATAGATCAAATATAAGATACTTTAATATAAAATAAGATAGAGGATGTGAAGAATGGGAAGTTCCCTAAGTTCAATATTGATCAATAAGGTGTAATAAAATTTCATACAAGGCTATGTGTCCCATCTATTCGGGAAATAAAGTAGTAGGTGATGGATGAAGCTAATATCTCTACATTCTATATACATCCTTGAAGAAAAAAATGTATAGGGAACTTTATGATTATTATTGGTGGGATAATATGAAAAGGGAGATTGCTAACCACAATACAAGGTGCTTGGTGTATAAACAAGTGAATGTGGAGTAAAAAATTACTAAAGGGTATTGAAACCACTACCCATAAAAAAATGGAAGTGGAACAATATCACTATGGAATTCATCACTAGTCTCCCAAGAACATTCAAAGGAAATAATTTGATATGGGTTATATTGGATTGAATCACCAAGAATGCCCATTTCATCGCTATTCAGAAAGATTTTTCACTTGAACAACTTGAAAAGATATACGCAAAGGGACTGGTTAGGCTGCATGGGGTTCCACTATCAATCTTTTTTATCTTGATCCAAGGTTAACATATAAATTATTGAGAAGTATTAAACATGATTTGAATACTTAATTGAATTTAAATATGGCCTATCAACCCTAAACTGATGTCCGATCTAAAAGGATTATTTGGACACTTGAGGACATGTTGAGAACATGGTCAATGGAATTTAAAGGTGGATGTGACCAAAACCTCCCATTAGTTGATTTATCATACAAAAATAGCTTCCATTTGAGTATTAAAATGGCAACCTATGAAGATATATATGGGAAGCGATGTATAACTCCTACTTATTGGGATGGAGTTGGTGAGAGAAAGCTACTTGGGCCTGATCTTGTGCAAGAGATGATAGAAATGGTTCATTCCATCCAACAACATATAAAAGATACTCAGATTCAAAATAAGATTTATACTAACAATCATCAAATGGAATTATAGTTTTAAGTTATAGACAAATTTTTTACTTCAGATATCACCACAAAAGAGAGTCATGCGGTTTGGAAATAAAGGGTAGCTTAGCCTTAGGGTCATTGACTCCCTTTAAACCATTTATCGCATAAGAGTAGTGTCTTATCATCTAGAACTTAAACCTAATCTAGATCAAGTTCATTATATATTCTACATATATCTTTTGATGAATTACATACTTGATCCCTCACATGTACTGGATTCAAAGGTGGTATAATTGGAACATGACCTCTCTTACGAAGAGAAATTGGTGGAGATCTTGGACCCTATAGACAAGGTTTTATGCAACAAAACACCTCAACTTGTAAAAGTGTTGTGGAGAAACTATATGTATGAAGAGGAAACTTGGGAACTAGATAAAATAATGAAATAAAATTACCCTCACCTATTTTTAACCAATAAAATGAGTTGAAATTTTGGGGATGAAATTTCTAAAGGGGGAAGAATGTAACGAACTAGGCCCTTTAAATGATATTTGTTTCCTGAGAAAATGTGTGCTATATTATATAATATTATAAATGAGGTAACAAAACCTTATCTCATTAATAAATTTAATTACATTAGTCATCTAAGAAACTAATGAAAATTCCAAACATTACAATTAGATAAAAAATATAAAATAGAAAAGATAAAATGAGAAAACATAGATCGCCCAAATCTACTAGAATCATTTCCCCCATGACCAACACTATAGAAATTAAACAAAATTTTAGTAAACCAACAAAAATATTAGAAAATGAAAATATAACCTTAGGAGTAATTTTAATGAAAATTGAGTGAATGAATGAAGTGGTATTTATAGGGAGAAATGTGGAAATTGGAATAGTAATATGACCATTGTTCAAATATAACCATTGGTCAATATAACAGTTGGTATATTTATTTACTATAACTATACCCATTAGTAATAATTTTACCATTAAAATTAGTGTTTATAAGTTATAATGACAATGGATAATTGATTCATAAAGGAGAACCAATGGACTCAACCAATAGAGTCATTATATTTAAATCCCATTTATAGGAACTTGGGAGGGAGGTAGCACCACTGGGGTTAAACCTTGACTAATCCCACAGTGATATTCAACAAGTGAGGCTTGAACTAAATAATCTATGGGATAAGTTCAAGTTAGTGAAGATTACCACTTGGTTAATGTTAGTCGATCCACCCCATGATACCAAAACTATCGCACACCTTATCCTTAGGGCGTACGCGGGTGTAATAGGGGGTTACATGTTCAATATTTAGTTATTTAAACTGTAATTTCATTTATATAAATAAAAACTGTATTCTATAAATCCCATTTTGATAATAATTTTTTTAATAAAATATATTTTTAAGTAAGACCAATTTGATAAATTGATTGTTAGATGAAAAGAAAACGTAACTATATTTAAGAAAAAATATACAAAATTTTATAATAAATTCAGGTATTTTGAATAATATTTATTTTAATGAAATAATATTTTAAAACACTCATATTTAAATTTAAATGATAAAATTATTTTATGATGTCCTAGGAAATTTTTTTAAGTGTTAGAAATTTAATTGCGTCTTTAAACTATTTTTTATTTAAATAAGAATGATTAAATTTAAAAGTTTAAATTACCATATTTAGATAATTATTTTTATAAAATAAATATTATATTTTAAATCAGCATGTCAAAATCAGGTTATGGTAAATTTTTGATAATTTTCTAAAATACTTTATTTTTTATTGAATAGTAAAAATATAGTTTTGAGTTTTCAATATGTTTTATGAATTCATATTTATGTAATAATTATGTAATAAATAATTAACCACATACATGATCTAAAATAATTTATTTTATTAATATAAAGTATTTTAATATATTTTAATCAATTTTCAAACCTATAAGTGACTTTACAAAGTCTAAAATGGAAAAATTGATTTTCAAAACATTACTTTGGGGAAAATATAATTTTCCTTATCAAAAGAATTATTAAAAAATGGTGTTAGTTTATAATGGATTAAAATATCATAAAATTTGACCCAAGTTTCCAAAACCATGAGTAAAAACCATGGGTAATCCAATGGTTTTTCATTTTCCACAACATAGATTTCCAAGACCTATATTTGGAAATTATTAAACAATTCCTCCACTTTTTATATAAATACCCAACCATTTCACCATTACCCTTAACTCCAAATCCATCATACAAGAAGTTATGATCTTTTTTCCTCTAAATGAGTCCCCCCAATTTGTCTTTAAGCCCCCAAGTTTTCATCCTCAAGATTTAGGAGCATCTCTTTAAGGTAAGGGAATTCTCATCATATTCTTTTCTATTCAAGTAATTATTTTTGTGTACATATTATAAAGGGTATTTTACTTTATTTTATTATTATTTTTATCATAATCTTATTTTTACTATAATGTTTTATAAAAGGGATACCTTCATTCTCTCTCATTTTAACCTTTTATAAATCTTATTTTTATACCCATCATACTGCCAAGTTTACTTCTCAATTTTATATATTTTATATAAGAAATTATTATATTTTGAATACCCAAATAATTTTTTTATCCTTGTCTATTCAATTATATGTTAATATAATTTATTTATTTTGGTATTTACATATATGAAACTCACATTCCCTTTACATGGGTTAAAAATTATGTCATGGTGAAGTCTTTAAGAACTTATATACTCAATGATTTTATATGAAACCCATACTTTATCCTCCTTGTATTATGGAAATATTGATTTATTATGATCAATTTGGATCACATGAAATTAATAAATATGAAGGTTTCACCCTGATAGTGCTCTAATACATTTGGTAAATAATTTAATATCTAGATATGACATGTTTTACGATACCTTGGTGAATAACCTTATGAATGTCGCATTTAAATGATGTATACACACTTCAATGTTATGATTCATATTATTTTTATTATTATATTAATCATGTTCTCTTGACAATTTTATATTTTTATACCTCATGTTCTTATTGATATGCCTCCTGATCAGATGTTAAATGTCTCCCTTTCTTATTACCTTACTAGGCTCATACTCACCCCTTTCCTTTGATGTATGTCCCTAGGATATGAGATCTAGAAAAAGTGACTTTGGGAGATCCCATAAAGAATCCTTTCACATGGATTAAAATAAAGTTTTATGATTTCATGTATTGTGTTCCTAATTTCCAAGAAACTAAACTTTAAAAGATCCTATGTTTTGTTCCATGTAATGAAAAGTTTATGTAATAAAAAGATAGGATGCCATATTTACATGCCATTAAAATTTTACACAACTTGTAAATTTGTCCATATATAATTTGAGAAATATTTCATGATGTGAAATAGTTACACATCATGAACATTTTACATGATGTGTAAATATGGAAAAACATACATCGTGAGATAGTTCATGAAATGAAATAGTTACATGTAGTGAAACTAGTTCACATTGTGTAATGCTCCATCATGGTTATTTTAACCTATGGTGATGCATTTTTTTGTAATAACTCGTGATTTGGTAAATACATGGTGTGAAAGGATTACACACCATGTATTTCTCAAGCTCAACAGTTTTAAATCCATGATGCACATATGATTCATTATTTATTCATGTTTATCCCTCCTCTATCAAGACCTTGGTAACTCCAAGAGATTTTGGAGTGGTTTCCTCCCTTTTGGACATCTCAATAACATGTTCAATCCCTGGTGAGTTGTTTTTATTTGGTTTTAACCTCTCTTCCATTACTCTCTGTTGTGGTCGTGGAAATCTCTTGACCACAATTTTTTTGGGGTTTTAATCTAGGTATTGTGTGATATTGGTTTCTTATTGTGATCTTATTCTCCTTTTTTATTATTAGGA
This sequence comes from Viscum album, assembly GCA_963277665.1. Classification (NCBI taxonomy): domain Eukaryota; kingdom Viridiplantae; phylum Streptophyta; class Magnoliopsida; order Santalales; family Viscaceae; genus Viscum; species Viscum album. The sequence goes on from OY728127.1 coordinate 2,029,117,421, forward strand.
TTACCAATTAGTAGTGTTGATTTGATCCCTAGTTTAAGGTAGGTGTTCTAAAACCTAACACTATGTCCTATTTAATTGTTAAGTATGTGTAATATTGTGATTTCACCGACATAACATGCATGTTAATTAATTGAATAATGGGTGATGATATATCATATGTTGGATTTCTCTTTGGATCCATTTGTATTCAATGGTATTGAGACCTATATTGTAGTTAACCATTGGTTCATCCTACCTTGGAATAATAATTAATTGTATAATGACTAAATTTATGTTATCATGACATGAAATCACAGGTGATTTCTTGTGATAGAATCACATTGGAAAATGGTTAAATTGATTATTAAAATGGATGGTGATGTTTTGATAATAATTGGGTGATAAAACTGGAATGGAAATGACCTAATATATAAGTTAATGCATAAATGGGTAATTGAAATCCAAATTTTAATTGAAAAAATTAACCATCATGGCGTATGATATGATGTTGAGTTATTCATTCTATTTTGACTTGTGTTGGGTTTGATGCTAAAATGATTATATAGAGGGATTGACATAGATACTGAAATTATTATATAGAGGGCTTTTCCTAGATGCTTAAATTATTATATATAGGGTTTAGAACAGTTATGATGAAATTTTTATATAGTGGTATCAGAACGGTTATTCTATACTACTGATACAGAGGGATTTTCTTGATTATGTTATTGCTCTATGGTTTTGTGGTTATAGTTGGAATGGTTGTGCTACAAGCTTAGAGATATTCTAAAATGGTTATGAAGTTGATTATTTATTGTATTATATCATGTTGATTAATTAATACACATGTTATCACTTTATTTCATGTACTTATTATTAGACTAGTTTTTTTATCCATGGTGGTATTGACCTACTGAGTTTTACTCACACCGTATTTAGGCCACCATCTGGTACCCGAGTAGATTATATGGATGCATGTTTAGATAATATTAAGGGACCTTGTTGTTGATTATTTCTTACTGAATGGGTTGGATCATGGAGATGGGACTAACACGGGGTTCAGGATTAGGGTCTTCGAATTATTTGTGTTAGCATGATATTTTATCCGTGTTACTTTCTGTTTGGAATTTAGATACATTCCAGCCTGTAATTACATGGATCACTATTATTTATTTTATTGTTTGTTCCTTTATCTTCCAATTTTTTATTGTTCTTTTATAACTATATTTGATACTCTAATATTTATTATTATTCTTTACTTCTATTGTATTGTAACTTTGTACCAGGAGGTATAGTCTCCCCACAATATTCTCTATAATCGCACTGCTAGTCGGTAGCCACTAACATCTAGAGAGGTGATATTGAGGTTTATTAACCAAATTAATTTGACCACATGAGAGAGTGATAGATCAGGGGATGTTACACCTATACTTATATTAAAACATGGATTAAAAACATTCAAAATCAACTAACATGTTATAGTTTCTAGAAATCAATCCTAGAACCTCTTTAAATTTCATTATTTTTTCATGTTATTGATTAGATTAATTTATCCCCCTTAATGAAAAAATTTAATATTTCAAAGTAAGGATAAGATAATATCAATATATACCTTATTCAATGAAATATTTTTAGGAACCTTTTATAATTCTAGATTTTTATTTATTGACAAGTCTGGAAACTTCTCAAACTTCTCCATTTTACCCCTTAAATAGATACTCCAAATTTACTTTATCAAAGTTGATCACAAAATAATATTCAAGATACCAAATGATATATCATACCATGATTATGACTTATTAAAATTTTTATCTAGTTTTTACATCATGTTCATATTTAATAGTTCTTCCAATGGAAACTTGCAACACCTTAAATTCATTATATGGAAAGGAAAAACAAAAATTTATAGTAACAATGTAGAACTTCCTTTATCATTAATGTGATAAATAATATTGATAATTTCTTCTCAACCAAGATAGTATTTTATTGTTAGATCCATGTTTTGGATAAACCTTTATGATTCTTTTTCTGATTTTCTAAATGGTATTCTTCATAGAAAACATGATATTTTTTCTTCTTTCAACAACATATTTGTGTTAAATTGACATTTTCACATCTTCTATAAATGAAAATGTTTCTCCTGGTGATTGTTTCACATTTTTCACTATATAAACTTGAGGTGGAAACATGAATAAATAATTATTTGAAATATATCCAATTTTTTTAACTTTCCATATAACCCTGTTTAAATTATTTGTTCATGATTTGCTAAAAAACTCTCATAAAATTTAGTTTCTTAAAGTGGAATCACTTATTTACCTTTATAAGTTGTTTTTTCTATTCTTATTCCATTTTTTTCCTAATTTATCCAAATTTACTATCCAGATGATCATACATTCTTTAAGAATGTTCTTAGCCTTATTGGTTCTTCTAGATGGCTTCTTGAAAATATCATTCACCAAATCAGTCCACTTATTCAAGTCTTAGAGTGACTTCCTTTGTTTCTCCATATTACTTACACCCTCTATAACACTAATGTATTGTTTAAAAAAATTCTATAGTGTGGCCTATTCCTACAAAAAATAAGAATCTCTTCCTTTTTGGTGTAGCATTCCTCGCAATAATCTTGGACTTATTTTGAGATTTTTTTTTATATTTGTACCACAAGGATAACTCACCTGTCTTCATTACTGAATTATTAAGAATATTATTTTTAATATTTTTATCTATATTTTCTCCCAAGACAGGATTACATTAATTATTTAGAGTATACATTCATTTATTCTCATTTTATTTTGACACATTCTTAGTCGAGTTAAAAAATAATTCACAACACCTATGACCACTCTGATTGAAAAAACCACAAAGATAATTTAAACTTTAAAATTTATTTGAGATAGATTGATTCTATATCTTATTATGTGTAATTTTATTTATCCAATATTTCCAACCCATTTATATAAGACTCCATTTATATCTATAGATTAAAATTTTATGCCAACAACCATGTGCCTTATTCCTAAACTTTTCAATGAACCAATAATAACAAACCAACCTTGTCATTTTCTTCTGAATAAATTTTTTTATAGATTTTATAACTTACTATTTTTGTATTTCATCAACCTTTAATTTGGATTATTTTAAGGGACTAGCTTTCTAAAACTTTCTTACATTCATTATATATGTAATGGTGAGTTATTTTTCAGTTTCCTCTTCCATATTTATATAGGTTTTGATTTAGATCATGCATTTTTCATGAAACCAAAATTATCACAATTAATATTTTTTTGAGATGGATGGTACCTTTATATTTGAGGTTTCTAGAAACTGATCCTTAGATGATCTGAAGATATTATTTCCACTAGATATAGGTATTTTATCATAATAATCATTCCTATTATTACATGTGGTAGTAAATCTTATCTTAGATAGTCATGAAGACTCAACTTGAGTAGTTTCAATATTTTCTAGTTTGATCTCAAGATAAAGACATTTGATATTGAGAATGTTATGTCTTCACATCCATTCTATATCATTTTAACTTCAACATCATGCATTTTATTTCTTTCTTATAATAAAATTTTAAATTCCTTAATACTCTTTGATTTTACTTCCAATTATGAAATCTTGACATCATTACTAGTCTTATGATCTTGTTCTAATGCATAAAAATTTTCTTCATAATATTTTAAAAACTTTTATTTATCATGGATTATATTAAGGAACTCATTCAAAAAACTAGAGTATCTTTATTCCATGTAACGTCCCAGCCTGACTGAATATTAACCCGATAGCTAGACCGGTGGGTCACATGGCCTCAAGCGTGTATCCCCATATGCTAGAGGCTTCCGACTATAAGTGAGGGTCTTGGGAGGTGATAGTGGAGAGACTATACCCATATATCAGAGTTAAAAAACAGTATTATCAGAGAATAAACAAAAGAAACAATGCACGCAGTATATAAATAGTTGATAAAACAACATAATACAGATAATATGCATTTTATAAGTGTCCAATGCCAATTATACAATAGATGAATGCATGTCATGGTAGAGATACATATTTTAAAGTAGTAAATAAAATAGAATACTTTATAATACCATACAATTAAAATATGACTAAAAATTCCTAAGACAAATCTCCACGAGCATCCTGAGCTCCAGCTTAGTCCTTTTCTCCAACTCCAGGTACGAGCATATAGAAACAAGAAAGGTCCAAGGTCCACAGTACTGTGAACAAGAAAGGTCTACTTGGGTACCCCAGTGGAATGACAACCCAAGAAGGGTGTGATATATAAATCTCAGTAGGCCGACACCACTGGTGTCTAGCCATATCCAGACAGTGTAATAAAAATTGAATAGTGTAGGTATGGAGAATTAAATAAAAAGATCTATATAAATAAATAAACACCCATTAGGGTTCCTAAAGGACACCTGAAGACTATAACATCTTTGGCTCATTACTAGGATATCAGTTTGATCATGGAACTAGGTACAAACACACACACACACACATATGTATTTATGTATAACTAGGGCAATGCTTGATAGGAAACATGTCCCTGTAAGCATATGTATAGCTGGGACAATGCTCAATAGACCACATGTACCTGTAAGTTTATATATAACTGGGAAAACACTCAATAGGCCACATGTCCTTGTAAGTGTTTGTATAGATGGGTTGATTCTCAATAGACCACACATCCCTGTAAGTGTATATATCTTGGATGACGCTCAATATGCCTCACATCCCTGTAAGCATATATAGATTGGACTATGCTCAATAGGCCACACATACCTTTAAGTGTATATGGATGGGATGAAGCTCAATAGGACACATGTACCTATAAGCGTATATAACTGGGACAACACTCAATAGGCCACACATCCCTGTAAGTGTATATATAGATGGGACGATGCTCAATTGGCCACACATACCTGTAAGTGTATATATAGCTGGAATGATTCTCAATAGGCCACACATCCCTATATGTGTATATAGTTGTTCGCTAAGTGGCATCAGTATATGATCACTTATATATAATTCATTATATAATGCATAAGGAAGTACCTCTCATGCATTTCCAATAGCCATACCATATTTCACATAACCAGGATCATTCACATTTATAATTAAAGAAAACCATCTTAAGTATTTAAATTAAACAAACAACAAGGGATTAGTAACCTTCAAAACATAAAATGAGGTAATATCTTATCAATTATGTTTTTATTCATATTCAATTCCATTTCAAGGAATCCATTACATTAAAACCCTTTAACACATGTCCTGTATCTACTTGGGAAAAAGAAACCTAAAGGGTCCATGCAACCTAACATTCCATTTAACCATTATACTCTCAAGCATAAAGAAAAATCATGGCATTAAGTTAAGAAATCAAAAGGTCTATCAATAAATTTTTATATTGAAGGCAACACACCTCAATTGAGGGGTTTTATTGAAAAAACATGTCTTTATTATCAAACAACTTATTTATCCCTTTTTAGCCTTTAATTGAATTTATAAAAGAAATCACTCTAAAATGAATTATCATACTTGGAAAACATTAATTAAGAATGAAATTAATTAATTAGGGATTTCATAAATTAAAAGGGAAAGGAAAGGGATCCTACCTCATAGTGGAACCAAGCCGTCCACTTTGGATCTTGGAATTTTCTAACTAAAGGCTACTGCTCCCCCACTAAGCATATGCACTTTCATATACATGTAAGGAAACCTATCCCCTATGCACACACCTGCATGGCCATGGGCATGTTCAAGGGTATCCTCACATATGTGATTATATGCATATTCCCATCTCCAATCACCCACAGATGTGTGTATATATATATATGTGTGTACTTGGGCACACCTAGCCCCATACATGTATAATCACTTCCATGTGTAATCACACACATAACAGGGGAACCCACATACATATATTTACTTACCTATGAACCTATAGATGAGTCTCCCTTGACTTGGAAACTCGAAACCTCATGAAACAACCCAACGCACTACGTAGAAATTAAAAGGAACCACATAACACATAAGGACACTAAAAAAATGGCATGAAAACCAACAAAGGGAATAAACCCTTACCTTAGGTATCAGTAACGAACAAAATCAAAGAGAAACCACACGAAACCAACCAACTCCCTACCAATTAAATACAAGGGAGTCAAAAAAACACATAGACCTTAATACAAGAGGTGAAAAAAAAAAAAAAAAAAACTTACCTCAAAACATTATTAGAAGATTGAAACCACTCGAACCACCTTTCATTTGGCAGCAGTTGCTGGAACACACACCAAAGATCCTGAGATGCCTTCCACACCAACCTTGAACAAGAGAAAACCGAAAATCAGATCACCCCCAATGCCCTAGGGTTCAACCGATTCTCACCCGGCAACGAAGAGGACGAAATCCAGTTGGAAATAGGTAGGAGAAACGAGAGAGGACCATACCTTGAAGAATCAAAAAAGAAGTTGGAATAAATGGTGGATGGAAAAATATCCAAGAAGAGGATATAGGAGGGGGGGGGGGGTTGTAACACCCCGAGCTTCCACGATACGCTTCTCATTCAATAATGCAATAGCTTGCATTGTACGCAAGTTCGAGTTTTAACACACCGCGAATAATCAAAGTAGCTGTTATGAATAGTAATAGCCACTTTTTAAAATTATAGAAATTTTATATTTCAAAATGGACTTCATTTTTGTATTCGTAATATCAAAATTATCCTAAGTTGAATTTTTTGTAATTTTCTGAGGACTTTGAATTTTTTATGAATAGTGAAAAATACTTAAAAACAACTTTTTTAATCAAAATAATTTATAGTGATAAATTATACTATTGATTAGTTTTAAAGTATAATTAGAATATATTTTTACCATTTTATCCAATGGTGGTAATTATAATTAATTTCACTTTGAAATTGGACATAAACAATTGTCAATCTTTTGATATATATTGTTTCTTAAAAACACGCTATTTGTTGTGACAGCGGAAAATAATTATAAAATTAATTAATGCAACTTATATGTTTGGAATTTTGTAAAATAGACACCATTTTTGGATTCGGAATATCAATTATAGCTTAGGGTGAAATTTTGGCATTGTTCTGAAAAACTTCAATTTTTGATGAATAGTGAAACCACTAAGTGGTAGTTAAAAAACTGATTTTTCGTTTAAATAAAACATTACCACTTCTGTGATTTTATTTTCAAAAATCCGACATACATGGTTGTCATTAGGAAGTAAAATGTGGTTCAATGGGATTAAAATAATTTTTTGGTGAATAGTAACTTTTAAGTTTAATTAATCGCGATTAAAGGTAATTAGTGTAATTTAAGGTAAAGATAATGTTATAATAATATGAAATGACCTTTACACTTGTCCTACCACTATTGGATGAGTCATGGCCGACCAAGACAATCCATGGGTCAACTTGGGGACCCCATGGAGCCACTTTGGTAGGAAAATGACATAAATAACTTTTATTTAAAGTTAAAATAAAAATGTCACAAACATAAGTTGTTTTACTAAAACAATTTTTAAATGAGGTTATACAAGTCATATTTTTGACTATAAATATTCATTAGAAATATAAAAAGATTTAATACATCATGATAATTTTTTTATAATTTTTAGACATTAAATAAATTAAATTATTTATGACACCATGATGATGCCGCGATTACCTCATTAATTAACAATTTAAATAAAATGAAAGGATAATGTAAAATCTAAGGCTTAAACTTGACAAAAACCTATTGTATGAGGATATTTAGAACCCTTATCACCTTAGCCTTGAAATATATCATTGTGGGACCTTTAGAATCCGAAAAGCATTTCTTAATAAAGTAACATTTCATGACATTCCAAGAGTGCCCCTCCTCTCCCCTTATAAAAGGCCCCCACCTCTACCACCTTATTCACACTTTCAAAGACTTTTGGATCAGCCAAAATCTGCCCAAATACTCTCCCAAATTCCCTCCCTTACTCATAGAAGACTCACTTTGGGCATAATTCTTCCCAAGGAAGCCTTTGGCTCAAATCAAAAAGAGTTACCCGATTTTAAGGTAATGTCTTCTCTTGTGTTCTTTTATTTTATTTTTCTTATCCAACCCCATAAAAACTTTTTATTCATTTATTTTGTAACAACAACAGTATCCTCAATATACTAGGATGTTTTTATAATTAGGATTCGAGCTACACTTACACACACCTACATCTAATGGTTAAAGAACATACTGTTTCTGTGGATGGCGAATTTTTTCCTCACGAAACGATGATTGTTCAACACTCATATAACACATCTAATGGTGGAAATTATGATGAAACTATTTTTATATATGATATATATTATGTTTTTTTTCCTTATGATTTTTTATTTTTAATTTATGGCATACCATTATGGTTTCCATTATGGGTAAACGCGATATTTTCATTTTAGGAAGTGCGGACTACCGCCCCCTCAAAGTGATTTGAATCGTTAATACCATATGTGGGATGTATAAAGGATGGAGTAAATGGTATTATACAATATATTATACTGGAATTATATTATACCTTTATATAATTATAACTTCATTCCATTAAATACGAAATAGAAATGAAAGTAGCGTTCATGCGTACGTACGACTTACCGTCTCCATGAACGGTGCATTTCATTTCTTACCTCTAAATGTTATGTAATATTATAAATGAATGTATATACTGGATATATATGATGTATATTATATATAAATCATGAATATAATTATGGATATAATGGATATATTAACACATGAACAAAGTGTAATTATAAGAAGTTTATTTTTGACTCAAGTACCAACGATCGACAAAACGACCGTTATTAACTTAAATAATTACATAATGTTCATAACATGGTAATAAGTGATATAAAAGGAATAAAAAACTTGAAAAATGTTCTTAAGCAATTATAAATTAACTCTATTTTATTATTCAGGAGGTTAAAGAACGGTCGAGTCAAGACAGGACGCAAGGTAAGGGAACTTCTTAACCCAATTTCTATTCTTTGGGTTAATCTACTACTTTCAAATTATGTCATGATATTATTATGTCCTATATTGTATTTGTACTTTATTTATGTGTACTTATAGTGAATACACATAATAGATGTACTTTATTTAAAAAAAATGATCTTTGTAAGGGTCTTCGTCTCAATCTCCTTTCATTGAGGCATATTTTGTTTTATACACAACTTTCTTTTATACGGTGTATAAACCCCTTTGAATTTGACTTTTATTCAAAAAGGAATATTTTTTTACAAAGCGTTTTACTAAACTACAAAAGGAATGTTTTTGTCTTACGTATGCGGCGACAACGACTTCTCCACCGCTGTGACCATTATTTGTGTTTCAGTTTCCTCTACAATCCATAACATTTTTTTAATGAAAAATAAATACAAAGTTTTAACTTTCTTTTATTTTGGTATTGAAAATGGTTTTGAAAGTGTTTTTATTATATCAATGTGTTGTATTGATATCTTGTGATTGAAATGTGGAAATGTTATGTTTCCTTTATGCATGTTTTATGTGATACGATTATGTTATGGTTTATGATATGTTTAAACCTATTCATATGAGGAATGCATTGGACTTAATAAGTGACGGGTGGAGCCCGCTACAGCTCCTCGATGCATCGGTAGGTCTCATGAGACAAACTAGTTTCTTGGAATGAGGCCTTGACAAAATCCTATTTGTGGTCTTGGCACGAGGCCTTAGCTACGTGGTTATGATAGTCTGACATTATGCATTCCATCATTATGAAAGTGGTTATTGATATTGCTGTGATTATTCGACAAGTAGAATATCCATGTGAGTAAGTAAATGACATTATTTAATTTTATTTTTTCCATATTATGCTGAAGTTCAAGTTTAAAAAGGCTTTTGTTTTAGTTATACATTGCCTTAAATGTTAATTTTTATTTATGAAATATTCCGCAATATTGTTATCCTTACTGAGCATCTGAGCTCACCCCTTTCAATGTTTTAATATTTTCCAGGATGTGAAGAAGTAGTATATGAATGACCTGTAGGGATAGTCAGAAGAGGATATGAGTGTGGACTATGGAGACTTTGTTATTGTAGTTTTTCACTTTATGATGTAATGTAACGTTTATAAATGTATCTAGTGTTTCCAAGGCTACTAAACTAATCGGTCTTTCGAGACTTGATCTTTTGTGAACATGCCAATGCTACGAAGTAATGCACCGACTCTGGGTAGCTGGGGTCAGGGTGTTACAGTTGGTATCAGAGGCAGTTTAGTACTAACCTTGGAAGCTAGATTTAGATAAACTCTGATTAGAGCACATAGATCTAAGATAAAATTTGAGGATTAGTATAGAAGAACTTCCTAGAATTTTGGTATTATAGGGATTTTGTGAGTTTTTCGAGCAATACATCCCTGTCTGGATACGAGCAGGTAGAGGCGGCTCTGGCACAGATGTACCTAGGGGTAAAACCCAAAAACACCGCTTTGAGCTAGACTCGAACGGAAACTGGTGCACGACAACGGGCCTTGCTGCACTCTTGGTTATGACACTCCCGGGGGATATGCTTAGGATTATTCTCATTTTCTTTACAAACCATTATGAAGGGTTTATGAGTATATACTTCTCAAAGAAAACATTTCTTTTTATGATTATGGATTATATCCATAAATAGTTCAATTTATGTTAAGTGTTTTACAAGTTTGTTATTGTGTATTTCGATTCATAAACTAACCTAGTTTATGCCATTGTATAGAAATGGTGCCCGGTAGAAGGAATGTGAACTCCATCAATACGTATGATCCAAAGAGGAAGAAGGATCATATATTTCACAGTATCAAGCCAACATTTAGAAGGGAAATAGTCTCCCATGTGTTCTCAACATATGAAGAAATAATATCATGTGTTAATAAGAAAAGTAGAGAATTCTATGAGTCTTATGGATTTGAAGGGATGAAAGAGAAGAAAAGGATGGAAGAGAGAATGATGGATAAAGGGATGAGGGAAAAGAAGAATTTTCCAATATGTGATAACTGTGGAAAGAAACACCTTGGAACTTGCCTGAAGGGAATGAGAGTTTGTTATAAGTGTGGAGAAAAATGACACCAAGTGCGTGACTGCAAGGTTAAGATAAAGGTTTCAAATGTACAATGCTTCATCTGCAAGGAGTGGGGACACTATGAAAACCAATGTCCAAATCATCAGAGTATACCCCAAATGATGTTATTGGATAATAATCAAGTTATGATACTACCACAGATGAGGAGGAATTATTAGAGTTCTTATGTTTTTATTAAATAATTTTGTCATTTGAGTGTTGTATCAATGATGTACTGGTTATAATAATTATGAACTATATAAGGACTGTACTGCAGTACTATTTCATCAAGGACTTGAGATTGTGTGGAACCAAGAAAAGTGACTCCACAGCAGGTTAAAGTTTTGGAAAATATATGGTTGAGAGAAAGATAAACCATAATATGGTTCTGATACCGAGATAGTGGTTTTGGAATAATACATGATTGATTTGGATAAATTATATTGGATATTCTTAACTCCCTTGAAACTGGTTAATGATTTGTATACATTTTTGGATAGAAGGAGTATATCTAGTATTATATAAGGAATAAGGGATCATGAATGTAATCAATAAGGATTTATGGTAATTCAGTATGTTGCAGTGTTTTAAAAGAATACATGATGATGGTTTTCACATGTTGTTACGTGGAAAAAAGGATCTTCATTATATTTAACTTCCTTATAAAATTTGGACTGTGAGTTGGAAAGCAGTATTTTGGATAACTATAAATGTTGGAATGGATTAAGTTGATATTTGGATAGTATTGTTTAATGTTAAAACATTTCTGAAGATTATTTTTGGAATATTATAATACTATAGTTTTAGGAAAAGGACGACCTGCAGGGTGGGGCATAACCCGTCGTGTCGGACAAAGCTGCAGGAATCGAACCCACAACCATAGTGCGACAGGCCTTTATTACCTACCACTAGCCTACAGGAAGTCCCTGGTTATTACAAAATAGTTTTACTAATCTAAATGGTATGTGTTAATATTTGGAACCTTATACAATTAGGATAAATAGAATATTTTTGAGTTCTATTACCTTTTAGAGTGAAAGATGGGTTTGTGGTAAAAAATTTATTAAAGAATGAAAGTCTACATGACAAGTATGTATATTCCCTTACGTTCTTAGTAAATCTACTAAATAAACTCCTCAACTTTATAAAAGGTAACTTAAAACAAAAACGTTGCCGGTTAACTTTTCCAACTGGGGATTTAATGAACGTTTAACCAATCACAAGTTTGTGATTTTCTTATGGTTAACTTTCTAATAATCTAGTTTTCTACAACTCTCCATCAGACCTTGATGGTTTCTTTTTCTTCCATATCCATATTTTCATAGAATCCTAGTATGGGCTATCTCGGGTGACCTTTTTACTTATCTTTCTTTCTTTTAAAGTTATATTTTTATTAACCTTATTTCCGATGTGGGTTTTCCACAAAGGTATTTTCTATTTTCAACCTTTTATTTTCAAAGAAAAATTTCAAATTGCGAGGATGCAATTTATTGAAGGAGGGGAGAATGTAACACCCCGAGCTTCCACAATACGCTTCTCATTCAATAATGCAATAGCTTGCATTGTACGCAAGTTTGAGTTTTAACACACCGCGACTAATCAAAGTAGCCGTTATGAATAGTAATAACCACTTTTTAAAATTATAGAAATTTTATATTTCAAAATGGACTTCATTTTTGTATTCGTAATATCGAAATTATCCTAAGTTGAATTTTTTGTAATTTTCTGAGGACTTTGAATTTTTTATGAATAGTGAAAAATACTTAAAAACAACTTTTTTAATAAAAATAATTTATAGTGATAAATTATACTATTTGTTGGTTTTAAAGTATAATTAGAATATATTTTTACCATTTTATCCAATTGTGGTAATTATAATTAATTCCACTTTGAAATTGGACATAAACAATTGTCAATCTTTTGATATATATTGTTTCTTAAAAACACGCTATTTGTTGTGACAGCGGGAATTAATTATAAAATTAATTAATGAAACTTATATGTTTGGAATTTTTTAAAATAGACATCATTTTTGGATTCTAAATATCAATTATAGATTAGGGTGAAATTTTGGCATTGTTCTGAAAAACTTCAATTTTTGATGAATAGTGAAACCACTAAGTGGTTGTTAAAAAAACTGATTTTTCGTTTAAATGAAACATTACCATTTCTGTGATTTGATTTTCAAAAATCCGACATACATGGTTGTCATTAGGAAGTAAAATGTGGTTCAATGGGATTAAAATAATTTTTTGTTGAATAGTAACTTTTAAGTTTAATTAATCGCGATTAAAGGTAATTAGTGTAATTTAAGGTAAAGATAATGTTATAATAATATGAAATGACCTTTACACTTGTCCTACCCCTATTGGATGAGTCATGGCCGACCAAGACAATCCATGGGTCAACTTGGGGACCCCATGGAGCCACTTTGGTAGGAAAATGACATAAAAAACTTTTATTTAAAGTTAAAATAAAAATGTCACAAACATAAGTTGTTTTACTAAAACAATTTTTAAATGGGGTTATACAAGTCATATTTTTGACTATAAATATTAATTAGAAAGATAAAAAGATTTAATACATCATGATAATTTGTTTATAATTTTTAGACATTAAATAAATTAAATTATTTATGACACCATGATGATGCCGCGATTACCTCATTAATTAACGATTTAAATAAAATGAAAGGATAATGTAAAATATAAGGCTTACACTTGTCAAAAACCTATTATATGAGGATATTTCCAACCCTTATCACCTTCGACTTGAAATATATCATTGGGGGACCTTTAGGATCCGAAAATCATTTCTTAATAAAGTAACATTTCATGACATTCCAAGAGTGCCCCTCCTCTCCCCTTATAAAAGGCCCCCACCTCTACCACCTTATTCACACTTTTAAATCCTTTTGGCTCATCCAAACTCTGCCCAAATACTCTACCAACTTCCCTACCTTACTAATAGAATACTCACTTTGGGAATAATTCTTCCCAAGGAAGCCTTTGGCTCAAATCAAAAAGAGTTACCCGATTTTAAGGTAATGTCTTCTCTTGTGTTCTTTTATTTTATTTTTCTTATCCAACCCCCTAAACACTTTTTATTCATTTATTTTGAAACAAAAACAGTATCCTCAATATACTAGGATGTTGTTATAATAAGGATTCAAGATACACTTACACACACCTACATCTAATGGTTAAAGAACATACTGTTTCTGTGGATGACGAATTTTTGCCTCACGAAACGATGATTGTTCAACATTCATATAACACCTCTAATGGTGGCCATTATGATGAATTTTTTTTTATATATGATATATATTATGTTTTTGTTTTCCTTATGATTTTTTATTTTTAATTTATGGCATACCTTTATGGTTTCCATTATGGGTAAACGTGATATTTTCATTTTAGGAAGTGCGGACTACCGCCCCCTCAAAGTGATTTGAATCGTTAATACCATATGTGGGATGAATAAAGGATGGAGTAAATGGTATTATACAATATATTATACTGGAATTATATTATACCTTTATATAATTATAAATTCATTCCATTAAATACTAAATAGAAATGAAAGTAGCGTTCATGCGTACGTACGGCTTACCTTCTCCATGAACGGTGCATTTCATTTCTTACCTCTAAATGTTATGTAATATTATAAATGAATGTATATACTGGATATATATTATGTATATTATATATAAATTATGAATATAATTATGGATATAATGGATATATTAACACATGAACAAAGTGTAATTATAAGAAGTTTATTTTTGACTCAAGTACCAACGATCGACAAAACGACCGTTATTAACTTAAATAATTACATAATGTTCATAACATGGTAATAAGTGATATAAAAGTAATAAAAAACTTGAAAAAGGTTCTTAATCAATTATAAATTAACTCTAGTTTATTATTCAGGAGGTTAAAAAACGGTCGAGTCAAGACAGGACGCAAGGTAAGGGAACTTCTTAACCCAATTTACATTCTTTGGGTTAATCTCCTACTTTCAAATTATGTCATGATATTATTATGTCCTATATTGTATTTGTACTTTATTTATGTGTACTTATAGTGAATACACATAATAGATGTACTTTATTTAAAAAAAATGATCTTTGTAAGGGTCTTCGTCTCAATCTCCTTTCATTGAGGCATATTTTGTTTTATACACAACTTTCTTTTATACGGTGTATAAACCCCTTTGAATTTGACTTTTATTCAAAAAGGAATCTTTTTTTACAAAGTGTTTTACTAAACGACAAAAGGAATGTTTTTGTCTTACGCATGCGGCGACAATGACTTCTCCGCCGCCGTGAGCATTATTTGTGTTTCGGCTTCCTCTACAAGCCATAACATTTTTTTAATGAAAAATAAATACAAAGTTTTAACTTTCTTTTATTTTGGTATTGAAAATGGTTTTGAAAGTGTTTTTATTATATCAATGTGTTGTATTGATATCTTGTGATTGAAATGTGGAAATGTTATGTTTCCTTTATGCACGTTTTATGTGATACGATTATGTTATGGTTTATGATATGTTTAAACCTATTCATATAAGGAATGCATTGGACTTAATAAGTGACGGGTGGAGCCCGCTAAAGCTCCTCGATGCATCGGTAGGTCTCATGAGACAAACTAGTGTCTTGGAATGAGGCCTTGACAAAATCCTATTTGTGGTCTTGGCACGAGGCCTTGGCTACGTGGTTATGATAGTCTAGCATTATGCATTCCATCATTATGAAAGTGGTTATTGATATTGCATGTTATTATTCGACTAGTAGAATATCCATGTGAGTAAGTAAATGGCATTATTTAATTTTATTTTTGCCATATTATGCTGAAGTTCAAGTTTAAAAAGGCTTTTGTTTTAGTTATACATTTCCTTAAATGTTAATTTTTATTTATGAAATCTTCCACAATATTGTTATCCTTACTGAGCATCTGAGCTCACCCCTTTCAATGTTTTAATATTTTCCAGGATGAGAAGAAGTAGTTTATGAATGACCTGTAGGGATAGTCAGAAGAGGATATGTGTGTGGACTATGGAGACTTTGTTATTGTAGTTTTTCACTTTATGATGTAATGTAACGTTTATAAATTTATCTAGTGTTTCCAAGGCTATAAAACTAATCGGTCTTTCGAGACTTGATCTTTTGTGATCATGCCAATGCTACGAAGTAATGCACCGACTCTGGGTAGCTGGGGTCGGGGCGTTACAGTTGGTATCAGAGGCAGTTTAATACTAACCTTGGAAGCTAGATTTAGATAAACTCTGATTAGAGCACATAGATCTAAGATAAAATTTGAGGATAATATAGAAGAACTTCCTAGAATTTTGGTATTATAGGGATTTTGTGAGTTTTCCGAGCAATACATCCCTGTCTGGATACGAGCAGGTAGAGGCGGCTCTGGCACAGATGTACCTAGGGGTAAAACCCAAAAACACCGCTTTGATCTAGACTCGAACGGGAACTGGTGCAGGACAACGGGCCTTGCTGCACTCTTGGTTACGACACTCCCGGGGGATATGCTTAGGATTATTCTCATTTTCTTTACAAACCATTATGAAGGGTTTATGAGTATATACTTCTCAAAGAAAACATTTCTTTTTATGATTATGGATTATATCCATAAATAGTTTAATTTATGTTATGTGTTTTACAAGTTTGTTATTATGTATTTCGATTCATAAACTAACCTAGTTTATGCCATTGTATAGAAATGGTGCCTAGTATAAGGAATGTGAACTCCATCAATACGTATGATCCAAAGAGTAAGAAGGATCATATCTTTCACAGTATCAAGCCAACATTTAGAAGGGAAATAGTCTCCCATGTGTTCTCAACATATGAAGAAATAGTATCATGTGTTAATAAGAAAAGTAGAGAATTCTATGAGTCTTATGGATTTGAAGGGATGAAAGAGAAGAAAAGGATGGAAGAGAGAATGATGGATAAAGGGACGAGGGAAAAGAAGAATTTTCCAATATGTGATAACTGTGGAAAGAAACACCTTGGAACTTGCCTGAAGGGAATGGGAGTTTGTTATAAGTGTGGAGAAAAAGGACACCAAGTGCGTGACTGCAAGGGTAAGATAAAGGTTTCAAATGTACAATGATTCATCTGCAAGGAGTGGGGACACTATGCAAACCAATGTCCAAATCATCAGAGTATGCCCCAAATGATGTTATTGGATAATAATAAAGTTATGATACTACCACAGATGAGGAGGAATGATTAGATTTCTTATGTTGTTATTAAATAATTTTGTCATTTGAGTGTTGTATCAATGATGTACTGGTTATAATAATTATGGAGTATATAAGGATTGTTCTACAGTACTATTTCATCAAGGACTTGAGATTGTGTGGAACCAAGAAAAGTGACTCCACAGCAGGTTAAAGTTTTGGAAAATATATGGTTGAGAGAAAGATAAACCATAATATGGTTCTGATACCGAGATAGTGATTTTGGAATAATACATGATTGATTTGGATAAATTATATTGGATATTCTTAACTTCCTTGAAACTGGTTAATGATTTGTATACATTTTTGGATAGAAGGAGTATATCTAGTATTATATAAGGAATAAGGGATCATGAATGTAATCAATAAGGATTTATGGTAATTCAGTTTGTTGCAGTGTTTTAAAAGAATACACGATGAAGGTTTTCACATGTTGTTACGTGGAAAAAAGGATCTTCATTATGTTTACCTTCCTTATAAAATTTGGACTGTGAGTTGGAAAGAAGTATTTTGGATAACTATAAAGGTTGGAATGGATTAAGTTGATCTTTGGATAGTATTGTTTAAGGTTAAAACATTTCTGAAGATTATTTTTGGAATATTATAATACTATAGTTTTAGGAAAAGGACAACCTGCAGGGTGGGGCATAACCCGTCGTGTCCGACAAAGCTGCAGGAATCGAACCCACAACCATAGTGCGACATGCCTTTATTACCTACCACTATCCTACAGGAAGTCCCTGGTTATTACAAAATAGTTTTACTAATCTAAATGGTATGTGTTAATATTTGGAACCTTATACAATTAGGATAAATAGAATATTTTTGAGTTCTATTACCTTTTAGAGTGAAAGATGGGTTTGTGGTAAAAAATTTATTAAAGAATGAAAGTCTACATGACAAGTATGTATATTCCCTTATGTTCTTAGTAAATCTACTAAATAAAATCCTCAACTTTATAAAAGGTAACTTAAAACAAAAACGTTGCCGGTTAACTTTTCCAACTGGGGATTCAATGAACGTTTAACCAATCACAAGTTTGTGATTTTCTTATGGTTAACTTTCTCCTAATCCAGTTTTCTAAAACTCTCCATCAGACCTTGATGGTTTTTTTCTTCCATATCCATATTTTCATAGAATCCTAGTATGGGCTATCTTGGGTAACCTTTGTACTTATCTTTCTTTCTTTTAAAGTTATATTTTTATTAACCTTATTTCCGATGTGGGTTTTCCACAAAGGTATTTTCTATTTTCAACCTTTTATTTTCAAAGAAAAATTTCAAATTGCGAGGACGAAATTTATTGAAGGAGGGGAGAATGTAACACCCCGAGCTTCCACGATATGCTTCTCATTCAATAATGCAATAGCTTGAATTGTACGCAAGTTCGAGTTTTAACACACCGCGACTAATCAAAGTAGCCGTTATGAATAGTAATAACCACTTTTTAAAATTATAGAAATTTTATATTTCAAAATGGACTTCATTTTTGTATTCGTAATATCAAAATTATCCTAAGTTGAATTTTTTGTTATTTTCTGAGGACTTTGAATTTTTTATGAATAGTGAAAAATACTTAAAAACAAATTTTTTAATCAAAATAATTTATAGTGATAAATTATACTATTTATTGGTTTTAAAGTATAATTAGAATATATTTTTACCATTTTATCCAATGGTGGTAATTAGAATTAATTCCACTTTGAAATTGGACATAAACAATTGTCAATCTTTTGATATATATTGTTTCTTAAAAACACGCTATTTGTTGTGACAGCGGGAATTAATTATAAAATTAATTAATGAAACTTATATGTTTGGAATTTTGTAAAATAGACAGAATTTTTGGATTCTGAATATCAATTATAGCTTAGGGTGAAATTTTGGCATTGTTCTGAAAAACTTCAATTTTTGATGAATAGTGAAACCACTAAGTGGTAGTTAAAAAAAATGATTTTTTGTTTAAATGAAACATTACCACTTCTGTGATTTGATTTTCAAAAATCTGACATACATGGTTGTCATTAGGAAGTAAAATTTGGTTCAATGGGATTAAAATAATTTTTTGTTGAATAGTAACTTTTAAGTTTAATTAATCGCGATTAAAGGTAATTAGTGTAATTTAAGGTAAAGATAATGTTATAATAATATGAAATGACCTTTACACTTGTACTAACCCTATTGGATGAGTCATGGACGACCAAGAAAATCCATGGGTCAACTTGGGGACCCCATGGAGCCACTTTGGTAGGAAAATGACATAAATAACTTTTATTTAAAGTTAAAATAAAAATGTCACAAACATAAGTTGTTTTACTAAAACAATTTTTAAATGGGGTTATACAAGTCATATTTTTGACTATAAATATTAATTAGAAAGATAAAAAGATTTAATACATCATGATAATTTTTTTATAATTTTTAGACATTAAATAAATTAAATTATTTATGACACCATGATGATGCCGCGATTACCTCATTAATTAACGATTTAAATAAAATGAAAGGATAATGTAAAATCTAAGGCTTAAACTTGTCAAAAACCTATTTTATGAGGATATTTAGAACCCTTATCACCTTAGCCTCGAAATATATCATTTTGGGACCTTTAGAATCCGAAAATCATTTCTTAATAAAGTAACATTTCATGACATTCCAAGAGTGCCCCTCCTCTCCCCTTATAAAAGGCCCCCACCTCTACCACCTTATTGACACTTTCAAAGCCTTTTGGCTCATCCAAACTCTACCCAAATACTCTCACAACTTCCCTCCCTTACTCCTAGAAGCCTCACTTTGGGCAGAATGCTTCCCAAGGAATCCGTTGGCTCAAATCAAAAAGAGTTACCCGATTTTAAGGTAATTCCTTCTCTTGTGTTCTTTTATTTTATTTTTCTTCTCCAACCCCCTAAACACTTTTTATTCATTTATTTTGTAACAAAACCAGTATCCTAAATATACTAGGATGTTTTTATAAGAAGTATTCGAGCTACAATTACACACACCTACATCTAATGGTTAAAGAACATACTGTTTCTGTGGATGGAGAATTTTTGCCTCACGAAACGATGATTGTTCAACACTCATATAACACCTCTAATGGTGGCCATTATGATGAAACTATTTTTATATATGATATATATTATGTTTTTGTTTTCCTTATGATTTTGTATTTTTAATTTATGTCATACCTTTATGGTTTCCATTATGGGTAAACACGATATTTTCATTTTAGGAAGTGCGGACTACCGCCCCCTCAAAGTGATTTGAATCGTTAATACCATATGTGGGATGTATAAAGGATGGAGTAAATGGTATTATACACTATATTATACTGGAATTATATTATACCTTTATATAATTATAAATTCATTCCATTAAATATGAAATAGAAATGAAAGTAGCGTTCATGCGTACGTACGGCTTACCGTCTCCATGAATGGTGCATTTCATTTCTTACCTCTAAATGTTATGTAATATTATAAATGAATGTATATACTGGATATATATGATGTATATGATATATAAATCATGAATATAATTATGGATATAATGGATATATTAACACATGAACATAGTGTAATTATAAGAAGTTTATTTTTGACTCAAGTACCAACGATCGACAAAACGACCGTTATTAACTTAAATAATTACATAATGTTCATAACATGGTAATAAGTGATATAAAAGGAATAAAAAACTTGAAAAAGGTTCTTAACCAATTATAAATTAACTCTAGTTTATTATTCAGGAGGTTAAAGAACGGTCGAGTCAAGACATGACGCAAGGTAAGGGAACTTCTTAACCCAATTTCTATTCTTTGGGATAATCTCCTACTTTCAAATTATGTCATGATATTATTATGTCCTATATTTTATTTGTACTTTATTTATGTGTACTTATAGTGAATACACATAATAGATTTACTTTATTTAAAAAAATGATCTTTGTAAGGTTCTTCGTCTCAATCTCCTTTCATTGAGGCATATTTTGTTTTATACACAACTTTCTTTTATACGGTGTATAAACCCCTTTGACTTTGAATTTTATTCAAAAAGGAATATTTTTTTGCAAAGAGTTTTACTAAATGACAAAAGGAATGTTTTTGTCTTACGTATGTGGCGACAACGACTTCTCCGCCGCCGTGACCATTATTTGTGTTTCGACTTCCTCTACAAGCCATAACTTTTTTTTAATGAAAAATAAATACAAAGTTTTAACTTTCTTTTATTTTGGTATTGAAAATGGTTTTGAAAGTGTTTTTAATATATCAATGTGTTGTATTGATATCTTGTGATTGAAATGTGTAAATGTTATGTTTCCTTTATTCATGTTTTATGTGATACGATTATGTTATGGTTTATGATATGTTTAAACCTATTCATATGAGGAATGTATTGGACTTAATAAGTGACGGGTGGAGCCCGCTACAGCTCCTCGATGCATCGGTAGGTCTCATGAGACAAACTAGTGTCTTGGAACGAGGCCTTGACAAAATCCTATTTGTGGTCTTGGCACGAGGCCTTGGCTATGTGGTTATGATAGTCTAGCATTATGCATTCCATCATTATGAAAGTGGTTATTGATATTGCATGTGATTATTCGACTAGTAGAATATCCATGTGAGTAAGTAAATGACATTATTTAATTTTATTTTTTCCATATTATGCTGAAGTTCAAGTTTAAAAAGTCTTTTGTTTTAGTTATACATTGCCTTAAATGTTAATGTTTATTTATGAAAGCTTCCGCAATATTGTTATCCTTACTGAGCATCTGAGATCACCCCTTTCAATGTTTTAATATTTTTCAGGATGTGAAGAAGTAGTTTATGAATGACCTGCAGGGATAGTCAGAAGAGGATATGAGTGTGGTCTATGGAGACTTTGTTATTGTAGTTTTTCACTTTATTATGTAATGTAACATTTATAAATGTATCTAGTGTTTCCAAGGCTACTAAACTAATCGGTATTTCGAGACTTGATCTTTTTTGATCATGCCAATGCTACGAAGTAATGCACCGACTCTGGGTAGATGGGGTCGGGGCGTTACAGGGGTATCACATGATGAAGGGGAGACCCCTTGTGGGGTGCTATGTTGAAATGAGAGGGGAGAGGGAGAGTGTTTTAGTTTTAGGGTTTTATTTTATTTTAATTAAATTTTAAAATAATAAAATTCCCAAAACTATGTATCATGCAAGTTTGAACTGCACAGTTTGGAAAACCGTACGACAACCATACGACACCCCTCTTCTTAAGAGACTCCCCTTACATGGGCTAGGTGCATAGTTTTGGAAATTGTGCGCAGCCCGTGTGAAATGCATCTTCCCCTCTTAAACTAGGTCACATTGTTTAGAAAACCGTGTGCCCTCTACTATCCTTCAAAACATGATTTATTTCAGGTCCAACTCTCCAAAGACCTCTTGTGCCACCCGAGGAACTTAGAAAGCCTTCACCCAATCCCAACAACATCTATTTGAAGTGACCCAACTCTTGTAATTCCGTTTCGAGGATCAGTTTTAGAAAAGACCCATTAATTTTTCAAAAAAGTTCAAAACCCTTTTCATTTAAGCCCAGTTCAAAACATGGATTGTTACATCCTTCCCACCTTAGAACTTCTCATCCTCGAGAAGCCTTTAGGAACAATGTACACCTCACCCAACCTACAGGGGTCATGACGCTTCATTCAAACGATCATGTTGCACCTCCAAACATCCAATGAACCCTTAGGAATTTCAAAGGAAAATGAAACTTAATCCATTTAAAACTTGAGCCAATTCTTGTTTCCAAACCAAAACACTGAGACGACACTTACTCGAGCTGATTCAACTAGAGACACAATCACCTCGTCATCTCTTAAAGTATCTGGCCCAATGTACATCCCACCTCAGGTTTTAATGTTAAATGGCCAAAATTCATAGCATGACTCAACCATAATTAGAATTATCATTACAAGAACACCCTTAAGAATTTGACGACACTCCTGGAGTGATTTTAAAATAATCAAATAGTCAATTTCCCATCAAACTCAAGGCCTAAGATGAGTTGGTTGCTCATGAAAAACACCAGTTGACTCTAACTGAACTCATATCCACCTAAAAATGTGCCTGAAAATAGTCCTTCACTAACCATCATTATTAAAAAATATAGGGAAGGATTTAGGACACACGATCAACTATTTAAAAAGACGCCAAGCTTAGAGGACCAACATTTTAGAACGAAAACCGAAATGCCTTATCCCATTGCATCTTGAATTTACAACAACCATGCTCACCGAATCCTATAACCAACTGCTGATGACATCTCTTAGTTCAAAACACAAGGTAAACCACACATCCTCTATGCAACACCAAAAGATAACCACCCAAACAAGCCCAATGGATTTAAAGAATTAGCGCGACATAAGACCGATGCTCACTTAGTGCATCTAGGATGTAGACAAGATAGGGGACATGATTTTCATGTATCATAATACACTAAGAGGTTTTTTAATGGATTCCAGTCAAACATAAGGTTGTTGTGCTACTGATAAAGCACCAACACATTTCCAAAACTCACAAGACTCAAAGGCATTTAAACATGGTCCACCATCACCAAAAGTATTCTTAAGTTGTGTCCTTTATAATTGGAAGGACACATTTACAAGATTTGACATGACACTGCCTGCCATCGAAGTGTTCTAGTCATCGAAGAAAAATAAGATCAAATAGCTGTTCACTAGCGTGCTAGTACAAAACAACATAAACAGACGTGTGATGATTCTCTAGGCTACCATCACAATGTCAAGCATAAAAGGAAGGTCAAAACCCAAAATGAAACCCTAAACCAAACAACCAGCATGTCATAACACCTGAGTGTTTAGTATGTCCTCTTGAGCATTGGGAGGAACCTATTTATTTAATACTCAGGTCACTCTACCTAGAGATGAGCTGAGACCGCACTCAAAGGCTCAAAACTTAATGGAAAAACCAAACTCAATCGGTTCGTTATTTCATTTAATACTTGAAAACACCATGTTATCAACACATACTACCTGAGGAAAATATAACGGATCAAACGACTAACAAAACAAATGACCATGCCTTAGGCATGTCTAACTAGTCAAAAACAAGAATTACCCAATACTCAAATCCATATAAAAGTCACAAAATCATGAAAACCCATCCAAAAAAGGGTCTATTTAAAACTGAAAGTCCTACTCAGGAAAATGGTGCCCAAACGACACCAAACATAAAAAAAACATCACTAGCAAGGAAACAAAGTTCTAAGGGCACTACCCACCATAGGATGAACCCTTGAGAAGAACAAGAATCGACCCAAGAATTTGGTCATGCTCACACAAGTCACTAGGCTCAAATGAAAACATCAAGCCATTACTAAAGGAACAACGCCTATGGAAAAAATATAGTTCCATTCTAGGGAAACCCAAGAGAAACTAGAAGATACCCTTTGATGAGGGTCTTACCAAGGTCACCACTAGAGGTTCTATTTATAAGACCTTAAATTTATCCACATTTCATATTTAAACATTAATAGGTTTAACCCACATCAAGTACCATTTTTAAAAACAAAACTCAAGATACTTGATTTTTCAAATAGTGTCCCAAGGGGAAAAAAGGAAAGTCCCACAAACTTCCTTTTAAAAATTTAAATATTTAAACATTTAAACATTTAAACATTTAAACATTCAATGACATCCCATCATAAGAAGACAATTTTACCATAGTAAATTAATTTTTAACAAACATCGAAACCTACAAGGGTTTTGATAAGACAACCTAGATCCATTATCATGCAACCCAATAACAGTTTCTCCATCCATTTCGAATCAAAATTAAACATCTTGTACATAAATAAGCATGCATTTAGGATAGTGTCATCTCATTAAATTTAACATGGGTCACCATTTTCCAATTCATGAATATCCTATACACTTCATGGATTAAAAAATGGATCCCATTTATCGAAACCGAAATCAATTTAGAATTTTAACATGTTCACATACATATATGGAAGTGCAGAGAGATGGGTGGTCATCTACCAACCTATAAAGCACCCATACACATTATAGCATGGAATTTGGATCCCTTTAATTAAAATAAATTCACTTAAGAATTATACTCTAGTAGCCTTTTAAATTTTAACCAACCATTCTAATCATGTATACACATTATGCTCAAGGTGACTTAAATATACGGGTTGCCATTTCCTGATTATAAGGTGCCCATACACCTTAAAGTGAAAATTGGTTCCCATTCATTCACAACCCAAATATAAAAGGAAAACATTCTATCTTAAGAATTAAACACTGAAGGCATGCTAAAAAATGTAAAATCATATCACAACTGACATATAAAACAAGAGCATGTTATAACACAAAGAACGACATGTGAATAAGTTAGGATAAACAAACAGCATGGGAAATTATCACCCAAGGCATGCTAAATAACAAACAACATGGAATACTATTAAACTAGGAATGCTATACTAATAGGCAATCATGATTTAAGATTACCTAATTAGGTAAAAATATAAGCATGTTATTTAAGAAATTAGCATGGAATATAAACATAAGTCATGACATAACACTCAAGGCACAAAGCCCAATCAAAAAGCAGTATATATATACAGCTACATTGTAACATCCCATGTAAGTAATGAATAATAGATATTTTTATCTATGCCTATTAATGAATTAGATAGTGTTTTAGAGGCTTAAAATGAAAATAAATCCAATCTTAAGCATGCAATACACTAATATTTTTAAAAGATTGTTTTACTGCCTTTTAATGGATTTTTTTAAATCTGTCTTTTGACAAATTTATAAGCCATGTTTGTCAAAATAAACGTATTCTTTATGATCGGGACATCAAAATTTACTTTGTGTGAATTTTTGGTATTTTTCCGATAAAGTTCATTTTTAATGAATAGTGAAAAATGTTGTATTCTAATTCAAAACCTCTTTTTAATCTAATTTATTTATATGATTAGATTATCTTTTGAATTGGTTTTAAAGTGAAATTAGAATATATTTTTACCATTTAATCCAATGTTGGTCATTGGAATCAATTTCAATTTGAAATTGGACTTAAACTAGTGTCAATCTTTTGATACTTATTGTTTCATAAAAACACGCTATTTGTCATGACAACGGGAATTAATTATTAAATTAATTAATGCAAATTACATGTTTTTAATTTTGTAAAATAGACATCATTTTTGAATTCGGAATATCAAATATAGCTTAGGGTGAACTTTTGGCATCTTTCTGAAAAACTTCAATTTTTGATGAATAGTGAAACCACTAAGTGGTAGTTAAAGAAACTGATTTTTCATTTAAATGAAACTTTGCCACTTCTGTGATTTGATTTTCAAAAATCCGACATACATGGTTGTCATTAAGAAGTAAAATGTGGTTCAATTAGATTAAAATAATTTTTTGGTAAATAGTAACTTTTAAGTTCTTAATCGCGATTAGTGGTAATTAGTGTAGTTTAAGGTAAAAATAATGTTTTAATAATATGAGATGAGCTTGACACATGTCCTAACCTCATTGGATGTGTCATGGACAACAAATACAATCCATGGGTCAACTTTGGGACCCCATGGAGCCACTTTGGTTGGGAAATGACATAAATAACTTTTTATTTAATGTTAAAGTAAAAATGACACAAACATGAGATGTTTTACTAAAACAATTTTTACATGGTGTTATAAAAGTAAGATTTTTTATTATAAATAGTAATTGGAAATATAAAAAGATTTACTACATCATATTATTTTTTTTATAATTTTTAGACATTAAATAAATTAAATTATTTATGACATCATGATGATGCAGCGATGACCTCATTATTTAACGATTTAAATAAAACGGAAAGATAATGTAATATCTAAGACCTAAGCATGTCCAAAACCTATTGTATGAGTGGATTTCGAACCCTTATCACCTTATCCTCGAATTATATCAATGTGGGACCTCTTAAATCTGAATACCATTTTAAAATAAAGTGACTTTTCTTTACTTTCCAAGAGTGCCCCTCCTCTCCTCTTATAAAAGGCCCCCACCTCTACCTCCTTACCCACACTTCCAAAGACTTTGTCTTGGCCAAACCCTGCTCATTTTGTCTCTCCACTTCCCTCTCTTACTCCATGAAGCCTCACTTTGGTCATAAGTCTTCCCAAGGAAGCCTTTGAGCTCAAACCAAAGGGAGTTACCCGATTTTAAGGTAATGTCTTCACTTGAGTCCTTTTGTTTTATTTTGCTTCTCCAACCGCCTAAAATATTTTTATTCATTTCTTTTGTAACAACTCCAGTATCTTCAATATACTATGATGTTTTTATAAGAAGTATTCTAGCTACACTTACACACACCTACATCTAATGGTTAAAGGACATACTGTTTCCGTGGATGGTGAATTTATGCCTCCCGAAACAATGATTGTTCAACATTCTTTTAACACCTTCAAAGGTGTCCATTAATATGTCACTATATTTATATATGATATATAATATGTTTATGTTTTCCTTAAGCTTCTGTATTTTTTATTTTGGGCATACCTTTATGGTTTCCATTATGGGTAAACGCGATATCTTCATTTAAGGAAGTGTGGACTACCGCCCCCTCAAAGTGATTTGATTCATTAAATACCATATGTGGGAAGTATAAAGGACGGAACTATGATATTATATATGATATTATACTGGAATTATAATATACCTTTATATCATTATGATTCCATTCTATAAAATATGAAATATAAATGAAAGTAGCGTTCATGCGTACGTACGACTTACCGTCTCCATAAACGGTGCATTTCATTTCTTACCTCTAAATGATTATGTAATATTATAAATGCATGCATGTACTGGATATATATGACATATATGATATCTACATCATGAATACAATTCTGGATATAATGGATACATGAACAACTTGTAATTATAAAGGGTTTATTTTTGACTCAAGTACCAATGATCGTTAAAACGACTGTTATTAACTTAAATAATTACATAGTGTTCATGACATGGGAATAAGTGATATAAAAGGAATAATGAACTTGAAAAAGGTTCTTAGGAAAGTATAAATTAACTCAAGTTTATTATTCATGACATTAAAGAACGATCGAGTCAAGTCGGACCCGAGGTATGGGACTTCGTCTCAATCTCCTTTCATTGAGGCATATTTTGTTTTATACACAACCTTATTTTATACGGTGTATAAACCCCTTTTAATTTTACGTTTATTCAAAAGGAATATTTTTTATACGAAGCGTTTACTAAACGACAAAAGGGAATGTTTTTGTCGTACGTATGTGGCGACAATGACTTCTCCGCCGCCGTGACCATTACTTGAGTTTCGGCTTCCTCTACAAGCCATACCTTTTTTAAAGAAAAATAAATACTATGTTTTTCTTTTATTTTATTTTGGTATTGAAAATGGTTTTCATAATATTTTTATATCAATGTGTGGTATTGATATCTTGTGATTGAAAGGTGGAAATGTTATGTTTCCTTTATGCATGTTTTATGTGATACGATTATGTTGAGGTTCTTGGGCATTATTATTAAGACGGGTGGTTCTGTGATAGAATAAGGGTGGGTGAGCCCGATATAGCTCTTCAATGCATTGGATAACGCGAAGGAGTGAAACGTTAAGGTTTCTACGAAGATATTTAGGGAATATACTGTGATGGGTATTCCAAACGTAACTAAGAGAGTTACTCCCTACGTAAGAATGTTATGAATGCCTCAAGTTACCTTTATGTCTTATGATTTCTATGATTTATTCATGATTTGATGAGGTATGTTAAAGTGATTATGTTTTATGGGTAAAGTATGATTTCATTCTTATGTATATATGTACCCATGTTTCCTTTCCATATTTTTATATCCCTTACTGAGCTTTTTATGCTCATCCCATGTTTTTTTGAAATGATTTTCACAGGTCAATGGAAAGGTACATGATATGATGATAGTTTCAAGGAAGTGTCAAGAAAGAAACCATGTTTTATTTTAAATATGTTTCCATTGATGGGAAAGAGGAATACTATCTTTATGTAACCAATTTGTTTATATGTGGAATGTAATACAAGTTTTATGATCTAATTCTCTAAAACTCTGAACCCGAAAAGATCCTTAATGTGAAATCTTGTAATAACTCAAGATGAAGTAAGGTTTAAGGATGGGGCCTTATAGTTGGTATCAAAGGTCGGTTTAGATAACTTTAGGAGTTAGAATTCTATTAAATGATTATCCAAAAATATTTTTTTATGGTCAAATTGAAGTGATATAGAATTTGAAGATTACCATGTTGCTTCATCTAAGACATGTTTGTTCAGAATGGTTTTCTGCAGAGGAAACAGAGAAGCAGTTCTAGGAAGGCATACAGAAGGAAATAGCCTTCCGAATCAGCATCCTGAGATGGTAGGAATTGGAACTGAACAGTTTGTTGCAGTAATGGCGCAGTTGACTCAAGCGATAAATGGTGGTAGTATCCATGCACGAGATCAGCCAGATCAACCACAGAGGAACATGTCAGTGGTGGAACATTTCATGAGGAAACATCCCCCATAATTCAGAGGATCATCTGACCCTGTGCTAGCTGAAGGGTGGATTAAAGAACTGGAGAAGATTTTCGATGTCATGGGGTGTTCAGACAATCAAAAGGTTAGTCTTGCTATTTACCGTTTGGAGGGTGAAGCAGATCAGTGGTGGTCGATGGTTAAAAATATCAGGGACGCTGATGAGATTGATTCTCTCGACTGGGATGAATTCAAAGGTATGTTTCTTGAGAAGTATTTTCCTAAGCCAGTTCGACTTAGGATGGAAAAACAATTCTTGGAATTGAGGCAATAGGAAGACTCAGTGGCTACCTATGAAGAAAGGTTCACTCGATTGGCAAGGTATGCTCCAAATTTTATCCGAGACCTTGATAGTAAAATCAATCGTTTTTACTCAGGATTAAAGCCAAAATATCGAAGGGCATTAGCTTCTTGTGAGTTTAAAAGTTATGAAAATCTTGTTAGATGTGCTGAGAAGGTGGAAATGGAGTTTGCCGATGATCAAGTGTTCTATAACAACCAACATAAGAAGAGACCGAGGTGGCAGGAGAAATGTAATAATTCTTCAAAAAAGTATGATGGTAAGAAAACTAAGTTTCTAGTTTGTGATAAATGTGGAAAAAGGAATGCTGGGGAATGTCTTCTGAATTCTGGAAAGTTCTACCGATGTGGTAAGATGGGACATAAGGCTCGTGATTGCACTGAAAAATATCAGGGTGATGGTAAGAACAAATTTTATTTACAGTTAGTGAAATGTTATAAGTGCAATGAGATGGGTCACTATGCAAACGAGTGTCCGAAAAAGAGCTTGAGTGATGGGAAGAAGTTAGACTACAAGCAGAAAGGGGTGGTGAAATCCTTTGCAACTACTTCAGTAGATGTCGGGCCATCAAATGAAGTTGTATTAGGTACTTAGTTTTTTTTTTCAGATTATGCCGGTGTGTTGTTTGATTTGGGGTCTACACATTCTTTCATCTCTGAAAACTTTTCCAGTAAAATGGTAATACCATCTCAAGAAATGACTCCTGAACATTTGGTAAAAACACCTGGGGGAAATGTTGAGGCAAAAAGAATTTATAAGAATATTCCTATCCATATATGTGGAAAGAACCTACTTGAAAACCTTATTTTTCTACCTCTAGTAGAGTTTGATGTTATTCTGGGTATAGATTGGCTCTCTATTTACCATGCTAAGATTGAATGTAGAGCTAAAGAAGTTTCTTTTCAGAAAGACTTTCAGTTTGTGTACAAGAATGAACCCTTACTGTTGATAACATATCAAGAGGCCGAGAAACTTGTAAAATATGGAAATGAATGTTACCTTGCACACATCGTTGAAAATAAAGCAACTGTTCAGATTAATGATGTGCCAGTGGTAAATGAGTATCCTGATGTTTTTCTTGATGAGTTGCCTGGAATAATACCAGATCGGGAAGTTGAGTTTACCGTTGACTTAGTTCCTGATGCTAAGCCAATTTCAAAACCCCCTTATCGAATGGCTCAAGTTGAACTTTTAGAGTTAAAGAAACAATTGCAGGAGTTATTAGAGAAAGGTTTCATTCGACCTAGCACATCACCATGGGGTGCTCCTGTTTTATTTGTTAAAAAGAAAGATGGTTCAATGAGACTTTGTATTGATTATAGAGCCTTGAATAAAATCACTGTTAAGAACAAATATCCTTTGCCTCATATCGATGATTTGTTTGATCAGCTCCAGGGAGCTCAGTATTTTTCAAAGATTGACTTGAGATTGGGGTACCATCAGCTGAAGGTAAAGGAAGCAGATGTTCCGAAGACCGCGTTCTGTACAAGATATGGCCATTATGAATTTGTAGTAATGCCTTTTGGGCTAACCAATGCACCTGCTATATTCATGGACTTAATGAATAGAATTTTCCATGATTTCTTGGATAAGTTTTTGGTGGTTTTCATTGATGATATTTTGGTTTTTTCTAAAAGTAAAGAGGAGCATGAAAGACATTTAAGGGTTATCTTACAGACCTTAAAAGAAAAGAAACTGTATGGAAAATTCAGCAAGTGTGAGTTTTGGTTGAAATAAATTTATTTCCTTGGTCACATTGTTTCTAAAGATGGGATAACTGTTGATCCTGCAAAAACAAAAGTTGTGGAAGACTGGCCAAGACCCACAAATGTAACAGAGATTCGTAGCTTCCTTGGTTTGGTAGGCTATTACCGAAGGTTTGTTAGAAATTTTTCACGGTTATCTAGTCCAATGACTAAGCTAACTCGGAAGGGTGTTAAGTTTATCTGGACAAAAGAATGTGATGATTGTTTTCAGGAATTGAAAATAATATTGGTGAATGATCCAGTTTTGGCACTACCTTCCAGGAATGGTGAGTTTGTTATATATAATGATGCTTCATTGAAAGGACTTGGTTGTGTCCTAATGCAGAATGATTAGGTAATTTCTTATGCTTCACGTCTGTTGAAAACTCATGAGGTAAATTACCCTACACATGATTTGGAATTAGCTGATGTTGTTTTTGATTTAAAAATTTGGAGGCATCATTTGTATGGAGTAAAGTGTGAAATATATACCGATCACAAAATTTTAAAGTATATATTCACTCAGAAAGAATTGAACATGAGAGAAAGGAGATGGCTAGAATTAATCAAGGATTATGATTGTACAATTTATTACCATCCGGGAAAAGAAAATAAAGTGGCTGATGCTTTGAGTCGAAAAAGTAATGCTTCATTATCAATGTTGCGTTTGGAACGTGATCCTTTGGTTAAGGATTTGATGAACTTTGGCATAGAAGTTTTTGGTGCAGGATGTTCTTCTATTTTGTTTCAGGTATCAGTGAAATCTTCTCTATCAGACAGAATCAAGCAAGTACAGAAGCAAGACAGTGAGTTGCAGAAAAAGGTAGAGCTGGTTCAGAAAGGTAAGTTGCCTGAATTCAACATTGATAATGATTGTGTTTTGAGATTTGGGAAGAGATTGTGTGTGCCTTGTGATTCACAATTGAAGAGAGAGTTGTTATGTGAAGCTCATAGTTCTCCGTTTTCAGTTCATCCTGGCAGTACTAAGATGTACAGAGATCTGCGGGAGTATTACTGGTGGGATGGAATGAAAAGAGATATTGCTGATTTTACTGTGAAGTGTTTAACTTGTCAGCAGGTTAAAGAAGAGCGGAAATTACCAAAAGGGATGCTTCAACCTTTACCAGTGCCAGAGTGGAAATGGGAGAATATATCCATGGATTTTGTTGTGGGATTACCGAAGACATCTCGAGGTAATAATGCAATCTGGGTTATTGTTGATCGCTTGACTAAATCTTCTCATTTACTTGCTATAAGAGATAGTTTTTCCCTAGATCAACTTTCCCGTTTGTATCTTAAATAGATAGTCAGGTTACATGGAGTTCCCCTCTCCATTGTATCTGATCGTGATCCCAGGTTCACTTCTAACTTTTGGAAAGGCCTTCAGAAGTCGTTGGGTACTGAATTAAATTTTAGTACAGCATTTCATCCTCAATCAGATGGGAAGTCAGAACGAACAATTCAGACCTTGGAGGATATGCTACGATCTTGTTCGATGGATTATCAGGGAAGTTGGGACCAACATCTTTCTTTGGTTGAATTTTCATATAATAATAGTTTTCATTCCAGTATACAGATGGAACCATTTCAGGCATTATATGGGAAGCGGTGTCGAACTCCAGCTTTCTGGGATGAAGTGGGTGAAAGGAAGTTGATGGGACCAGAATTGGTAGAAGAGATGGAATAAAAAGTTCATCTTACTCAGAAACACATGAGAACAGCTCAGAGTAGACAGAAGAGTTATGCGGACAACAGGAGGAAGGATCTCTCTTTTGAGGTAGGTGATCATGTTTTTCTCAAAGTATCAGCATGGAAAAGTGTGATGCGATTTGGTAAGAAAGGAAAGTTGAGTCCAAGGTTCATCGGACCATATTAAATTCTGGAGAGAGTTAGATCAGTTGCATACAGAGTGGCTTTACCTCTGAGTTTATCTCAGGTACACAATGTTTTTCATGTTTCGATGCTGAGAAAGTACATGCCAGATCCATCTCATGTTTTGAGTCTAGAGGTAGTTCAGCTGGAAGAGAACCTATCTTATGAGGAACAACCGGTCTAGATTCTTGACCACATGGAGCAAGTGTTACGGAATAAGGTGATAAATCAGGTAAAGGTTTTGTGGAAAAACCACATGATGGAAGAGGCAACATGGGAATCTAAAAATGCAATGAGGGATAAGTACCCCCATTTATTCGATAAGTAAATAAATTTTTGGGACGCAATTTTCTAAAGGGGGGAAGGATGTAACATGCCAAGTAAGTAATGAATAATAGATATTTTTATCTATTCCTATTAATGAATTAGATAGTGTTTTAGAGGCTTAAAATGAAAATAAATCCAATCTTAAGCATGAAATACACTAATATTTTTAAAAGATTGTTTTACTGCCTTTTAATGGCAAACCATTTTTATAAATCTGTCTTTTGACAATTTTATAAGCCATGTTTGTCAAAATAAACGTATTCTTTATGATCGGGACATCAAAATTTACTTTGTGTGAATTTTTGGTATTTTTCCGATAAAGTTCATTTTTAATGAATAGTGAAAAATGTTGTATTCTAATTCAAAACCTCTTTTTAATCTAATTTATTTATATGATTAGATTATCTTTTGAATTGGTTTTAAAGTGAAATTAGAATATATTTTTACCATTTAATCCAATGGTGGTCATTGGAATCAATTTCACTTTTTTATTGGACTTAAACTAGTGTCAATCTTTTGATACTTATTGTTTCATAAAAACACGCTATTTGTCATGACAGCGGGAATTAATTATTAAATTAATTAATGCAACTTACATGTTTTGAATTTTGTAAAATAGACATCATTTTTGAATTCGGAATATCAAATATAGCTTAGGGTGAAGTTTTGGTATCTTTCTGAAAAACTTCAATTTTTGATGAATAGTGAAACCACTAAGTGGTAGTTAAAGAAACTGATTTTTCGTTTAAATGAAACTTTGCCACTTATGTGATTTTATTTTCAAAAATCCGACATACATGGTTGTCATTAAGAAGTAAAATGTGGTTCAATGAGATTAAAATAATTTTTTGGTAAATAGTAACTTTTAAGTTCTTAATCGCGATTAGTGGTAATTAGTGTAGTTTAAGGTAAAAATAATGATTTAATAATATGAGATGATCTTGACACATGTCCTACCCTCATTGTATGTTTCATGGCCGACCAAGAAAATCCATGGGTCAACTTGGGGACCCCATGGAGCCACTTTGGTTGGGAAATGACATAAATAACTTTTTATTTAATGTTAAAGTAAAAATGACACAAACATGAGATGTTTTACTAAAACAATTTTTACATGGGGTTATACAAGTCAGAGTTTTGATTATAAATAATCATTGGAAAGATAAAAATATTTCCTACATCATAGTATTTTTTTTATAATTTTTATTCATTAAATAAATTAAATTATTTATGACATCATGATGATGCATCGATGACCTCATTATTTAACGATTTAAATAAAATGGAAAGATAATGTAATATCTAAGACCTACACATGTCCAAAACCTATTGGATGAGTGGATTTAGAACCCTTATCACCTTATCCTCGAATTATATCAATGTGGGACCTCTTAAATCCGAATACCATTTTAAAATAAAGTGACTTTTCTTTACTTTCCAAGAGTGCCCCTCCTCTCCTCTTATAAAAGGCCCCCACCTATACCTCCTTACCCACACTTCCAAAGACTTTGTATCGGCCAAACCCTACTAATTTTGTCTCTCCACTTCCCTCTATTACTCCTTTAAGCCTCACTTTGGGCAGAAGTCTTCCCAAGGAAGCCTTTGAGCTCAAACCAAAGGGAGTTACCCGATTTTAAGGTAATGTCTTCACTTGAGTCCTTTTGTTTTATTTTGCTTCTCCAACCCCCTAAACTATTTTTATTCATTTATTTTGTAACAAATCCAGTATCTTCAATATACTATGATGTTTTTATAAGAAGTATTCGATCTACACTTACACACACCTACATCTAATGGTTAAAGGACATACTGTTTCCGTGGATGGTGAATTTATGCCTCCCGAAACGATGATTGTTCAACATTATTTTAACACCTTCAAAGGTGGAAATTAAGATGTCACTATATTTATATATGATATATAATATGTTTATGTTTTCCTTAAGCTTCTGTATTTTTCATTTTGGGCATACCTTTATGGTTTCCATTATGGGTAAACACAATATCTTCATTTAAGGAAGTGCGGACTACCGCCCCCTCAAAGTGATTTGATTCGTTAAATACCATATGTGGGACGTATAAAGGATGGAACTATGATATTATATATGATATTATAATGGAATTATAATATACCTTTATATCATTATGATTCAATTTTATAAAATATGAAATAGAAATGAAAGTAGCGTTCATGCGTACGTACGGCTTACCGTCTCCATGAACGGTGCATTTCATTTCTTACCTCTAAATGATTATGTAATATTATAAATGCATGAATGTACTGGATATATATGACATATATGATATCTACATCATGAATACCATTCTGTATATAATGGATACATGAAAAAATTGTAATTATAAAGGGTTTATTTTTTACTCAAGTACCAATGATCGTTAAAACGACCGTTATTAACTTAAATAATTACATAGTGTTCATGATGTGGAAATAACTGATATAAAAGGAATAATGAAATTGAAAAAGGTTCTTAATCAAGTAGAAATTAACTCAAGTTTATTATTTAGGACATTAAAGAACGATCGAGTCAAGTCAGACCCGAGGTATGGGACTTCGTCTCAATCTCCTTTCATTGAGGCATATTTTGTTTTATACACAACCTTCTTTTATACGGTGTATAAAAACCTTTGACTTTTACGTTTATTCAAAAGGAATATTTTTTATACGAAGAGTTTACTAAACAACAAAAGGGAATGTTTTTGTCGTACGTATGCGGCGACAATGACTTCTCCACCGCCGTGACCATTATTTGAGTTTCAGCTTCCTCTACAAGCCATACTTTTTTTAAAGAAAAATAAATACTATGTTTAAATTTTATTTTATTTTGGTATTGAAAATGGTTTTAATAATATTTTTATATCAATGTGTGGTATTGATATCTTGTGAATGAAAGGTGGAAATGTGATGTTTCCTTTATGCATGTTTTATGTGATACGATTATGTTGAGGTTCTTGGGCATTATTATGAAGACGGGTGGTTCCGTGATAGACTAAGGGTGGGTGAGCCCGATATAGCTCTCCAATGCATTGGGTAACGTGAAGGAGTGAAACGTTAAGGTTTCTCCGAAGAGATTTAGGGAATATACTGTGATGGGTATTCCAAACGTAACTAAGAGGGTTACTCCCTATGTAAGAATGTTATGAATGCCTCAAGTTACCTTTATGTCTTATGATTTCTATGATTTATTAATGATTTGATGAGGTATGTTAAAGTGATTATGTTTTATGGGTAAAGTATGATTTCATTCTTATGTATATATGTACCCATGTTTCCTTTCCATATTTTTATATCCCTTACTGAGCTTTTTATGCTCATCCCAAGTTTTTTTGAAATGCTTTTCACAGGTCAAGGGAAAGGTACATGATATGATGATAGTGTCAAGGAAGTGTCAAGAAAGAATCCATGTTTTATTTTAAATATGTTTCCATTGATGGGAATGAAGAATACTATCTTTATGTAACCACTTTGTTTATATGTGGAATGTAATGCAAGTTTTATGATCTAATTCTCTAAAACTCTAAACCCAAAAAGATCCTCAATGTGAAATCTTGTAATAACTCAAGATTAAGTAAGGTTTAAGGATGGGGCCTTATATACATGGCATGGAACTTTTAATGTAATGTAAATTCATATGTACCTATTATTGATTCATTCAATATAACTCCCTTTCCATATCAGGCCAAGGGTAAAAGGATAGAAATTCCATAAATCATTAGTAGTGGAAACACAATAGTCACTCAAGGTGAAATCATATCAAATGTAATAGAAAATAACATGAAAAAAACCCCCATCCATGGTAACTTAGTCATTTCCCATACGTGGGGTGATCATTCCCAAGAAATAAAATTAACCAAGTGCCAAAAAATTCCTAATCTCCCATCTACTTACCCAAAATAGTAAGACAAATAAAATGAAACATCCTCTGATACCACTTTGTAACGTCCCAACCTGACTAACCGTTAACCCAGTATCCAAACCGGTGGGTCACATGGTATTAAGTGTGTCTCCCCATACTCTAGAGGCTGTATAATAGCAATGAGGGTCTTAAGAGATTATAATGGGGAGACTATACCCTCATATCAGAGTTTTATAGTGGTATTATCAGATAATAAACAATAGAAATAGCATAAGCAGTATATAACTAGTTGAAAAAACAACGGAAGACAGATAATACTCATTTTCTAAAAGTGGCCAATGCCAGTTATAAAATATATGAATTCATGTCATGGCATAGATACATATTTGAAATTAGTAAACAAAACAACATGCTTTACAATACAGTACAAATAAAAAAGGACTAAAAAGACCTAAGACAAATCTCCATGAGCATCCTGATATCCATCTTAGTCCTTTGCTCCAACTCTAGGTATGAGCATACAATAACAAGAATGGTCCAAGGTCCTTAGTCCTTTGAACAAGAAAGTTCTACTTAGATATCCTAGTGAAACGGTAGCCTGAGTAGGGTATGAGATATAAATCTCAGTAGGCTGGCACCACTGGTGTCTAGCCCTATCCAGGCAGTGTAATATAAATTGAATAGTGAAAGTATGGAGAATTAAATAAATAGATCTATATAAATAAATAAACACCCATCCAGGTTCCTAAATGACACCTGACGACGATACCGGTTTTGGATCATTGTTGGGATATCAACGTGATCATGACACTAGGTATATATATATATATATATATGTGTGTGTGTGTGTGTGTGTGTGTATAAATGGGGAGATGATCGATAGGACACATGTCCTTATAAGCGTATGTATAACTAGGAAAATTATCAACATGCCACATGTCCCTGTAAGTGTATGTATAACTGGGACAATGCTCAGTAGGCCACATATCCCTATATGTGTATATATAGCTGGAACGACACTCAATAGGCCACACATCCCTATAAGTGTATATAACTGAGAAAACACTCAATAGGCCACATGTCCCTATAAGATTATATATCTAGGACAATGATCAATAGGCTACATGTCCCTATAAGTGTATATAGCTAGGATAATTCTCAATAGGCCACATGTACCTATAAGCGTATGTATCTAGGATGATGATCAATAGGCCACACATCCCTATAAGTGTATATATAGCTGGGATGGAACTCAATAGGGCACACATCCCTATAAGTGTATATATAGCTGGGATGATTCTCAATAGGCCAAACATCCCTATAAGTGTATATAGCTGTTCATTAACTGGCCTCAATATGTGCTCACTTGTATACAATTCATTATATAATTCATAACACACTACCTCTCATGCATTTCTAATATCCATACCATATTTCACATAACTAGGCTCATTGACATTTATACTTAAGGAAAACCATCTTAAGTATTTAAATTAAACAAAAAACAAGGGATTAGTAACCTTAAAAACATACCATGAGGCAAGACCTTCTCAATTATTTTTTTAGCCATATTCAATTCAATTTCAAGGAAGCCATTACATTTAAACCCTTTAACACAAGGCCTGTATCTACATGGGAAAAAGAAACCTAAAGGGGCCATGCAACCTAACATTCCATTTAACCATTATACTCTCAAGCATATAAAAACATCATGGAATTAAGTTAATTAATCAAAAGATCTATAACTACATTTTTATCTTGAAGGAAGTGCACCTCGATTAAAGGGTTTTATTACAAACACATTTCTTTGTTATTAAATAGCTTATTTATCCCTTTTTGTCCTTTAATTGACTTTATAAAATAAATCAATCTAAAATGAATTATCATACTTGGAAAACATTAATTAAGAATGGAATTAATTAATTAAGGTTTTCATAAATTAAAAGGGCAAGGAAAGGGATCCTACCTCACAGTGGAACCAAGCCATCCACTTCAGCTCTTAGCACTTTCTAACTAAAGGCTGCTACTCCCCCACTAAGCATACACACTTTCATATACATGCAAGTACACCTAGCCCTTATGCACACACCTTCATGGCCATGGGCATGTACAAGGGGATATTCACATATATACTTTTATGCATATTCCCATCTCCACTCACCCACATATGCATATATATATATATATATATATATCTGTACTTGGGAACACCTATACCCATACATGTATAATTACTGCCATAGGTAATTACACACGTAACAGGGGAAACCAAATACATATATTTACTTACCTATACACCCGTAGGTGAGTCACCCTTGACTTGGTGACTCAAAATAGCATGAAAAAGCCCAACACACTACACAAAAATTAAAAGGAACCTCTAAAACATAAGGAAAATAAAACAGATGGCGCAAAAAACAATAACGGGCATAAAACCTTACCTCGGGTGTCAGTGACAAACCAAATCGAAGCTAAACCAACCAATTCCCTACTAATTAAATACAAGGGAGTCAAAAACACACATAGACCCTAATAAAAGAGGTGCGGAGCCAAACGACAACCAAAAAACTTACCCTAAAACATTGTCGATAGACTGAAACCACCCGAACCGCCTCGCCTTTGGTGGAGGTTGCCGGAACATGCACCAATGAACCCGATAGGCCTTCCATACCAACATAGAACAAGTGAAAACTGAAAATAAAATCACCCCAAAGCCCTAGGGTTTGGCTGATTCTCACAAAGTGATGAAGAGGCCGAAATATGGCTAGAAAGAGGGAGGAGAAATGATATAGGACCATACCTTGAATAATTGGAGAATAAATTAGATGAAATGGTGGATGGAAAACAATCTAAGAGGAGGCCATAGGAGGGGGGGTAGTGCACGATGAAGGGGATACCCCTTGGGGGGGGGGTGCTATGTCGAAATGAGAGGGGAGAGGGAGAGTGTTTTAGTTTTAGGGTTTTAGTTTATTTTAATTAAATTTTAAAATAATAAAATTCCCAAAACTGGGTTTCGTGCATGGTAAAGCCGCATAGTTTGGAAAACTATGCGCCAACCGTGCGATACCCCTCTACTTAAGAGACTCCCCTCGAACAAGTTAGGAACATGGTTTGGAAAATTGTGT
This sequence comes from Viscum album, assembly GCA_963277665.1. Taxonomy (NCBI): domain Eukaryota; kingdom Viridiplantae; phylum Streptophyta; class Magnoliopsida; order Santalales; family Viscaceae; genus Viscum; species Viscum album. The sequence continues at coordinate 2,029,158,603 of OY728127.1, forward strand.
GCATCCCATGTGAAACGCCTCTATACATCTTAAACCAGGTCTCATGGTTACCTACATTATGCCGCACAGTTTGGAAAACCGTGCGTAAACCGTGCACCCTCTATTATCCTTCAAAACTTGATGTATTTCAGGTCCAGTGCTCCCGAGACTTCTCAAGCCACATAGAGAACTTAGAGATCCTTATCTCAATCCCAAAACATTGATTTGAAGTGACCCAACTCTTGGAATTCTGTTTCAAGGCTCAGTTTAAAAAATACCTATTCAGTTGTCTGAAAAGTTCAAAAACCTTTTCATTTTAACCGGATTCAAAATGTGGATCATTAAATTCCATCTCCATATTTATGGATTTTATTTATTTAACTTGTATAGATATCTTTACACAAGTTATCCATATTTCTTCCAAATCCTTCTATAATTTTTATAAATATTCTTCAGGATTGGTAATATCTTCCTATATAATTTTAAAAGAGACACAAAAAAGTAAATATTTATTTATAAAAAAATATATTGAATATCTTTTAGTGTAGTAAATAATTCATTATATAAATTTTTATACATGGGATCACTTTTACTGTTACTTAGTTATTATTATAGATAGTTTTGGAAAGAGTTTTCTATTACCTCTTCTTCATGTAAAAAATATTAACAGATTGAGATATAATTTCTTTCCATCTCCATGGTAGTTGATTCAACCACCTATTATTACCCTTCTATGAAAGAGTTATCTTCATCAGAATTATAGTATGGAGAAATTGGAACTTATTCCTCTTTGTATAAGTGTATTTAATTCTTTATATTTCCCATCTCCTTCTCCCTTCCATTTTTTAATTCTTGTAATAGATAGTATTATGATCAGTAGTTGATAAAATTTATCTATGTTTTCACTCCATGTCAAATTTTGAAGGAGAAACAATAATCTTTTAAAAAAACTTCAAATTTTAAGAGTGTTGAGAATCTAATCAGAGGCATGACCTGATGCTTTGATACAAATTGTTATGATCACTTTGGGATATACTAGCACTGTGTGTGTGTGTGTGTGGGTGGGGGGTGGGGGGTTAATTAGTGTTATATGACTTATTAACAATTTAAAATTTATCCCTTATTTACCTCAATACTTATTTAGTGGATGAATATCTCTCACTAAATACCCTCCTTTAGTTAGAATTCATGTACATAAAGCATGAAGGTAAAGTAATAAGGACACAATGATTTGTTAATGAAGTTCACATTCGATTATTATGACCATGTCCCTTGAATTTCATGGTTATTATCCCATACACAAAAATATCCTTTTATTATAAATAAGAAATCAGACAAGTGCATGTCCTTAGACCTGTAATCCTGGTATCAACCAGGTATAATGAAAGAAAACACTATATACTCTTTTAATAAAATATTTTTATTATAACACCTTGAAGTAGGTCAACAGTAATAGATCATGTCCCTCATAGAAAATACATATATGATATTCTTACTCAGAATGAAGAAATCATAGTGTAATCCATCTTCTTTAGAAAAATCATATACCTACCTCTAATTCAAAACAATCAAGGGATTATTCTTTTCCTTCTTCTTTAGTAATAAATTAAAATATCATTAATAATATAACCAGATCTCTCTTTCTATTAAAAACATAGAATATAAAGGCTATATATAGTGTCAAATTTCTTTCTTTGATACATAGATAATACACACGAATATAGTAACAAGATCTTTCTTAGATATAACAAACCTTAATGCTATTTCATAATCCCTAAAACCTTAATATACATGAATATTATAGTCTATATCTCTCACTTCTTCTTAAAACTAAATAATTTTCCATTGAAGAAAAACCAAGCTCACTATAATTCTTCTAAAATCACAAATAATATTTTTAACACTACTCCGAACAACCACTTCATTCAAGTTCTTCAAAAAACTTCTAGCCGATGGATCTTTTTTCATATAGTGTTCTCTATTTTATATCCATGAAAACATAAATCAAAATACGATTCACATATATTACAGTAGCACTTATTAAATTTTTTTTCTCAAATACAATTTCACATAACCATCTTCATGAAACTTGGTTCAATAAAATTATTCTATGTAATAGATTCTAGAATAATTATACTACTTCACATAATATGCATCGAACAAATACACTATCAACTTTGGAACCAAATCTTCAACACTTCTTCTTCACAAACCATTTTGATCACAATACTCTCCTTATGAAAATGAAGTTCTTTGCATGAATTCACACAATTTTCTTTGCATAAGTCTAGTTATGTGGTTCTATATTTATGAAAATTTATAATATTTCATAGACTTTGATGATATTATTTAAAACATAGAATTGTTCTAAACACAAAGCTCACACAAATGCTTTGATCAAAGTTATGATCTTTTCTTTATTCTTCATATCAATGTTTAACTCTTTCACATAATTTTTATGAGAGAACAAATATTGGACTTGATTTTATTTATTACTTTCTCAGTAATGATTTTACTATAAATTATCATATTCTTGATCCCATGAAAATGAAGAATATATGAATATTTATAGATAAACTATACTACCTCACTTTCTCTACTACGACCTCACACTCTCTACAAGATTCTGGAATACGTGACTAGCATATCATTACTTCATGGCTCTAAAAATTACAACACTACAAGTTCACTAACATAACTCACTTCACCTTTTATGTATAAGCTTCATTGGAAATGTTTTTTTCTCAACATATTCACCGAACTAGCATACTTCTATTCTTTCCCTTATCATCCAATCTCATTTTACGAGCTAATTCTATATCATTCTCTCTATTCTATCATCCTCACTAGTTTATACCTGATTAATATTGTGAGAAACATAAAATAAACTCTATATGTTTATAATCTTACTTGAAATTCACATGACCAATCTTGGTGGATCATTCAAACAGATCATGAAGGTGTTGAATGTGTTTCACTAGACATTATCTATGACATGAGATCATGATGCACTTGAATGGAAGTATACACCACTATCATAGGAATGGAATAACTCAGTGTGTGTTGCATGATATTTATTTTGATCAAACATGGAGATTACATGCTGTTGGAGGGATTGATCTTATGTCACAAGAAGAACCCTATTCCATGGGGTTCAAGGTTGAGGACAACTAAAATGGTGCCATCTTAAACCAACACAGAGCACACTATTTAAAAATTAATAGTTCCCATTTAAAGAACCTACCCACATATAAAAAATAATTGGGAATCCACTTTTTTATTACTCCACATATTTCATAGAAGATTATTAAAATCACTCAGCATCGCCCCATTCCAAGTTTCCTTGGTGCTTCCTCACACCATGTTTCCTTTTGCTCCCAAGTTCTTCCCCATTCTCTTTAATCCTATGATGACCTTATGCAAGATTTATGATATTCCAAGACACTCTAGGCTAGCTTTATCCTTGATCCTAGCTAGATATTCAGATTAGCTATCTTGAAGTTGACATATTTTTCAAACTTTGAACCATAATATTAATTTTTCAAAATAATAACTCCATATACAACTCTCTTCAACTAAATGAAAATATAAAGATTATTATATAAAATAATCAATTTTTTATCAATGAAATAATGTATCTTAAGCTATTTCATCAACCAAACTCTCTTTAAACTTCTTCAAACCGTAGTCGATTGTAGTTCCATCACAAATATACACACATGTTATACACATTAAGATCATCTCACTAATAATCTTATAATGTAAAATTACTTTGGAATAATATCTAATTAGCTCTTATCAATACTGGTATAATTCCAAATAATAAATAAGTATGTAAATATTCCTTTGAATATTTCAATAAGACTTCAACTACTCTAACTCAAATATAATTCTTGAAATATCATTGTCAAGTATGAATAGATTTAAATTCACTCAATGGAATCATAATATTTCCTATACCTAATTCACACTTCCAAGATTCAAGTGAGTCTTCGAGTGTTCTTGTAGTATTCTCAACTTAGCATATAATCACACTTTTACTTGGGAAATATAGATCTATTTACATAAAAATTCTTGAAAACTATAATCAACTTCAAATATTTTACTCTTATTCAAATATCAACAACATAGATATAGAATTAATGTTCATTAAAACTCATTCTTATTGATAAAAAATAAAGAAAAAACACAAAGTGGGTTTAATAGTCTCATATCTATGATCTTTACCAGGAGAAAGCTAGATATGATAGGTGTGATATATTTAAGGAACATTTAACATGAAATCTTAGAGAATGTTCACTAATAGGTCATCATGTACTCAAGATGATTATCTATATTTAGAATTTGAAAATTTTGAGTTTAAAGATACCCAAGGAATTGTGAAATAATCTCATGATTCCCTCAATACCTTAGAGTTTATCTATTTTTTTTGTGAATTATAATATGAAAAATATTGAGAAGTTAGCCTAAAATCTTCTTATATTGATTTAAAAGGCAGATAAGAACATAAGGCATGAAGAAACTATATCCCTTATGGTAAAAAATAATAAGGGAAAGGAAAGAGTCCTTAAAACTACTTCTAAGTCTAAGGCTTATTCGCACCTCCCTAATAATAGGAGGAAGATACAAGGTTGGATAAGGAGTAAGTTGTATAATGTTTTGCATGTGGAAATAAGGTCCACTAGAAGAAGAAATGAACTCCAGTGAAGAAGAAAGAGGAAACTTTAGGAGAATTTTTATCAAATGCAACATTTCTATTTCTATAAGTTAGGTATTAGATATAGCGGGTGGTGATAATATTTGTATCCAAATATAGGAACAAAGTATATTCAAGAAACTTACTAGAGTTGAGGTGGATATTTTTACTTCCAATAGAGATAGACTGGCTACACTGGCTATAAGAGATTACCACTTTACTTTGACAACAATAATGATTATATTTTTGAAGAATTTTTATTATGTGCCTAGTGTTACAAAGAACATTATATCTGTGTTTAGTTTATACATAGATGACTTTGTATTCAATTTTGGGAATAATATCTACTAATTTAATAAAGATAACATATGTTAGGTCATGCCATAACTTAATAATGGTTTTTAGGTTCTAGAATACAAAAACCAAGTATTAAAAATTGATAAAGAATCAAGTTCACATAACTCATATCACACCCAATTGTGGAATCACTGACTTAGATATATAAATAAGAAGTACTTGAAAATGTTATATCAATAATGGTATTTAGATTATCTTAAACTAAAATCACTTGATACATGTTATGTTTGTTTTTAAGGAAAAATTAACAAACCTCTATTTAGTGTAATGGGTGAAAGGAATATAGAGACTTTTGAATTGGTTCATAAAAATATGTATAGACCTTTTCCCATTGAATCTAAAGGTGGATACTCATATTTCTTAACTTTTAACATTGACTTTAGTAGACATGGATGTGTTTACTTAATGAGGTATAAGTCTAAATACTTTGAGTGATTTAAGGAATAAAAGAATAAATTAGAGAAATATATTGGTAAGAAGATAAAGAATATATACTTATACCATGATATAGAGTATCTTAACTAAGAGTTTATTGACTATCTGAAGGAGTTTAGAATTTTATCTAAACTCACTCCTTCTTATACACCATAGTGGAATAGTGTTAGTGAAAGGAGGAACCATACGTTTTTGGACATGGTGAGGTCAATGATGAGTGATACATACCTAGGAACTAATTCCACAAGGCCCTATGGAAGAAGTTTTTCCTAAGACAAAAATTCTATATAGGATCACCATATAGGTTAGAGAAGTAGAGAGATATAATTTTCAAGTTATCAAGGGTAGTGACTAATTATTATTTTATAATGATAAAAATATGTCCTATAAGGAAATAGTAAAAATCTTAGAGGAAATAAGATAGAAATAATCCATGAATTATAATATGAATTCCATGTATAATAACCAAGTTTGGGTTATGTTAAATCCTCCAGTAAATGTAAATCTTATTGGGTGTAGATGGGTATTCAAGAAGAAAATAGACATGGAAGGTAAAGTTAGTATTTATAAAGAATGAATAGTTTCTAAAGGGTTTAACAAACATAAAATAATAAAATATAATGGAATCATTTCACAATTTTCTTTGTTGAAATACATTAGAATTATTCTTTCCATAATAGCTTACCATGATTATGAAATGTATAAAATTTATTTCAAAAAATATTTTCTTAATGAGAAACTTATATAATATTTCTATACAACATAAATAGAAGGGTCTGTTTCACTGAAGGATATTAGTAAGGTATGAAAGTTAAAGAGATCCATTTATTTATTAAATAAATCATCAAGATCATGAAAAATTTGTTTTGATTAATCTATAAGAGATTTTTTTTCATAAAGAATGAATGTGAGCTCTATATCTATAAGAGGTTTAGTGGGGGTGTATTTATGTTCCTAGTAGTATATATAAATTATATATTACTAATGGTAAATAAGATACCAGTCTTATAGTCAGTTAATATGTGGTTGAACAAATTATTCTATATGAAATACTTAGATGAAACATCCTAAATTCCAGGTATTAAGATCATTCATGATAGATCAAAGATTTTTCTTGGACTAAGTCAGGGTACATACATTGATAAGGATTTGAATAGGTTTAGTATGAAATAATATAAGAGAGGATTGTTTCTAGTATCATATGGTTTGCATCTCTCTAAGAAAATGTGTCCCCAAAAACTACAAGAGATAGATAAGATAAGTAAAATACATTATGATTTTATGATAGGTTCTATCATGTATTCTAGAATACATACCAATATTGATATTTCCTATTCCTTGGTCATGGTATAAAGATACCAATAAGACCCAGGTGACCAACATTGGACTACTATAAAGAATATCATAAAATATATGAGGTTTACTAATGATATTTTCCTAGTTTATAGAGGAGATAAGAAACTATTAATCAAATTATATACATATTATAATTTCTAGATAGATCAGAATGATCTAAAATCACAGTTAGGATATATATTCTGCCTTAATGGAGGAGCTTCGAGTTGAAAGAGATCAACGAAACGAGTGGTAAAAAACTCTATACTAGATTCCAAGTATGTTTGGACTATTTATGTAGATAATGATGTATTTTGAATATATAAATTCATCCATAATATTTTATAGTTCCTAACAGTAAATAGGTTGTCACATTTTATTGTGATAATAATATAGTGTTGGATCTTACTAAGAAGACAAGACCACATCAATGGATAAATAATATACTTTGGAAGTAGAAAATATGAATGGATTTTTATTAAATAGGTGAGGTCACAATAATATGAGTTCCTATGAAGGATAATGTGGTGGACCTGGTGACTACAGATTTATCCTAACAAAAGCATGAATATAATGTGAGAGATAGAAGACTCAAAGTCATTAATAGTTGGCTATAGTGTAAGTGCGAGTCTGTTAGAGTTGGTGTCCTAGAACCAACTACTTTTTACTTTTTTTTAATTATATATTTTAGGACTTGAATATTCAAAATATCTTATCACATGATGTTTTTTATTCTATATAACATTAATGTGATAACTTCTTAGAGTATTTGTTTCATTGAAAGGTCATAATAGTTCCCCACCATGATAAGAACCTCAAAATGATATTAAAATATTCTTAAATATACATTATATTACTAGATGAAATTTATTTGATGTGATATAGATAATGTATAGATATAAAGTGTAGAAGGATTATAAGAAATTGATATTTCTTCTTATGAATTTCACAATTGGTAATCTCTAAGAGAGGAGGTTATGACATAATGTGTCACTAGATATTTCTATATGGGGATTTGTGTATTGGTACTTAGACTTGAAATTATCATTAATATATATAATTAATTACATACTTTGATGTATTGATGAAAACTATGATAATATATGATCATGGAGTGGTGGGATACATTAGGTGCGTCATAAGTGATATGAAATTAATGAATATGCCAAGAAAGGGTTTATAACTTCTATTTTAATGGATGCATATATTTTTGGGCCTTTGATTGAAATGGAATTGTTTGATTAATTTCATGTCCATGGTTGTTTATTAATGAGTTCATTTCAGTAATTCAAAGAAATATATATCAAGAATATAGGTTAATAACAAAAATAATGAAAATTTCTTGATGTGATATCAAGACAAAAGGATTATATTACTCAGTGAGCATCCATGAGTGGTTATTATCATTGAGTTATGAATTTATTTATCTATGGGTGCCTTAACATGTTTCTAGATGTTGATCTTGGAATTTAGTCCAGTTCACCTAAGGATACTAAGATATAGGACTGGAGGGCCATACACTAAGTGTATCTGGAACCTCAATTAAATTATATTTAATTTTAATATTAGAATAAATATTATTCTCATGTTTAAAGAATAATAATTATTTTAGTTATGTTTATCATATAAATTCAATAAACATTTATTTGAAAGAATAAATATGTGAGTTAAACACTAAATAAATATTTATTCACCAGTTAGTGAATATAATATTTAATTATATATTAAATCAATAATACATTGAAATTTTTTATTTAAATAAGTAGTTATTATTAAAGGTTCAAAAATGTTAAGGTGGAATAGATTGCTGAGTTAAGGGTTGGAAATAAATGATATATTTTTATTTAATATAATTTAAATAAATATTAACTAATTTATTTAACAAATGATATTTAAATATCCATAAGTTAGTAAAATTTAAGATAATAATAATAATAATATTATTATTTTTTAACATGGGGTTTACTAATAATTAATAAATTATTTTAGGGCCTTTGTGTAATAATTAACTCTCTAAACTAAGTATATAAATTATCTTATTTTATTTCTAGGGTTCAAGATTACTGTGCACAACATAATATCCATAGAGAATTCCCTCAATACCTAGAGAGAAAATATCAATAACACTCTGAAGATTGGAGATAAATGATTCTCCCCTCCCTATCAAGATTGAGATAACTAGATAGATTTCTTTAAGACTCAAATAGATTCTTTTTATGATCAAATACAAATGACACAGGTCATTAACTTCTTCCATTCCAGCACCTGGAGTTCCTATAGTGTTATTCCAAGGTTCATGGAGCACATGTGGATACTGCTATAGATATTATTCTTTGGATCCTCTATAACAAGGATGATATGATAAGAAAGGTCAACTAGTTTGACAAAGAAGAAAGAATTTAAAGCAATGGTAATTATTTTATATAAAAATTAATTATAAAAATATGTGAAAATATCCTCTCTTTGAATCTTATAGGTCTTCATTCATCAAGTTCTAAAAATATAATCTGAAAAAACCAATGACATAAATTGTTGGGAATGTTCCCAACCACTTTCGCTGCCCCCATAACCTTCACTTTAGTACCTAAGTAGACCTCATGATCATAGGTTTAGGTATAAAAGAGTCTTAATATTACATGATTTTACTAGATTATCTTGATGAGGATTTAGAGGCTAAGATGTGATGAGTCTTGAAGATCATATTAGATTATCCCTATATTGTGAAAGTGGGTTCTCAAGACCAAACTTAAGCAGTACATTTAAATTAACATATCATATATACAGATAGTTATTCATGATTTATTTTTACTATAATAATGTTGATACTTCTACATACACTATTTACATGGTAATTTCCTTAGATTATTTTCTATATAAAAAGGTTATATTAGTCCCCAAATATAATAAGGATATCAAGATATTATGACTGTAATCTTAAAAAAAAATGTTATATGGTCTAGATACATTACACTAATCGGACACATATGATGTCTTACTATCAGGTGCTAAGGAATCATAATCATTGAGATTTTTTTTTCAGGAATTTCACACTTAGTGATCTAAAGTAGAGGATATAATGAGGACTTTCCCACAAAAAATAACACTACATGTATCATGTGTTATTGGTTTTTTCTATTTATAAGCATGTATATTGGTATCTTGACTTGATATCATTATCAATGTGTAATATTTAACAACATATTTTAGTGAAATATGAAAACCATTATATTTATGTTGTGGTGAGGTAGCTTGCATTGGGTACATCATCAGTGGTATGACATCGATTGAATGTTCAAGGAATGGTTTTACAATTTCAAAATAAATTATATTTTGGTCCTAGTTAACTAAGATGATAATACCTTTACTAAATCCATTTCCATGGTAGAATATGGTAATACCATCCAGTATGGTCATGAAATAATAAAGCATGTGATGATGACGACACAAAGTGTACATCCCACTTTATGAGATATCATGAGATAAAGAGATTATATTATATTAGATGTGTTTATATTTTTCAGTTGTAGCTATGACTTATCCTTATCTCCTTAGGGGACATGATGCATTTCTAGATACTGTAACAACCTAAAATTCTAGACTTTTTAAAACTAATGTTATGTTTGATAACTTGAGTTACACACTACACATAATGATAAAAAACTACAACACATCAAGATAAAATTATTAATAAATTTATAAAAAAGACTAAGATGGTAAACTATTAAATATTTTAAAGGTAAATAATTAATATGTGTTAATATTTATTTTTTTATAAAATCCATTTTCTTTCTATTTTGTATTTTCTTTTAATAGATAAATTTATAAATTTTATAATTTATAATTTATAATATAAAATTCATTTTTTAATTCCTCACATCAAAATTTACTTAGTATAATTTTTTTATTTTTTTTGAAAAGGTTGATTTTGAGTTGAAAAATACACTTTTTGTGAAAATTATAATTTTAATGATTTTATCATTATATCAGATTATCCTAGAATATTTTAAAAACTTTTAGGAAATAAAATATTTATTTAAGAAACAAAATTATTCATTTTAAAATATTATTTGAACTTATTATCCTATTTACAATATTTTTAAATCTAAATTAAAATTCTACTTTAATAATAAAAAATATTTTTGGTCTTTTCCTATAATTAAGTGTTTAGATAGTAAAATTCTGTTATATATTTCTTTTAAAAACTCCTAAATTTTATATATTTTATAATAAATTAATTTATTTCATTAGAATAATTATCCAAGATAATTTTATCTTATATATAAATTTTAGGCTTTAAAATATTTTTTCAAAACTATTTTTACATGCATGATTAAATATATTTATTTTAAAAATATCTTTTCACACCATTATATATTTTATGTGTTAAATTATTTTTAAACTTGAAATCATAAGGTTAAAATTTGATAAAACTATCCAATTTTATTTTTTTTCATTATTGTTAATTACTAAGTTTAAAAATTAATTACCAAGGTCAATTTTAATTTGGGTAAAAGTTTAAAAGTAAAAAAATATTTAAATCACTCTTATATTTTCTCAAAATGAATGGATGAGTTTATTTTTGACTTTAGATTTTACCAAACCCCATATTTTTTCACTTTTTCCCTATTAAACCTGGAATAGTCTCATTAAATTATTAAAAAATGATGTGTGTTTCCAAAATTTTCCATTTATTCTCTTATAAAAGGATACCACTCCCACTATTTCAAAGTTACACTTCACCTTTGAATCTCTCCTTGAAAAACTACCTTTTTTATCCTAACATAAAAACATACCAACTATATATGATTTTGGTCTCCTTTATTTTTCTTAATTCCTTCACTTCCAAGGAATTTTCTAAGATACAAATCATGATTCTAATGAGGTTAAAGAACATTCAGCTAAGTGATAGTAATGGTAAGGGGTTTTCATAACTTATTTTCCTTTATTTGAGTTATAATGGTTATTATTGAACCCCATTATTCTAATTTTAATTATTTTTTCCTATTATTTTATAAAATTTTATTTCCACTTTAATTTATATGGATTTACAGTTTATTCCCATGAATTCCTTTCCAAAGGATCATTACTTCAAATATTGTATTATTCGTAAGGGTTTGTTTGTCTCAAATTTGAATCCCTTGAGTCATGTTTAATCTATATACAATGTTTTATTTTTAATGATGTAAATACTACCCTATTGTAATTTTTTGTCATGATTCTCTTATATTTCGTGATACTCATTGTTATTTTTAAGGGTATACCTCTCATGGGGTTTTGGTTCAAATGTTACAAAGGATATAAGGGGTTTTTGTGACTCAAATCCTTCCCTTGGGTTATAATCAATTCTATTTGTCTAAAAACTTTTCCAGAATGACTGTATCTAACCTATGATAATGTAATGTTGTTTTTACAGCTTCTATTTTAAGGAAATCATGTTTCACACCAAAGTCTTCTTCCTTGACGAATCTATTATTTTTTATAAATGAAATTTTATTGAGAATAATTTGTCTCTTTTAATGGATTTTCCTCCATATACACGTTTTTACTTCCCTCTAATTTTCTCCTTTCCCTAGTGGATAATAAAATTGTTTTTATCCCCTATGACCCTTATATTCCACTTTATTTTTAAACTATGGTTTCAATATCTTTTTAATGATGTGGGGTTTTTAATAAAGTAATTTTCAAATATTTCAGAGTATTTTCATTTCAATGATCATATATTATTACCTTATACATCATATTTTAACATATTATTTATTTCTTTTTAGAGTCTATTTTTTGGATTTTTTTTCAAATAAATGTTTTAATATGTTTTCACTAATTTTTATTTTTTTTGGAATGTGTCTCAAAAATCATATATTTTTAAGATGACATTAAGAAATGTTTTTCAGAAAAATATTTTTTGTGAATTATCTTTAATTTTTAAAATATTTTTATCCAATACATTAATTGTTTATAAATCACCTAATATATACTCTTTTGGGGGTGATCATGATTTTTTCATCAAATGATCTTGTTTTTTTATGTGATACTATTTGGAAAATTTATAAAACCCATTTTTCTTCCCATGGGTTATTTATGATAAGATTAATGGTTTTATTTTAAGTGGAAATCATTTGTATGAATGATTATGGGGGGGGTCCTATATTTACCTCCAATTCATTGGTTATGGTTTTATATCTCATGAGATGATGATTCATGTACATACTTGGATTTGTTCACAAAACTAAAGGGTGGAAATACTTGGATTTTTTTCAAAATTAATGGGTGTACATACTTGGGTTTGTTAACAATGTTTTACTATACTTATATTTGTGCCGCTACTTCCCTAAAATGTGCTTTATTTTCAAACTATGCTAAATGTTTGTGATATTCCATGTTCTAAATATATACTGATTTCTTATATATTGATTTCATGTTCATTATATATTTCTAATTCATGTTTTTGATAACCTTTATTTGGAATTATGTTCCTATGCCACGATCCTCAATTATCAATCATGTTTTTTTATCACTTATGATCCCATGATATTTTTATCTTATGTTACTCCCTTACTCATATTTCCCTCATATTTAATATATAATCATCATGGATAATAGAAATGTTTCTCTTACCGATAATTCTAGGTCAACCCATCTTATGTTTCCATTCCCCTTGTTATGAAGAAGATTATGTCATATGAGATGTCTAGAATATGGTATAAATGAGAATTATTATATTTAAATGTTCATAATTGTTTTAAAATAATATGTTTATATATCTAGTCTCTAAGACACTAAACGTTTTAGTCCTTGGTTTGTGTGTCTGTGTGTGGAATGTAATAATTAAACCAATAAATCAATGTATTATTTATGTATGTTTATCTTGGGTAACTATAGATAATTATCTTAGTCTGTGGTTATGAATCATTTCTATTAATATTAGGGCCTATAGGGTCACAAACAATGTGTATCCATAAGTTTCAACTTTTTAGATTAATAAGATCTTCAGAAGAAGTGGGACCCATATGTGGGGGTTGGTGAACATTTGAGTGTGAATGATCACAAGTTAATTAATTCAATTAAATTAATCAAGCTTTTCATAATAGTAATTGAATTTATTTTTCAATGTATTCATGAATTATTTAATTTAAAATAATTAGGCATAATAAAATTATTTTTCAAATGAATATTATTTATTTGAGGGTCGTTAAACAAACATGGTAGGGAAGATTGAAGTTAATGGTGTGTGTTTAATCACATATAATTATTTTAATGTTACAAGTATGTGATTAAATTTTACAATGGTAATAAAAATTTATGTGATTCGTTTATGCCATTTTATGGTTAAATATTTATGGTTTAGTTTCTTAAAAATATTAAGTGAGAATTTAGAAAATAAAATCCATTATATATATAATGTTAACCTATTTTTAAAGGGTTAGTATTCATGGTTCAAATTTCTACCCCCCTTTATCATCCCAAGATCTATATGAAGGTCTTGAGAGACAAACTCAAGTTGAGATCAATATTTCATTGATCTGAGTTTTCAGATCGGACACGTGATCTTTCAATGATCAAAGGTACATTGTAAAGTGATTTAATTTATCATGATAGCCCCTGATAATTGAAGAATTATGAACTAGGATATGTGATGAATGTTTGAATGATATTGAGGATTCCTCACTTTGTGCCTTCAATCCACGACACATCAATAATGGGAAGATGAAATTAGCGTTGAAAATAGAACAATGTATCATTTACAGTTTCATTTGATTTTTTTGATTCATGATTAAATTAAATTCCATCTGATACATGAGAGAATTCAGGAATTTGTATATATAATTAGATTTTACAACACTAATATAGTATTTTTTTAAAAATATTCATATTTCACACTTCTTTAGCACCTGGGTTCCTACAATCTGTATTCATTTTTGGATTTATTTTTTATATGTGATCATCCCAGTGGGTAATCAATCATGATGTATGTTTGTATGAAAACATTATATTTGTTGTAACATAATTATTTTTTATTTTGTTATGCATAATCTTATTATTATTACATAGTTTGTTTAGTTATTTACATTTTTTAATCTAACATGATGGTATAGTATCTCAATGATAACATATTAGACCATCTCTAATAGTCAGCAAAATTTGTGGTATGGGGAGGCATGCCTGAGGTCTTATGACTCTCTAATCAGGATGCTGGAAAGTGGAATTAGGACATGAATTTGCAAAATTATTTTAGAGTGACTTTTTCTTATCTTATTATTTTGGGTATAATATCCAATCAAGAGGGACATGTCAAATCTTGTGATGGAACTCAGTCTAGTGCTATGCAAAAACCTTTTTCAAGGGTAATTCCAAGTTACCAAGGATATGGGATTGATGTTACTAGTTATCGCTGTTACAATTGATATATTTATTCAAGTATGATGTGTGTATTTTAGGTTATTCTTTATGGTTTTTTCTCATAGACCATAGTGGAAAGAGGCATGTGTACATTTATCAAATTCGGCATATAGGATTCACATTACATTCATGTGATGGATGGTATTGATTTCACTAATGAAAAAGGGTTTGACATTTTAAAGGGCCAATAATAACTTATATGGTATTTTTATATATAACTTATTGGTTATATTCTACTAAACTCGACCCCAAAATTTTATTTTGATGAAAATTCACGTGGATCCCATCATGTGATATTCTATGACGATGGATATATAGTCCCTCTATGCAAGAGATGTATAATAACTCATGGTGGGTTGGTATAGGTATTGGATTCCTTAGTGATGGACCCCTTGTGGGTGATTGTGATATTGTTTTGGTTAATTAAAGTGTCAAAAACAACCTATATAATGTTTTATAATATATATTCTTAGTGGAATTATACTTAATTGAACCATATGACTATGGTTATACTTGATTATAATCATTATAGGATGATTTTTTTTATATTTATATAGATGTGACCCAATCCTTTAGGGGGTATTTTGGTATCTGGTTTCATAGTGATGATAAGTGCCTGATTGTGGGAAGTTGATTCAACATGTGATGCCTAATTAGTATGTGTGGGAACCTATCATGACTCATCCCCTAGGGCCCGTGCCGTGACTACCCCAATCCCGCCTTCTATATGCCAGGGGATAGCGACTAGCACTGAAAAGGAATATCCCTAAAACCAGGAAGGCATTGCCTTTATATCCTGTAAACTCACACAACCAAGAACACAACAAGATACGAGCACAAAGTAAATTGTATAGTAAAAAGAGTGTGTACAGTAAGTAAAGGGGCTAGAATACAACCCCAACTAGAAAGTACAAGTAAAACTGAAAACAACTCCTATGAACACCCACCATGGATCCTACCAGAAGGGTAGGTACAACTCTCGAACGGTCGTCTCTGCAGATCGTCTTATCTAATTCCCACCTCCGAGCAGCCTCCAGTCCTGGTACCCTTGACCTCAATCAGTGTTGTCCATCATCTTTACAAGACACAACAAGGTGTGGGGGTAGCCTGTGCAGAGGTGAGTATAAAGATACTGAGTAGGGACCCTGAGACCCCCTAAGGTCTCTCAAAATCCACAAAGGATAAACCAAAAAGCACGAAAACAACATTCAACCCTACTTAGGTATATGCCCATACATATACCTAAGTTTTCAAGTATACCCATCATGTTCATGAGGAAAACAAGGCCCAATTCTATAACTAAAAGCACAAATATTCCATGGAGGAATGAATACCACAAAGGTAACACCACAAAGGTAAGCACCATAAAGGTAACACTACATAGAAGAATACCACATAGGTATATCCACAAAGGTAAGTACCCCAAAGGTAACACCATACAGAAGATTACCACAAAGGTATCACCACACATAATATTAACAAAAAGGTATCACCACACTAAAGTGTACCGTAAGGGTAAATACTCATCTCACACCAGGTATAACTTAAGTACAGAAGTATAGATGATTAGCTATATTTCTAGATCATATTACTTCGCCGAGAAGCTCTGCTGTTGACCGACACAGGATCGAAGATGACTCACACAGGATCTGAGGATGACCCACACAGGATCTAGAGATGACCCAAACAAGATCAGTATGTGCTAACCCACACAGAATTACTGAGCGCTGACCCACACAGGATCTGAAGATGACCCACACATGATCTAGAGATTCTTTAAGTACAGCCAGCCATAGGGTTCCTGCAGTAAGCATGCTTGATTTTGGGAGGTTCCTCTCCTCAATCCATCAAAAGATACTTTAACTACCACAGAGTCCCATGAAGAAGTACCACGAAGGTCCATCACATCAATAGGGTCCCAAAACGACTGACAATGTGTCAATTGGACGCCCGATCTGAAAGTTATTAGCGTTTCCGTAATAAGGGCCCGATTGGATTCAGGTTCGATCTAACCTGACCATACTCCAACTTTATCCAAAACTCAAGTGGAGTATACCTAAAGGACCGTCTCAATATAAGGATCCCGATTCCACAAATGGTTCATCAAATGAACACCTGGTTATCAAGATATGGCCAAAAAGGCGTATTTGGGTCTAGATGGGCCCGGGTCCGGGCCAACCCGGTCGGACCGACCCGACTCGACCCGGTTCGGGTCCACCCGACCCGGTCCGGGCCCAGCCTGATTAGCCTGAACCATGGAGGGCCCGACCTGTTGGACCATGGTTCGGCCAGACACACGAAGGGGGTGGCCCGACCAAGCCCACTTGGTGCGGCCTGACCCGTGCTGGGTGCGGACCGCGATGCAGCCTACGGCCGGGGTGGCCCCTTGTGGTGGGGTCCACCCTATCCTCCACTCGAAAGGGAAGGATCTTCCACCAAGTCACCCGAATGGCCCATTGGACATTTGGTTTTGGCCAACCAGTTGGCGCCACATGGCACCATCGGCTGGAACGTGGGACCCGCTGGAGGGGTCCCTCTCGGCATGACACGGCCGGCTAAAATGGCCGGCCCTCCTTCAAACTGTGCATACACACTCCACTACTCCACCATGGCCGGTCGGATTCTGGCCACCCTCCACCCTCTTCTATGGCCAAGCGGCCGTGGTCTCTAGCTCTGGTGGCGCGGACGCACACCGCCGCTTCTCCACGTGGCCGACCGGCATCCCGACCGAAACCCTGCTCTGCCGGGACTGATGGGCCATGACCTTATACTCAACTGGCGGTACGGACGCATGCCTCCCTACCTCCATGTGGCCGGCTGGCATTCCTACTACTGACTTCCCACCACCGTGGCCGACGGGCCACGACCTCCCTCGTTACCGGCGGCGATGACGCACTGCCTCAGTTCCATGCAGCTAGCCGGGTGTCGGCCGCCACCTTTCTCCGCCCTGGCCAACGGGCTGCGGTCTCCTTCGGTGGCATGGTTGTGCTGCCTCTGTCATCACGTCCCATGGAGAACACATCCAAATTAAAGATGCGGAGGGATCTGTCCATGTTTGTTTAGTCCGCACCCTCCGCGTTAGGCCGATAACATGAGGCTTCGAGGAGAAAGTTTCAACATAAAACCATGAAGAAAAACATAAACACACCCCTAACTAGATCTTCCTTTAGAGGTTTCATTAAGAGGAAGATGATGATGGTGACGTTGGCATTTTTTTGAACGTACATTCGTTCGTCATTGGAGATGTTCTTCGTTGGAGGAGGTTCTCCCACCAAGTTCTCCTCTCCACCAAAAGTTCTCCTTTGCCAATGTTTCCCACAACCTCAAGAAATGTGAGGTGCCAAATTATTTAATTACCAGATCAATTAATTGTTGGCTCATTAATTGGGATAATTCCAAGGGTTTCCTCACATTAAAGGGGAGCTTAGGTGGTCCTCACCACCAAATATTCAAAATTGTGGTTTCAAGAAAAATAAAATAAAAGTTATTTTTTTCAATTATCCCATGAAAATAAAAAAAACTAACTTCCACCCTCGACCTACTGTAGTTGAGGTGAAGGTATACTTAAGAGAATATCAGCACTGCGAGTTCAAAAGTGTCCTCAGATTTTAGTTCTGAACACCAGTTCTAAAGTTACAAAATTCCGCTCACGTGTTTACTAAACGTAACTGAAAAAAAGTTCAGAAATTCATTCTGGGAACAATGAGCCTCGGAATCAGGCACCGTCAATTTTCCAAGACTCATAATAATTCCATATAATAAAAAAAATTACATGAAAAAATCAAGGTCTTTACATTCTATCCACCTCAAGGATTTTCATCCATGACAGCCATAACACAAACTAGGGAAACAAGTGGGGGTACTGAGCACGAATTTGAGCCTCCCGCTCTAATGTGATCTCCTGTAGGTTCCCATGCCACCAATGTACAAGCACCAGAGGTATCGATCACCCATTAAAGACTCTCTCCTATCGATCCTCAATCTCTACTGAAACCTCGGAAAACATTTCCCCATCATCGATGTCCAGTTCGCCCCAATCAATGATGTGCGAAGGATCATGAACATACCTTATCAACTAAGATACGTGGAAAACGTCGTGCACCCAGTGCAACTAAGGGGGAAGATTTAAGTGGCATGCCACCTCACCAACTCTTCTGAGGACCTGAAAGGGTTCGATAAACCTTGGAGATAACCTATCACCCCAACCAAATCTCCGAAAACCTCGTCGAGGTGAGACCCATAGAAAGACATGGTCACCATCCTCGAACTCCAGTGGTCTCCATCTCCTATCAGCATAAGACTTCTTCCTGCTCTGTGTAGTCTTCATCCACTCCTAGATGATCTATACCTTCTCTATGGTAGCCCGTACCATCTTTGGTCCCATGAGTATTGAATCCCCCGGGTCAGTCAAGCATAGAGGTGGTTTTCAAGGTTGACCATACAATACCTCGAATGGTGCCATACTAATAGTGGAGTGATAACTATTGTTGTATGCAAACTCCACAAAAGGCAAGTGATCCTCCCAGCTATGGCCGAAATCAAGGACGCAAGCACGCAACATGTCCTCGAGGGTCTGAATGGTCCACTCTATTTGACCATCCGTCTGAGGATGGATGACGGTGCTCAACCGAAGCTGTGTCCCAAATGCCTCCTGTAACCCCTTCCATAGCCAGGAAGTAAAACATGCATCACAATCAGAGAAAATCATAGATGGAACCCCATAAATCCGCACAATCTCTTGCACGTAGAGGTATCCCAAGCCCTCTACTAAACCCCTCTCTCTGATAGGTAGGAAGTGGGCCGACTTAGTGAGTCGGTAAACAATCACCCAGATAGAATCATGTCCCCTGGACGTGCATGGAAGTCATGTCACAAAGTCTATAGAAATTCCATCCCACTTCCACTTTGGAACCTCTAGTGGATGAACTAAGCCTGTTGAAACCTGATGCTATGCCTTCACTTGATGAAAAGTGAGGCACCATGAGATAAACTTTGCTACTACTTTCTTCATTCCCAGCCACCAGTACTGACACCGAAGGTCCTGGTACATCTTCGCCACTCCTGGATGTACCTCTAGAGGGGATGTATGGAACTCCCTCAACACTTCCTCCCATAGTGACACCGGTACCATAGTACGTCCTCTGATGAGGATGATGTGCTCCCAACCTTCAGAAAATCCATCTGGTTCCTGTCCTGTGGATATCTGAGCATGTTGATCCTCATAGTCAGTGTCTCCAAGATGAGCCTCCCGGACTCGCTGATGGAGTGGGGAAGTGACTGTCAGAGACTGAAGATAAGATGTTCCATCTCGATCCACGTAGGATATCCGTAAAGTGGCTAAATGTTCCATCACCTCACTCAGCAACTGTATACCAGATCTCCTGTTGAGTGCATCTGCCACTACGTTCCCCTTCCTAAGAGTATAAACTATCTCGAAGTCACAGTCTTGGAGGAACTCCATCCAACACCACTATCTTAGGTTTATGTCCTTATGAGAGAAGATATACCTGAGACTCTTGCGATCATAGTAGACTGTAAAACATTCTACCATCAAGTAATGTTTCCAAATATTCAAGGCGAATAACACTGCTGCTAACTCCAGGTCATGGGTAGTGTAGTTCTTCTAATGTTGTCTCAGCTGTTGAGAACCATACGCGATCACATATCGCTCCTATATCAGGACACATCCAAGCTCAGTCCCTGATGTAACGTCTCGGGCCCGGGTGCCACTCAACGGGTGCCCGGACCTAGTTGGTCACACAACCTCAAGCACATTTCCACAAATTCCAGAGGCTGCTGACTAGCAGCGAGGGCCCAGGTCTGATAGTGGGGAAACTGTGCCCTCATTTGTCAAAGTGTAGCACAGCGGAATAAAATAAATAACATACAACAAAAGTGGAAGCAATAAACCATACACATTTAAAATAAACAACTGCAGTAAAAGATAACCAACAGTTATATAGATAATGATTCAACATGTCTCAAGTTCTAAGAAAACAGCCAGAACACATTACACAACAATATGGTACAATACAATACAGAGTACAGAGTATAGTAAAGCAAAACAAAATAGCCCGCAGCATCGCGAGTCTAAGATCAGTCCCATGCTCCCCTACTCCTCAGCAACAAATAAAGTACCTGTATAGGAACCCTTTACCTTATCCACACCTATAGAAACATAATCTGTTTGGGCCGAAGACATGACCCAAACATGGTGTGAGAAATAAATCCCAGTAGGCACCCACCAAAGGCCCGTGCCCAACTGTGTGAAAATATGCAACAACAATGTGCAATAATAAATGCAATAAACTAAGCAGTACTCTAAAGTAACTAAATTTACCATTTATATTGCCATTATTAGTCTTCATTTTATCCATTTAATATTAGACATCACCTCAGTGAATGATCTAAGTAGACAGTCAGTGTCCGCAGACATGTAAAATCTTACCCTCAGGTAATCAGAATCGTAACCAACAGGTAATTTCCAATAGGCATAATAGATATTTTCCTCAGGCGTATGAAGTGTCTCCCTCAAGCACAGAGTCTTTTACCCACATGCATGAAAGAAGTTTCCCTTAGGCTAAAATAACCACTTCCCTCAGGCTAAAGGTAACACTGCCCTTAGGCTAAGTAAAGTACTGCCCTCAGGCTAAGCAAGTAACCGGGCCATGCCCAACATATAAACAAGAAATACACATGCAATTCCTCTCAAGGAAATTCAATAAAAATTATTACAATGGCATACCCTCGGGTATCCTGTCCAAACAGCTAAACAGAGGAACGCACCCCCGGGGTGGTCCTGGATCCAAGCAGTGATCCCAAACAACAATTTATTATCACATTTAATTACCTATGAAATTATAGGTATTCAAAATAGCCAAGGCCTCAGCCACACGACACCCCAACATGGGTTCGTAGCTCAACGGTACACAAAAGCGCACAATAGTTGGAATTTAAACACCAAGCCACCTACCTCAAACACCCTTGAACGGTATACGTGAACGTCTCTTCCAGAAATGCCCAAAGATGATGTATATATAGGGTAGAAGAAAACCCATTCAAATGTAAATAACTTTACCTTGGGAAATAATTGGTAAGAACAACTTAAGGAGAAGGAGAGGCTCACCCGTACGGTTCCAACGAGATCATCAGAGGCAAAAACGGATTCCCGGCGTGCAATCTGGAGCTCCTCGAAGGTTTGGCTCTCTCTCCTAACTCTTCCTCCGGTTCTAAGACAATCCTATGAATAGGTTTGGCTACTGCCCATTTTAAGTGGAAAAAACAAACTACACAGTGTGTACTTCTCAAGTACACGATGTGTACTTTTCATTTAACTATTCCTCTAGCGGCTACCCGACACTGTTCATCAGTCGACATGAGTACACGGTGTGTAATATATGAGTACACGACGTGTAATGATGCTCAGATGTCGGCTACCTCCACCACCTTACTGTATGCCTGTCGACTGACTACACAGTGTGTACATACACACTACACAGCGTGTAGTCGGTTTTCACACCCTTCATCGCCAACATGGCTACACACCTTGTGTACTCATTCCACACGGCCAAAGTACACGACCTGTGGAATAGTACACGGCATGTAGTCCCAAAATTTAGGATTTTCCCCACTTTCCTTATCTTTTCAAAAACACTTAAGGAAAAGAGAAAAGAAGAAACCCGTACCTCAAAAGTAAGAACCAGGTTCTTACAAACTTCCCCCCTTAAAGAAATTCGTCCCCGAATTTACCCTTACAAGGGTGGTGAAGATAATGATCAGAATAACTATGGTCACTAAGCACGTACATCGGTCTCCCACTCCCAAGTTTTTCCCTATACTCGGCCATGCTGCCATAGCACCCATACGAGAGGAATTGACTGGCCTCGGAGAACCTTCGTGCTCCTATCCACGATACGAATCAGATGCTCCTCAAAGGACATATCTGTCTGAAGCTCAACCCCCTCTGGCTGAAAGATGTGAGGCGGGTTTGAATGATAACGGCACAACTGAGATACATGGAAGACGTCATGCAGGGCTCGATACCTCTGTGGTAACTGAAACCGATAGGCAACCAACCCGACTCTCTCTAGAATCTCAAATGACCCCACATACCTCGGTGAAAGTTTACCCTGTCTCCTGATCCGTCTATGTCCCAACCTCGGCGAAACACACAAGAAAACCTGATCCTCGACCACGAACTCCAAGGGTCATCTACGGTGATTAGTATAAGATTTTTGACGATACTGCGCAGTAGCCATCCACTTCTGAATCAACTAGACTTTCTCAGAAGTCTCCTGCACGAGATGTGGTCCCAGTAAAGCTGCCTCACCTGCCTCTAACAAGCACAAGGGTGATCGGCATGGCCTACCATATAAATCCTCGTATGGTTCCATCTCAATAGTTTTTTGAAAACTGTTATTATAGGAAAACTCGACCAGGGGTATATGCTTCTCCCAAGAGCCCCCAAAGTCTAGGATGCATGCACGCAGCATGTACTCAAGCACCTGTATCATACGCTCTAACTGACCATCAGTCTGAGGGTGGTAAGCTGTACTCAGAAGCACCTGTGTACCCAGTGCCCTCTGAAAACTCTACCAGAAAAAAGACATAAAATGGGCGTCCCTATCTGAAATGATAGAACGAGGAACCCCATGAAGACGTATGACCTCTCAAATATACAACTTTCTGATCTCATCAACACCGAAGGTCTCCTTGATCAGAAAAAAGTGAGCTACCTTCATGATTCTGTCCACAACAACCCACATGACATCATTGCCTCGAGGTGACCTCGGAAGCCCAGTCACAAAGTCCATCATGACATCATCCCAATTCCACTCTGGGATGGGTAACTGCTGTAACAGTCCGGATGGCCCTTGATGCTCCGCCTTCACCTGTTGACAGGTGGAACATCTTGCAACAAAACCAACTAATTATCTCTTCATACACGACCACCCGTACTGATGTCTCAAGTCACGGTACATTTTGGTAACTCCGGGATGAACTTCCCAAGCTGAAGCGTGAAACTCCCGCATCAAATTCTCGCATATATCCCCTGGAACCCATACTAGTCCATGGAAACGTAGTACCTCATCATCACCTATTGTCCACCCAGGAGGAGGGTCCTCACTTTCCACCGACTCCCGTAGAACTAGGCCTTCTGAATCAGATAGCTGTCTCATCCTCACTCTATCTAGGAGGGTATAAGTCACAGCTAAAGATGAAAGATAGGTCTGCCCCTGACTATCGTGCACCTCCAAATGCATCTTAGAGAATAAATCCATGAGTTGCCACTCACTACTGGCCTCCTGCACTGCCTGTATCTGAGTCCTCCTGCTTAGTGCATCAGCTACTGCATTACCTTTACCAAGTGTATAGGTAAGCCCAAAGTCGAAGGACTGAAGGTATTCGACCCACCTTCGCTGTCTCAGGTTCAAGTCACACTGAGTAAAGATGTACTTGAGACTTTTGTGATCAGTAAAAACCAAAAAATGCTCTCCCAAGAGATAATGTCTCCAACAACACAATGAATGAACAACTGCAGCCAACTCGAGATCATGCGTTGGGTAATTCCTCTCATGTGGCCTCAACTACTGAGAACCGTACGCAACAACTTGATCACCCTGCATCAACACTGCTCCCAGTCCAATACCTGATGCATCACAGTAAACTATATAGCTCTTCCCTTGCTCTTGAAGTATCAGAATTGGTGCTGACGTCAACCTTCCTTTCATGTCCTGAAAGGCTATCTCACAAGCTTCTGTCCAAACGAACTTCACATCCTTTTTAGTCAAACCCGTCAACTGCGCTGCTAAGCGGGAGAAGTCCTGGATGAAGCGTCTGTAGTAACCAGCTATCCCCAAGAAACTCCGTATCTCAATCATGTTATTAGGCTGCTCCCAGGAAACCACTGCTCTCACCTTCTATGGGTCCATGGAAACTCCTGCCTCTGAGATGATATGACCTAGGAAGTGGATCTGGTCCATCCAAAAGTGGCACTTGGAGAGACTAGCATATAGTTGATGCTCTCTCAGTGTACTCAATACGATCTCAAGATGGGTGGCATGGTTGTGTTGAGTGTGAGAGTACACCAAGATGTCATTCATGAATACTACCACAAAAGAATCCAAATAAGGATGGAACACATGATTCATCAGAGCCATGAAAACTGATGGCACGTTCATGAGTCCAAAAGGCATGACCAAGTACTTTTATAGACCATATCTGCTTCGAAAAGATATAATTGGTATGTCCGATGGTCTCACGCGTAGATGATGATACCCTGATCTCAAGTCAATATTTGAGAACACTCATGCATCTCGAATTTGATCAAAAAGATCATCAATCAAAGGAAAGGGATATCGGTTATTGACTATCAACTAGTTCATCTTCTGATAATCCACACAGAGTCTGAGGGTACCATCCGCCTTCTTCGCAAAAAGGACTGGAGAACCCCATGGATAAGTACTGGTTCAGATAAAACCCTTTTCCTGTAACTCCTCTAACTGCCTCTTGAGCTCCTGCAACTCAGGTGTGGCCATCCTATAAGAAGTAATGGACACTGAAAATACTCCTGGAACAAGCTCAATAGAGAAGTCCACCTCACGCTCCAGAGGTAGACCTAAATAGTCGTCTGGGAAGACATCCCTGAAACAATCCACTACTGGAGAAAAATCCTGATAACAAGTCCCATGATCATCCAGATATAAACTCACAATCTGGGCTGTGAATCCACCTTTCCCACGATGCTCTAGTCCATCTCGACTCGCCTGAACATCCCATTCACCTTTGTATAGAAACTCTCCACCCTCTGGTGATGTGAAACTCACCCTGTGATGATAACAATATACAATGGCTCGAAAGGTAACCAACCAGTCCATCCTAAGAATGACATCATAGCTCATCATCTCTAAGACATAGAGGTCCCATAGAAAGTGACACCCACCAACCTCAAGGGGGCACTCCTTGCACTGACACACTCTAGCCGTTCTAATTCCCAATGGAGTGTCTAGCGTCATAATAGCAGAATAAGAAGAAATAAAGAGCCAAAGGCTCTCCATAACGGGCATAGATATAAAACTATGTGTAGAACCCATATCAAAAAGTGCTGAAGATAAAACAGAAGCTACTAGAATAGTACCTCTGACTGTAGAAGGTCCGGGATCCTGCTCCTGCTGGGTCTGTTGCACTGCATATGCCTGCCCAGTGCTGTGACCCTGCGACATAGCTTGCCGACCCTAAGCTGTCCCGCCCTGTTGCCTCTGAGATCCTGGTGTCTGGATACCACGGCCACAACCACCATCATTTCCTGCATACCCTGACGTATTCCAGTTTCCCGACTGGTAAGAAGCTGCTGGTCCTGCTCCCACATGCGGAGTCTGTACATAACCCCTCTCACTAGCCACTGGTGGAAACGCCCTGCAAAAGCACTGAAGATGACCCATCTTACTGCAATCTCGGAACTCCACTATATCACGTGGACATTGCAGTCTCTTGTGCCCCTATTCACCACACTGGTAGCACATGACCTGACCACCTGAAACATTATTCTGGTTGGTACTACCACTGTGAGAGAAATCCATCTGTATCTTCCTCTTACCGGTAGAAATAGTACTAGAAACTGGTGCCGAACTGCCCTGGCCTGCACCACTAGCTTCCTGAAGGTTCCTCTTAGTAATCAACACCTGGTTCACAATAGCATGTACTGAAGGCAACCTGAAAACATTCACCAGTGCTTGGATGTCATACCGAAGACCATCCTCAAAGCGTCTGGCCCTCAACATCTCATCACCCACTAGAACGGGTGGAAAAAACTGAATCTTGGTGAAACGAGTAGAATAATCCATCACCGACATAGCGCCCTGCTGTAGGTTCATGAACTCTCGAGCTCTATATGCACTCAACGTCTCTAGGAAGAATAATTCATAGAAGGCAATCTAAAAATCTTCCCACGCCATGTATCTATGATGCTCTGTCTGAGTGGTAACTTCCTACCAGCTCTTGGTGGAATCACGCAGCATATAAGTCATGAGCTTGACCCTTCGCCCTGGAGGCATATTAAGATGCTCGAAAATAGTCTTCATATACCCCAGCCAAGACTCTATAGCCTGTGGTCCGCCATCACCTAAAAATGTAGCCAGATGCTGCTGCTGGAATATACGAGTCAGCTCGGCCATAGATGTGGTAGCCAGCGGTGCTCCCTGAAAGGTCTGCATGAACCGTATAAAGATTTCACGGAACTGCGCCTCCGCTCTTGTGTCCAGTATCACGGCTGGTACCGCATATGGCTCTGCTAGAGGATCCACTGGTATCCCATGACCCACTATATCTAGAGTATAATTGTTTCCACTCTCTTGGATAACAACATGTGGTCATCTCGATGGCAAGACTCTACAAGGTCAAGCGCACACCTTAAATCAAAATTATCAAAGACTAAAAAATGAAGGGACCAAAAGGGGAATAGGAGGAAGAATGAATTCAAGATTTGAAAAACAATACTACACATCATGTATAATGACTACATGGAATGTACCTGAATTCTCTTCCCCTGCCTGGGTCCTTCTACACGGCTAAGCCACACAACTCCCATTGAACAAAACTACACAGTGTGTATATAATCTACACGGCGTGTATGGTGTAATTTTCCAACTGCCCGTGTCGTTCGTGACACAACCGACTACTCAACCTGATACTACATAGCGTGTTACACCCGCACACGGCGTGTACACCAACCCATTTTCCCAGCTACATGGCTAATTCCACACGGTCTTTCCTCACACAAGACTACATGGCGTGTCCCAACGGTACATGGCATGTACGAGATGAGCTTCGCCGACCTGTGTTGTTAGTTACATGGTCAGATACATGGCTCACACTACATGGCGTGTTCCATATACACACGGCATGTACATGAAAGGATTACACCGACCAGTGTTGTTAGTTACATGGCCAGATCCCAGGTCAGACTACACGGTGTGTTCCATAGTGGACACGACGTGTATGTCTTAAGGTATCCTCCGTCTGTGTTTGTTAGTTACACGGGTGGACTCCGGGTCATCACTACATGACATTTACATCTGATACACGATGTGTTTCCCCCCAATAATTTCCCTTCCCCGTGTCCCCGCCCACACGGTCCTTGACATGGGAAGCGACTACACGACATGTAATTAGGGTACACAACGTGTACTCAAAAAGTTCTCTTTTCTTCCCGAACAGAAGAACACACGATGTGTGTCCAAGGAACTACACGACGTGTATACTAGGTTGTCCGGATATTAAGCCACTAAAACTACTCCAGAACCCAAAAAATACTGAAAACAACACCTAAGTGCCAAATTCCGACCCGTGAGGGCCCATACTCCCCGCGAATCAAAGTTTGACATCATATATGTGTTAAGACAAGATAAACAATCAATGATTCACCAAATTCCGGTCAATGAGGGCCCATACTCCCCAAAAACCAAAGTTTGGCATCCATTACTCCAAGGCCTCACACAAACATACCCTATCACATAGTAGGTATTTATCAAAGCAGCTATCACAACAACATGCTTTTCTAGCACAACACCTATCACAATAACATGCAATTTATAATGCATCTACATGGAATGGAACTATGCATGGCATGTGATTTCTAGCATGTGCCTAAACGATGCATGAGATGGCATACCCTCATCTCATCGGGTTGCAACTAAATAGAACCCATTGATAACATATAAACAACACAATCCCAAGTGCGTCACCCAATGGTGAAAATCAGATCAACTATAAAGTGAAAAATCCATAAAATTGTAATATGTGGTAAATTGGCTTTTCCCTATACACGAGTTAAAAACTCCCAGGCACAGATTATTACCAACTACCTTTCTGTCCTATCCTTGACTAAGGCTCCAAATAGTAAGTCAAAGAAAAGAACCCCTCTGATACCACTTTTTAACGTCCCAGGACCGAGTGCCACTCAACAGGTGCCCGAACCCAGTTGGTCACACGACCTCAAGTGCATTTCCCCAAATGCCAGAGGCTGCCGACTAGCAGTAAGGGCCCAAGTCTGATAGTGGGGAAACTATGCCCTCATTTTTCAATGTGTAGTGCAGCGGAATAACATAAATAACATACAACAAAATCGGAAGCAATAAACCATACACATTTAAAATAAACAACTATAGTAAAATATAACCAATATTTATATAGATAATGATGCAACATGTCTCAAGTTCTAAGAAAACAGCCAGAACACGTTACAGAACAATACGGTACAATACAATACAGAGTACAGAGTACAACAAAGCAAAACAAAACAGCCAGCAGCATCGTGAGCCTAAGCTCGGTCCCATGCTCCCCTATTCCTCAGCAACAAATCAAGTACCAGTATAGGGACCCTTGCCCTTATCCACACCTTTAGAAACGTAATATGTTTGGGCCGAAGACATGACCCAAACAGGGTGTGAGAAATAAATCCCAGTAGGCACCCACCGAAGGCCCGTGCCAAACTGTGTGAAAATATACAACAACAGTGTGCAGTAATAAATGAAATTAACTAAGAAGTACTCAAAAGTAACTAACTTTACCATTTATATTTCCATTCTTTGTATTCATTTTATCCATTTAATATTAGACATCACCTCGATGAATGCTCTAAGTAGACAGTCAGTGTCCCCAGACATGTAAACTCTTACCCTCAGGTAATCAAAATTGTAACCCACAGGTAATTTCCTACATGCATAACAGATATTGCCCTCAGGCATATGAAGTGTTTCCCTCAGGCACAGAGTCTATTTCCCACAGGCATGAAAGAAGTTGCCCTTAGGCTAAAATAACCACTACCCTCAGGCTAAAGGTAACACTACCCTCAGGATAAGTAAAGTACTTCCCTCAGGCTAAGCAAGTAACTGGGCCATACCTAACATATAAATAAGAAATACACATGAAATTACTCTCAAGGAAATTAAATAAACATTATTACAGTGGCATACCCTCGGGTATCCTGACCAAAATACTAAACAGAGGAATGCACCCTTGGGGTGGTCCTGGATCCAAGCAGTGATCCCAAACAACAATTTATTATCACATTTAATTACCTATGAAATTCTAGGTATTCAAAATAGCCAAGCCCTCAGCCACACGACACCCCAACATGGGTTTGTAGCTCAACGGTACATAAAAACGCACAACAGTTGGAATTTAAACACCAAGCCACCTACCTCAAACACCCCTGAATGGTATACGTGAACGTCGCTTCCAAAAACTCCCAAAGACAACATAGATCTGGGGTAGAATAAAACCTATTCAAATGTAAATAACTTTCCCTCGGGAAATAATTGGTAAGAACTACTTAAGGAGAAGGAGAGGCTCACCCGTACGGTTCCAACGAGATCTACAGAGGTGGAAACAGATTACCGGCGTGTGATCTGGAGCTCCTCGAAGGTTCAGATCTCTCTCCCGACTCCTCCTCTGGTTTTCATCCAATCCTATGAACAAGGTTGGCTACTACCCATTTTAAGTAAAAAAAAACAAACTACATGGCGTGTACTTTTCATTTAACTATTACTATGGCGGCTACCCGACATTGTTCATCTGTTGACATGAGTACACGACATGTAATACATGAGTACACGGCATGTAATGATGCTCAGCTGGCCGCTGCCTCCACTGCCTTACTGTATGCCTGCCGACTGACTACACGATGTGTACATACCCACTACACGACATGTAGTCAGTTTCACACCCTTCATCGCCAACATGGCTACACACCCTGTGTACTCATTCCACACGACCAAAGTACACAGTGTGTGGAATAGTACACGGCGTGTAGTCCCAAAATTTAGGATTTTCCCCACTTTCCTTATTTTCTCAAAAACACTTAAGTAAAAGAGAAAAGAAGAAACCCGTACCTCAAAAATAAGAACCCGGTTCTTAAACCTGATGTGTCACAGTAAACTATGAACCCAATTCCCTCATCCGGTAGCCTCAAGATGGGGGAACTCTTCATTCTCTGCCTCAGCTCCTGGAAACTCTGTTGGCATCTCTCCGACCACACAATGGGTCGCCCCTTCTTTGTCAATGATGATAAGGGTTACAAAACTCTAGAAAAGTTAGGCACAAATCTCTGGTAGTAACTGGGAAATCCTTGGAAACTCCTCACTTCCGTCACACTCTTGGGTGGATCCCAAGAAAGCCCAGCCTCAATATTTGCTGGATCCACCGCAACTCCAACCTCCAAGATAACGTGTCCCAGTAAGTGAACCTCTCATATCCATAACTGGCACTTTAAGAGTTTACCATAAAGATGGTACTCTTGGAGTGTTTCCAGAACTATATACAGATGATAGGCGTGCTCCTCCTCTGTAGTTGAGTATATCAGAATGTCATAAATGAAGACTATCACAAAGCGATCGTGGTATGGCTTGAAGATCTTGTTCATGAGTCCCATGAACATTTCTAGGGTGTTGGTCATGTCGAATGGCATTACCAAGAATTCATAATGGCCATACCGACATCTGAAGTTCATCTTCTGCACATCCTCATCTGGTACCCTGAGTTGGTGATAGCTTGATTTGAGGTCTATCTTCAAAAACCACCATGCTCCCTTCATGTGATCAAAGAGATCATCAATATTCAGTAGTGGGTACTTATTCTTCACAGTCACCTGGTTCAAGCACCGATAGTCCACACAGATTCTCAAACTCCCATCCACCTTCTTGGAGAACAATATCGGGGCTGCCCAAGGAGAATCATTGAGCCTAATGAACCCCTTGCTCTGTAATTCCTCCAGTTGTACTCGCAGCTCTCGAAGCTCTGTGGGAGCCATCTGATATGCTAGTGTAGATATCGGTGCCATCTTAGAGCACAAGTCGATATAAAATTCCACCTATTTGCGAGGAGGTAGACCCAGAACATCATCTAGAAAAACATCAGTGTACTTGTCCACCACTAAAGGATAGCCCAAACTCTCAACATCAACCACTCCGAGGGTAAGGCTAGCCAACTGATGTGTGATCAGCTACACCCTCCTTTGGGTAAGTCCATCCTGTGCTGTAAAGGTTCCCTTCTTTCCAGTGAAGGAAAACCTTGTCCCATCCATGTAGACACACCAAACTTTGTGCCTAATATAGTCAAATTGAGCATGGACTGTGGATAACTAGTCCATACCCAAGATAAAGTCACAAGGCCTCGACGCCGCTACTAGAAGATCCCAGCCGAAGCTCTCACTTCTTAGAGTAAGATCACACTACCGACACCAGTGTGTCATCATCGAATCCACTCTTGTAAGAGTCTCTAGTCGTAAGGATCAAGCCAACGACTCCATCGGAATCTTCAAGAACTGAACGAGGGCTGTGGAAATGAAAGAGTGACTGAAACCTATGTCTATAAGTACTAAAACTATGGTACAATAGACATAGATCGTACCTCATATCATCTCCGAAGCACCGTGGTTGTAGGACGCAGCTACCTGGAGCTGAGCTCGTCCCTTTCCACCTGCTCCCTATGGTCGGGGTGGACCACCTATAGATGGTGGTGGTAGGACCTCGTATCACCGCCCACCGCCTACTACACAACCAACTCCTCTTCCACATCTGCCTCTTGCTTATGGACCTCCTCGATCAAATTTTCTCCTCTACCCAGGCAGTCCTTCGACCATCTTCTGGTCGTCCGTATGGTGGGTCAGGCAGTCGTGAGCCATGTGACCCTGACCAACGCACGAGTAACACTGCCTGCTCCTCGCCTATCCTGCTCTCTCTCAAGAGCCTCGCACAACCAACCCTGTATCCTATGGTCATCCACCTATAGGTCTGGTGCTCTTGGACCTCTGCATCATCTGTCTGCTGCCAGCTGCAGATGACTCTACTACGTGATGTCCAGTGGTGGGTCTCATTACTGGTGATTTCTCAACAAGGAAACTCTCCACTAAGAGTGCTCCCTCTAACACCCCTTCCTGTGTTGGGATAATAAGGGAAATCATCAAAGAAATAATATCCCATCTAGGCCCCTGCTCGAAGGTCCATTCCTTAAAGAAAGGTTCGCACACCATGTCAGTGGAGTAACACGAGAGGTCGTTGAACCTCACTGAATAATGTTCCACAGTCATGCTGCCCTGCTGCAAGTGGATAAGATCCTATATACGCACTGAGCATAAGGTCACTGGGATGAACTCTTCCCTAAAAAGTCTCTCGAAGTCCACCCAAATGAGAGTGACCTCGCCGTGAACCTAGAGCATCAAGCTCCACCATCTTCTCGCTGCTGCATGAAGAAGGTTGGTGGAAAGGATCACCATGAGATTAGCTGGTGTCCCTACCAGTCAAAAAACTCTAAACACGACCTCCAACCAATCCTCAGCCGCCTATGGATCCATCTCACCCCAGAACCTCGGTGGCCTCTGGCGCTGAAACTCATGCAACACACTCAAGCGGTGTGCACCCTCTGCTGCTGGGGATGGTGGCATCAACTGACCAAAGGGTAGTGGTGTTACTGGTATACCACCCGATTATACAACTTTCAAAAGGGGGCCCTGCACCGAAGCCTCATCGCTCTGTGGGCTGTCATCACGTACTATACTTGGAACCCTGGTTGGATGTCTGCATAGAGGCATCCTAAAAAGAAACAGGTGCACCAAGGTCATTAAGTTATACCTGGTGAGTTGACTCAAAGTGATCACAAATAAAACCATTAAAAAACACACACACAATTAGTGTTTTCGTGCACTAAGTCAGAAATAAGAAGTTAGGGTCCTAGTGTAGGGATACATTGGCCGCCACACCAACACTGGATTACCCAAACTGATAACCAAAATCATAAAACTTAACACTATTATCGATTAAAAGATCAGAGTCCAAGTTATTTGGTAGAACCGACTTCTCTAATACCAATTTTTCACGACCCGTCCCCCGGGGCCCCTGCCGTGACTATCCCAAGCCCACCTTCCATAGGTCAGGGGATGACGACTAGCACCGAAAAGGCATATCCTGAAAACCGATAAGGCTTTTCCTTTATAACCTGTAAACTTACACAACCAAGCACGCAATAAGATACAATCAAAAAGTAAATTGTATAGTAAAGAGTGTGTATAAAAAGTAAAGGGGAAAAAATACAAGCCCAACTGGAAAGTACAAGTAAAACTAAAAACACCTCTTATGAACAACTGTCAAGGATCCTACCTAAAGAGTAGGTACAACTCTCGAACATTCATCTCTGTGGATCGTCTTGTCTAATACCCACTTCTGAGAAGCCTCCAGTCCTAGTACCATCGACCTCGATCAGCGCTATTCTTCATCTGCACAAGACACAACAAGGTGCGGGCATAGCCCGTACAGGGGTGAGTATAGCGATACTCAGTAGGGACCCCGATACCCCCTAAGGTCTCTCAAAATCAACAATGGATAAACCAAAAAGCATGAAAACAATAGCCAACCCTACTTAGGTGTATGACCATATATATACCTAAGTTTTCAAGTATACCCATCATGTTCATGAGGAAAACAAGACCCAATTATTTAACCAAAAGCACAACTATTCCACAAAGGAATGAATACCACGAAGGTAACACCACAAAGGTAACTCCACATAGAAGAATACCACAAAGGTATCACCACGAAGGTAAGTACCACAAAGGTAATTCCACATAGAATATTACCACAAAGGTATCACCACACAGAAGATTACCATAAAGGTATCACCACAAAGAATCATACCACAAGGGTAAAGACTTAGCTAACACCAGGTATAACTTAAGTACGAAAGTATAGATGATTAGCTGTATTGCTAGATCATATCAATTCATCAAGAAGCTCTGTTGTTGACCCACATAGGATTGAAGATGACCCACATAGGATCTGAATATGACTCACACAGGATCTGGAGATGACCCACATAGGATCGGTATGCACTGACCCATACAGGATCACTGAGCGTTGACCCACATAGGATCTGAAGATAACCCACACAGGATTTAGAGATTCTTCAAGTACATCCATCCACAGGGTTCCCACAGTTAGCAAGCTTGATTCCGGGAGGTTACACTCCTCAAGACATTTTAAAATAATTCAAATACCATGAATTCCCACTAAGAAGTATCAAAAAGGTCCATCACATCAATAGGGTCCCAACGTAACTGACAGTGTGTCAATTGGATGCCCGGTCTGAAAGTTATTAGCGTTTCCGTTCCAAGGGCCCAGTTGAATTTGGGTTCGATCCAACCCAACTGTACTCCAAATTTATCCAAAAATTAAGTGGAGTATACCAAAAGGACCATCTCTATACAAGGATCTCGGTGCCATAGATGGTTCATCAAACAGACGTCCAATTCTCAAGATATGGCCAAAAAGGCGTATATGGGTCTAGATGGGCGTTCGGTCCGACCCGATCAGACCGACCTGGACCGACCCTGTCGGACCACCCCGGACCAACTCGGTCAGACTGACTAAGCCCGACCTGGTCTAGGATGACCCAAACCAACCCGATTTGGGTCGACCCAACCTGGACCTGGTCCGGCCCGATTGGCCTGGGCCGCGGTGGGCCCAACCCGCTGGGCCGTGGTCCAGCCCGACCAAGCTTGCGATGGGAGCGACCCACTAGTGCGGCCCACTGGGCGGTTTGTGGCCAGGATGGCCCCTTGTGTTGGGGTCCACCCTAGATGCCACCTGGGAGGGAAGGCGCTCTCCCCAGGTCACCTGAATGGCCCATTGGCCATTTGGTTTTGGCTAACCAGGCAGTGCCATGTGGTGCTGCTGGCTGGATTGCAGGACCCACCAGAGGGGTCCCGCTCGGCGTGACATGGCCACCCAAAATGGTTGCACCTCCTTCCAGGGGCGCGGATGCACGCTGCTTCTCCACCACGCCCACCCGGATGCCAGACGCCCTCCGACCTCCACTGCGGCCAAGCTGCCGCAGTCTCCAGCTTCGGCGGTGAGGACTCGCGCTGCCACTTCGCCACACGACTGGCCGGCATGCCAGCCGCCACCTTACTCCACCATGGCCGATGGGCCATGACTTCCAGCTCAACTGGTGGTGCAGACACGTGCCTCCCTACCTCCACCCATACAGACGGCGTGCCGACCGCTAACTTCCCACCATCGCAGTCGATGGGCCGTGACCTCCCTCGTTACCAGTGGCGTGAACGCACCGCCCCGGTTCCATGCAGCTGGGTGGGTGCCGAACACCACCTTTCTCCACCGTGGCTGAGAGGCCGCGGTCTCCTTCGGCGGTGCGGTTATGTCATCACTATCATCACTGCCCACGAAGAACACATCAACATTAAAGATGCGGAGGGATCAAACCATGTTTGTTTGGTCCACACCCTCCACGTTAGACCGATAGCATGCGACTTCGAGGAGAAATTTTCAACATAAAACCATGAAGAACAACATAAACACACCCCTACCTTGATCATCCATTGGAGGTGTCACAAGGAGGAATATGATTATGGTGACATCAGCATTTCCTTGAACATCAGTTCATTCGTCATTGGAGATGTTCTTCGTTGGAGGAGGTTCTCCCACCAAGTTATTCTCTCCACCAAAAGTTATCCTTTGCCAAAATTTTCCCTAACCTCAAGAAAGGTGAGGAGACAACTTATTTAATTAATAGATCAATGAATTGTTGGCTCATTAATTGGGAGAATTATAAGGGTTTCCTCACATTAAAGGGGAGTTAGGGTGGTCCCCACCACCAAATATTCAAAATGGTGGTTTCAAGAAAAATAAAATAAAAGTTTTTTTTTTCAATTCTCCCATAAAAATCCAAAAAACTAACTTCTACCCTCGACCTACTACGGTTGAGGTGAAGGTCTCATTAATTGAATATCGGCACTGTGAGTTCAATGGTGTCCTCATATTTCAATTCTGAGCACCGGTTCAAAAGTTAGAAAATGACGCTCACGCGTTTTCTGAACGTACCTGAAAAAAAGTTCAGAAACTCATTCCAGGAACACCGGGCCTCATAATCGTGCACTGTCAATTTTTGTAGACTCGTAATAATTCCATATAATAAAAAAAATTACATGAAAAAATCTGGGTCTTTACAAAACCCTAGAGTTGGTTTTTTGGATTGTGATTTTCCTTGAGGATGAAAATACCCTTGTGAGGTTATAGAGGTACATTTGAGATGCCTCAGGACTTTGTGATTTGAATCATTTAGAGTAGTTTTTAGTATTGAGGTTGATTTTTAAGTTAAGGATTACTTGGATTTCTGGTGTGTTGATTATGAGTGGTTCCTAATGATGCAGCGAACTAAAATAAAAAAATGGATTCATTTTAGATGGATTGAATGTGGGTAGATTCTTGTGGTTTGGGATAATTCTAAAGTAGTGATTGATCATTTGTTTGTCCTTGGAATGGGTGATATTACTTTAGTTTTTTATAGAGAAATAAATGAAAAATGATTTAAAATAGATGGTAATGACATGTGAGGGGTTTATGGTTAGTTATTTAGGAATATTGGCCTAGTTTTGATGATTCATGACTCATGGGATTGTGAGTCAGGTTGTGTTTTTGGGTGGTATGAGAGTGTACCCCTATTGTATTTAGATGAGATAGAGATGAATAAGTGATATGAATATATGATGAATGTTATTAGAGGAACACTGTTTCTAGGATGAAGAGAGTGGGAATTGAAATGATTTTTGGGTAAAATAATCTATGTGTGAGGGAAAGTGTGACCTGGGTATGCATGGTTCCCATTTTATTGTGGATTAATTAGCATCCATGTGTGGGTTAAGGATTGATGGATTTTATGAGATGCCTACGGGAATAAGATCTTGAGGTTATGATGAGAATGGGGGGGGGGGGGGTGTCCCTATATGGTAATATGAGGAATTATAAGAGGATAAAAGTGAAGTGGAACAATCGATATGAGCTTGTTCCTTGATATGGGTTTTTAGGATGGATGACCATGGCTTAGTAGGAATAATGCACATGTGATATTATAAATTTTTGATAGTTTTACACATGGAGTGGTATAAGGAAAGAAATATATTAGGAATCACACCAGTGGATATCAGAGAGTGTGATAATAATTTTAGGTGGGTTTTGATGATCACTAAGAATGAGGTTCATAGTGATATAGGAACATGTAGTGATCAATGTTTTTCATTGGTTCTCAGGTATGATTATAATGAACTCATCCAACTATTATATATAGTAATGGATGGAGAGTGGGTCACAAAATAATGGGTGTTTTGGTTTGGAAGATTGATGAAAAGGAAACTCCTGTAGTGGGAAGTATCTTATCAGTAAGATTTTATGTGATTTGGTTATTTAGTAAATTAAAAAATAGAGATTCATATGTGGTGTTGGATGGATTTTGTGTTGAATATTGGTCTTGGGATGAATTTAGATGTGATCTATGAGTGATTCAAATTAGAGGTGTGACAATTCTTATGGGGATAGTATGATAGATGGTGTGGTCGATTAAGGATCCAATCATGGAATTACATCAAGTGTTTGGTTTAGATTTTAGTGTGGGTTTTGAATGATCTCTATATTCATCTGGAGATTAAATCATCATAATAGAGATATGTGACCCCCAATTGTATTCTATATAATTGTTTTGGGTAGGGAATGTGACCCCCAGGTGGATGATATATGATGGTTCTGAGTAGGCAGTGAGACCCCCTGAGTGTATGAAATATTATAGTTCTAGGAAAGACATGGTTCCCTTGGGTGTTTGATGTTCTAGAATAGATTTTGAGCTATGACATGTTTTTCCCTAATGGGTACATGTTTTTCTTAGAGAGATCTGGTACTGGCTAAAGTAGGCATGTTCAACCTCAGTTGTCACCTTATAACCTGAGGGTCAATGGTAGTTATTTTTAATGTTATTTTAAACTAATTATTATTCTTAGTATAAAATATCATATATACACTAATTTACTGGTTATGTTTGGGACCTTATTGGTGGTAGCCTATTGAGTTTAACTCACACCCTACTTGGGAATCCCTAGCACTTTGGTACCTGAGAAGACCTCATGATCACAGATTTAAGTGGAGAATATGCCTAGTATTTCATGATCATGATGGAGAATCTATATGGAGATTTAGAATATGGGATGTGATGGGTATTGGGGATTGGGGATGGTACCAGATCCTCCTTATGCACTTTTATTGATTTATTTTGTATACGTGATCATCCTAGTGGGAGATCATTCATGGTGTATTCTTGTATGAAAAAATTTAATTTTTTATATCATGATTCTTGTTTATTTAAAACTATGTAACCTGATTATTATTGTGTATATTATTTTTTTATGTCCATTTCTTATTACTCTAATAATATTATATAGTCTCACCATGGTAAAAAATTAGACCCTCGTTTCTAGTTAGCATCCTCTAGTGTAACACCAAAATATTTTGGAATACATTTTTCTATAAATCAATACCATGTTCAATAACTTAATTCCCACACAACTCTGAAATGAAATGAATCATGACACACTTTATTAAAATAATGCAATATTATGTGAAACATTAATAAAAATAGTTACAATAACAATAAATAATCAAGTAAATAAAAAGATAATAAAACTATTTATTATAAAAAAATATATTTAAATTCATTAAATATAATTATTTTTAAATAATGATTTATGTATTGAACAAAATTTAAGGATGGGATGATAAATAATTAATGAAATTTTATTAAAACTATTAAACACTAAAAATGATATTTTTTTAAAGATCTATTTTTAAATTGATGTGTATTTTACCTAATAAATTAAATTGATCACTTTTAAAGGACAATTACAATAATAATTAACACTCATTTAATTAAAAATTGACATGAAATATGATTATGAACATTTAAATTATAGAAGTTTTATTTTCTATATAAATAGTTTTTTATTTATATTTTGTATTTTCATTTAAAAAATAAATTTTTAAAATTTAGACTTTGAATTTTATAAAATTAACTTCTTTTTTCAAATCTTCATGTCAAAAATTAACTTAAGATGAATTTTTGATTTTTTTTGAAATAACTTATTTTTAGGTGAATGGTGAAAAATATAGTTTATATTAAAATAGTATCATTTATGACTATATCAAAAATTAAGTATAACTTAAGAACTTATAGAATATTTTTCATAATAAAAATTTATTTATGGAGTGAAATGATGATTTTAAAAATCTAAATTGAATTTAGAAAAACCATGAAACTTAAGTAATCTTTTATTCTAATATAAAAAACTATTTTTCATCTTTTTATTTAATTATGACATCACAAGGTAAAATTATATTTTTTAGTTCTTTGTAAGACATATAACTCTTATTTTTTTAATAATAAACTTATTAATTTCATGGAAATTGTAACACCACATGTCTATATGGGTAATGAGTTTCAAAAGGAATTTGAATTTTTGAATTAGCAGATGGTTCATTTCAAGAACTTGGACTTAAAATGGGGTTAAAAGAGTTTTAATGTCCAAAATATATGTTTCTAGACATGTTTAAAATTTTGGTGGATTATTTTTTTGGGGGGGGGGGGTTCAAGAGTATGTGAGAGGAAGTACGGGTGTCCAGGTAGCTATAGAGAAGCATCTGCAGTCCATTTACTTTGGGAAGTAGGGATTCAAGGTGTGAATATTTAGGACAAATGGTGGACCCTTCTACCTTTAAGGTTCCTAGTGTGAAATATAGGGTCACATCATGAAAGGGTGTCCATTACTTTTATTTTTAATTTTTAAAGAGGGGGCTCAACACCATTTTCTTCGGACGAACATCATGTGCGGGAGGGGCTGAACAACCAACCCTCTACACCTCTTTCTTTCCTATTAGTTTATGGTGTGATTTTATGGTGTTTTCGTGTAATATTCCACTCTCCTATTCCTATATTATTATTTCCCTTAAATTCTAATTATTTTTTCCAATTTGGTTTTGGTTTTTAGTTCCAATTCCACTAGGGCATGGTGTAATCAACTATTTTGGATGAGGGATTTTCTTAGATTTTATAGAGGAGGACCTAAGATAGTATCTACATACCATCACACATAATTTTGGTGAATATATATAACCATATGAATTTTATAAGAGTTTTTGGAAATTTAGGATAAAATTGGCCATTGGAATGACAATTTTATTTAGGTATTTTGTTTTTATTTGGCTTGAGGGTTTTTCAGTTGATTTAAGAATATGATTCCATAGCGATAGACCCCTAGGGGGTGGTTTGATACTAGTTTTGAAAAGAAAAAAAATTCATTTACTTAAAGTTTTAGTAAAAACCAATATGAATTTTTTATATATAACTTAGTGATGGCATATTACATAACTGATCCATATGAATATGAATATTGGATATAGATTATGATTGGGATATGAAATTAAACACATATATGATGAAAATCTAATATTGTGTTCCTCAAGGGTGTAAATATTCTCTATGAAGGATCAATAAGGATCATCCTAGGATTATAGATTCTTGAGGGGGTAGCCCTACATGCAAATAGATAGTGAGAATCAGTGCCCTAGTAGGAAATGTTTTGGCATGTGATGTTGGTGTGTATATGTTTAGATGAGATTATAGATTCTCAAGGATATAATACCATATATGGATACCTAGTGATTATCATGACATATGAAGAGGATGATAAGTTTTCATGTGATTCCTGATATTTAGATGAAACTATATATTCAGTAGTTTGGTATGTGACTTTCCATGTGACACTTTAGATGGGAATAAAGAGGTTTTGCCTGCAAGTTATTACCTATTTGAGATGTGACCTATGGGTTAGGCAGGATAACCTAGTGATTTTTGAAATATTGACCAAGGTAGGTGAGCCATGTGATATGGATGAGAAGTGGTATACAAGGGTGAACCATAAGAGGGGTTTTCCTGGGATTATGAGTGTCCTAGATATAGAATCATGGTTAGATGCTTCGGGTTAAGATCAATGCATGGGATTTGATACTAGGTATGGGATATAGGAATGGTGATGCCTTACATACACAGGAGGCATAGGTCTTACATACACAGGAGGCATGGTCAACTGGTTATAGGCATGGATATCCCTTAGGTTTTATGATGATGAGTACATTGAGTGATGGTTATTTTGGTATCAAGGTTTGGTTTTGATGTAAGGATCATTATAATGTCTAGAATTTTGTGTTTTGGATACATTTATAAGTTGTTTAGTGGTAGATAATAGATGGATTCTTGGAGTTTTGGAATGAAACCTAAATGGTGGGTGACCATGTGATAGATCATGGCACAGGTAGATGCCCGATTTTGAATAGGAGCACAGAGGGTGATTCTGTTTTGATGAGATTGACATGTGTGTGGGAATGACCAGTAACTTAGGTGTATGATAATGAGTATCATGAGATGTTACTCATTTATTATGAGTCGGGTTATCTGATTTGGTGGTATGGGAGAGTACACCAATTGATCTTGGATGATA
Organism: Viscum album; assembly: GCA_963277665.1. Lineage (NCBI taxonomy): Eukaryota > Viridiplantae > Streptophyta > Magnoliopsida > Santalales > Viscaceae > Viscum > Viscum album. The sequence continues at coordinate 2,029,201,181 of OY728127.1, forward strand.
TTGAGGTAGCACCTATTTGATATGCACAAAACTATTGAATTGTGAATAGATGACCAACCATGTGTAAGCTAAGGACAAGATAGAATAAATGAGTTGTTTGTGGGATTGGTTGCATGGGGTTCTGATGAAATGGAAAATATCCCTCCATGGTTATAGTTCACTTTAAAATGTATTGGGTGCAATGGAACAGTTGATTCAGGAATTGATCATGGTCATGTATTAATAGGATGGGTGATAATGGATCAGGAGGAGTGAAACAAGTGTGATATGGGACCTATTAAGGTTTTACTAAAGGAGAATTACAAGGGAAGTCATATGGAGGGGAGTATACTATTGAATATTGGAAGGTGTGACCCTCATTATGAATGAAATTTTGGTGGATTTATGAGTTTTATGTTATCATAGGTTAGTAACACATAATGAGTGGTGTTTCATATTAGTGCTCAGGTATGACCATGGCCATCACATCTATTATTTATATGTGGTAATGGAAAGATTGTGTGTTTTATATGTACAACCCTATATTTTTAGGGTTGTGGGTGTGGTAGGAATGTTCGTTAGATGGTCTAGGTGGCGATTGGATGCTGATGAATTGTGAATATGATTTGTATAGTCCCATGTAAATACCAGATTTGGGATTTATATGAAAAATTAGATAGAGTCAGTGCATTTCTATTGGACTCGAGATGATATTTATGTGATTGGAGGGAAATTCATGGGGTGAACCATGATTAATGGAATGTTTCATGTGGTGAATTGATATTTTTGATATGTTTCATGTGGTGAACCCCAGTTCATGATATAGTTTAGGGGTGAATCCGTTTTTTCGAATGTTTTTGGGGGTGAACCCATTTCATCACATGATTTAGGGGTGAATCATGTGACGAAATGTGGTGAAGGTTTTTTTATATGGGAATAAATGGGAAAGTAAGGTAAGTTGGTATCATGGTTTGGGTATGTCATATGTGATATGATGGGGGTGTTTTGAGGTTTTGAAAAGACCTTTCATGGAATGTACAACATATGTGGGTCCTGTGCATGGGCGATTGATACTCATTTGATTCAGTTCAAAATTAGTGATAAGAGGTATTATTAACTTTTTAATTGTTTTTTCAAGTGTGTTTTGGTGTAGTGAGATGGAAACCACATAAATCAGGTCATTGGACTACTGAGATTGGGGTTTGATAGGAAATTCCAAGGGTGGGGAGCATAACTGTTCTGAATTGGTTCAGATGTGAAGAATATTTTGGTGGGGTAAAAATAAGTTGTATGATGATATAGAAGTGTATCAGGATAAATGGGTGTTTTGGGTAACTACCTAGTTGTTTTTGATGATAGTGGTGAGTGGTGGATTAAATTTTGATTGATAATGTTCCTCATTCATGGAGTTTCATAGAGGAATATCATTTAACATTCTAGATAAAAACATGATTAGTGGTTAGGTCATGATTTTTAGTGGAATGGTTAATGATACTTCTTAGGTATGAGAAGTTATATGTTGAGGAGATTGTATTATCACCTATCTGGATAGGTTATGAAATTGAAGAGGAATCTGAATCTTTGATTTTGTGGATGATTTTTTTGATAACTAGGACTCATAATAAGGTTATTATAGTTTTAATGTCCAAAATATATGTTTTTAGACATGGTTTAAAGTTTAGTATTTGTTCTTGGGGTTTATAAGAGTATTAGAGAAAGGTTGGGTGGTCAGGTAGCTTCAAGGTATAAGTTTCATAACATTATCACCATAAAGCATGGATTCAATATGTGAATGTTTTAGATAAAGGGGGGACCTATCTACCCCAAATATTCATGGTGTGAACTAGGGATTTACACCATGATCGGGTTTTTGGAATTTTTTTTTTAAATTTGGGCCTCAGTCCCCCTTTCTTTAGATAAACTTAAATAGGAAGGGTCAGGTGACTCACCCTCTCCTCCTCTTCCTTTACCCTTGGTTTGGGGTGAGATTTCACAAAACTCTTGAGTAATACCCCCTCTTCTATTCCTCTATTATTGTTTCCCTTATTTTCAACTGATTTTTTTATTCTACTAAAGTATGGTGGAATCATCCATTTTGGATGGGGATTTTGATCAGATTTCATATAGGGGGACCCAAGACAGTATCTTCATGCCACATCACATTGTTTTGGTGAAGGTAAATTAATATATAGATTTTTTCTAGTTTTTGTGAAATTTTAGGTAAAATTGGATTTTATAATGAAAACTTCATTTAGTGATTTTGTGTTTCTTAGGTTCTCAGGTGTGTTAGGAGCATAATGAACCCCACCGCTTATGGTTTCAGTGAAATGATGTCGAAAAGTGAGTTTTAACCATTTATGATTATTTAAATTAATATTTTTAATTTATTATAACTATTATAATAGTTTTTTTTGATGTTATGGAATGAGTTAGGGACTTTCATGGATGGACGATGGTCAGTTGGTCTAGTATGATCTCAAGCGAGAGTAGTCGGCCTATGCTTAAAAAGGGAATGAATTTTGATTAAGGTAGGCAGTCACTTGTACAAAACCTTATGGAATTATGCTTTTATTTTTATGGAATATGATATGAGGTCTATCCATTAATGGAAATAAACCATTAAATTAAAATAAATTGCATCTTTTAAATATAATGTCTAGAATTGGAAAAAGTGCCTAGGGCCACATTAGACCCTTATACACTGGTTGGTTTTCCTTAAACATCGATGGTCGAGGAATTAGTTATATATGTGTTCCTTGAGATATATTGACCCCACTATGAGGTAAAATTGGTTTTGTATGCATAGTGTCCCTTATTATAGGTGCTTTTTTGACCACTATATAGAGGAATGTGACAAGATAAGAATGAGTGGCCTGAGTAGTCCATGACAGAACCATGAGATACCTTGGGGACTTTAGGATAGTGAGTTAACCATAGGATGACTGTTCCTTCTCCATTGAAGGGTGATTACCAGGGTGGGTATTCCTGGTAGAGTTTTATGGATAATTAGGGTTTGAGATAGACCTAGGAAGACATGGGTATGGAGAGGGGATTGATCCTTCTTTTTAGAGAGGTGCAATATGGTTTTCCTAGGAGTCCAGTGAGGCCCTGATGAGACTTTGATGATTCCAGGGGATTCTTTTCTCTCCAAGTGATGGGTGTTAAACCCATAGATGTGTTTTAAATAAGAGGACCCATGAAGGGTGTTAAGATATGGTGGAACATCAGGGACCATGGTGGGTGCCCCAGTGATATGTTGACCCCATATAGGGTGCACATGGGTAATGGGTAGTGATGATCATGGGTGACACCTTAGAATATGAATTGATGATGCAAGATTTATATAACTGTTTTGATGATTATAGGTTAATCAATTTAGAGTATGACCTTAGTTATGTGAGAAGGTTTCAAGAAGAAGGCCAACCCCTATGAGACAAGTATCATGAGATATTACAAGAGGGACATACTACCCCTCTAAGTTATATATATATATATATGGGTCTAAGATTATCAGGATTCCTAGGATCAGTCTTATATTCCTGATGAATTATTGATTTCCTAGGATTACCTCATAGGGAATAGTTTAGATCCTAATGACTATGGAATGATTAGGATTAACTCCGAATGTTTAGAGATGATGCCTAATGACTATGGAACACTAAATATTACCTATTGGGGTTTGGTGATGATGATTGATGGCTATTGATCACCAAGGATTACCTTCTAGGGATTTTATTGGAGCCTTATGACCATAGATCACCTAAGACTATCTCATAGGGATCGATGATGATGCCTAATGACTATAGAATGCTTAGGAATACCTCATGGGGTTTAGTGAAAATGATTGATGACTATTTATTTACTATAAGTACCTATTAGGGATCAATGAAGATGCCTAATATTAATTATTTACCATGTAATTTCTCTTAGGAATTATCTTTGGGAATAATATTTATTGGCATGGTTGTATTACATGCTCATACACACTTATTAACTGGCTAAAATAGGTTTGGATTGATCCCAAGTCTCATATGAGAACCTAAAGATCGACCATGGTTATTTATTTATGAATCCATGCAGTATTATTTATTCTGAGCATATCACATGTATACACTTCATTTACTAGTTATTTATGAGATCATGTTGGTGGTTCCCTACTGAGTTATACTCACACCCTACGCAGGTGACTATGATACTTGGGTAACTAAGCATCCTTCGCTATTTGTAGGTTCAACTTAGGTAAAGGTACAAAGTTTCATGATTGATAAGTATATCTTGGATAAATTAGATATTGATATGAGGTGATTCCTAGAGATAAAATTAGCAACTTAGTTTCTCTTATTTCTTTTATTTATTCTGTATATGTGATAGACCTAGTGGGCGGTTAACTATTGTGTGACATGTATGACTATGAGTCTGTAAGACTACTTACTTCTGAATTCATTTATTATTTATTTATTGATATTTTTATTAATTTATCTTATTTTTTTATGTTATAGATTATTTTTCTTTTACTTTACATGTTATTTCTCACTCTGATATGGGGGTATAGTCTTCTGAGGGTATTACCCTAAAACCTCACTAATAGTTGGAAGCCTCTATTACATGGGGAGACATGCATGAGGTCTACTAGTGACTACCATCATTTTGGTAACACACATTGGATGAGAAAATGGGTAAATGTGTTACATAAATCAACAAAATTGATAATTTTGTCCTAAATATTATTTTTTGACTTAAAAAAACACCTTTTCTAAAAACATGTTTTTACATGTTACATACTATAATTTTAAAATTAATTTTCTTAAGAATATAAATTTTATTTGAAAAAAAGGTTTTAATATTTGGAATTATTAGGTTCAAATTATATAATAAGGATCATTTTATTTTTATTCAATAAAAGTAAATTACTTAGGTAAAAATTATTTACCACGGTAAAAACCAAAAATGGTAAAAGTAAGTAGTCTAAGTGTATAAAACTTAAAAACATGAGAAAAAATGTGTAATTGAGGCTTTTTTCAAACTTAACCTTACCCTACTACATTATTTTTCATTATTTTATCCATTTTACCATTGAATCGTAACTTTACCTTTAATATATTACAAAAATTCCACTCCTCTCCATTATAAAAGGAGTTATCACCACTCCACTTATCTTTACACCCCAATCCTATTTGATTAGAAATTTTTTCCCAAATAAATCTCAAACACCCATATCCATTTATTAGAGGTTTTATTATTCTCAAAATACCACCTCTCAAATCCTTAATCTATTTTTTAAAAGAGTGCTTCCAAGGAGTAAAGTAACATTAATAATTACTCATTTTTCTTACATTTTCATTTCTTTCATTATACTAAGCCCTCAAACTTATTCCATCTAGGAAATTATTATAAAATCAACATTACTAATATTATGAAATGTTATTATAAAAAAGGAATATCCATTTTATACCTTCCTCCAAAATCATTTGAAAGATGAAAACATCATTATGAGTATGTGCAAACTACCACTTCCATGAATGGCGTGATTTATTTTTCATCACTGCCTTACATAAATGGTTATAAAAGTATATTTAAAGGATTAATATTATATCTATAACATTATTATTATTCTAAAATTATAAAAAATTCCTTATATTCTTGATATATGGGAAATGAACACATCTCCCATGCGTACGTGCAGACTACCACCTCCATGAAAGTGACATATTTCATTTTTCACCTTAGTATTTTATTACTATTAAAATCTCTTATAACTAGATTAATCACCTTAAAAACATCTAAAAAATATCATCATGATTCTTTAATAATGATATTATTTCAAAAATAATCACTTTCTTTACCATAATCACCCATAGATTATAGCTTGTTCTTGTTTGGGTTGGTTTAACCACCTATATGAACAATGGCATAAATTTATATCATGGGTGAATAAGGAAACATAAATACTAGTGATATTGGAAAATAATAAGATTTTTTTTAAATTTTGGAATTGTAATAGTAATATCTAATCCGTTATTAAGATACCACCCCTCATTCATGGAAATTACTAAAACATTCTCATCACCAACTTCATCATTGTGCATCATAACAAAAATGATTATAAAATGTCTAAAGTCCCAGGTTTTTGGAGTAGGTTGAATTACTTTCCAATTTTGAATTTTCGAAGTTCGGTGGGTATTCCAACTCTTCCCTTGTTGATCAGAACTAAATACTAAGTTTTCTATTAACCCCAAACCATGTTTTTAGATGATTTTATAGAGGTTTGTAAAATGAATTAGGCGTTCAAATGGGGTTTGGGTGTGTCGGAGGCCAAATGCCCTATTTTGGTAAAGTATAGGATGAGGCACATGATTAGATTTAATCGTGTAGCCTAGTAGTGAAAACTGTGCACCCTCTTTTTGCACTAAGTATGGTTTGGTAAACTATGCAAGAAGAGGCCCATGGACATACATGAACCTATGCCGTTTTTGTAGAGGGATTACACATGGTTTGTATAAGGTTATGGAAAAATGTGTGCAAGACACAAAATTAGTGACATTTTAGAAATACCCTTGCACTACAACACACATAGTATATGCATGATTAGGGAAAACCGTGTGGGCTAACCATGTGAGGCTTAGATCCTAAGTAGTATGAGCTGCATGATTGCCACATGATTTGGAAAACCATGTGAGCTAACCATGGGTCTCATTAAAGGCATGAAATGAACTTTTCACCCCTCTTTATATTTATTTTATTTATTTTCCTTTCTCCTATGTGGGTTATGAAAAATAGTGGGATTTCTCCATTTTTTCTCCTTCTCTTGGTTGGGAGCTAACTCCTTCATCCAACATCCATTCATCAAGACACTTGTAGCATTGGATCTATCTCAGTAAATATCTTCATCCTTTTAATTCATTTCTTCTTTTCTCCTACCTTAGAGAATGATAAATCCATATGATTCATTTTTCCCTATTTTCAGGGTGTTCATCTAAAACCCCAATTTCTTCCAAATCGGTTTGAGTTAGAGGATAATATTGGATGTTCCTCTATATAACACTATGGGGTAGGTGGTTTATACTTTTATATGTGTTTTCATGAGTGTTTTGGTGGATCATATTTTAGCGTGCTGTTGTGTTGACTGAGTGAGACCCCATAATTTAAATGGTTTCCTTTAATTAATTAATTAAAACTTATGAGATGCCTATTGGCATGATAAATCATGACTAAAAGTAGTACAATCATAGAGAGAGGTTTTAGACCTTGGGAAGATTAGGCCAGGGTGTCATTTTATTTAAATTGAGTTGTTCTTCTTAACTATATTTAATTTTTGTAAATATACGAATTTATTATGATTAATGACTGGTTTCCAATTAAACGTGATGGGCTTGGACCAAGGATTGAGATGGTGTTGGCCTTATGTAATGAGGCAATGTAATCATCAGGTTGAGTGTGGCTCAAGATATATGTATATATGAGTGATGATGATCATAGGTTGGGTGAATCAATCACCAGTTGAGGTGGTGGGTCCATTAGGTTATAGGAATGGACTAGGATATGTGGGATGATATGGACATTAGATTTGATCAACATGGTCATATGGTAATGAGGTTCCGGTTTAGTGTGTCTTAGGTTCAATATTGGTGATTTTCACTCACCTGTGTTGGCCAATGCATCATTTGGAGTTGTTTTCACACAGGATGAATCATATGTTGAGGTGGTATTGACTGCTCCTATGGGTAGGGTCTTCAGTAGTTATGGATTTGGGAATTGGTTGGAGGTGCTTTACATCTAAATCCATGGGGATAATGAGGAGCCATCAGATGACAATGTTGAGAATGTTAGTTGTGGGATGAATCTCTCTGTAATTGAGGCTGTTGTGTTAGGAATTGTTGGAGGATAGGTATTGCTATGCCTTGAGACGTCGAGATTTGAGCTGAAGGGTTCTTGGGGTCTGAGGGACCAAGTTTTTTATTTTCTTGGGCGTTCCTTCAGGATGTGGGTGAAATTATTTGTACATGAGGTGTCAGTTTGCACATGGTGTTGGGTGAATTTACTAAAGGTAGAAACCGAGGGTTCACCTAGACCATTCTATATTAGGGGATGAACTGAGCTATGAGCTAAGGGTCCTCACCTATTCAGTTATTCCATTGTTGTCCTTAGCAGGTGATATCTTCCTATTGGATGTTGAGCAGTAGGGAAGCTTGTGTTTAGTTTGAATACAAGTGATGCTTCCTTATTTCTTTTATTACACACCTAATTAAATAAAAATTTAAGGTACACACACATTGGTGGAATCCTATTGAGACTTTTTCTCATACACTACATGATCCCTTTGGGACGCATGTAGATTTCATGATTTTGAATTCAGGTATGAGTTTGGGCTATGGAGTTGGATCTTAGTGATTGAGTCAGCATGGAATGGATGGAAAGGGACCTTGATGTTCCTACATAAATTGGAGTTAATTTTGTTATCTTTTATGTATTATCATGCAACCTTATATGTATATTCTATGTTCAGCTATGAGTTCATTTTGTTCTCTTTTATGTATTAGCATTCAACCTTATATGTATATTTAGAGTTTCGGCTATGGGTGACCCTATTTTTTAGTTATTGTATTGTATGAACTATTTTCTAGTTATTGTGTAGTTCATTTTATTCCACTGCTATTGTTTAATTATGCTTCCACTATTGTATAATATTGCTATGCTTCCTCCATGGGTGGGTTACTGGTTTGAGGCTATACAGTCTTTATTTATGGTTATTATATTTATATACATAATACCACTATTATATCACCACTATAGGGTATATTACCCCCACTATCACATCTTTACATCCTCTATACTAGGCAAAAACCTTTCATGTATGGAGAGGCACACCTAAGTCCAGTGACACTCGACCAGAAAGCACTATTCAGGTGGCTAATCAGGTTGAAGTTATAAAAATGGTATCTAAGGAGTTTATTTTACCTCTTCCATGGTATTAATATTTGGGATATTATATACCAGATATTATGAAGTTTTCAGAACTTGGTTTATAGCTCATTTTGGGTGCCTTTAGCCCCATACATGGGAGACAAACCATGTTGCCAAGGGTGGGATTTTCTATTATGTTCTTATCATTTTATAGTTGATTTGATTTCCAACTCGAGTGGTACACATGGAATCTGATAGTTAGTTGTTATGACATGAGTCCGTTGACCTGGTATGGTAGGGGAGGAGTGATTGGACCTTTGGACCGATATTTAAAGAGTGTTTGTTATATTTGTTATGTTTTTATGATTATGATAGGATCATATGATTTTTTAATTATATAAATGTATGTTCCTATAATAAATTTCTTTTTTATATTTGATATTTGATATATATATATATATGTATAGTCCTGGATCTTGTAGTAGTAGGTAGGTACAATGATATAGGGTGATTTTGATCCTTAGATTTAGGACGTGGTTATCATATTGTGGTGACATGGTTCATCGGGATGGGTGTGGCCTGAGGTATACTTGATACCTGGCTAAGTTATGGGTGGGTAATGAGTCCAAGAGGTTGAGATTCCATATAGCATGGTTGCGATGGGGGAGAGTAAGGGAAGTGAGTTGATGCTGCTCTAATTTCTCTATCTATGATATATATATATAAATGTTATATGGACTATCAGACCATGTATTGGTATTCAACAGGTTTCCACCTAGAGGGGATCCTATGGAGCATCAGTCGAGAAGTGAGGTGGTTCCTTAGGAGCATGTTCAAGTTGATACCCATGAGAGTCAGATAGATCATGAGCTGTGGGTGCAGGATTAGGCTCAGGCTCTAGTATAGGTAGGTAAGATACCAAATTTGATAGCTTTCAGACCATGGATTGATGAGAAACTCGGAGTTATCTTCATATAGTTCATTCGGGTTATTGACATGGGAGCACATGGAGGAGAGTCTTCTATGGAGTAACTGACTCGAGAGTTCCAGTCGCAACACCCACCACTTTTTTAGGGTGAGGGTGATCCATAGGCAGTTGAGAACTATATTGAGTCTATGAAAATGATCTTTGAGTTTCTAGAGACACCTCTAGGGTGGAAGTTGATTCTAGTGATGTACATGATCATAGGACCAACTAAGAACCAGTGGGATGTGCAGGTTCAAGAAGGAAAATATGAGGGGCTGGCCTGGAAGGACTTTGAGGCCATGTTCTTTGATAACTTCTTCCTAGATACACTAAGGTTTAAGAGATATAAGAAGTTATTGAGACTTAAATAGGGTTACATATCCATTATAGACTATACAACAACATTCACTGAGTTGTCTTTATTTACTCCTAACATGGTGAGAGACGACACCTAGAGGGTGAGGCATTTTGAGGATGGTTTATGGAACACTATTTGGGTGAAAGTGAAAATATATAGGTTGGAATCATTCTTATAGATGGTGAATTAGGAACTCATAGATATGGGAAATTTGACAGACAGATCTTACTCAAACCGGTTGATGACATCAAGTGATTTTAGTGGTGATGGTTCAGATAGAAGTAAACGAGTCTAATATGAGTTCCTATAGGGAAGTCAGGCCAAGGAATTGAGAAAACTACCCTTTAGTGGATTGTTGACTCTATGCTTCTAGTGTGAGAAGACATGAAATGTGCGGAATCAGTGTGAGCGACCTCTAAAGGAGTGTAGATCATGAGGATAGGTCGGGCATCTTTAGAGGTTCTCTAGGAAGCCTTCTCTAACAGTCAGCAGTCTGGGACTAGGGCTGACTCAAGGTTTTGTGGCTGGATAGGGAGTGACAACGGGTTATGGTAGTTGAGTTTCAGTTGCAGGAGAAGGTCATAATAGAGACAAAGAGACCTAGACATGGGGTCAGTGTTTAGTGGCTGGAGAATCACTGCAGAGAGTCTAGGCTTCAAACAGTCAGGCATTAGGCTAGGTGCATGCTATGGAGCTTCCAGGTTCTGAGAAGGATGGTGAGATGATGATGGTCAGAGGTACTCTATGGTAATAAACTTGTTCTTTTGTTTCACTTTAGCATGTAATTTTTAGAGTCATGTCCATTTTGGGTGAATGAGTTTCACATGATGTATCTTTGGACTAACTAGATGCTGGTGAGTAGGTTGAAATAGTTTCATATGCATTACATATATATGAGGTGCATGGCACTGAGATTATTGAGGTATGAAACACTAAGATTATTGAGGTTCATGACACCAGGATTTCTGGAGAGGAATTATCATCAGGTAATCAAAGAGATGTGGGTTACTTGAGGTGTGTAGGAATCTAGGCTTCGGTACAATGTAGTAATTGTTTGAGGTGTGAGGCACTGGGACTGATTTGAGCATCTGATGAGATACAGGACCTTGTAGGTTCCATGTGCGACATGGCCACAAGATGGGAACTGATGTGGTGCAGGACTATGATGGGTGTTCGATATGACATGGGAGAACCTAAGGAGGTTCATGGTTGATGATGTGTCATGGGGGAATTTTAAGTATGGGGATGGTTGATAGAACATTGGTTTTGTTAGAGATTTGGGTCTGGATGTGACCATGTTAGATAACTCTATAGGTGGGGAGCTTCCATTAGGCAATTGACCTGTTCCATTTTGACCGAGGTTGTATGGGTTGTTTTTAAAGATATGGGTATGTTTTGAACCATCTCTGAGTTTTGTTTTTATATTTTAGGGATGTGATATGTTAATGTGGGGAGATTGTAATGTCTTAGGTTTTTGGAGTGGGTCTAATTCCTCACTTGTTTTGATTTTTTGGAGTTTAGTGGGTATGCCAACTCTTCCCTCATTGATCAAAACTTAATTATGAGTTTTTTATTAACCCAAAACCTTATTTTTAGATGGGTTTAAAGGATTGTAGAATTACTTGGGAGTTTGGATGGGTTTCATGTGCATAATAGTCCTAAAGGACCTGTTTTGGTAAAGTAAAGGATGAGGCGCACAATTAGATTTAATAGTGAAACTTCCTAGTGCTAACCGCACACCCTCTTTTTTCACTGATCATGTTTTGGTAAACCATGAAAGAGGAGGTGCAGGACAATGCATGAAACTCTGTAGTATTTTCCAAGTTATTTCACACAGTTTGTGCATGGTTAGGGAAAACTTAGTGTAAGACACATGGTTAATTCCATTTGAGCAGTACCCTTTCACTGTAGCATGCACGGGTTGCACACGATTAGGGAAAACCATGCCAGGCTTAGATCCTAACCAGTTTAGCCACATGTTTACTCTATGGTTTGGAAAACTATAGGATATAACCGTTTGGCTATGAAAGGTGTGAAATGAACTTTTCACCCCTCTTTCCTATTTGTTTTCTTTCTTCTCCTTTATCCTCTGCAGGTTATTCACAACAGCTGGGTTTCTCCATTTTTAATCATCCTATAGGTTGTGAGAAAACTCCTTCATCTGAACTCCATTCTTTAAGACATTTGTGGCGTTGGATTAGTCTTGGTAATCCTCTCTACCCTCTTTATTCATTTCTTCTTTTCTCTTTCCTCCCAGGCTGCTAAATCCATTTGAGTCATTTTTCCCTATATTCAAGGCATTCATATAAAATGCCAATTTCTTCCAAATCAATTTGAGTTTGAGGCTAATATTGGATGTGGATATGTTTATGAGTACATGGTAGGTTGTCCATACTTTTCTTTGTGTTTTTCAAGTATTTTAGGTGTGCGAATTTTAGCACATCATTGCGTTGACTGGGCAATACCCCATAATTTAAATGGTTATATTTAATTAATTAATTGAACCTTATGAGATGCCTATTAGCATGCTAAATAATGACTACAAGTTATATGATCCTAAAGAGAGGTTTTGTACCATCGGAAGATTAGTCAATGGTAATTTTTTATTAAATTTAATTATTCTTCTAAATTATATTAAATTTTTGTAAATATAATAATTGATTATGATGAATAATTGGGTTCTAATGTAACTTGAATAACTTGGCCTAAGGACTAAGATGACATTGGCCATCTAGATTGAGGTGATGTAATTATCAGGATGGTCATCACCAAAGATATATGTATATATAAGTGATGATGATCACATGTTGGGTGACTCAGTCATTGATTGAGGCAGAGAGGCCTTCAGGTTATGGGAATAGCCCGATATACGTAGGATGGCATGGCCATAGGATTTGAGAGACATGTTAACAAGGGAAATATATTCCAATTTGGTGTGGATTAGGTTCTATGTTGGTGATTTTCGCTCACCAATGTTGGATAATGCGCCATTTGGAGTCATGTTCACACATGATGACTCAGATGTTGAGTTGGTATTGACCACTCATGTAGATAGAGGTATTCGGTAGTTACATATTAGGAAATTGGTTGGAGGTGAGTTATATAGAAATCCATGGGGATGGTGAGGAGCCACCAGATGATAGTGTTAAGGTTTTCAGTTGGGGTTTAAGGATCTCTTAACTTGAGGCATTGAGTTAGGACATGTTGGAGGATAAGAATCACTGTGCCTTAGGACACCAAGCTTCGATATGATGGGTGCATATGATTAAGGGTTCAAGGGACCCAATTTTTTATTTTCTTAGGCATGTATTCAGGATGTCAGTTACATGATTTGGAAATGAGGTGTCATTTGGCACATCATGTCGAGTGAATTTACTAGATGTGAAATCTGAGGGTTCCCCTGGACAATTCTACATCATTTTATGCCTTGAGTTATGACATAAGGGTCCTCTCCTATTCAGTTATTCTAATGTTGGACGAAGAAGGTGATAACTTATGGGTGGCCATTGGTCACCAGGGAATCTTGTGTTTATTTTGAATAAAAGTGTTGCTGCATTATTTATTTTAGTAAACACCTGCTTAAATATAAATTTAAGGTACAAACACATTGGCGGAAGCCTACTGAGACTCATTCTCAAACCCTACATGGGACCTTCAGGATGAATGTAGATTTTATGATTTTGAATTAAGGTAAGGGTTTAGGGTCTAGAGTTGGATCCTACTGATTTAGTCGACATTGGATGGATGGGAATGGATCTTGAGGTTCCTGCATCAATTGGAGTTCATTTTGTTTTCTTTTATGTATTATCATGCTACCTTATATATATATATATATATATATATATATATATATATATATATATATATATCGAGGTCAACAATTGGTGGCCCTATTTTATAGTTATTGTATTGTATGACCAATTATGGATGCATTATATTTTTATTATATACAAATGGCATGTTATATTTTTCATTTTTTCTTCTTCTCTTGTTTATTTATGCTTTTGATATTTTATGATATTATTGTGCTTCCACCATGGTCAGGTTACTGGTTTGAGTCTGTATGGTATTTATTTATATTAATTATATTTATATACATAATACCACTATTATATCATCACCATATGATATATTCTCCCCACTATCACCTCTTTACACCCTCACTACTAGTTGGCAACCTTTGGCATATGGGGAGGCGCACCTATGTCCAGTGGCACTCTGTCTGAAAGCACTGTTTGGGTGGATAATTGGGTTGAGTTGCTACAAAATTAAATTAGAACATTATAAAAAATTATAAAACATACATTAAAGTACCTATAATAATATAATAATGTCTAAATTTAAATATATAAATGTTAATTGGCACCACCATTATGAAACTACTATTAAACAAATGATCAAATCTAATAACATCCGATGATGATAATAAAATATAACTAACTAATATATTTGTAATAAATGATTAAAAATTAATTTTATAAAAATTTATAAGTATGAATAATTTTATTAAATAGGTTATTAAGATAGTTATTTTTGTTATACAGGAGGTTAGATCACATTCAAATAAACAGGAATAAAACTAAGGGTGTTTCATTTCAATTTACTTTCTTGGATACATATTTTGTTTTATACACATAATTTTATTTAAATGATGTGTATAATTACTATTGGATATATAAAATCATGAAAAATATTTTATTCATGGTATTTTATGTTCAATTTCAATCTCTCTCTTTCATGGTGTTTCTATTAAAATGTTTCTTAAGCTGTAATGGTTTTTGTATCTCAATTTTTCTTCATTCAGATATGATGCATATTCAAAACTTGTTTCCTTTTTGTGGTTTGTATATTGGCCATGTATTTATATTTTAATTATTTTTAATTAAATCTTTGGGATCTACAAATCTATCTCCTTTTCTACCATTCACGGGTTTTTATTTTGAAGGATAACAACAATGTAAGATTTTTTTTGTTAACTCAAACCTCATTTATTTGAGTTATAATGTATTTACTTGAAATTATTAATTATATTATTTGTTTATTCCACCATAAGATTTTATATTGTAATTAATCTTCATATATATTTAAAATTACACTTTTTATTCAAATATTCATACTTAATTAATTTCTTCCCCATAAAAGTATGACATTGTTAAGAATAATTACCATTATATTTAATGATTTTTTTATTCCATTTGATTATTTTACCTTATCTCCAATGTTATATATTATATTTGGAAACCTAATTATGTATTATATCATGTGAACTTCATATTTACCTTTGCCTATTTTTTTAAAAAAGTTTTATTATATCTTCTTATTGTGTGGGATTTTAACAAATGTTTTTTAAAATATTAATTTTTTTTCCTTCCATGTTTTTTTGTTTCATATTACACTCAAAATTTTATTAAGATAATATTTATTTATTTTCTAAGGTTTAATTTCTCAAGGTTATATTTTATAAATTAAATTTTTATATAATTTTTACTTCACCTTTTTTAAAATAAATTTTAAAAGTGACTTGTAACTTCTTTGTTTTACGATAATGTTAAAAATGTTTTCTAAAATATATTTTTAATTTTTTTATATGTGAACTCAATATTTTTCTATAATAAAAATTATTTTCAATGAATCTTCCTTTGTTTAAAAATGGTTTCTATAAATAATACTAATTCATGATTATTTTAAAATGAAAAAGGGGTATTTCATCTTATTGTTCAAAGTGATTTACTCAATGATTTTGAAAAGGTATTTTTCATCTATGTAAATATATTTAATGATCCTTATGTAAAATTGGAGATATGTTATTATACCATCATACACCTTATTTCTATAGATGTATTATGAAATATTCTATGAAATTTTTCATGAAACACATCTATTTTCCAAGATTTATTTTAGTGATGTTTGAAATTTGAGTGTTTTCATGTTCTCTTGGAACATAAATGTAGGAAATATAATTATTAATGGGTGGGGACCTATATATCCCTCAAATTCATTGGTTAATATTTAATGTCACATGAGATAATTAAATGTTGGGTGAATGTGATGCGAGTAGATTTGTTTATATTTTTTTGTATGAACAAGATGTTGGTATAATTATTCATTGGTTTGTTGTGTAAACATGAAATGAGAATATTTTTCACATGTTTGTTGTGTAAACGTGATATAGGTAACTTTATTTATAGATTTTTTTTGTGAAAATGATGCAAGAAAAATTTATCACAAGTTTTTTTGTATGTTTAACATGATACATGTATATTTTTCATATGTTTATTTTGTGAACATAATTTAGGTAGATTTTTTTACAAGTTTTTGCATGAATGTGATAAAGGTAGCTTGGCTCACAATATCCTATATGATTATTTTTATGCCAATGTTATTTTTTATGATATATTTCAAGGGAATGTGAAATTTCTATGCCATATGAATATGATTATGCTCTATGGCTCATGTTTATTATCTCATGAATCCAATATTTTTCCATATTGTATGTTATTAATTTGATATTACATGTACTTATATAATCACATAAAAATAACTCCTATTGTTCCATGTTATTTTTAATAATAAATATCTCCCATACTCATATTTTCACATATACTTATGATCCAATACTTGACGAATGTTTGATGAGTTTTCCCCTTACTGAGTGTTTGAGATCACCCATTCTATTTTGTTTCCATTCCCTAGGATATGAAGAAAAATTTAACTTATAAGGAGTATCAATGGGAGTCTAGTGTGGTTGGATTTTGGAGAAATGTTTACAAGAGTTTTAAAAGAAGTTTCTTAAGTAGATGATCGCCAAAGACATTAAACCTTATGTTCTTGGGATTGTGAAATAATTTTTAAGGTGTAATTTTAAATTATGGAAATGATATAAAATAAATATATGTTTACCTTGGGTCATCTCTATTAGTATTAAATACTATGCTTAAATTATGTATTTTTAGAACCAAATCTAGGAGCGTGGGTTTGGGGTGTCTCAATTGGCATCAGAGTAAGGTTTAGTTATTTTTTAGGAGTAGTTTAATTAATTTTTGGGATTAGGATAAGATAAATTTAGTGAAAACCCTAGGGATGCGTATAAGGGATAAGTTTATCTATAGGATAACATCCAATTTTTTTTTGTTAAAATAGTGATTGTATGGTTTTGATAGCAATTAGACCCCTGTTTGGATACTGTCAAGTGGATGTGACAATGGAATAGATGCATATAGGTGTAATAAACCTAAAAGGATGGTTTAATGTCAACTCAATCTTTACTTGGTTCATGATGAGAGGGAATAATAATGCACACCTATATAGACACTCTAGATGGATATGATTTGGTTGATCACATACCTTTTATAAACAAGTATGAAGGATTTAAATGGAATATGATGATATAACTTGTTAGGAAATAAAACCTAAAAGGAAAATGACCATGGAAAACAAACATTATACTAAAGAAGTTATAGGTTGGTGTAATTAAATCATAGATAAACTAAAATTATTATAGGTTTAAAAGAAGGTTCAATTAGATAAAACACTTTAGGATTGAGTTTTTATAAGGTTATTTACTCTAATTTTATTGGAAAATATCACAAAAATTTATGGATTTATTATTTTATTGATAACGGGATCATAAAAATGAATCTATGAAAGGTATATCTCTAGAAACTCCTAAATAATCATATTTAATAAAAAAATCCCCTTGAATTACCAAATACAATAAGTTATATGTCTCATTAGGAATCAAATCTTGAGTCATGACAATCTTATGGGCATACTCAACTATTTCATCAGTGAGTAGTAATTGAAATTGTGAGGATGCAATTTATTTAAAGGGGGGATAATGTAACACCCTGAGATTTTTTAATATATTTTTCTATAAATTAATACTATATTAGATATATTTCTTTATATGAAACACTAGACTAAAATTAATTGCAACACACCTTATTAAAATAATTCAATATGATGTGAAATATCAATAAAAATAGCTATAATAATAATAAATCCTCATGTAAATAAAAAGATAATAAAATAATTTATTATAAAAAATATGTTTAAATTACTTTCAAATATTTATTATTTTTTAATAATGATTTATGTATTTTTTAATTTTAAGGGTTATATGATAAATAATTAATAAAATGTTATTAAAACTATTAAACATTAAAAATTGATATTTTTCAAAGAACTTTTTTAAAGTGAAGTGTGTTTTACCTAATAAATAAAATTTATCAATTTTAAAGGGTTATTATGATATTAATTAACACTAAATTAATTAAAAATTGATATTAAATAATATTAAGATCATTTAAAGTTTAAAAGTTTATTTTTCTAATAAAAATAGTTTTTCTTTATATTTTTTATTTTAATTTAAAAAATAAATTTATAAAATTTTTAATTTTAGTTTTATAAAATGAAATAATTTTTTTAATTATTTATATAAAATTTATCTTTGGGTGATTTTTTGTATTTTTCTATTATAATTTATTTTTTGGTGAATAGTGAAAAATACAGTTTTTGCTAAAGCTGTAGCATTTCTAACTATATAAAAAGTTAAGTATAAATTAAAAACTTATAATTTTTTTATGATAAAACATTTATTTTTGGAGTGAAATAATTCATTAAAAAAATACTTTTTTTTGAATTTAGAAAACCCATGAAACTTAAGTAATCTTTTTTTTCTAATAACAAAATCATTTTCATCCTTTTCTTTAATTATTATATCATAAGGTAGAATTCTAATTTAGATTTATTTTTAAGAAATGTAAATATTATTTTTTTTAATAATAAACCTTTTAATTTCATGTAAATAAAAAAATTTATAATTTTATCCTAAAAATTACTTTTATACTTAAAAATAGACTTTTTTCTAAAAATGGGTTTTTACGCATTTTACTTGCTAATGTTAAAATTAATTTTTTTTAAAATATAAATTTTATTTTAAAAGTGGATTTTATTTTTTTAATCATTAGGTAACAATTATTTAAAAAGGATCATTTTATTTTTAGGCATTAAAATTAAATTACTTAGGTAAAAATTTGTTACCATGGAAAAAACAAAAAATGGTAAAAGTGAAAAATATAAGTGTAAAAGAAATAAAAAAATGTTAAAAAAATGTGTGATAATTTTTAGTTGATTATTTATTGGAATTAAAATTACCCCACTCCATTAATTTCCATTATCAGATCTTTTTTACCATTGAATAGTGGCTTTACCTTTTATATATTACAAAAATGCAACTTCTCTCCCTTATAAAATGATCCATCACCAAACCTCTTGTCTTTACACCCAAAGACTATTTTATTTGAAAAATACTTACCTAAATAAATCCTAAAACCTCCTAGACACTTCCCAGTGGTTTTGGTTTTCTCAAAATAGCACCTCTCAAATCCTGAATCCTTTTTTCAAAGGAGATATTCCTAGGAGTATGGTAACATTCTCAGTTACTCCTTTTTTCATTTTCTTTTATTTTATTCTGCTACCATATCAAACCTATTCTATATATAAAATTATGACAAAAAAATTACTAATAATATGATTAAATGTTATTATACTAATGGAATATCCATTTTATACCTTCCTCCAAAACCATTCAAAAAATGATGGCATCGTCATGCATACATATGGGATGCCTCCTCTATGAATGACATGCTTGATTTTTCATCACCTACTTATAATTATGGTTTTATAAGTCTATTTAAAGTATTACTGTTATATTTATAAAATTATTAATATTAATAAATTATAAACCATCCCCTATCTTCCTCCCTTTCTATGGAAAACTAACACAACACCCATGCGTACGTGCAGACTACCACCTTCATGAAAGTGACATATATTTTTTTACTCTAGTATTTAATTATTTATAAAAATATCTTATAACCAGATTTTACCACTCAAAAATATATAAATAATATCATTTTTCTTTTATAATAATGATATTATTCCAAAGGAATCACTTTCTTAACCACACACACCCATAAATTATAGTTTGTTCATGTTTAGGTCGGTTTAACAACCTACATGAACAATGATATAAATTTCTATCATGGGTAAATATGGAAACATAAATAAGAGTGATATTGGATAATAATATGTTAACAATTATTTTTTAGTTATTTAATGGTAATTATAATATCTTACCAATTATTAAGATACAACCCCTCATTCGTGGAAATTATAAAAATAAGCTCACTACAGACTACACCGTCACAAATAATCACTAAAATAATTATAATATGAAATTAGAAAATTATTATAAAACATATATTAATATAACTATAATTATTAAATAATGATTTACTTTGAACATATAAACAATAATTGAGACTGTTATTAAGAAACTAGTACTAAAAAAACAATCAAATCTAATAACATCCGATCATGAAAATAAAATATAACTAACTAATATATTTGAAATAAATGATTATAATTGAAAATTTTTCACAACCCATCCCAGAGGGGACCATTACATGAATACCCCAAGCCCACCTCTGATAGGCCAGGGGCTAGAGACTAGCATCAAGTAGGCATATCCCATAATGGGAGGAATTTATCTAAGTACCTGTACACACACACACATCTCAAAGCCCAAAATATTGGAAAGTAAAAATACTAAGTAAGAAATGAATGCATACACTAAGATGAAAACCATAGTGTATGAATGTAGGAAATTGGAAAGTAAATAGGACCAAAATACCAGCCCACCAAAAGAAAGAGTCTGTCAAATTGAATGCATAAGGTCTTGAAACTCATCTATAGAAAACCCTACCTGAAGGATTGGTGTAGGAAAACTGTCTGAAGCCATAGGAGCACACCTCATCTGTACGATCACTCTAAGTACCGCCTATCCACCTAGAACTCTGTCAAAGTGTCGATTGTCTGCACAATTCATGACATGTGTGGGAAAAGATTGTATAGGGTAGAGTAAAACAATACTCAGTAGGACACTCCAAAATCCCAAAGGAATAACACCAAGAAATACACGAAGGACACCAAAAATAAATACATGAAGTATACCAAAAAGAAATACATGAATTAGACCACAAAGAAATACAAGAAGTTTACCAAAAATAAATACATGAAGTATACCACAAAGTAAAACACGATCATCCCACACAAGTATTATTCTATATAATAGAAAATAGAATTATTAGATGTAGTCTGTAGAACACTCAGTATCGATAAGACGTGGAGTCTTGGTAAGACACATAGTCTTAGTAAGACACAAAGTCTTGGTGAGACACAAAGTCTCAGTAAGACACAAAGTCTCAGTAATAAATGGAGTCTCGGTAATACACATAGTCTCGGTAATTCATGCAACCCCAATGTCACATAGTCTTCAAGTCACATAGTTTCATGATCATAGCCAGCTAGAGGATTCCTCACGTAGTGCACTTGTTCCAGGAGAACTTACTCCTCAAGATAATAGATCATAAAAAAATTACATAAATAATCACTCCGAGTATCTAAAAGGTATATCTCATCACAAGAGTCCCAAACCTATAAAAGACTCATGAAATAGACACATAGTTTGAAAGTTATGGTTGTTTTTATAAAAAGGTCCAATTCCGGGTCTGGTATAGGTCTGACCCGACCCGATCTGTCGGACCCGGACCAACCCGACGCGACCCACTGGGCTTGGATTACTAGACCTATTAGACATGACCCTCTAGTATTCTAGAGTGGCCCAACTCCCCTGTTCGGTCTACACTGCAGGCCGGTTCGATGCGTCCCATGCATCCACCCCGACTGCATGAACCCCGTGATGACATGGTGCCATGCGGCATTCCACATGGCCGACCCTCTACACCGGATACCCCGTAGCCTCACCGTTATAGGTTCCTATGATGCGGCACAAAGTCATGTCCCTCAGTCAATATCGTGACCTCTTTCTATGGACCATTCCCCCGAGCCACGCCAGCTCCAATGCAGCCTCCCGCCTACTATGCTTTACCTCCACCAGCCGCCCCACCGGCAGCCTCACCCTCACGCTCTGCCTGGACCAACCCCACTAGGCCACGTCATACTGCTACTATCGACTACCCCACCAGTGGCCCTTTTTCCTGCCCTCATGATCCACCTGAATCGAAATGCACTGCGCCTTCACCGTCACACCTCCGCGTTGTCATGGGGGTCTCAGATCTTTGCGCTATGAAACAAAGGCGCAATAATCATCCACCCATACAATCGCAAAGGACGTGAAGAATGCAATGAATAAGGGGGAAATTAGAATCATAAAATCTCTTAAAGTATGGATCTTGACCTTTTTTTGTGTCGACCTTGATTCATCCTTATTAGAGGTATTACAAAGAATGAAGTAAACACATAGATCTAAACCCCATTTAATTCCCACAAGATAACTCCCATCCCAGAAGCGATCGAACCACAGATCAACCTATTCATTGGTTGGTCCACGTTCATCATCTAATTTAAGAGCAGGGAATGAATTAAAAAGAAACAACACCCATCTTGGGGTTTGGATCAGTTTTTGATGAAGGGTGAAGCTATGTAATCATCGTTCGTCGATCTGTCGATCTTCGATCCAAGTCCTGATCTCCGATCCATCATCACCGTTGAGAGAAATTACTTCTCATCATCTCAAGGGTATTCTAGGGTTATGGTGATAACCTTAAATTTCTAAAAAACTCAAATATAAATAAAATAGTCCCTATATCATAATAAAATATTTTTATTAAATATTTTATTACTGATACATCCAAAAAACTACTTTCCATTGTTGACCCGCACCAGCCAATGTTAGGCCCTACCTAGGGTAAAATCACTATTCTGAATGAAAAAGTGTTCTCATATTTTTGATATGGACACCTATTTATAAGTTATTCAGTTTTAAAGAAACACCTCATGTGAGTTTTATTAAAAACAGAACATTTTTCATCGATTTATCCCAATCACACCGGGTCTTAGAATCACATGCTATCTCAGTGACTGGTCTCATAATTTTTCTAATTAATTTATAAAAATAAAACTAGAGAAAATCCAAGTCATTACATTCTCCCCACTTTAGGGATTTACATCCTCGAAATCCAAAATAAGGGATAGTCAACAAAAAATGAGGGTACTAACAAAAAATCTGTGGCTCCCACTCTCAATTTATTTCCTAGAGATTCCCATGCAGCCACTGAACATGAATCAGAGGAATCGACCACCCATGAAGGATCCTGTCCCGTCAATCCTCTATCTCCACTAGGTACTCTGCAAAAGTTTCCCTATCATCAATGTTTAACTTGTATCATGCATGTACCTCGTCAACTGCAACACATGGAAGACATCATGTACCCAATGAAACTATGGGGGTAGAGATAGGTGGTACACCACCTCACTAAATCTCCACATAATCCGAAAAGGGTCGATGTATCTTGGAGATAATTTCTGCCCTGACCAAATCTCCATAACCCCTATCGAAGTGAGACTCGAAGGAACACATGATCTCCCTACTCGAACTCTAGAGGCCTCCATCTCTTGTCAACATATGACTTCTGATGGCTATGTGTAGTCCTAATACACTCTAATATGATCTAAACCTTCTCTATTGTAGCACGTACCAACTCTGGACCCATGAGTGCTGACTCTCCTGGGTCAGTCTAGTAGAGTGGTGACCTACATGGTCATCCATACATGGCCTTGAATAGCGCCATACCGATGGTGGAGTGGTAGCTGTTGTAAAAAAACTCCACTTGTGGTAGGTGATCATCCCAGTTATGACTGAAGTCCAAGATACATGTCTATAGAATATCCTCCAGAACCTGAATGGTCTGCTCAGTCTGGCTATTTCTCTGTGGATGAAACACCGTGCTCAAGCGTAACTGAGCCCCGAATGCCTCCTATAATCTCTTCCACAAGCGGTATGTGATATCAACATCATGATATAAAATGATCATCGATGGAACTCCATGAATCCAAACTATCTCTTGCATGTAGAGGTGTCCCTAGATCTCTATTTAACCCTTCTCCTAGATTGGTAGGAAGTAGGGAAACTTGGTGAGTTGGTCAATGATCACCCAGATGGTATCATATCCCCTATACGTTCATTGTAAACCCATTAAAATGTCTATCGATATACCATCCAACATACAATTTGGCACCTCAAGTGGTTGGGTCAAGCCTGCTGGAACCTGGTGCTCAGTCTTCACTTGCTGACAAGTGATGCATCGAGAAACAAACTATTGCACCACCTTCATCCCTGGCCACCTTAACTAACATCAGAGGTCCTAGTACATCTTCACCACACCCAGATTTACCTCCAAAGGGGATGTGTGGAACTCCATCAGGACCTCCTCCCGCAATTCCACCGGTACAACTGTGCACCCTCAGAAAATAATGATGTGCTTACCACCTATCGAATATCCATTAAGTCAATTCCCTATAGAAAACTGAGCACATCAAGTCTTGCAGTCACTATCCCCTAGTTGTGCCTTGTTGACTCGATCTATGAGTAGAGGGGTGAAAAATATCTAATGGAGTTAAGATGATCCATATCTATCCACAAAGGATATCTATAATGAGGCCAACTGCTTCGATCCTTCACTCAGTAATTACAAGTTGGATCTCTTGTTGAGAGTGTCTGCCACTACATTCCCCTTCCCAAGAGTATAGAAAATCTCTAAGTCATAGTCCTAGAGGAACTCTAGACATCACCTCTATCTCAAGTTAAGATCCTTTTGAGAGAATATATACTTGAGACTCTTATGTTTAGAGTAGACGGTAAACCAATCACCCATCAAATAATGTCGCCACATCTTCAATTTGAAGACTACTGCTTCTAGATCAAGATCATGGGTCGCATAATTATCCTCATGTTTTCTCAACTGGAGTGAACCATAAGAAATAACAACTCAACCCTACATCAAGAAAAAACCAATCCCATTCTCTAATTAATCATAGAACACTACATACCCAATTCCCTCCTCTGGTAGTCTGAATATAAGATCACTCATGAACCTTTAACTCAACTCCTAAAAGCATTCCTAGAACATTTCTATCCACATGAAGGGATTCCCATTCCATTTCAAAGATGTAAAGGGTTTTTCTACTCTAGAAAATTTAGGTACAAACCTTCTATAGTACCCATCCAAACCTATAAAACTGTGCACCTTGGCAACACTCTTGGGTGGCTCCCAAGCAAGAACCATCTCAATCTTCACCGAATCCACTATGACTCCAACATTTGAAATGATGTGTCCCAGTAGTGGACCTTCTAAATATGGAACTGAAACTTGTATAGTTTCCCATAAATTTGGTTCTCTTGGAGTGTGTCTAGAACCATCCTCAAGTTCATGGCGGGCTCCTTATAAGTTTTCAAGTACACTAGGATGTCATCAATGAAGTCCACCATGAACCGGTATAAGTAAAGATGGATGATCCTGTTCATGAGTCCCATGAACACTGTTGGGGAATTTATCATTCCAAACAGAATAACCAATTACTCATATTGTTCATAATGACATTTGAAGGATGTCTTTGGTACATCTTCATTCTGTATATGAAGTTGGTGGTAGCTATATCTAAGGTCAATCTTCGAGAACTACCTCACTCCCTTCAGATGATTAAATATGTTATTGATCCTCAGTAGCGGATACCTATTCTTTATGGGAACCTAATTTAGGATCTAGAAGTTTAAAAATAACCTCAAGATCTCGTCTTCCTTCTTGGAAAACAAAAGTGAGGCCACCAAGGGTGAAACAATGGGTCTCACGAAGACATTTATTTTCAAGTCCTCCACGAGTACCCTCAACTCATGAAGCTCTTTGGGATACATCCGATATGAAAGTGTATATATTAGTGCCATCCTAGGGAATATATAACCTCCCTATGTGAAGGTAATCTAGGGACATACTTGAGAAATACTTTCCCATACTTTTCCACCACTATAGAAAATTGAGGACTCCTATCATCCACTGCACCAAGGGTGAGACTTGCCAATTGATGGGTAATCAGATGCAACCTCCTATGAGTAAGTCCATCCTGTACTGCATGCATTTACTTTTCACCAAAAACAAGAAAACATGGTCCCATCACCATAGAAACACCACACTCTTTGCTTAAAATAGTCAATCTAAGCATGGATTGTGGATAACCAATACATATCGAGAATGACGTCATAAGGCCTCAACACCACTACCAAGAGATCCCAAACAAAAATATCACCTTCAAGATAAAGGTCACACTATTAGAACTAGTGTGTGATCATCAAATCCCCTCCCTTTGGAGTCTCTAAATGTAATGGTCAAGTCAACAGTTCAATTGGAATCTCAGAGTCTCAAACAAGGGTCATAAAAAGAAAATAATTATTGTCACCTCCATCTATCAAAACTTCATATAAGGTGTAAAAGACATAGATAAAACCTCCAATCATCCTTGGAGCACTGAGGTCATAAGACTCCATGGCCTACAGTTGTCCTCATCCCTGTCCACCATCTCCCTGAGCCTAGTGTGGACCACATGGGGGTGGTGGTGATAATACATCGAACCTAAGCCCACCTACTGCTACCCCAACTGCCCCTATTCCATTTCCTATTCCCTATGGAACACCTTTATCATGCCTTCTACTCTGCCTCAGTGGTCCCTCGACCATCTCCTGATCATCCGTATGGTGGGTCGGTCAATCTCGTGCCAGATGTCTCCAACCACCGCACGAGTAAAAAAACCTATCAATCAGCTGACTCTCTCTTCCATGGGATCCCTACAGTGATGATCCCATGTCCTAATGTTTTAACCTAGAGTTATTGACCCATTTGGATCCCTACGACTACTGTCGGCTACCAACTGCGGAAGACTCAGCTACCTGGTGCCTACCGGTAGATCCTACTGATGGCATATGCTCTTCCAGAAAGCTCTCCACTACCAGAGCTCGCTCTAGTACCCCAACATATGTAGGAATTCTAAGGGATATCATGGATTCCATGATATCCTAGTATAATACCTACTCAAATGTCTGAGCCCTTAAGAATGGGTCTCGTGCCATATTCTTGTAGTGATAAAGATCAGTAAACCTCACCGAATACTCTACCACAGTCTAACTGGCCTACTGCAGATGCAGAAGCTCCTATATGTGCACTGAGCATAATGTAGATGGTAAGAAGCCCTATTTGAAGATTCAATAGAAGTCTTACCAAGATAGAGTTTCCTCATCGTGTGTATGGGTCACTAAGCTCCACCATATCCCCACTAATACCTAAAGAAGATTCACGGCTAGGACTACCATCTGGTTGACATGTCTCCTCATAAGGCGTAAGACACGAGTAACTGCCTCCATCCAATCCTATTCTACTCAGGGCCCTGGATCAACCATAAAACTAGGAGGTCAATACCTATAGAACTCATGAAATATGATTAGTTTGAGTGTATCCTTATCCAATAGTGCTGGTAGAAACTACTGCTCGACAGGTGACACTATAATAGGAAAACCACCCGGAGGTTCCATATCTGGAACATGCCCATGTACTAACACCTCACCACTAGTCATATAATCCTAATGATCATGCAATGAAATCCTGGATGGAATTATATGGGGAGGCATCCTAAAAAAGATCAAGATGTTATATGATCAATAGAGTATACCTGGCGAGATGACTCAAGAAGTATATGAGAACACACCCAAATCCTATATGATGCATGCACCTTTAATTTTCACTGCAACCAGTGTTTTCATATACCAATTCTAAAATCAGGTGTATAAATTCATGGTGTATAGATATGTTGGCCACCACACCAACACTGAATTACCTGACTTGAAATCCAAACTCAAAACACTTAACACTATTTACTCAAACCAACATCACATACTCCTGTACCTTAAGTAGAACTGATCCCATCTGATACTATTCTGTCGTAACCCGTCCTAGAGGGGACCATTCCATGACTACCCCAAGACAAACTCTAATAGTACTGGGGATATAAACTAGCACTAAAAAGGTATATCCCATAATGGGAGACATTTTCCTAAGTACCTACACACACACACACACACACACATCTCCAAGCCTAAAATGATGGAGAGTAAAAACACTAAGTAAGAAATACATACATACTCAAAGATTCCAACTATAGAGTAAAACAATAGAAAGATGGAAAGTAAATAGGGATAAAATACCATCCCACAAAAATAAAGAGTCTATTAAAGTGAATACACAAGTTCACAAAACTCATCCATAGAAAACCCTAACTGCAGGGTAGGTGTAGGAAAACTGTATGAAGTCGTAGGAGCACACCTCTTCTATTTGATCAATTTAAGAACCACCTAATCTTGTTCCACCTAGAACTACATCAAAGTTTCAATCATCTTCACAAGAAACAACACATGCAGGCAAAGCCCATGTAGGGGTGAGTAAAACAATACTCAGTAGGACACCCTGAAACCTCAAAGGAATTCCACTAAGAATTACATGAAGGATAAAACATAGAAATACATGAAGTATACCACAATGAAATATATGAAGGTCACCATAAGAAAATTCACGAATTATACCATAAATAAATACATGAAGTATACCACAAATAAATACACGAATTATACAATAAAGGAAAACACAATAAGATCACAAAGGTATTAGTCTCTATAATGGAAAGTATAATTATCATATTTCGTCTGTAGAACACTCAGTATCGATAATACATAGAGTCTTGGTAAGACACAAAGGCTCAGTAAGACATGGAGTCTTGATAAGACAAAAATTTTTGGTAAGATAAGGAGTCTCGGTAAGTCAGGTATCCCCAAAGTCACATTGTCTTCAAGTCACATATTTTCAAGATCACAACCAACCATAGGATTCCGCTCGTAGCACGTTTGTTCTGGGAGAACCAACTCCTCAAGCCAATAGTTCATAAGAAAACTTCAATAAAGACTCAGTTAGAGTATCTCAGAAGGACCGTCTCATCACAAGGGTCCCAACACTACAAAAGAATCATCAAATGGACACATGATTTGAATGTTATGGTTGTTTATATAAAAAGGTCTGTCCTGGGACAGGTCCGGGTCTGACCTGACCCACCAAACCCAGACCGATCCGTCTTGACCCGTTGGCTCATCCCATTGAGCTCAACCCACTAGGATTGCTAGACCCGGACCACTGGGCCACTAGAGCAACCTGGTTCACTGCACCATATGTGGTCCGCCTCGACCGCATGCCCCCTATGCTAACGCGGTGCTGTGCTATATTCCACGTGGCCAGCCAGCCGCACCGCCTGCCCTGTAACCACGCTGCTGTAAGTTCCTCCAACGCAGCACCTAGCCGCTTCACTCAGTCAACATTGCTTCCTCCTTACATGGCATGTTCCCTCCAACCATGCCAGCTCTAACATGGCCTCCCGCCTGCCACACTCCGCCTCCGCTGGCCACCTCTCCGGATGCCTCTCCCCCACTCTCTATCTGGACTGACCCCACCAAGCCGCGTCTTGTAGCTGCCCCCGGCTGCTCTACCGGCAGCCCTCCGTCCTTCCCTCACACTCCATCTGGATTGAAAAGCACTACGCCTTCACCGTCGTGCCTCCGTAGTGTCATGGGGGTGTGGGATTTTCAGTTTCAGATTATTGCACCACGAAACAAAGGCACAACAATCATCCAACCATACAATCGTGAAGAATACAATGAATTCATAGAACAAGGGGGAAAAGAGGAAGCACAAAAGAAACCGAAGGATAGATCTTGGCCTTTGTTCATGTCATCCTCTATTCTTCCTTGTTAGAGGGATCATAAAGGACAAAGAAATCACACCGATCTAACCCCCATTTAATTTACCCAAATATAACTCCCATCCCACAACCGATCGAACCATAGATCAAACTATTGATGGGTTGGTTCTTGTTCATCATCAAATTTAAGAATGGTGAATGAATCACAATGAAACAACACCATACTTTGGGTTTGGATTAGTTTTTAATGAAGGGTGAAGCTGCATCGTCATCGTTCGTCGATCCATCAATCTTTGATCCAAGTCTCGATCTCCAATCCATCATCACCATCGAGAGAACATCCTTCTCCTCATCTCAGAGAAATTTTAGGTTTATGGTGATAAACCTGAATTTATGAAAAAATAAAATATAAAGAAAAGATTCACTGTGTTGAAATAAAATATTTTTTTTAAATATTTTATTAGCAATACATCCAAAAACTACTTTCTACAGTTGACCCACACTGGCCAATGTTAGGCCTATCCTTGGGTAAACTCGCTATTCTGAACATAACGGTACCCTAAAATTTCTGATATGGACTCCCATTTAGAATCTATTCAGTTTGAAAGAAAAACTTCCCGTGTGTTTTATTAAAAACTGAACATTTTTCATCAATTTTCCCGGGCACACTGGGCCTAGAAATCACATGCCATCTCAAAACCTAGTCATGGAATTTTCCTAATTAATTTATAAAAATAAAACTGAAGAAAATATGAGTCATTAAAAATTTATTAAATGTTATAGGTTTGAATAAGGTTATGAAATAAGGGATTAAGATATTTATTTTTATTATACTAGAAGTTAGAACACGTTCATCTAATAAAAATTAAAGGTAAGGGTGTTTTATCACAATTTCCTTTCTTTGAGACATGTTTCTTTTATACAACAAATTTAATTTCAATGTTTTGTATACTACCTCTTGGATATATAATATCATGAAATAATTTTTTTTCATGTTATTTTATGTTCAATTTCATGATCACTCTTTGAAGGGTTTTTTATTAAAATGTTTCTTTATTCGTAATGGTTTTTGTATCTAAAATTTTCTTCATTGGGATATAGTGATTAATCACCATTTGATTCATTTTTTGGTGTATATATTGGTCATGGATTTATCTTATCATATTTTCTCATTCAATATATTTTATTTTCAAACCCATATCCCATTTTACCCTTCAAAGGATTTCAATTCAAAATATAATGATGATATAAGTTTTTTTGTTCACTCAAACATCCTTTATTTGAGTTATAATGTCTCATCATGAACTTACTAATTCTATTATTGGTTTATTTCATCTTAATATTTTATATTGTAATTCCCATTTCTCTATCGGTAAAATTATTCTTTTGATTAAAATATTCATCCTTGATGAATTTCTTCCCTATAAAAGTATTCCATTTTTATTCTCATTCTATTTAATGATGAATTTTCTTCCATGTCCAGATTTTCCCTTACTAAAAATTTTCTACCTTGTATTTGGAAAAATAATTATGTTTTATCTCTTGTGGAATTTATATTTACCTTCTCTCATTTTCAAAATAAATTTTTATTATCTCTTTTTAAATTGTAGGATTTCATCAAATGTATTTTAAATATTAAAAAGGTTTTATTTCCATGTCTGTTTTTCCCTTCCACTCTACATATCCTTAAGATAAACTTTTTATATTTTTTAAGACTCCATTATTATAGGTTCTATTTTTTAAAGTAAAAACTTTCAAATGTTTTTTCTTTAGATTTTTGAAAATAACTTTTGAAAGTGACATGTAACTTCATTATTTTATGATAATGATGAAAATGCTTTCTAAAATATATATTTTATGTTTTTCCATGAGAAAACATTATTTGGTTGTAACAACCATTATTTTAATTGAATATTCCTTTCAATTTTTAAAAATGGTTTTTCACAATAACCCTTATTCATAATAATTTTGAAATGATAAGGGGTATTTATTCTTATTTGTTAAAGTGATTTACTCAATGATTTTGAAAAGGTATTTTACATATTTATAAATATCCTCAATAATAATTATGTTACATTAGGGATATGTTTATATAACACCATCCAACTTCTTTCTCCAGATTAATTATGAAATTTTTTATGGCTGTTTTAATGAAAACCATCTATTTTCCATGGGTAAATTAATTAATGTTTTAAATATGAATTTTTTCTTGTTATCTTAGGATAGAAATGTATGGATGATTATTATTGATGGATGAGTCTTATATATCCATAAAAATACATTGGTTAATATTACATATCACATGATATAATTAAATATTATGTGAATGTGATGAATGTAGATTTGTTCAATTTTCTTATGGGAACATGATGTGGGTATCTTTATTCATAGGTTATTTTTTTGAATGTGATGTGAGTAGATTTTTTCACAATTTTTTTTTGTGTGAACATGATGAAAGTAGATTTGTTCACAAGTTTGTTGTAAGAATGTGACGTGGTCAAATTTTTTCACAAGTTTGTTGTGTGAACTTGATACATGTGTCTTTTTTCATAGAAATTTTTTGTGAACTTGATACATGTATATATTTTTACATGTTGTTTCATGAACATGACTCAAGTATCCTGGTTCACAATGTTTTCTATTCTTATGTTTCTCCCAATGTTCTTTGTTATTTTATGTTTAAAGGGAATGAAACATTTCTATGACATATTCCTATAATTATTCTCCATATATCATGTTTATTATCTCATGAATCCACACTCTTTTATCATGGTATATATTATTCATTTGATATTACATGTCCTTGTATCATGTCTTATAGAGAACTCTTATTGTTCTATGTTCATTTTAATAAGATATTTATCACATGTTTATGTTTTCTCATATTCTTATTATCTAACACTTGATGACATGTTGTTGAGTTTTCCCTTACTGAGTATTTGATATCACCCCTTTATTATGTTTCAATTCCTTAGTTTATGAAGATGAGTTTTACTTATGAGGAGTCTATAATGGAGTCTATAATTGTTTAATTATGGAGAAATATTCATAGGACTTATAAAATAAGTTTCTTATGTAGCTGATCCTCAAAGGCACCAAACCTTTCATTCTTGTTATTGTGAAATCATTTGTGAGATTTATTGTTTAA
Organism: Viscum album; assembly: GCA_963277665.1. NCBI lineage: Eukaryota > Viridiplantae > Streptophyta > Magnoliopsida > Santalales > Viscaceae > Viscum > Viscum album. The sequence goes on from OY728127.1 coordinate 2,029,234,181, forward strand.
CTTATGGAAATGATGTAAAATAAATATATTTTTAGATTGGTTCATCTCGCTTGATATTATATCCTATGAGTAAACTATTTTTTATCACTGTATTAAGGATTGCATATATGAGGAGCCTAATCTTGAATATGGGGAGGAATTAATGAGAACTTTTGACTATCAAGATAGTAATATGGTGAGTGGTCTTAGGTTGGGGTGTTATAGGATCATAGGTTCCTCAGTTCCCTTTTTCCCAAAAACCTATTTTTTTTATCCCAACCATCCATAATCTACAAAAGTATCTGAACACACTATATATTTTTTTGTACCATGTTAGCTATACATGGTTATTTTACCCTATCAATGTCCTCGTACTATGATTTTGTGCAGAATACACATCATGATGTCTGAGATCAATGCTCTATACGCATGCCCGTATTTATACCCCACCTCTATAATTCTTGAAGCCCACCCCATGTACTAAAGAATGATGCCCTGCATTTCCTTTCTCACTGACATAATAAGCATCATCCCACACTCACATGATTGAATAAAGAAGAACTCCAATATTTTAGGCCATCAAAAGTATAATTCTCATCAAGTGTAAAGAAAATCAGGGGGTAACAACCACCCTACTATCACCTTATCCATATCATTTTGATGATGATGATGATGATGATAATGGTGAAGATAATAATTAAAATATTTTTTTTATGAGAAGGTATAAATATATAAGAAATAAATCTTTAATTCACATAAAAATATTCAAACATTAGACCTTATAGATATTATCCATGTCTGCAATCAAATGGTATGATACATTGCCAAAAAAAAAACAAAACAATAATAATTTGAAATGGTATGAATTACGAATTTGAAAACAAAACTCATGTTCTCAATAAAATTTATTAAGAAGAAAAGGGTGTGGAATAGAGTAAATATATATATTTCAACATGTAGTTAATTCATACAAAAGTTGAACCTAAACAATAAGCTACACAAAGTACACAACCGACAAACAAAAAGATAAAATTTTCAAAGTAAAGAAAACCTTCATCAAAGGATGATAGACACACACCACATCCAAATTGAATAGTGAATCAAAAAATATCATCTAAATCAAAATTAATGTTATGATTACCAAATCCTAAAATATATACTTTTAGTGAAGAAAATGCAAAAAAAAATCTACACATCATCTCAAAAAACCAAAAATAGGACAAGAGAGATGTAAATATATATGATTCAAATAAAAAATTTATACATGAAATCACTAGGACACCATCCATAAATCTATATATACACCTCATAAGGGAAGAAATAACTTTTTAGAGAAGGTTAGATAGAATATGTGTTATCATTGAGTATTACCACTCCCTTGGTAAGATAAATAAATGTCCATTCAAAAGGTTTTAATAGATATCTGAACTCATTCACTAGTATTGATTTGTGATTTATCAATGATCAAAATTGGATTTATTGGAATTAGATAAAGCATCAATAATTATAGTTCTAAAAAAGGTTGAACACCTTTTATCAGTATTAGAAGCTATCAATTTTATAAGGAAGCTTTTATTTACACTAAAAAATGATGATAAAAGGTGACCTTTATCAGTGATTTTGTAGCATTGATAAAAGTGTTTGGAATATGTTTTTAAAAATTTTGGATAAAAATTCCTATGGAAAACCATACACATGACTCCACCCTTTTGAAATATAACACCCATAATTTAATTATAATAAGTAAAATTTTAATTCAAAATAAATTATAATATAATTCACATATCTTTTTTAAATAATGTGATTAAAACCTAAATTCTAAAATTTTATAAATATAATTTTATGAAATGAATTTAATTTTTGAAATAAAAATTTAAAGTTAACTTAGGGTGATTTTTTTTTGATTTTTCGAAAATAGTTGATTTTTTGGGTGATTTGTGAAAAATATTGATTTTATAAATACTCTAACTTTTATGATATTATAATGAAATAGAAATGAATTTAAAGTTTATAAAACATTTTTATCGAAAAAAATATAATTAATAAGTAATATTATGTATTTAAAAATATAATTTTGAACTCAGAAATCTATTTTTAACATTTTATAAATCTAAGTAATGTTTTTGTTCAAATAAAAACTATTTTTAATTATTACTTTTTAATTAAATATTGACAAGGATAATTTTTGGTTTGGTTTAATTTTAAATTCAAATAAGTATCATTATATTTGAAATAATTTTATTAATTCCATGGTAATAAAAATTGTACTTTATTTTTTTTGTAAAACCATTTTTAGGCTTAAAACATGTTTTTTTCTAAAAATGGTTTTCATTATGTTTCAAAACCTTATATTAAAATTAATTCCTTCCACTTATAGAAATTAAATAATATAAAATAAATTACATATATGGATTCAATATAATTAAAATTATTTAATATAGTCATGTTAATTGTTGTTCATAATGAATAGTAACCATGGTAAGTATTTATCACCTTAATAAGGGAAAAATGAGTTAAAAGAGTCAAGATTAAGGGAAAAGGCTTCAAAATAACCCAAAACATACTTTAATCTCACCTTTTGGTTGTATTTAGACTTTAAACTTCTCATATTTGAAAATATGACAATATGGAGCCGCTTTACTTGATTAAGAAAAATATATATTAAGGTTTCAAGTATTTATAAGTTTTTTACCCACATAACATATAAAGGGTACCCCAATTGGTCTTAAATATATAAAAGGTAACCCCATATTCTCACATATCTACACTTCTTAAGCCACTTACCTTGACTAATAACTATAAAAATACCTTTATAACTTTATTTTTCTGTACTTAGAGGTCCTGGTCTCACCAAAATACCACTTAAAGAAGGATTAAGGTGAAAGATAAAGGTGGTTACCAAAAAATAGAAGGATGTAACACATATAACCAAGCAGGAATCCAAGGATATTAATAATTACTCTTTTAATGATATTAAAGAATATAATAAATTTTATTTTTTTATATTTTATTTTTCTTATACAATATGGAAATAATTTATATATGTAGTCTTCCGAGACTGCTAAACTGATCGATCCTTTATGGTGCAATCCCTTGTATCTTATAAAAGTTTAATAATGTATAAATCAACTCTAGGTTATTGGATTTAATGTCATTATAGTTGGTATCAAAGAAAGTTTTGTAGGGACCTTTAGAACTATATTCTAGAAGAACATAACTAGAAAAATCATTAAGATGAAATCCAAGAATGTTTAATAATTTTTAGGTATTATATGTTATAGATCAATATTCATGATGTTATAAGCTAATTATGTATTTTCCATTGTTTAGATATAGAAACTAGTAGAGGAAAGTGAAATCATGTCAACTACTGTAGTTAATATAGGGATTTACCTTATGATAAAGATAACAAAATGGGTATTGGAACTAAGAAAACCATACCCATATTGGGGAAACTGACCTAGGTTTGGATAAATAACCTTGACCATATAGAGAAACTAGTTGTTCCACTATGTGATGCACCTATGTTGGATCAATTTTTGCAATAAAATTATTAATACATTAATGGAAATAATAATACATTGATATCTGAGAAATGGATCAAGTACATTTAAAATATATTCCTATCTCTGGGAAGTAATGAAATAGAAAAGTTTACTCTCATAGTATATTATTTATTGTGAGATACTGATAAATGGTGGTCATTTATCTAGAACACTAAATAGGTTGATGAAATATAAATTATGTAATAGAGAACTTTTAAAGTGAAATTATTCTATAAACATTTTCTTAGGGAGTAATGATCTAAAATAGATAGGAAGTTAATCAACCTAAATAAAAACGAAGTGTACAGTGTTTCTAAAAAAGAGAATAGATTCGCATGGTTAGTAAGGAATGCATTGGAAAACACATGTAATCTGAAAATCAATATTCATCATTTATTTGATGGGATTAAGTTAAAAATTCAAATAGAATTGGTCTCCAAAAATTATTCATCATACGATTATATAATATCACGTGTCATTAATATAGAGAAAGAATTTTCTTATTTTTATATATTTAAGGGAATTCAATAAAATAGGAGGTTTATTTAGAAATAAGGAAAAATAAATGTGTCAAAGAAGAAGAGAGGAAAGATGGGATTTCCACAATGTGATAATTGTGGAAATAAACATCTTGGTAAATAAGTTAAGGTAATTTTAGTCTATTACAAGTTTGAAGATATGGTTCATTTGGATCATGAATGAAATAGAAATAATGAAATAACTGTTATCTAATGATTCAATTATAGGTAGATGGGTCATTATTCAAACTAATTCCCTAAGCGTCAAGGGAACCTACCATAGAAGTGGCCAATGGGGAAAGGCCAAGCCAATGAAATTACTATAGATTAAGTTGAATTTAAAAAATATGTGGTTGCATGTACATTAATCATAATGTTACACACTAATATTTTAGGATTTATTTTCTTTAAGCAATATATTTTATAGTGTGTGGTATACACAACACCGAGCTTAAACGTACCATGATATACTATAGGAATACTATTATTTAAATATGACTATTATAGCCTATCCATTGATTTAGTGGGTATGAATTGGAATAAATGTATTATGAAATATATGTAGAAATTTTTTCCTTAATAAAATTAATAATTAATTATACATTGATTATCTATTGGATAGAAATGAAGATAAAATATTTTATAGGTAAAAGATATATTTTTCTTAAAAATAGTTTTATTTGAGAAATGTATTTAAAACGTAATAGATTAAATTAATCACTATTTATAAATTATTCTAATTAAATGAGTATATTATATATCTAATAAATTTAATTAATATTCATTTCATCATGTTTATATTTTAAGTAATGATGAGAAAGTCATTTTATTCTTCAAAAATGGTTTTTATTGCATTTTGTGCATGAATATTATAATTATTTTTCCAAATTATTATAAATTTTATTTTAAAAAATACATATCATTTTTTAAATCATAATTTCACAATAGGCATATGATTAATGTTTTGTATTTTTCTGAAAAGATTGTTTTTTGAGTGAATAATGAAAATGATGTTTTTTAGAAGTGTTATTTTTTTAAATTAAGTAAATTAAAAGTACCATTTTGTTTTGGATTTGGTTTTAAAGTTAAATAATATAACTTTGGTTAAAAAAATATAATTAATTACATAGAAATCTAAATTATACTTTATTTTTTATAAAATCATTTTTATGCTTAAAAACACATTTTTTCGAAAAATTATTTTTCATTGTATTTTGAAAATTTATAATAAAATTTATTACATCAAATTAAAAAAAATTAATATTGAAAAATTTATTTCATATTTTTAATTATGTCTTTATATTTTTTAAATAGATTAATTTCATTTTTATCTACACCAAAGATGAACCATGGTAAAAGTTTATCACCACGGTAATGTTTAAAATAAGTTAATTAAGGTTAAAATTATGTGATATGGTATCAAAATAAAAAAAAACTTATATTTATTTTATTTTATGGGTCTAATAATACCATAAGAATCCTAAATTATAAAATATGACTTTTTGGTGCCACTTTAAGTTGATTATAACCTTTATATAATTTTAAGTCAAAAAAAATTACAAAACGTCACTATCTCTCTTTCAATATCTCTAATATATTATCATAGGGATAAAAATATGATATTAATTATTTATAATGGTTTTTTTTGAATATTAATTAATTAGTTTTATTATATTTATTTATTTTTATTTTATATATATATTATTATTTTTATGAATTCTTAAGCAACACTAGTGTAACGCTTGTGCAAATAGTAAAAAAATCAAATAAATGATTTAAAAAAATTAGTATTGTTTTATGAATTATGGTGTAAAAATAATTTAATGTATATTTATAATATATATTATATGTTAAAATAGTTTATATTTGAATTAAATTATAATATTTATTCCTTTAAAGTTGGGATATTTGAATAGTCCTGAAAATGGCCTCAAATGGTATTTAATGTTTAAGAATTATTTTTAAATAATTATAAAATTATAAAAAACATATGTAGACTCAATATGAAAATAAATTTTCTATAATATCATTCATGGCTCATATATGTTTCACTTGTAATTTGAAAAATTACTTTCATGACCCTTAAAGAGTGAAAAATTTGTTATAACGATTAAGGTTAAATAGGGTTAACGTGGGGGTTACAAAATATGATAAGCTTTAAAATGACACAAAAAATTGTACAAAATTTATTTTTAATTATATTTCAACCTTATATTCCTTATATTCTATTATAAATTATTTTTGATCCATTTTACATGAGTTATACACATATTATATAATAATATTTGAATATTTACATGTTTTCACCCACCTCACTTATAAATGGGATTCTCCAATTCTCTATTACCCCCAAATATTGATCCATTAATCTCATAAAATATATTTAAAAATATATTCCTATATTACTCTACACTTAATATAGATTATTTTATCCCCTTAAGCTTATCCTAAAAATGATTCAGGTGTAATACAAAGGAGAATTTCCAAAGAAGAGGTATAAACCTTAACTGAGTTCTTTCATTTTATTTCTTCTAATTTCTCCTTAAATTCTATATTAAACACATTAATATAATAAAATAAATATATTAAATATACTTAAATTATATTATTATTATTTCTCAACCCTTATTCATCTCCTTTTCTATTCTACGAGAATGAAAACATCACTCATCGTACGGGTGGGCTACCACCTCCACGAAGCGATGCATTTAATTATTCAACACTACCTCTAAAGGTTCATTATTATGATATATTTAATGAATATATATGATATTAATGAAATTATTATATTTATTTAAAAATAATATCTTACTTACCTTCCAACCCTTCCACCCGTTAAAAAAATTATAACATCAATCATGCGTACGTGCGAACTACCACCTCCAGAAAGTGATGTAATTCATTTCTCTTGCCAATATTTCAAGGGTGATTATAAAACTATATTTAATTTATAAAAATTATAATTATATAATGATAAATATTCTGGATATTATTTAAGCATATCCAATTTTACCATGGTCAACCTATCGAATTTGTTTTTGGATTATAAACCGAACAACCTCAAAACATCTGATGTAGACTTAACTGATTTAGTAACTAAATAATTCATGGTAATAAATGAAATAAAAGGAATAATGATAATTTAATAAACATGGAAAAATGTCTTAAAAAATTATAAATAAAATAAAATTTTAATATTCACTATTGAGAGAATGTGTGAAATTATTTGGGACTCAAGATAAGGTATTTTCCTTTAAAACCTTATTTTCAAGTTTTCCTTTCAAAATCATTGTCCTCCATGTCCATGTTAATGAAATGATTCAATATTTTTATTATTTATGTTTAAAATATTTTTAATATTTATCTTTAAAATATTTTTAAAGGAAATTTTATACTAATATTGAATTTATATACGTATTATTAAAAGATTCATTAAAACTATTTTCTGTATGACTCACTTTTGATTTTTTATAAAAGTATGAAATGAATGTTATATTTTAACATATACAACATGAATGTATTTTAATTCAATTATAAACATTATTTCTTTAAATATTAATTTAAATTTTTCCATTATTATTTTTAAAGAAAGTAATTTTATCAATATTCTATTTTTTATTTAAAATGTTATCAAAAGAAAATGATATTTTTCTGATGTTTTAAAAGAATGGTTCAAATGTTATTTTAAAGGTAGTTTAGTCAATTTTAATATAATTTTATGATTATTATATTTTAACAGGGGTATACTATAATGAAATGATACAAATTATTTCTGTAGATGACTTGTTATCATGTTCTTCTATTTATTAACTCGGGAAAATATTAACATTTCATACGATTTTTTTCACTATGAATGTTTATATTTTTTTTATTAAGTTTTTATTAATTTATTTAGTATGATGAATGAATTGGACTTATTAAGTGATAGGAGGGTCCCATTATATCCCATATATTGATCAGTAAGTCTCATGAGATAATCTAGCTTGATTATTTAGTGTATGCTTGCCTAATTGTTTATGATTTCTTGGAACATGACCTTAACGAAATGTTTATGATGACTTGGAATAAGGCCTTGATAGTATGATTAGGAAATATTACAATATGAATTCCATCATTATGAAATCAATTATTATTATCCCTGAGATTATTTTTATTCTTGGATATATTTCATGTTCTAATTGGTGATGAATTTTATAGAAATTGTTTGATTTCATAAGATAATAAAATGAGATTTTATTTAAAAAGAATTTTTATAATCTCCAATGGGTAAAATGTTTTATTTAATCAAAATATTTCATTTTTTCAAGATAAACTCATGAATTATTATTTTTCCTTTATTCTTACTTATGAAATGTTTTATTAAAAACTTTGGGCAAAAATTTGATTTTAAGAGCAAGTAAGTTATTATTTTAAATTCAAAGTTTAATATGAGAGATGAAAAACATCCTTATAAATTTTAATTAAATTAAAATATATTAATGTGTCTCCTTTATTTTTATATACATCACTGAGCTTTGTATTTATCAGCCCATGTTTTCAAATGTTTTTCATAAGTACTAAGTATGAGTAGGATTTATTATGAAGTCTAGCCCTCATTAAAGGAAATTTTTTATAAATGAATAAATCATATCATGAATGAAACAAGACTGCGAGCTTAAGAATCCTATTTTTATAGAAATAATGAACACTATTTTTTAGTATTCCCTATGTAATGTAATTGTTTTCCAAATTATATAAAAATATAAACCTAAATGATTATGGGAATATAAGAAAATTTAATCCTTGTTATTAAACTCATAATTATATATTGAATAAGGTAAATGTTTCTATAGTTGGTATCATAGTAATGGTTTACACAAATTTAATGGTTACAATATTGTTTAATAAGAAAAATTCAAGGGTTAGTGTGATAGTTTTATACCACAAGTTATAAGTCTTATACAACTATAAAGGTTATCATGTCGTAGAGAATTATTCTTATCATAGTATTTATATTGATAATAATATGGTTTATTATGATTTTTTTGATATGGTCACACTAATTAACGTTTTTGTTTTAGTAAATGGATAGAAATAGTAAGAACCAAGTCAATAAGGGATGTAAAGGATAATGTTATGATTGTCCAAACAAGATACCAAATGGGATATGAGTTGAAGAGGAAACTCTTGTGGTTATGTCTAATCATCTATATCAAATTATGATTTAATAACTTGATCCTAAGTGAATTTTCTAACGCATTAAATAAGAGAAAAATTGAGTTTCATAGAAATTTAAGTAGTAAAAATCATGAAGGATTTTTAGGAAGAATGTATGATTATATTAGGGATAAAAACCATAAGATAATGATAAAATTTAGGGATAATATGATCTTTGATGTTGAGGTAATTATGGGATATTACAATTTGGGAACATATGATTTATCATATATATAACCATGGGATTAAAAATTGATTTGGTGACTAAGTGATTAAAGTTATTTCTAAATAAGTTAACTATATTTTTGGGGGAGCATTATATGATTAAGTAAAAATAATATTATTTTATAGGAGGAGATTTAATTTGAGGAATAAATATTGAGTTAACTTGTGGAAGAATATATGTTTTTTGTAGTAGTTTTATAGTGATTCAGGTTATTTATGGAAAATATTATTATAATTTGGATAATATATGATTAGGGAATACATATATTTGGTATCTTACATTATTATTGATTAATGTTTTTTGGAAATAAATGTTTAATTGATCTTAGATGAATATGTGATCAACCTGTATGATTTTTAGGCTCTCAACTAGGCTATAAATATTTTAAAGACTTTTAAGGTTAGTTACTTATAGAATTATTTAAGTTGAACATTGGTTGTTACTATTGAGTATTTGTAGATTAATTTATTATTTATTTATATAAATGTTTATTAATTTTATATATTATCATAACTTTTACTAACCATTTTTGTTTTGGTTAATGGAGAGAAACAAGAGGAGTAAATTTTCATAATTTTATAGATCTTATGATCTGTTAAAATTTAATTTGAGTGCTTTAGGCATGTAAAATTCTTCTTGAATCTTTGTTTCTTGGAGTAAGATATGATATAGAAGTGGAAATTGATCAAATCACAAGAAAATGATAAAATTGTGATTATGAAATAGAAATAAATTGAATTAGTATATTTTCTCATATTCTCTACCTTGATAATAAAATAATACCTCAACTCTAGGAAATAGATATTGAAATAAAAATTTTATCCTTTTAACTTAATTTCTAATAAATTGATGGTATTCTTTAACCATTAATTATTTATGGATTTTTGGTCATTAAATTTCTCATGGTCATGTTATCTATCACTCTCTAGTATTCCTTGGATGTTATTTTTCCCCATCATGTTTATATTTTCACTTCCCACCATTGTTATCTTTATTTGGGAATCCAATTATGCGTTATTTTAGGTAACCTTCACATTTAACTTTTCCTGTTTACCAAATTTTGTTTTATTATCCCTTTTTATAATGTACATTTTCAACAAAGGTATTTTTAAATTTGAAAGAGGCATTTCCTTTTATGATTGTATATTTTATCTTTCATTCCTTGAAATTGATTTTATGAAATATGCTTTAAACCACTTTTACCGAACATGGGATAAAATTGCGAGGACATAATTTTTTTTAAGGATGGTAGAGTGTAACACCCTAAAATTTTAGAATTTATTTTCTTAATATATTCTATAGTGTGTGGTATATACACCACCGAGCTTAAACAAACCATGATATATTATAAAAATATTATAATTTAAATATGTTTTTTATAACCTACCTATTGGTTTGGAGGGTATGAATAAGAATAACCATATTATGAAATATATATATATATAATTTTTTTCCTTAATTAAATTAATAATCAATAATATATCAATTATTAATTGGTTAGAAATGAAGATAAAATATTCTGTAGGTGAAAGATATATCTTTCTTAAAAGTGTTTTCATGTGCGCAATGTATTTTGATCTTAATAGATTAAATAAATCAATATATACAAAGGATTAAAATTAAATGAGTAGATTATATATCCAATAAATTAAATTAACATTCATTTAATTTTTTTTATTAGGGAAGGAATGGGGATAAAGTAATTTTATTCTTCAAAAATACATTTTCTTCAAAAATGATTTTTTAAATTTTGTACATGGATGTTATAATTAATTTTTGAAACTTTTAAAAATTTAGTTTTAAAAAATTTATATCATTATTTTAAATAATAATTTCATAATAGTATTAGGATACATTTTTGGTATTTTCTAAAAATATTTATTTTTTGAGTAAATAGTGAAAAAATGACGATTTTTGTGAACCTATAATTTATTTTCTTTAAATAAAGTAATTTAAAAGTATCATTATATTTTAAATTTGGTTTTAAAGTAATATAAGATCAATTTGATTAAAAAACCTAATTAATTCCATATTAATCAACATTATACTTCATTTAGTACAAAATCATTTTTATGCTTAGAAAAATATTTTTTATAATATTTTTTTCATTGTATTTTGCACACTTATATTAAAATTGATTTAAGAAAATTCAATAAATTTAATATTGAAAAATTGATTTTATATTTGGAGTTAGGAGGCTAATTTTTTTAAGTAGGTTAATTTCATTTTTAGCCACACTGAATAGTTACCATGGTAAAAGTTTATCACCATGGTAATGGGTAAAACATGTTAATTATGGTTAAAACTACGAGATAAGGTATCAAAATCAACAAAAACCTTAACTTTATTTTATTTTATGGGTGTAATTATACCAAAAATATCCTTAATTTAAAAATATATCATTTTTGTGCCACTTTACTTTGATCATGACCTTTATATTGTTTTATATTAAGAAAAACTACAAAATGTCACCATTTCTCTTTTAATATCTATAATATATTGTTATTAGGATAAAAATAAGATGTGAATGATTAAAAATATTTATTTTGAATATTAATAAGTTATTTTTATGATATAGTTTTTAGATATATTGTAATTCCCTTGAAAAATTTTGCAACGCCGACAGAACACTTATGAAAGCAGTAGGAAAATCGAATAAATGATTTAAAAAAAATCAACAGTAATATATTTTTGATGAATTATAGTTTCTAAATAATTTAATGGATTTTTAAAAAATATAAGTTATGGTTAAAGATTTTATATTCAAATTCCATTATTATATTTATTTATTTAAATTCAAGATATTTGAATAGTTCTAAAAATTACCACAAATGGTATTTAATGTTTAAAAATTATTTTTAAATCATTATAAAATTATAAAAATACTATATTGACTCAATTGGATGGGTAATTGTTGATCCCATCATCCATGGTTTATATATAGGACACTTTGTATTTTTAATATTACATTAATGACCCTTAAAAAGTGAAAAATTTATTGCAAAAGTTGTGACTAAACATGGTTAACAAGGGGGTTAAACCAAAAGATAAGTTTATAAATAACACCTAAAATTATCAAAAATTGATTGGTTGATTTTATTTCGACCTTATACTCAATATATTAGATAAAAATACAGTTTTTAAAAATTTTACATGAGTTAGATATATGTTATATATATATATTAATATTTGAAGTATTTAAAAGTTATCCACCAACCTCACTTATAAAAGGTAATCTACTATCCTCTATTAAAATCACATCTAGATCCATTTATTTAAGAAAATATATTCCCAAATACCTTTATATATTTCTATAAACTTCCTTGTTATTATTTCTTACCCTAATTGAATCCTAATAAGCCCTAAGGTGTTAGCCAAATGGGGATTTCCAAAGAAGAGGTATAAATCATTATTGATATCTTTAAATTTATTTATTCTTCTACCTCCTTATATTATATAATAACCATGATAATATAATATCATAATTATATTCCATATATTTAAATTTTATTGTGATTATTTTACAACATCTATTCATCTCCTTTTATATCTAATGAGAAATGAAAACATCGCTCGTGCAAACGTGTGGACTACCACCTCCATGAAGGGATGTATTTAATTTTTCATAACCACCTAAAATGGATGCTTATTATGATGGAATTAATGAATATATATGATATTAATTATATAATTATGATTATTTAAAGATAATATATTACTTACCTCATTACCCTTCTACCATTAAAAAATGATAACTTCCCTCATGTGTATGTGTGGACTACCACCTCCATAAAGTGATGCAATTCATTTATCATGTATTCCATTCATGGATGATTATAAAATTATATTTAATATAAAAAAATTATAATTATATCATGATTAATATTATATAGGTGATGTAAATATATCCCCCTTTACCATGATTAACTTACCAATTTTTTTTTGGGATTATAAACCAACTACTTCAAAACATCAGATATCGACTTAACTGATTTAGTAACTAAATAAGTAATGGTAATCAATTAAATAAATGAAATAATAATAATAGAAATATAATTTAAAATTTTCTTAATCAAGTTTAAAAATAATAAATTTTTATTATTCAAGAGTTAGATAATATAAGAAATGATTCAAGACTCGAGGTAAGGGTTTTCCTTTAAAACATTATTTTCGTGTTTTCCTTTCAAAATATTTCTCCTAAATGTCCATGTTCATGAAATATTTCAAGAATGTTGTTATTTATGTTTAAAATATTATTAAATTTAATTTTAAATAATTTTTTTCTTTATTTATATATGATTAAATGGAATCTTTTCATATGTCTTATGTAAAACTCACTTTTGGTTTTTTTACAAAAGTGTAAAAATAATGTCATCTTTTACTATATATTACATGAATGAATTTTATTGACGTCATGAAAATTATTTTATTTTAATATTACATTACGTGATTCCATTCTTATTTTAAAATAAAGGAATTTTCTCATTATTCTAGAATTTTTTATTTAAAATGTTATAAAAAGAAACAATATTTTTCTCATGCTTTCAAAGAAAGGTTTGAATATTATTTTAAAGGTATTTTCATCAATGTAAACATCCTTTAATGATTGTTATGATTTACTATTGATATAATCTAATGATACCATCCACCTTATTTCTATTTATGTATTATGATCATGTTGTTCTATTTATTGACTAGGGAAAATATTAGCATTTCGTATGCTTGTTTTTCAGTACAAATGTTTATATTGATTATGTATTGATTTATTATTAATTTCTTTCATATAATGACTAAATTGGACTTAGTAAGTGATATGTGGTTCCCATTATAGACCCAAAATTTATTGGTAGGTATCATGAGACAAACTATCTGGGGTATTTTGTGTATACCTATAACAGCCCCAAACCCATGCTCCCGAATCCGGTGCTAAAAACATAAACTTTGCCTTTTGTATTTGATTACAATGAAGGATACCCAATTTTTTACATCCAAAACATACAACATAAAAATTAAATATTGGATCACTTACATTATTAAGGGCATTTTAGGTTTAGAGTTATATAGAATTTGAAAAAACTCTTAACATTATGGATTCATAAACAACTGGTTCATAAAGATGAACAACATTTCCCACTGTACCTAGCTTTTAATATTACACATTAAGTAATCATAATAACCAATATGAAACCATTATAGAAATAATTAATTCAAAATAATTCTTGATATCATGGGGAAAAGAAAACATAATAAGTGTGAGTTGAAATGCTCAGTAAGGGTAAAAATAAGCATTAATGATTGAATGTCATTGGTGACAATTACATAATCATAAGTGTGATTACATAGTCATAGTGCATGAGAATAAAATAATAATATTCATACCCATAAATACCTGAATCATCAATAATAAAATATGAAATAAGGCTTTAACAAAGTAAAGAGTCATAAGGTTCAATAATCATGAGCCATGTGATATCAATCTTGATCAAAGGAAACATTAAAACCCATAGAAAGAATAGGTAAAATGTGTTGGTATCTTGGAAAATCATCATTATTGGACCTTTATAGAAACATTAAAATTATAATAACCATAAGAATGAATTACAACATAATTCTTTGGATAACATAATTATTACCTAATACATTAGAGTACTATTTCGGTGCACTCATTATATAAGCTATATCGATCTCACCGGACACAATCTGGAGAACCTATTGTATATGATATATTGGGTTCAACTTAAACCATATGAGAATACCCGTAATATAAATATTTACAATAACTATAAATAAAGAACATATAGATTTTATTTTATCATAAAAATTATAGCAACAATCATTATTCCTTTTATAACTTGATTAACCCATAGAATAGAAATGGGTTCCATGCCAATCTCTTTGAAACATAATTAACCCATGTAAAAGAAATGGTTTCCATACCAATATATTTGAAAATTTATTAACTAGTGGAAAATAAATGGGTTCTATAACAATCTCTTTGAAAAATTATTAACCCATGGAAAAAAATGGGTTCTATAATAATATCTTTGAAACGCGATTAACCCATGGAAAAGAAATAAGTTCCATAACATTATCTTTGAAATAATCATAATCCATCTAGATAATGAATTAGGATGATATAATTAAAAAATATTCCCATTGGATAATAAGTAAAAACAAGGGTTATTTTTGTTGATGAATTTAAATGCCATTAAAATACCATTAAATACATTTTGAGGAAAATAACCTTTTCATTTTGAAAATAACTTTTTAAAAACTAAAAACTCAAAAAATACTGCAAAAATAATTTTCTTTAATTTTTTTTGGAAAAAATATAAATAAGGTTCAAATAAAATAATGGTAATGATGGTATAATAATTATTTCATGTTGTAAATGTTAAAAAAAATAAACATTCTTTTCAAAAAAAATTGTAAAAGAGAGTCAAAAGTGACATATTTGGAAAACATTTTGAAATTTTATTTTAAAAACTTTTAAAATAATGTTAATAACCATATAAAATATATTTATTAAATAATAAATTTTTATAAAGAACATTTTTAATTTTTTTTTGAAAACATGGACATAAAGGAGAAAGATTCCAAATATAAAAGAAAATACTATATTAATATCACCTACAAACAAATTTCTTGATGTTTCTTTAATCAGTAAGGAAAGATATATAAATCAAACATGTTAACAAAATTCATAACCATTGGAGGAGAAATATATGTAGTTCAATAATATAAGATAATATGAATTTCTCAAAAATAACCTTCAAAATAAACAATCTCAAAATGAAAGAATATTTTAAGATAAAGCCTTTTCCACTTTAGTATTCTTTTCAATTGTAAGTCCCATGAAAGAATAAATTCTAATGAAACTTTAAATATAAATAAAATAATTATATTCAGGATATAAAATTTCAAAATGTGTAGTATATATACCGCATAAAATAATATAGGTTTGTAACATTACAACATGCCTCAATGAAGGGAAATTGAGACGAAGACCCTTACGAATTTGGGAATCTATGGATAAAAAAACATTAAAAGAGTGAAAATCATCTGGATTTATAATTTTTTTTAATTGAAATAATCATAATATATGTTCAAGGTTAGTATATACAACACATAATAAAAATAGGTGGTGAATATGGCATATGTATCACAAAAGTAAATGCTAGACAAGAAAACCGTTACCTCGAGTCCATACTTTCCATACAGGTCCTTTAACTACCATATAATAAGATTATACTAATTATTTAATTTATTAAGAAAATTTTATATGTATTAAATAATTTATTTTATTTATTTATAATGAAATGTTTAAATACTTAATTAGTTAAGTCCATATTGGGTGTTTTGAGGACGTTTGGTTCATTGTTTCTAAAGGACTTAGATGTGTTGACCATAGTCAAAGAGGTAACTATTTCAACATATCTATAATAATAATCAATAAATAATTGTCATATTTATTCATAATTTTTAATTTTAAACCTAATTATGAAAAATGGTCATGAAAAATAAACTATGATACAATCATGGAGACGGTAGATCATACATGCGCATAAGTAACACTTCCATTTCTCAATGATCATTATGGATAGAAGGTATGAATTATTTTATATTTATAGAATGGAAATTATATTAAAAATACCATATTATTTTTTTAAATATACTTATATGTATCATTATAGTTATTTGGTAATGAAAAAAAGAATCACATCGCTTCGTGGAAGCGATAGTCCATATATACACGAACAACATTGTTATTTTTTAGTGTAAGAAATAAAATGATATATTATCTTTTCATAAAGATAAATCTGTCATGAATATAATTCTTATTTGATTTATATAACATATATTAATTAAAATTATCCTTATTACCTTCCATGTAATGCGTTATTAAAAAACGAACCACATTGTTTTGTGAGGTGGTAGTCCGCTGTATACATGGGAGACATTATTGTTTCCACGTAAGAATGAAAATTAAGAAGTTGTATGTGATATAATAAATAAATAAGTATAAATATGTTACAAATATCACACACGCACATATATATATTTTAAATATATCATTATACCAATTTGTGAGAGGCAATGATGGAAAATGAATGACATCAGGTCCCTAGGCTGCAGTCCTCCGTACACATGAATAATTATTTCATATTACATTTGATGGAAGAGGAAATGGATTTAGGTTATTAAATTAAAATAATAAAATATTATTATACTATATATATTAGTGTTATCATATAATAAAATTTTAATAAGATTATAAGTAGATGTAAGAAAAAATAAAATAAAGATGCTCGGTTAAGAACGATACCTCTTCTTCGGGAAACCACCTTCGGTAAGCACCAAAATAATTATTAGGATGGATTTATAATAAAAATAAGGGATATATTATGTTGGGATGGAATTAAGGAATAAAATTGGATAGGTATTTCCTGAAACAAGGGTCTTTGAATGTTTGAAGAGGAGAGAAGAGGGGGTGACCTTTTAAAAGAAGGGTGAGTGGAACACTTTTAATTTTTGAAAATAAAAAGGCATACCCACTTTTTTCACATGAAAAAAGAATAAAAATGAACCATTATAAATAATTATAAATGATAAGGTCTAAATATAGCTATAAAATGGTTTTTAGATATGTTATTATGTCATTTTTACACTTATATTTTTCGTTTAACCTCTAGTAAAACCATTTTCACCTTAATTGTGATAATTAATTTTTAATATTTTCAATATTAATTATGGTAAAAAATTAAGTTTAAATTATTATATAATATAAATTATTCTGATTAAATATATGTTATACATTTTAAAAAATTCAATTCATATAAGTAAAAAAATTTAATTTAAAATTAAATGCACAGATGCGATGAAAAAGCATGTTTTGAAGAAGTGTATTTTTCAAAAGAAAGATGATTTTATATTAACTCTATGAATAATAATAATTCTTGTATGAATATAAATTAATATTTATTAATATATAATGTTTAAATTTCATTTAAAACATTCCTCATTTGGTATTATTTTAATTAATTTAAATGGATAAACTTTATGAACTTGAAAATAGTTTTGGGAGAAAACCAGTTTTTAAACCCAAAGATTTACTTATACTAAAATACAATATTAAGATGGTAAAAATATAATTAAATGTATTTAATATAATTAAAAAAATAATTTAGTTACTTTAAATAATATTCAAAACATAATGGGACTTTTAAAGTACTTAAATTATTGAAAAGAAATGACATTTTTACAAAAATAGGTATTTTTAACTATTCATTGGAAAATAAATATTTTCAAAAAATTATCAAAATTTCACCAAAATTAATTTTTAATATGATTATTTAAAAAATTAATTTAATTTTTATAAAAATATTTTCTAAATTTTCCAAAAATTAATTATAATATTTTCCCAAAAAAAGCAATAAAAATCATTTTTTAAGAAATCATATTTTTGAAGAATAATATGTTTTTTCTAAAAAATTGATTGATTAATTACTATGAGTTTTCCAATAATTTATAATTTATAGGAAATATATATATATATATATATATATTTCATAAAGTAGTTAATATTTTTCATACCCTCCAATTTAATGGTCAGGTTAGAACAATTATATATTTCATGGGTCTTTTAAGCTCAGTGGTTCATGTTGAATATGCTATTGGAAATAGTTTTCTTTTCTAAAATGTTGGGGGTGTTTCATTATCCCCCCTTTAATAATTTTTCTTTGAAGTTTTAACTTTATATAGGTAATAAATTTTGGAACTTTCAAAAAAACTTTTTTGTAAACCCACATCATAAAAATGTTTAACAAGACATCCTATTGACAAAAGAGAAAGGGAAGTACATAGGTCATCTAGAACAATGTGTAACCAGGGTTCCAAGTAGGAAAAAATTGGTAGAAAGTTAATATTTGGATATGGAATAAAATATTAAATAATTGCAAAGATTTATATATATCATTTATATCAATAAATTGAATGATAGAGGAAAATTTAAGGATCTTAAAACCATAAATTTGTAATGAGTTAAGAGGCCATTGATTTCATCTGAAATGATTATAATAAGAAAATTTTTTGATTCAAGATTATTTTCCTAGAGTTGAGTAATTCCTTTACCTTATAAACTAAGAGAATAAGGAAATATTCTTACTTTATGAGTTGTGTGTTGTCCTTTTATCAATTTCTACTACAATCTAATCTTTTTCTCTGAATGATGATTACTCAAGATAAATTTTTCATTCCCAAATCACTAAAATCAATTTTTAAAGGTAAAAATAATCCTAAAATGGATAAAAATATATTCCTAATATCTTTAGACATTAACAAAAGCCAAAATAGTTAGTACAAGTTAAGTTAATTCCCAAAAATAAATAAACCTTCATATGATGAAATAATAAATTAATCTCCAAAATTCAACATTAATACCCAAAGTCCATTCTATATCATTCCATATATAAATGACCCTATATCCCAAATTGGATCAATAAATTAAACATTAAATAGTTTTTAACACCAAATGTTATATCATACCTTTTATCTCACAAGAACAAAAAATATAGTGATCTTATTCTAAACTAACATTAATCACTTAGTCACTAAATCAATTTTCAATCCCACTATTATCTATATGATAAAACAAATGTTCCCATAATTACCATAATATCCAAGATGATATAAACCCTAAAGTTTATCAATTCCTTAAAACCTTTTCCCACAAAAATTAATGTCATAATTTATGTTAAACCAAAGCCTTATATATAATTTAACAAAAGAAAACATCTACTAAAACATCATTAATATCTTTAAGATCATATTGCTTAAAACCTCAAAATAGGTGTCTAAGAATATGAACTTATGATAAAACTTAATCTTATATACCTATGATTATATCCATAACTCTTTATGTTAAATCATATGAAAACATCCTAATATCAAAAGTTATCTAAACCCTCCACTAATACCAACTATAATAGCCCTGAACCCGCACTCCCAAATCCGATGCTAAAAACATAAACTTTACATTTCTAGATTTGACACTAATGAAGGTGACCCAATTTTCACCATCCAAAAAAAATTAATGGTAAATATTGTATCATTTAAATTCTAAAGTTACCTTTAGGTTTATAGTTTTAGATAATTAGGAAAAAATCTTAACATTATAGATTCAGAAACAACTGGTTCATAAAGATGAACATCATATCCCACTATACCCATCTTTTCATATTCCACATTAGGTTATCATTATCACCCATAGTAAACCCTTATATAAATAATTAATTCAATTTAATTATTGATATATTTGGTAAAAGGAAACAAAATATGGGTGAGCTAAAATATATAGTAAGGGTAAACATAAGTATTAATGATTGAATGTCATTAGTGAGAATAAGATAAGAATAAGGGTATGATGACATAATAAAAATTCATGATCATAACATAAGAATATTCATATGCATAAATACTAGAATAATTAATCCTAAATTATAGAATAACTCTTTAACAAAGGAAATAGTCATAAAAATCAATAATCACAAGCCATGTGATATCGATCTTGATCAAAGGAAACATTAAAACCCATAGAAATCATAGATAAAATGTGTTGGTATCTTTTAAAGTCATAATCATATAACCCTTATAGAACTATTAAAATAATTAATAACTAATATATGACTTGTAATATAATTATTCACAGAACATAGTCATTACTCAATGCATTGGAGTGGTATCTATACACACCTATCGTATAAGTTATATCAGGAGTATCCGGTGGTATCTGGGAGCACCCATCATATAAGCCATATTAGACCCACCTAACACTATCTGGGTGAAACCATCATATAAAAATGTCTAAAAACCATAAATAAAGTACACATATCTTTGATTTTATGATAAAACTCAGAGAAAAAATCATTATTCCTTTTATAACTTGATTAACCTATGGAAAAGAAATAGGTTCCATGTCAATATCTTTGAAACATTATTAACCATTAGAAAATTAATAGGTTCCATAAAATATCTTTAAAACATGATTAACCATTGGAAAATAAATTCTTTCCATAAAAATATATTTGAAACATGATTAACCTATAAAAAAGAAATGGATTCCATAAGAATCTCTTTGAAACATGATTAACCAGTGGAAAATAAATGGGTTCCATAACAATCTCTTTGAAAAATATTAATCCATCTAGATAAAGAATGATCATGGTATCATTAAAAAATATCCGACTAGAGAATAAATAACAATAATGGATATTTATAATAATGAATTTAAATATTATTAAAATATCATTTAATAAATTTTGAGGAAGTTAACCTTTTCATTTTGAAAATAATTATTTTTTAAAGAAATGGGAAAAAATTGAAAAATTACTTTTCCTTGAATACAACATTGGGAACATATAAAGGAAGGTTAAAATAAAATAATGGTCATGATGGGGGGAAAATCCATTCATGTAAAAAATTTTAAAAAATAATTATTCTTTTCAAAATATGTTTTATAAGGGATTCAATAGTTACTCATTTAGAAAATGTTAAAAAATTTCCTTTCAATTTTTTTAAAATAAGGTCTGACACCTTGTAAAACAGATTTAGGAAATCATTTTTTTTAGAATGACTATTTTAGAAAACATGGATATGAAAGAGAAAGATACCCGATATAAATTAAAATATAATATCGGTATCACTTATAAATGAATTTATTGATGTTTCTTTAATCAGTAAAAAAGGAAATAGAAATAAAAAATGTTAACTGAATTCATAAAAAATAGAGAATAAAGAGATGTAGTTCAGTAAAATAAGATCATATTAATTCCTCAAAAAGAACATTCAACATAAACAATCTTGAGAAGAAAGGAGATTGTAACACAAATCCTTTACTACTTTAGTAATATTTTCAATTATAAGCCCCACGAAAGAATAAATTCAAATAAAATTTTAAATATATTGAAAATAAGAAGTTTCATGATATGACATGTCAAAAGGGGTAGTATATAGACCTCATAAAATAACATTGGTGTGTAATATTACAATATGCCTCAATAAAGGGAAATTGAGATGAAGTCCCATAAAACTTTGATAATATTTGGATAAAAACCCCATAAAAAGAGAGAACATTATATGGATTTGTAAATCCCAATAATTTTAATGAAAATAATCATAAAATACGATCATGTTTAGTATATACACCACATAATAAAAATAAGTGTTGAATATTGAATATGTATCACAGAAGTGAAAGTAAGATGATAAAACCATTACCTCAAGTCCAGACTTTCCATCCATGTCTTTTAATTCCTGTATAATAATATTATATTAATAATTTGATTTATTAAGGACCTTTTCTATTTTTAACACCTTATAATTAAAATAATTTACTTTATAATATTTATAATTAAATATTTGAATACTTAATCAATTAAGTCCACGTTGGGTGTTTTGAGGACGTTCGGTTCATTGTTTCAAAATGGATTTAGAGTGTTGACCTTAGTCAAAGAGGTCATTATTTAAAAATCTATAGAATAATAATCATGACATAGTAACCATATTTATTCACCAAATATATGTTCCATCCTAAACCCAATTCACTCTTGAGTAACTGAAGCTATTTGACTATAAGGCCTCAAGCGTGCCTCCCCACATGTTAGAGGTCATCAACTAACATAGAGGGTCTAGGGTGTTTCCAGGGGTATACTATTCCCTTAGGTTAGAGTGGAGAAAAATGATGGAAAAGATAAATGAACAAAAGAAGTGTAATAATAATGAATATGGCATCATAAATAGGCATAAGAATCAAAAAAATAAATTATCATCAAAATATGTAAACTAAATCATATACAAAAGATGATGAAATGTCTATAAAAAAGGTAAAATAAGCATACATGGAAGTAGGAAGACAATCCAATAAATTGAATAAAAAATATTCAAAAAGTGAAATAACTAATCAATAATCTTGAGCACTAGATTAGTCATCTACTACCATGATCCCATCCTAAAGCAATAAGTCATTGTCCAAAGTAGGATGCTTCCCCTTTTCCACACCTGCAATCATATGATCTTTCCGGGTTCCATCAATGGACTAGATAGGGTGTGAGATAAATACCAGTAGGACACCACAAATGTAATCTATAAAAATCTAGTCTATGAATATAAAGTATAATAGTGTGTAGGTATATCAAAAGTAGAATGATACAATATAAATAACACATACTTTCTCTAGCCTCTGCTAACATATCAGAACATTTAATTATTTAATTAGTTAGTTATAGTTCATGTTTATAATAATAAGTATATATAAAAGTGATAGTAGTACTATAAAATATAAATATAATTACAAAGGATCCAAGGTGAATTCAAGTAATCCTTGACCTCAGAAGCTCAAGCCAACTCCCAATATAAAACAAAGTAGCCCAGCATAATGGACTAAGTGTAATCTAAGAGGTACACCCAAGGAATGACATAGGAAGAGTTTCTAACCAAGTCCATAAAGCATATATATAGTAAATCCTATGTTAATCATGATTGGATCCAAGAAGAATGATCCAAGGAAACACATTTCCAAAGACGTAAAGACAAATTTAAGGACTGTATCCAAGGAAGTCTAATTTCTATAAAGAATGTGAAGGGATCCTATGAATTTATGTCAGGAATCGACAAATAGAAAAAGAACATGTTCCAAGGTGAGTATCTCCCTCAGAAACTAACTCAATGAATTAAAATGGGGTCCATTGAGTGCTCAAGGATTTCAATTAGGAATACAGGGCTAGTTCAAGTCTAAACATTCATATAAAGATAAAAGGTTTATATGAAATAGGTACCATATACTCATTTAATTTATACTCATAAGTCATCATAGGATATGTAATACTCATTCCAATTACATTCTCATTGGGTTCATTCCATTAACTTTCATCATATGCAATAAGGTTAATAAGGACATGAAACCAATTTCTAATTCAATCAAAATTTATTTAGTCCAAGTGAGATAACTATTTATAAACTTTCCATTTAATGAATTAAAGATTTATTTATTTAAAATAAAAACTTACCTTATCAAAGGTCAAGTCAAGATCACCTGAATAGTGTCTCAAGTAATCATAAAACGGGTCACTAAAGACATAAAACAGAACACACCCTATATGGGGCTATTAACATTGAGGTATCAACCTATGATGATGTTAATAGGAGTCATTAATTCCTTAGAATAAAGCCTATAAAATTTAAAATAAAAAATATGAATTTTTAGCAGAAACAACCAGTAAATTTAGAATGAACATAATTAAAATAATTTATAAATGGTTGGACTTTTATGGAAAAATCACAGACCGACTACCTTATACCTGCAATAGATTCCTTGTCCAGTGTCGACCTTTGGTTTGTCCTAGATTGAAAGAATATGGAAGAATATATGAATTCCTAGAAAAATGGAATAAGATATTTAACCAAAATAGCATCTCCAATTGCGAGTTAAATGAAGTAAAGAAGACAATGGACCGAATCTCTAACTTAGAGGGATCCAACGAGACAAACATAAGTCAAATTGGACATCATAATAATAAGCAGCTTTAAATCCTTGGTTTAGGCATGGGAGAGACCTCTCATGGAGTATGAAGAGGAGAAGAACCTGGTATCCGTTGTAGGAGAAAAGAAAAAGGGAATAGGGTTATAAAGAGAGATGGAAAAAAGGTAAAATAAACCAAATTTATATAGGTGCAAGGTTTGGACACATATTTTTCTAAACCTTGCGCTACCTATGCACCAACTACTATCCAAGGACAATGGCTCAACCGGTTGGGGTAACATGATTTGTCTAACCATGCTCCACCCATGCACCCCATTATCTCTAGAGAACA
This sequence comes from Viscum album, assembly GCA_963277665.1. Taxonomy (NCBI): domain Eukaryota; kingdom Viridiplantae; phylum Streptophyta; class Magnoliopsida; order Santalales; family Viscaceae; genus Viscum; species Viscum album. The sequence goes on from OY728127.1 coordinate 2,029,259,511, forward strand.
CACCACATATAGTTATAGAAACCATACACATCCAATGAACTCTCCTCTACGGAGCCATAAAACACCCGCATAGTTTGTCAAACCATGTGGATTGGGTGGAACATTTTATATTAACTCTACAGGCTTATTATTTCTACAAAAAGTAAGGGATCCTGGCTCTGAAAAATCCCCGAACATCCACACTTCCTCCATATACTTACAAAGAATTCATATAAGGATAAAACAAAGGAATTAAATCAAAATTAAAAGGTTTTATACCTTTAAGAAAAGTTGTATTCTTATAGTCCACCCCATTAAAGGAACTAATCCCTGAGTTTACCTTCTAAGGGTGGTAAAACTTAATCTGAGAATAACTCTAGTCCCTGAGGATGTATGTCAGCCTTACTCACAAGTCTCATCTTGTACATGGTTGTGCTTCTATATCTCCTATACTAAAGGGACAAACCTACCTTGGAGAGGCTTCATTCTCTAATCAATGATTCAAATGGGATACTTCTCAAAAGATTCAGTGACATCTAATTCAACATCCTTGTGATCAAAACTATGACACATATTGGCATGGTAAAACTGAATCTATGAAACATGGAAGAATTTTTTAATGTAACAATACCTTTGAGGTAATAAAAACCGATAGGCAATTGTACTTACTCTCTCCAAGATCTAAAAAGGCCCAAAAAATCAAGGCAACAACTTCCCTTTCCTCTGTATCCACATATTCCCAAGCCTGGGTGATACCCACAAGAAGATATGATCCCTTACCTTAAACTCCATAGTTCGATGATGATGATAAAAAAAATTCTATCCAGACTGAGTAGTATCCATCATATTTTTTGATTAACTACACCTATATTGAAGTTTCCTACATGACATGAGGACTTAGTAGCACTGCCTCCCCTAGATTTAGTAATCATAGAGGTAAAGAGCATGACCTATCGTATAAGGCCTCATATGAATCCATTTTAATTGTTTCTTGAAGCTATTATTATAGTAAAAAATAAAGAGGGGTATATATTTCTTTCATTAACCCTTGAAATCAAGGATTTATTCTTGAATCATTTCCTTGAGCACCGATATTGTCTGTTTTAACAGGCCATCAGTTTGAGGGTGATAAGATATGACTAGAAGCACTTGTATACCAAAATATTTCTATAAAATTTGGTAGAACATCAACATAAATTGAAAATACATATCTAAAATGATAGTATGAGGGAACCTGTGAAGGCGTATAATCTAACGAACATACAATTATCCAAGTTCATATACTGAGAAGGTCTCCCAAATAGTAAGGAAGTGAGATAAATTTTTTATCCAGTTGATTACTACCCAAATTGTGTCACTACCTCGAGGTGAACTTGGTAAACTAGTCACAAAATCCATCAAGACATCATACTATTTCCATTTCAATACCATTAATGGATGTAACAAGCTACCAGGACCCTAGTGTTTCACCATTAGATGGTGAAAGGTGGAACACCTAATGATAAAACCCACGATCTGGAATTTTATCCTAGACCATCAATACTGGCAGTTCATATCATGATACATCTTGGAGATACCTAGGTGGACCACCCACTAGTAAGGATGAGATTCTCATATCATCTCCTCTCTCATATTTATAGGAACCTAGATATGACCATGTATAAATAGGATATCGTCTCCATTGACCGACCAACCCAGTGGTGGGTTTGTACCTTAAACACTCTCCCTTAGGAACAAGTCTTTAAGAGTTGAGAACTTCATCATATTCATTCTATCTAGAAGTGAAGAGGCTACCACCATGGCTGTAAGAAAAGGCCACTTTTAACTCTCCTTAAAATTTTGGTGCCTCTTTGAAAGAAGATCCATCAAGCTCAATTCATCATTGAATTTCTAAATATCTTGCATCCAAGTCTTCCTACTCATATCATCGATAATTAAATTTCCATTTCTAGGAAAATAGTTAATATAAATGTCAAAATACTAAAGGTATTAAAACCATATTTTCTATCTAAGATTCATATCATGCGGAATAAAGATATAATTGAGTATTTTGTGTTCCATAAACACCACAAAGTTCTCTACCATAAGATAATGTATCCAATAATTCAAGGCATGAATGACTGATTCAAGACCAAGTTCATGTGTTCGGTAATTATGATCATGATGTCTCAAATGGAAATACCTATACACAACAACTCAATCCCCCTGCATCAATACTACACCCAGCCTGATGCGTGATGCATCACAAAACACTATATAACATTTTCCAAGATCTTGAAGAATCAGGATCAGTGACGAAGTAAGTCATTCTTTCATCTCATGAAAGGAATTTCTATATAGTTAAACCATAATAAATTCACTCCCTTATTAGTTAGACTAGTAAGAGGTTCCATAATGCATTATAATTCTAGTATAAATCACATGTAATAGCCAGCTATCTCTAAGAAACTCCATATATCAAACAATTTATTAGGATTATCCCAAGAAACAACAATAATCACATTCTATGGATCAATCGACACTCCTAATTCTAAGATAATATGACCCAAGAAGTGAAATTTGTCAATCCAGAAGTGAAACTTTGTGATCTTATCATATAACTGATTTTCTCTCTATGTATTCAATACAATCTCAAGATGTTTGTTATGGTCTCTTTGTATATGAGAATGCACCAAGATACATTCCAAAAAAACCAAAATTAAGGAATCAAATTAGGTTTGGGAAAAACTTTTAATAATGGCCTTGAAAATTGAGGGAATGTTCACAAGACCGAAAGAAACAACCATGTTATCATATAAAACATATAGACATCGAAAAGCCATATATAGTGTTTCTGAATGATTGAATCATACCTGATGATAAACTGATATCTGGTAGATCATATAGAACACACTATCTCCTCAGAGTTGGACAAAAAGATCATCTATTGAGGTAAAGGATACCAATTCTTAACTGTAATATGGTTCAACCATTGGCAATCCATGCAAATTTGGAGCATTCCATCCATATTCTTGGTGAAAAGGGTAGGGGAACCCCGAGAAAAAGTACTGGTTCATATAAAACTATTAGATTCTGAATCATCCAAATATCTCTTGAGCTCCTAGAGCCCATTGGGTGACATACTATATGGAGTAATAGATATTGGAGATACTCCTAGAATGATCTAAATTATAAAATTTAAATATCTCTTATGATTACTCCAGATAATTCATATAGGAAAACATCCCTAAAATGATCCACCATGAGAATAGAATCTCTCAAAAGTACTATGTGATCATCAAAGAAAGGGTTTGAAAATTGGGCTATCAATCCCCCATGCCATGATGCCCTAGTCCCACTTGATTGGCCTGGATATCCCATTAACCCTTATGTACATATCTACTACCCTCAGGTGATGTGAAAGTCACTCTATAGTGATAACAATCAATGTGGTCTTGATAAGGCATGAGCCAATACATCCCAAGTATTACATAAAACTCTTTCATCTCAAGGATAAATAAATTTCGTAATAAGAAATAACCACTAATCTCAAGTGGAAAGTACTTGAATTGGTATATACCCTCTGATTATACACCCAATGGTGTGTCCAGGGTCATCACCCCAAAAAAGTATAGAATTTCAAGCCCATGAATTTACATGGTCAATATAGAGATAAAATATTGCAAGGAACCTATATCAAAAAGAGAAAAAATGATAGTAGAGGCTACTAGAATAGTAACTTATACATAAGATAGTCCTAAACTCTGCTCCTAGGGTATCTACTATAACGTGTTAAACTATAATGATCCAAGGACCTAAGATATATCTAGAATACCCTGTGTAGGTTTGATCTATTGGAACTATAAATCAGAAGTTTGGATACCTTGACCACAACCCCCTCCTTGGCCCACTCGGCCGGTGCTACTCCATCTTCCTACCTGATGCAGAGTCACTAATATTTCTCTTAATGGTGGAGCTGGTTCTGGTCTCTTCCATTATAAATAGAAAAAAATTTCTAGAAAAAACTCTAAATACAACCCATATGACCTCAATCATGACACTCTAGTGGGTATTTATCTTACTGAAGCATTACAAGACACTACCGTCATAACTAATGGCATAACACAAAGCTACCGGTACAGATACTATGGCCACCAATTCTCTGATAAGAAACCTCAATGTATGTTTTCTTGTTGTTGGAAGAACTAGTAACCTATATCAGTATTGACCCACTATTCCCTATACTATTAGATTTACTCAACTTGCGCTCGATGATACGATCTTGGTTTATAATCATAGAAATGGTAGATAAATGGAAGACATCCACCTGAGTTTGGATGGCATACCTAATCCCATCCTAAAATCATCTCACTCATGATAGATCAACAATGTAAAGAATCTGTGAATAATGTTAAATCTCAATAAAGCATGATGAATTTTCCATAACAGACATAACACCCTTCTTTAGGTGCATAAACTACCCGGCATGGTCAGATCTTAGTGTCTTAGGGAAAAAATAATCATAAAAGGTAGTCTAAAAGTCATCCCAGAACATTCCTAGATGATAACCATCTTAAGTAACTACATCCCAACAATTCTTAGAGAAATAACATATCATGTATGTGGAGAGATTGAAAATTATTTTTGGAGGAGTCTCTAGATAATTAAAGATAGATAAAATGGATTCTAGCCATGTATTAGCAAACTGAGGACCACCATCCCCCGAGAACATGAAATGATGTTATTTCTATAAATCTTGAAAAAAATAAAACATCATAGGTGTAAGACATAGAGAACCCTATATAGAATATATCAAGTGTAAGAAAATCTCTCAAAGATGATAATCAGTTCCCAGTTTAGGAAAAATAGGCGGTGATGCAGGTGACACTACTAAATGAAACACTAGTATCTTAGGGCCCACCACCTCTAGAGCATGGTCATCGCCACCCTCCCGACACATGACTCAAGGTTGTTGTAGTGAAATATCTCTACAAATTTCAAGAACATTCCTCAGAATAAGATACCAAAGTAGATAGGATCTCTAAAGGAAGTGTGAAAAAATAAAATTTCTCACTACCCAACATACACTCCAACTACCCACATCAAAGGTTATGGTATTGGTAAGTTTTTATGTTTTTATTTCAAGGAGTTCTAGTATATGGATATTTAATTGAATCTAAGGCGGAAAATTATCTTTTATTTTCAATTAGACTCTCCATTTACCATAAATAATTTCATTTATAATTAAATATTTATATTTTAAGTCTGTATGTACGTATATTCATAACAAAATGTTCAATTAAATAGATTTATACCCCCAATTTATAAAGGTTCATACAATTTATAAACTATTATCAACACCCATTTTATTAAAACCATCTCTCTTACATTCAGTCTCAGAATGTAACAGTGAGAATATGATGGATTAATTCGATTAATTACGTATTCCAATTATTAAAGCCTCATACTCTTTATAAATTCCAATTTGTACTCATATAACCACAACCAAATCTCATTCATATAACTAGGGTTACATGGCTTATATCGATAAAAATTTGATAATTAAGATTCCACAATAAAACTATACAAGAAAAAACCATTTAGGTTGATGTTGAAATTTTAAATAACCAATTTATCTTTCCTATAAAAGTTGTTAGTGTCACATTAATATATCAAAACTAAAACACACTCAACAATAAAAGGAAACACAATAAATGAAAGAAATGAAATTCACCTATATAGATTGAGATATATATGGATTTTGAATCTTATGTACCTATAATAATGCATGTAACAATTCTCCTTTCCATACCAGGACAAGGTGGAATATCCATAAAATATAGCAAATTCTAAAATTCATGTACATCACCCAATGGTTAAAATATATCAACTATAATAGGAATAATACGGAACAATAATTTTCCACTCCTAGAAAATTTTTTGTTTACCTTGAATGAGGGTTAGATACTCCCAAACATGGATTATGACCAAGTTTTTACACATTCCTAATCTCATGTATAAATTTACCAAATAATAAGATAATAAAAGAAACCACTCTAATACAACTTTGTGAGGTCCCAGACCCAGTTCACTACTGAGTAACTGAACCTAATTGGCCACATGGCCTCAAGTATGCATCCCTATACACCAGAGGCTATTGTATAATAGTGAGGACCTAGGGTGTATCTATGGGGTGACTATGCCTTCAGGTCATAATGGATCACAATGTTGTAAAATATGAATAAACAATAGAAGTATAATAATGTTGATTATGGAAGTAGAACATAAATAAGAATCAAAGTAATAAGTAATCATCAAAATCTATAAACTAAAACATATACAAAATATGATGGAATTTCTCTATAAAAGGGAAAATAGGCATACATGTAAGTAGGCAGATAATATAATACATGATATATAAAATAATCAAAAAGGGAAAAAACTATCCAAGAATCCTAAGGACTAGCTTAGTAATTTGCTACTAAGCTTCTATAATAATGTAAGAAGTTAGGTTTACAAAGTCTTACACTTCCCCTTGTTCACACCAAATATTATATAACCATCCCAGGTGCCATATGTGACTCAGATAGGGTGTGAGATAAATCTCAGTAGTCCACCACAAATGAAATCTATACAAATCAATTATTTCAATATAAAATATAATAGTTTTCATGTATATAAAAAGTAAAATAGTAAAATATAAGTAACCCACACTCACTTCAACATCATTTGGTGTCTTAGAATATTTAATTATTTAATTATTTAGTTGTAGTTCAAGTTTATAACAAGAATATTAAATAAAAGTCTTAGTAGTACTATAAAAAATAAAGATAATAATTGAGGAACCATGGTGAAACCACAAGATCCTTGACCTTAGAAAGTTGCGTAAACTCCCGGTATACAAAAAAGAAGCCTATTATAAGGGAATAAGTTTAATACAAGGGTTAAACCTAAGGCATTCCACTGTAAGTATTTCTAATTGAGTCCATGGAGAACGTCTATAGTAAATCTCAGGCTAAGAGTGACATGATCCAAAGAGAATGATCCAAGGTGTCACATGTTTATAAATGTCAAACTAAATCTAAGGAGTATATCTAAGGCATTATAATTTATGGAGATAAAGTGAAGGGATCCTAAGATTCCATGCTATGTATCATTAAATATACAAAAGGCCATGTTCCAAGGTGGGTATCTCCCTTGGTAACTGACTCAATGAATTATATTGGAATCCTATGAGTGCTCAAGGAATTCCCTTAGGAATCCAAGGATAATTCAAGTCTGACCATTCCTATAAAGATAAAAATTTACTTATAGAATATCCACCATATAATCATTTAATTTATATTCACAATTCATCACAGGCTATGTAATACTCATGTCGATTACATTCTCATTGGGTTCATTCCATTAAATTTCATCATACGTGACATGGTTAATGAGGACATGAACAAATTTCCAATCCAATCACAATTTATGAATTCCATGTGATATATTTATTTATACACTTTCCATTTAAGGAATTAAATATTTATTTATTTAAAAGAAACACTTATTTAATCAAATTTCAAGTCACACACACCTAAACAGTGTCTTAGGAAATCATAAAATGGGTCACTAATGGCATAAAACAGAATGTACCCTATGTGGAGTAATTAATATTGAGGACTCAATCTCTAATGATTTCAAGAGGGGTCATTACAGATTTGAATTAAAACCTAGATAATTTAAAATAAAGTAGATGAATTTTTAGGTCCATTGCCCCCAAAATCCAACGTATTCACAATGATTTTTTTATAAATGGTGAGACTTTGAGGGAAAATTCATAGAACACCTACCTTATACATGTATTAGATTAATCATTTCGTATCAACCCATGGTTTGGCCTGGATCAGAAGAAAATGAAATATTAGATGATTGTCCAGAAAATAGTGCATAAGATATTGCACAAAAAATAGCATCATCGATGGAAAGATAAATGAATGAAAGAATAAAGAAGAATAGTTATATTACTGATATGGATCCAACTAGATGAACATAAGTTGAATTGGATTTAAGAAGAAGAAGAGAATTTAAATCCTAGGTTTATGCATGGGATAGATCTCTCAAGGAGGAGGAGGAGAATAACCTACTGTCCATTGGAAGAGAAAAGGAAAAGGGAAGAGGGTTGTATAGATAGATGGGGGAAAAGGTAAAATAACCCAAATTTAAATTGGCACATGGTTTAGAAAAATAGTTAGACATAATATACACCATCTAATTTACAAGGATAATGTCCTACATGGTCGAGGGAGAATGGTTTTTCTAACTGTTCTCTAGATATGCATCCCCCTCTTCCTAGGGAACACACCCCACATAGGTTGCAGTACACAATTAGACCAACCATGAACAACTTGTGCACTCTCTTATGTGGCTCTCTGTAGCACCCTGCACTATTTTTCAAACCATGAAAACTGATTTACATGATTTATACTAACCATGTGGCCCGGTTGTTTCCTCTAAAAGTCAGGGTTCTAGGATCCAAACAATCCCTGGATACCATCACTTCCTCTATAGCCTTATTAGGAATTAATATAAGGATAAAACCAAGGAATTAAACTAAAATTAAAAGGTTTTATACCTAAAATAATCCATGGGTTCTTAAATTATAAATTTAAAACCAATCATGAAAAATGGTTATGAAAAATGAACTATTTTATGATTATGGAGATGGTAGGATGTACGTACGCATAAGTAACATTTCAATTTTTTAATGTTCCTTATGGAAAGAATGTATGTATTATTTTATCTTTCTATAGTGATCATAATATCATAAATTCCTTATTTTTTCTTCAAATATACTTATATATTGTCGACCATGTGTTGATTCAACAATTTTATTAATTTATTTTTGGTTTTGATATGCAAAAACACCTACATTTTTGTTATTAATAAATATTATTTTAAGTGAATTTAAGGAAATTAATATTTATTAGAATATTTATTCTATAAAAATATTCAAGTAATTGATCCATGGGAAATATTTTTTTTAATGTATTCTAGAATTGTTTTAAACATATTCTGGAAACACTATTCTTACCATATGTTTGGAAAAGAAGGTATGAATCATATACCCTATGATGTTGAAAAAGTATTATTTATCAGCCCTACTTTTGGATGAAACCCTACGTTTGAGAAAAGGGTATATATGGATAAAAACCCCTATATTTTTAAGGAACCCTAAATTTGAGGGAAAAAAATGTATGGAACATCAACCCTACTTTTATGATCATCCATATGTTGTCAACCCTATGTTTGGAGTTTTGTCATTACATGAAGGAACCCTACATTTGACTATTCAATGATGGAGTCATAAATCTATGATATTATCTATTAATTATTTAATGGTATATTTAGATGTAAATATATTTTCAAGGATGTTTTATAACCGATTAAAAGGCTCATTATGTTTGATTTAAATGCTCATATTCAATGGAGTAAATAATTTCTATTCTGATAGAAATTTACAGCTCTATTGAATGATTTTTAATTCAAATATTCATGATTTATTATGTGGTATTTATAGATATGGGTTGACATAGAGCTATTCAACCTACAGTATAAATATCAAATATCTCTTCTTTGGAATATAATATACAAAGGAGGGGATATACATAATGAAAATTCGCATGTTGTTTCCTTCAGATCTATACTTTGGAGACATACATGTTTTGATCTATTTGATCGAATCACTGCTATTACTATCATTTCTACTGCATCTTATTATTATATATTATTCTAAAAATATCAAAAAATAAGTGATTAAAGATACTCTTTGGATACATACATGATCAAATATCTATTTGATGTTATCTTTACAGTCATTTAAAGAAGTCCTACATAACGTTGACGATCTATTTGTTGTTGTGCATTATTGAATACATAAATACATTTTTTAGTTGATGCTATAACTGTGAAGTGTAACTTGTTTTTTATTAAAATCAATATGTATTGATTTATTAGAGTTTTGGCTTCTCAAACTTAGTCATGGTAGAGTGTTAGGTTCTTGTACTAAGTTGTGGATTTACAGTTCCTTGTAAAAGAACTAGAAGGTTCAGTAAAAAAAATTTAAGGTGTCAACTGCCTATACTGAATTGTAGAGGTATTATGAAAATAGTAATTTTCTATGAAAATTACCAAACTCATAGAGAGATTGTTGGTGGAGTGGACTAGGGGATATTTGTGCCCTGAACAATTATATATTGTTGTGTTCTTTTCATTGTTTTATTTATGCAACTCACTCATATTTAAGATAGTAGGGAAGGTTTTCTACATAATAAGAGAGTTGATCTAAATCTGTAAAAGTTTTTTAAGAACACAATTCACCCCCTCTTGAACCTTCATCTTAATTATCATCATCCCGACCAAACAAGTGGTAACATAGGAGAGATCTACTGAAATATTTTCTTCTTGAAAGTTATTTTGTTTCTATATAATATCAACAATAAATTTTTATTCATTATTTTAGTATTGTTTTTGTAACAAATTGCTTCAAAATAGTGTACTCATGTAAAAAATAAAGAATATTTACCGGAACTAACAATACTGATTCAAAGATTCAGAAAAATACATCTTAAAAAGACTGATTCTAGAGAATGTATGTCAATGATCCATGCTTCCTGAATTAATAGTGATAATTATGGACACTGTAAATCTCGTATGGTTATTTATTTGAAAAATATTGTAATAAGGTTTTATTTAAAGGCTTTTAATACTTATGAAATTCACAAGGATGGTTTGGAATATTTGAATGACGATTAAGAAAGAGAATATGATACTAATTCAAAATAAATGAATGATATTGTCTGTGATTTAGGAAATGATGAGTTCAATCAAGCATCTCAATGTAAAACTTCTTATGAGATGTGAAAAACTATTTTTGTTTCCTATTAAAGAAATGAAAATCAAAGAGAACATAGGTACACTAATTTAAAACTAAATCTTGATACTTTTATAATGAACGAGAATGAAACTATCACTGAAATGAATGGAAGGTTGACCAAAATAGTCAATGATTTTTTTTCTTTGGGATATCCAATTCAAAAATCAGATCAATCTTTAAAAGTACTCATTGTACAACCTTCTAAGTGTAATGGGATATCTGCAGTGATATATCAATATAAACCAGTGAAAAATTTAGCTATGAATGGGTTGATTGGGACTTTAATGATGTATGAAGATAAAAATAATATAAAAAATGATGAAGTATATTTCAAAAACTACTATGTATGAATCATCTAATTCAAGTCATCCATATTTAGAAAAATAATTATCAGATATTTTTAAATTATTTGAAAAACTACACATAAAGAAAAAAGAAAGGGAATAATGAAAATAGATGCTATAAATTCAAGGAAAAATGGAATACAAAGGATACCTTTCCTTTACTTAAAGCTCAAAGGAAAGTTTATTATAGGAGAAATGGAAAGAAAATTATGAGGGATGCCTTGAGTAATTCTTCTACTTCACATAATAAATCTTCTATAGATTTTGAGACTAAGCATAAAATACAAATGGCATGTCTCATGGATCATACTGATGAGGTACAATCCTCTTACCCTCAAAACTCTATTTATGAAAAATTTTATTATGATTAGTTAAATAGGTATTTATTTATTCTATAATATAATTATGAATCCCAAAATAAGGACCATATAAAAAGCAGTAAATATTATGATACTGTTCTATTAGATAAATAATTTTTTTCAAAACAAGTTTTAGATTTAAAATCTAATTCTTATTAGAATTTTCATAATATTAAAATCAAAGAATTATTGGTTGATGTTGATAATTTAAAACAATATTTAGTATATTGATAAAAGGATAAAAATATTTAAATAAAATCCTTAGAAAGAAATAAAATACCGAAAGAAAAATTTGGATTAGGAAGTAATGGAGGAAGACAAAAAAATATATAAGAATTATTTTGTTTCTAGTTTAAATAGAAAAAAGAGTCTACTGTTAATTTTTTTTATTATTGTATTAATGAAAATTATGCTAACTATTTCTTCTTTATAAAATCTCAAATTTCTGGTGTTCAATTTTTTTTATTGTTCAAAATAATTTTTTAACTTAATAGTATAATTCATACTCAAAATAAGCAAGTTTGGTTACTTAAAAACATAATTTATAACACTATTGGAGACAAAATAATATAGGCACAAAATAGCAGTTGTGTTTACTTTTTTTTCAAGAACATCCCATTAAGATATATCCTTACATATTTAAGTGGTTGATTGTGCTGATATATAAAAGTCTATACAAACAGAGTGATCAACTCTGAAGTAGTTCATTATCAAAAATTCCAATGTACAAAAATCACTAAACCAAGAATTATTATTATTTTATATATTTAAATGCTTTTGGTTCATTAAATATTTTAAAACTATTGAAATATTTATATTTCATGTTTTTTTAAATTGGTTTATTTATTTACATAACCAGATAAAATTTTCTTATGTAATATGTGTTTTTAAAAAATAAAATCAATAATGATTATTCTATATTTTTCAGCTAAATAATAAGAAAAATCATTTAAAAAACTATCAGAACTGAACATTTCATCTTCTTTTTAAGACTAATTATTTATCTATATTCTTAAAAATATCTTGTTTAAAGGAATCTGAGAACTAGTCAGAATAAGATGAAGTGGTCAAGTACTTCATGTTTAGAAGAAAATCTTTATCACAAAAGGATTAAATGTAATCCTTCTGATTTGTTAAAAAAAATTAATATCATATTTTGAATATTCTTATGAAAAGTCTTAAGAAAGAAATAAGGAAGTTCATGGTGATAAGGAATTAGAAGTACTTCATCTCAAATGTCTTATGAAAAGATTGTTCTAAAATTTAGCACCTAGAATGAAGAAGAAGTGAAGATGGAAAAAGATTTGGATATTTCTAGAAAGTAATATGAAGAACTAAAAAAATAATTTGTTTCAAAAATAGTTTTTAATTAGTTACTAAAGGAATATCAGAATGTTAATGATAATTTAATCTCAAAGGAAGACTTTTAAGTTTTTAGAGCTGAAATTCTAAGTCAGATAGACTTACTCAGAAGAAAAGCTATTACTAAGATCAATATAGATATATTAAAACTGTTCCTACTTGAAAAATGTTCATCTTTTTCATATTAAAGAAAAATACATGTTAAAATATTTTAGAAGATTTTTAAAAAGTATTTTTTTTCTGATTTAAGTGAAAAGGATTGAAGTTTGGAAAGTTCGGATGAGCTATCTCTTATTAGCTAACCCTTTGACTTTATTTTTAGTAGATTATTTTGAAATCAATGTTATATATACTGTTGTTCTGTAATTTATTTTTAATTTTTTAAATAAACCTACACAATAATTTAATTAATATTTTATTATCTTATATAAATTACTCAATTACTGATTTTCCTTAAATATTATTTGTGAAAAAATTAGCTGAAAATGTTTTAATTCCTTGAATATCCTATATTCTATGATTTAGGGGTAGTTTTCCTGAAAATGATCATTTTATTCATTAAAAAAATACTTATTGATTAAATACATATATATTTTAAGGAATCTTGAATTTTGGGGGTGTTTATTTTAATTTTTTTTACTCTTATCTTTTTGATGTCACAAAACGGGGAGAGTTTATAATTTTAGTTTACATATTTATCTTCATGGGGGAGAAATTTTCTATAAAATAATTAATATATGGTAGAAGTTTTTATCCTTAATGATAATTTTTTATCCTTAATATGGGGGAGAATTTATCTATAAAATAATTATATAAAATATAATGGGATAAAATTTTATATGTGTTATGTTTTATAAATATGTTTTTATTCATGGTTATTAAAAACATTGTTTTTCATTTTAAGTATTTTTGTTGTGGGTTTTGTGATCATCAAAAAGAGGGATATTTTTGAGCATGTGTTGATTTAGAAATTTCATTAATTTCCTTTTGGTTTTTATGCTCACAAATTCCCACATTTTTGTTTGTAATAAATTTTATTTTAATTGAATTTTAGGAAATTAATATTCATTAGAATATTTATTCTGTAGAAATATTCAAGTCGTTGATTCACAAGAAATATTTTCTAAAAGTATTCTAGATGTATTTAAAATATATTCTAGAAACACCATTTATACCTGATGTTTGGAAATGAACATATGGATCATATACCTTATGCTTTTGAAGAAGTATTTTTTATCAACCCTACATTTGAATGACACCCTACGTTTGAGAAAATGAGAAGTATGGATAGGAAACCCTATGTTTATATGGAACCCTATATTTGAGGACAAAAATTTATGGTACCTTAACCCTACTTTTATGATCAACCATATGTTTTCAACCATATTCTTGGAGTTTTTTCATTACATGAAGGAACCCTACATCTGACTATTAAATTTCAGAGTTTTAAATCAATGATATTATCCATGATTTATGCAATGGTCTCATTAAAAGTAAAGATATTTTCAAAGATATTTTACAACCATTTCAATGGATCATTTTTATTGATTTAAATTCCTATATTCAAGAGAGTAAATCATTTCTATTCTTATGGGAAGTTATGACTCTCTTGAATTATTTTGAATTCAAATATTCATGATTTATTATGTGGTAATTCTAGAGATGGTTTGACCTAGAGATATTAGACCTACAATATAAATTTCAAGTCAATATTCATCAGAATATAATACATATAGGAGGAGATATACATAAGGAAAATATATGCATCGTTGCCTTCAGAGATACACTTTGGAGACAAACATGTTTTAATCTATCTTATTGACTCACTACTATTACTTTCATTGCTACTGCATCTTATTTCTACATCTTATTCTACAAATATAAACAAATAATTGGGTGAAGATACAATTTATATACATACATTTTTAAACATCTTTTTGGAGCTTTCTTTACTATTATTTGAATAATTAAAATGCAACATTGAAGATCTCTTTGCTATTGTGTGTTATTGAATATCTGAATACATTTGTCAGTTGCTGCTATAACTGTGAATTATTACTTTTTTTGATTAAAATAAATCTATATTTATTTATTGGAGTTTAGGATGCTTGGACATAGTCATGGTAGAGTGTCATCTTCTTGTATTAAGGTGTGGATTTATGATTCCTTGTAAAATAATCAGAAGGCCTGATAAAATCCTTGTAAGGTGTCAACTTCCTGTACTCCATTATAGAGGTCTTATGATAAGAGGAACTATCTAGTGAGATTTCCAAATTTCTGAGATATTATTGGTGGAGTGGACTAGGGTATCTTTGTGACTTGAACCACTATACATCATAATGTTCTTTTCTTTGTTTGATTTTTGTTGCTCACTTATATTTAAGAGAGAAGGGAAGGTTCACTGCATAACAAGAGAGGTGATCTGAATATGTAAAAGTTTTTGATAAAAAAATTCACCGCCTCTTATATATTTGTATTAATTATCACATCCTAACCTAACACATATATCATTCTTGTGATGAAGAAAATAATCACATCACTTCACGGAGGCGGTTGTCCACACATACACGAGTGATGATATCATTTTTTAGTGTAAGAAAGAAAATGATATATTATCATTTTAGAATGATAAATATGTGTTTAGTATTATTATGATTTCATTTATATCAAATATATTCATTAAAATTATCATTATTACCTTCCATGTAAATTGATAGCGAAAAATGAATCAAATCACTTCATGAGGCGATAGTCCACCGTATACATAAGCGACATTATAATATACCCCACATAATAGAAATTAATAAGGTATGTAAAGACCCAGATTTTTCCATGTAATTTTTTTTAATTATATGGAAATATTATGATTTCATGAAAATTGATGGCGCGAGATTCTGAGGCCCGGTGTGCCCGTAATAAATTTCTGAATTTTTTTTAGGTACGTTCAGAAAACGCACGAACGACATTTTGTAATTTTTGAACCGGAGCTTAGAATTGACATCCAGGGATACCACTGAACTCACAACGCCGATATTCACCTAAGGAGACCTTCACCTTGACCACATTAGATCAAGGGTGGAATTTAGTTTTTTGGATTTTTGTGGGAGAATTGAAAAAAAATAAAAAAAGAACTTTTATTTTAATTTTCTTGGAACCCCTCTTTTGAATATTAGAGGTGGGGACCACATGAGGGTGGTCGGGAATTTAATGCTGGGAATTAAATGCCCGGTTACAAAAAAATGTGTAACCACAATTACCTTCAATTAATGGGATTCATTAATTCTAAAAATTAATGAATCAACTTGTTAATTAAGAGTTTTATTAACTCTTATTGAGGGTTGTTTTTCTGTTGGCGAAAGGGAGAGGAGGATTTTGCTGGAGAATTATCAAAGGAAGAACATCCTCCAACAAAGAGCATTCTCCAGATCAAGAATGAGGACGATGCTCGAGCTTGGAGTGGGAGAGTGTTGTGGGGGCGATGAACGCCGATGTATTCAACTTCTTCCCCATGCCATCTCCTATAATCGAACGAGGTAGGGGGTTTATTTTGAAATATGATAATTATATTTTTGTTGATTCTTCATATTCTTGATTTTCAACGACGATGGACAAACAAAACCGGTCATCAATCCACCCAAATACCATGATATTTTCTATTCATTCTTCGTGCGTTCTTCGATGCCAAATAATTAAGCGCGCTAAAAACACAATGTTTTGTTGAGTACAACATATGGACGCAGAGATCTTGAAATGAGGATCACAAATATGTGATCATCACATTTTTTTCGTGCTTAGAATGAAGATGAAGTGGCTCGTGGAAGAAGGTGGCGGCCAACACAATAGCCGACCGCGATAGTGGTGGTAGCACAACTGCGTCGCCGGAGGAGGCTGCGGCTCGTCAGCCACGATGGAGGAGGATGATGGCCGGCACGCTGGCCGACCGTGTGATGGAAGGGCGACACACATTTGCGCCGCTGGTAGAGGAGGAGGTCGTGGCTGATTATCCGCGGTGGTGTACCCGGAGGGCGGCCGACACCCATCCAACCAAGAGAGGACAACAGCACCATCATGCCCCTGGAAGTGGGGAGCCAGCAGGAACCACCGGATGACCGCATCATGCCGAGAAGTACCCGATCCGGTGGGTCCTGCATGCCAGTAGACAGAACGGTCCGTTGGACCATTCTGAAAACCGAGGGGTGACTCCCCTCGCTGTGGTTAGGGTGGTCCCTACCACGACAGACCGCACCCAGCCAGGCAGACCACACCCAGCCTGGTGGACTGCACCTAGCTGGGCGGGCTGCATCGAGTAGGCAGTGCCAAGTTGGCTACTCCGAGCAGGCCACTCCCAGTGGGCCCCTCCGACTGGGCCACCCCCTTTGCGGGCGGGGATGGACCCGGGTCGAGCCAGGTCAGTCCGACCGGGTCGGACCCAACCCAGGCCTATCTGGACCCATATACGCCTTTTTGGACATATCTTGAGAACGAGACATCCGTTTCGTGAACCATCTACAGCATCAGAATCCTTGGAACACGATGGTTCTTTTGGTATACTCAACCGGAGTTTTGGATAAAGTTGGAGTATGGTTGGGTTGGATTGAACCCGAATCTAACTGGGGCCTTGGGGCTAAAAGGATAATAACTTACAGACCGAGAGTCCGATTGATGCGCCGTCTATCATGTTGGGTCCCTTATGACATGATGGACCTTCGTGATACTTCTTTATGAGACTTCTTGGCTGAATGATGACTTGATGAGTGGAACCTACTGGAATCAAGAACGCTTAGTGCGAGAACCCTATGGCTGGCTGTACTTGAGGAGTCTTTAGATCCTGTGTGGGTCATCTTAGGATCCTATGTGGTTTAGCATCTTCAGATCCTATGTGCATCATCTCTAGATCCTGTGTGTGTCATCTTCAGATCCTGTGTGGGTCATATTCAGATCCTGTGTGGGTCATCTTCGATCCTGTGTGGGTCAACAACAAAGCTTCTCGACAAAGTAAGATGATCTAGAAATACAGATAATCATCTATATTTCCATACTTAAGTTATACCTGGTGTGAGATGAGTCCTTATCTTTGTGGTATTATACTATATGGAGTTACCTTTGTGGTACTTACCTTTGTGGTACTTACCTTTGTGGTACACTTCTGCGTGGGGATACCTTTGTGGTATTATTCTGTGTGGTGTTACCTTTGTGGAACTTACCTTTGTGGTGTTACCTTCATGGTTTTAATTCCTTTGTGGAACAGTTGTGCTTTTGGATAAATAGTTGGGATTTTTGTTTCCCCATAATTGAGATGGGTATACTTGATTACTTAGATATATGTATGGGCATATACCTAGGTAGGGTTGATTGTTGCTACATGAATAGTTATTGTGGTCTTGCTTTGTGGATTATCATCTGTGGATTTTGAGAGACATTATGGGGTCTCACGGTCCCTACTGAGTATCGTTATACTCACCCCTGCATAGGCTACACCCGCACCTTGCTGTGTCTTGTGCAGATGAAAAACAACGTTGATCCAGGTCGAGGGTACCTAGACTGGAAGCTACTCGGAGGTGAAAATTAGATGAGATGATCCATAGAGATGACTATTTGAGAGCTGTACCTACCCTTTAGGTAGGATCCTTGGCGGGTATTCACATGGGATATTTTCAGTTTTACTTATACTTTGCAGTTGGGCTTGTATTCTGGCCCCTTCACTTGATGTACACACCCTGTTTACTATATAGTTTACTTTGTGCTTGTATCTTGTTGTGTACTTTGTTTGTGTGAGTTTATAGGTTTAAAAGAAATTCCTTCCTGGTTTTAGGGATATGCCTTTTCGGTGCTAGTCACCAGCCCCTGGCCTAAGGAAGGCAGGCTTGGAATAGTCACGACACGGGCCCCGGGGGACGGGTTGTGACAAATTGGGATCAAAGAAGTAAGTTCTATCGAAGAACTAGTAATATAATGTTTTATGTGTGGAGAAATAGTGTTAAGTGTTTTGAGTTTGTTTTTCATTTTGGGGAGTCCAGTGTTGGTGCAGCGACCGACATATCCATACACTAGGACCCTAAATTCTGATTTCCAACTTGGTGCATGAAAACACTGATTGCGTGTGTTTTGAAAATTCATTCCCTTGGTTTCTTTATTGTCATCTCACCAGGTATAACTTAATGATCGTGGCACACTCGTTCCTTATTAGGATGCTGCCACATAGACAACCAGCTAGAATTCCTGAGAGAGTACATGATGATGGCCCAACGAGCAACGAGGCTCTGGTGCAAAGCCCTCTTACTGTGTTGGAACCTTCAGGTGGTGTACCAGCAGCAACACCACCCGTTGGGAAGCAGTTAGCAATAAATGATACCAGTGGACTGTGTACGCTGACTGAGCATGTTGCACGAGTTCCAGCAGTAGAGGCCTCTGAGGTTTCGAGGAAAGACAGATCCACATACGGCTAAGGAATGGCTTGAGGAGGTGGCTGAGAGTTCCTTATAGCTTATACATCTTTGGTAGGGTGACATGTCGGTATATGAGTATTCATCGAGGCGTACCGACCATCCCAGATACTCAATAAATATAGTATGGTCAGTTCTTCAGGGCTTAAACCTCTGAGCAGGGTGTGTTTAGGGACATCCAAGCCAACACTATTCTTTTATGAATTTCTACTTATCTTAGGGTGCTAGAAAGAACCTTTTTGGTTGAATGTTCTTTGGATGAACGAATGAAGACAGTGAATGATAACATTGGTAAAGAAGGAAACTAACGCCATTCTCAGAGGCCTAGCTGTGTAAAATATTTTGGGTAGAGGAAGTGTTAAGGTTAGATGAATCTGTAGGGCTATAGACATGGAAGTAGAGCTAGGAGAGAAGCATGAGGTGGTGTAAATTTTGACATGTTACAACCACCACCTCAATGTGGTCACCACTAGGCTCAGTGATCCAGAGGACAGGACATGGGAGTATCTACATGTATTCAAGGAGTGTGACCCAAGGGATCTAGGAATGATTCAAGGTATGATCTGTGTCTACTACTCACTATCGTATCAATAGACATAGTTACCAATCATTCCTACCTTCCATGAATCTTGTTCTAGACCTATAGTTTCTAGTTAAACCACTTAATTAACCCTTACGTCTGGAGATACCTTTGGGATGAGACACGATAATCACACTTATGTCGGTGGTGTGATCTGACCATTGAGGTGAGAGTTTCGGTTGGAACCTCTTGGTGGCTGCGTCGGGGCCTTACAATGTTAGTTTGGGTATGAACTGGACATCCAGTGTTCATAATAATATTGAATATATTAGGAAAAAAGTTTGTGGTTTATCTATAATGATGGAGTGGGGTTTTCCTTGGTCGGAGAAAAAGGAAACCCAGGAAGCACAGGAAAAACTCATGCAAAGGAGGGTACAACCGATCACTCTTGAGTAATCCAACCTTACCCTAGTGGTCATCGGAGTTTTGAGTTTTCAGTTCCCAATAGGAGTGGAAGAGTGTGGGGAAATATTTTCAAAATATGTTTCCAGGATTACCTCCCCAAAGGGAGAGAGACTTATTCTTTGGTTGGGTACTACCAGAGTTTTGAACGAGACATCTCCAGGGTAGCGACACCCTTGTCATCTTTGAAGAATACGAGAGAGCCTTTCCCGTGGTTGAAGAAGTGTCAGTAGAGATTTTATAAGTTGATACAACGAAAATGGCTAGAGTTCCTCCAGAACCATGACTTTGAGATATTCTATACTCCTGGGAAGGGGAACGTGGTAGCCGACGCACTCAGACGGAGCTCTGGTCTACAACTGCTGAGTGAGGTGTCAGATCATCTAGTCACACTTCAAATATTTTTTGTAGATAATGATGGAGTATCTTACCTTCAGTCTATGAATATCACTCCCCCAATTCCCCAATGAATTCGGGAGGCACAACTTGGGATGTTGACTACGAGGCCCGACGTGATCAGATATCCTCCAGACGATCTCCTGGAGGATTTTCTGAAGGTGGGGAGCACGTCATCCTCTTCAGAGGTCGCACCATGATACCAGTGATGTTTTGAGAGGATATGTTAAGGGAGACCATGTCTTCCTACAGGTCTCACCCCGGTGAGGATTGTGGAGGTTTGGATGGGCGACAAGCTATCTCTGAGGTTCATCAGACCCTTTTAGGTTCTCAGTAGAGTTGGCGAGGTGTCATACCGCTTAGCTCTTCCCCCTTAGTTACACCGGGTGCACGACGATTTCCACGTATCCCAGCTGAAGAGATATGTACATGATACTTTGCACATCATTGACTAGGGTGAGCTTGACATCGACGATGGGGATTCATTTTTAGAGGTTCCAGTAGAGATTTAGGATCGATAAGAGAAAGTTATTTGTGGGTGATCAATACCTCTGGTGCACGTACATTGGCATTATAGAAACCTCCAGGAGAGCACATAGGATTGGGAGGCTCAGATCTATGCTCTGTAACCCCACTTGTTTCCCTAGTTTGTGTTGTGGATTTTGGGGATGAAAATTCCTGAGGTGGGGAGAATGTAAAGACCCAGATTTTTCTATGTATTTTTTAATTATATTGAAATATTAGGAGTTCACGAAAATTGACGGTGCGTGATTCCAAGGCCCAGTGTGCCCGGAATAAATTTATGATCTTTTTTAGGTACATTGAATAAATGTGTGAGTGGATTTTTTTAATTTTTGAATCGAATCTTGGAATTGAAATCCGAGGATACCATTGAACTCGCATCGCCGATATTCGCTTAAGGAGACCTTCACCTCGACCATAGTAGGTCGAGGGTGGAAGTTAGTTTTTTCGATTTTAGTGGGAGAATTGAAAAAAAAATAACTTTTATTTTATTTTTCTTGAAACCCATATTTTGAATCTTAGAGGTGGGGAACACATGAGGGTGTTTGGGCATTTAATAATGGGCATTAAATGCCCAGTTACACAAAAATGTGTAACCACAATTACCTTCAATTAATGGGATTCATTAATTTTAAAAATTAATGAATCAACTTGTTAATTAAAAGTTTTATTAACTCTTATTGAGGGTTGTTTTTCCGTTGGAAAAGGGGAGAGGAGGGTTTTTTTGGATAATTCTCAAAGGAAGAACATCCTGCAATGAAGAACATTCTATGTATCAAGAATGAGGATGACACTCGAGCTCAGAACGAGAGCGTGTAGCGGGAGCGATGAATACCGACATCTTCATCTTCTTCCCCACGCCATCTCCAAAAATCGAATGAGGTAGGGGGTTTCTTTTGAAATATGATAATTATCTTTTTGATGATTCTTTATATTCTTGATTTTCAATGATTATGGCCAAACAAACATGGCCATCAATCCACCCAAATACCATGATCTTTTCTATTCATTCATTGCACGTTATTCATGCATTCTTCAACGAAAAATAATTAATCGTGTGAAAAACACAATGTTTTGTTGAGAGAAACATATGGACACGAAGATCTCGACCTGGGGATCGCGAATATGTGATCGTCACATTTTTTTTCGGGCTTAGAATGAAGCTGCGGTGGTCCGCAGAAGATGGTGGCGACCGACACACCGGCCGACCGCAATAGTGGCGGCGACGCAACTACGCCGCCGGAGGAGGCCACGACCCATCATCCACAGCGGAGGAGGACGACAAACAACACGTTGGCCGAACGCTTGGAGATAGGGCGGCATGCATCCGCACCATCGGTAGAGGATGAGGTCGCAACTGCTTAGCCACGGTGGTGCACCCAGAGGGCGGCCGACACCCGGCCAGCCGCCGGAGGACAGCATCGCCATTGCACCACTAGAAGGGGGGAGCTGGGCGAAAACGTCGGCTGGCCGTGTCACGTCAAGCAGGAACCGTTCTGGTGGGTCCCGCGTGCCAGCAGACCGAATGGTTCGTTAAAACATTTGGAAAACTGTTCGGCTCCTCCCCCCGGTGCGGCTAGGGCGAGCCCTGCCATGGCAGACCCCACCTAGCCGGGCGGACTGCACCCACCTGGGCAGACAACACCCAGCCGAGCTGGATGCCCCCTTTGCGGGCCAGGCCAGACCTGGGTCAGGCTGGGCCCACCCGAACTGGTTCGGGTCGGTCTGACAAGGTCGGACCGGACCCGGGCCTATCTAGACCCAGATACGCCTTTTTGGTCATATCTTGTGAATCAAGCGTCCGTTTGATGAACCATCTGTAGCACCAAAATCATTGGAATGATAAGGTCCTTTTGATATAATCCACTTGAGTTTTGTATAAATTTAGAGTTTGACCGGGATGAATCGAACCTCAATCCTACTGGGGCCTCAGAACTAAAAGGCTAATAACTTACATACCGAGTGTCTGATTGACGCACCGTCTATCGCGTTGGGTCCCTTATGCCATGAAGGACCTTCGTGATAGTTCTTCATGGGACTTCTTGGAAGTTGATGTATTTAATGATGGCTTGAGGAGTGGAACCTCCTGGAATCAAGCGCGCTTAGTGTGGGAACCCTATGGCTGGCTGTACTTGAGGAGTCTTCAGATCCTGTATGGGTCATCTTCAGATCCTATGTGGGTCAACATCTCCAGATCCTGTGTGGGTCATCTCTAGATCCTATGTGGGTCATCTTCAGATCCTGTGTGGGTCATGTTTAGATCCTATGTGGGTCATCTTGGATCCTGTGTGGGTCAACAACAGATCTTCTCAATGTAGTAATATTATCTAGCAATACATCTAATCATCTATACTTCCGTACTTAAGTTATACCTAGTGTGATTAGAGTCCTTATCTTTGTGGTATTCTACTGTGTGGCATTACCTTTGTGGTACACTTATGTGTGGTGATGCCTTTGTGGTATTCTTATGTGTGGTGTTACCTTTTGGTTACTTACCTTTGTTGTGTTACCTTAGTGGTATTTATTCCTTCATGGAACAGTTGTGCTTTTGGCTAAAGAATTGGGCTTTGTGTTTCTCCATGATCGAGATGGGCATAATTGATAACATAGGTATATGTATGAGGATATAACTAAATAGGGTTGATTATTGATACGTTCTTAATTATTGTGGTCTCGGTTTGTGGATTATCCTCTGTGGATTCTGAGAGAACTTAGGGGGTCTCGGGGTCCCTACTAAGTATCGTTATACTCACCCCTACACAAGCTATGCCCGCACCTTGTTGTGTCTTGTACAGACGACGGAAAACACTGATCGAGGTTGAGGGTATTGGGACTGGAGGCTGCTCGGAGGTGGAAATTCGACGAGGTGATCTGCAGAGACAACCATTCGAGAGCTGTACCTACCCTTCAAGTAGGATCCTTGGTGGGTGTTCATAGGGGTTGCTTTCAATTTTACATGTACTTTCCAGTTGGGATTGTATTCTGGCCCCTTTTTCTTGCTATACACACCAAATTTACTATATAGTTTACTTTGTTCTTTTATATTGCTGTTTTATTGGTTCGTGTGAGTTTACAGGTTTAAAGGCAATGCCTTCCCGGTTTTAGGGATATGCCTTTCCGGTGCTAGCTGCTAGCCCCTGACCTATGGAAGGCGGGCTTGGGGTAGTCATGGCACGAGCCCCGGGGGATAGGTCATGACAAGGTATATGTCGTATCATTACTAAATAAGTATAAATATATTATAAATATCATATATATACTTTAAATCCATCATTAAAACAATCTGTGATAGGTGACGATGGAAAACGAATGACATCAGCTCACAAGGTGGTAGTCCTCCGTATACATAAATGATGATTTCATATCCCATTTGATAGAATATTAGATGGATTTAGGTTATGAAATTAACATAATAAAATATAATAAAATGTTAAATAGTTTTTTTATTATATAAGAAAAATTAAATAATATTTTAAGTAGATAGAAGAATAAATAAAATAAAAATTCTTGGTTAGACATGCTAACTCTTCTTTCGGAAACCTATTTAGGTAAGCACCAAAATCCCTTTTAGGATATATTTATGAACAAAATAAGGGCTATAGAATGTTGGGAGAGAATTAATTAATAAATATGGGCATGTATTGGATGAGATAAAGGGTTTTGAAGGTGTGAAGAGGAGAGGGAGTGGCCTTTTTTAAGAGAGGCAAGCAACACACTTGTAATTTTTGAAAAGAAAAAGGTGTACTAACATTTTTCACTTTCCAAAAGGATCCAAAATGAACCATTATTGATCCCTAGAAATTATATGATCTAAATAATTCCATATAATAGTTTTTAAATAATTTTTTTGGCCATTATTACCATTATATTTTCATTTTAACCCCCAGAAAAACCGTTTTCACCTTAACCGTGGTAAGTAATTTTTACAGTTTTCACTATTCATTAAGGTAAAAAATTAAGTTGAAATTATTATATGATATAAATTATTTTGATTATAAATATCTAATCTATTTTTATAAATTCAATTCATAGAAGGGGAAAAATTTAATTTAAAATTAAACCTGGAGACATAATGAAAAAGCGGGTTTCCACGTAGTGTATTTTTCAAGCAAAAAATGATTTTATATTAAATATATGACTAATAATAATTAATGTATAAATTTAAATTATTATTTATTGATATATAATATTTAATTTTCATTTAAAATATTCCCCATTATGGATTATTTTAATTAGTTAAAAAGGATAAACTTTATGCACTTTAAAATTGTATTTAGAAAAAACCCATTTTTAAACCCAAACATTTAATTATAATAAGATCCAATATAATGTTGATTAAAATTTAATTAAATTAATTTAATATAAATAAATAATAATTTCATTACTTTAAATCACATTAAAAACATAATCAGACTTTTAAATTACTTAAATTATTGAAAAGAAATGACATTTTTACAAAAATATGTATTTTTAACTATTCTCTGAAAATTAAATATTTTACAAAAATTACCAAAATTTCAACATAAGTTAATTTTTATGTTATTATTTAAAAAATTAATTTAATTTTAGGAAATAAATTTTCTAAAATTTACAGAAATTAATAATACATTTTTCTCACAAAAAGTAATAAAAATCATTTTTGAAGAAAACATATTTTTGAAGAATAATATTACTTTTCTTAAAAATCAATTGATTATTTAAAAATAATTTATATTGAGTATGAAATTTATATATATATATATATATATATTTCATAAAGTAGTTAATACTATTAATTCTGTCCAATTTAACGGCTAGGGTATAACGATTATATATTTTGCTAGTCGTTTATGCTCGGTGTTGTGTGTTGAATACACTATTGAAAAAAGATTTATTTTCTAAAATATCAGGGTGTTACTATACCTACCAATTATTTATGAAGTTTTTGAATAAATAATTAATAGTATTTTTATTGTGTCTTAGCATAAGGCTTTGACAATATGATTATGATGTTTGAAATATACATTACATTATTATAAAATCAATTATTATTATTATCCTTGTGATAATTTTTATCCTTGGATATATTTCATGTTATATTTATTGATGGATTTTATGTAAATAATTTTATTTCATAAGATAAGTAAGTGATATTTTTTTAAAAAAGAATTTTTTTAATATCCTATGGGTAAAAGGCTTGTTTTCAAGGAAAAGTTTTCATGTTTTTCATGAAACCTTCATGAAATATTATTTTTCATTTATGATTACTTATGAAATGTTTTATGAAAAAATTTGGGTAAAAATTTTATTTCAAGATTAATTTATTATTTTAAATTCAAATTTTAAACTGATAAAAGGAAAACAATGTTATGGGTTTTAATTAATTTCAAATAGAAAAATAGGTTTCCTTTTTTTTATATCCTCCATTAAGATTTGTTTTTATCATCCTATATTTTCAAATGTTTTTCATGGATTATAAGTTTTAATATGATTTATTATAATGTATAGTTACGAATGAATGAAATTTTCCCTGAATTAAGAATATGTGTCTTGAATAAAATAGGATTATGAGTTTAAGAATCCTATTTTTATAGAAAAAATAGTCATTTTATGTCAGTGTTCTCTACATATAGTAATATTTTTCTAAATTCTACAAACGTTTATGTATAAAATATCATGGGAATGATATAAAATATAATAATATCTTTTAAAATCATAATCATGGGTTTATCATCTTGTCCTCCGCCTCGTAGGGTTTCACTCTCTCCTCAGCGACGTTGGATCCTATGCTCTCATCTCTTATATTTATTTATTATATATCGCTTACTCTTATTAGGGATGTGATCTCATCCCCTATTTTCTCTAGGTCTCCCCTACTTGTTTTTCCTCCCCTTACTCTATGACAATGAATGTTTTTTTCTCCTAGGCTACTTGTACTCCACTCTGACATTGCCTTCCATTGCTCCTCTCCAAGTCAATTTTGGAGCGATTTTGGGACAATAAATTTAGTGGATGTGGGTATTCTCAGTGGCGCCATTATTCCTCATTTAGGGTTTCAGTAAATGTTTCCTTTATAAGGTTTTATCCCATTGTGGTTCTTCATTATAGCAGTCCTTTCGTTTTTATTATTAAGGTTTGGCATGATGTTTTTTGGAGAGATTTTAGCTGTACTCGGTGGATTACTATAGAGGCAGTTCAGCTCACACTCTCTCTAGCCTCTAGGTTCTCTTCTCCTTTCCAATTAAGTCAGGTAAACTGAATTATATGAGGTTTTGTGTGTGTGGTGTGATGTGGAGGGGGATACCAGGTGACATTTCTTGTGCTCAGGTGAGGGTCTTGTGTTTCGTTGGGCAGTGTGGAGAAGACAAAGGGAGGAGTCGACGAAGAGTCATGGATGGAAGCAACAAAGGTGTAGCGATAATATGATGACTTCTGTTCCTTTTATTACTCAATAATTTTTTTTTGATGTCTCATTAGTTTTTTGTGGTGACCTCCCATGAGCTATTTTTGGAGTTTCGTCTCACAATGTGTTGGAGGGTTTTGGTGGATGTCCGACTCAGTCAGGAAGTCGCCGATGTTTCTGTTGCTCGATTCTAATGAAAATGGTCACATCAACATGTGATTCTCGAGGAGGATTAATATAAGGTTCAATTTATTCATATTTTATTTCCGGTTATCATGTAACCCTAGTTTGAGGTCTCCCTGGTGGTGGCCAGTGGCTTTTTCTCTAGTGACATGGATGATGTTGAATTTTCTAATTGACGATGATGATGTTCTGGTATAGTGCTTTAGATGATGATGATGATGATGATAGTGGTGATGAAGAAACTGATGCCAATGGAAATGTTGATGTGATGATAGTGGTGTTGATGATGTCATTGATGATAGTTGTGATGGACGACAACAATGATGTTGAGGACTGACGACGGTTTTTCGGCTGGCGCGATCTTGGAATGTGATCTTCTCAGGTCCCATGTGGTTTTTGATCTTTGAATTTTGAATTTAGTCAACCTTAATTTGGGTTGTATCATGGTATTTTGGTTATGGATCAACTAAAAAGTCACTTCTGAAAATCAATAAAAATTAAATTTTCAATCAGTAAGTAGCTTTCTTTACATGTAATGCTAGGTCTAAATGAACTCGTGATATAGTATCCATTTATAGCCTAGCATTTGGACTGATGAGTATGAATAATATTAATAAAATTATAATATATATATATATAATTTTTTTTCTTATATTCAATTGTATAGATTAATTCCTAAAAAATAATCATTAAATTTTCAACTAAATCATTTAATGATTAAAAAACCAATTTTTTCGAAGAAACACATTTTATATAAGTTATGTATTATTCTCTAAAAAAGTATATTAATAACTTTTAAAAATTTATTTTAATTAAATTTATTGCTAATTCCCGAATAAAAATATATAAATCAGTTATCTAAAGGTTATGAATGAAGATAAAATCATTTAAATGTGAAAACATTATTTTTTATAATACTGTTTCTATGTTTGCAATGTATTTGTATCATAATAAATTAAAGACGTTATTATTAAATAATTATTTTAATTAAATATATAAATTATTTATTCAATCAAAAATTTTATCATTAATTTGAATGTTTTTACTAGGTGAGGAGTGAAAGTAAATTTAATTTTTTGTTTAAAAATGCATTTTTCAAAAAACAGTTTTTGTTGCGTTTTTTGTGCTTATTTTAAAATAAATTCGTCTTCTTATATAAATTTAATTAGATAAAATGGATTCCATATTTGGAATCATAATTTCCAATTTTTTAAAGGATTAAACTTTAATTTTTTGTCATAATGAATAGTAAAAATAATAAAAATTTGTTACCATAATTAAGGTTAAAATAGGTTTACCAAGGGGAGTGGTGTTAAACCAAGATATAAGGGTAATATTGCCACATAAACTTGTCTAATTA
Organism: Viscum album; assembly: GCA_963277665.1. NCBI lineage: Eukaryota > Viridiplantae > Streptophyta > Magnoliopsida > Santalales > Viscaceae > Viscum > Viscum album. Next base: position 2,029,288,720 of record OY728127.1, read on the forward strand.
TTTCTGGTTGGAGATATTGTAAACCCATGCTGTATTAACTTTTAATCCTTTAACTTTTGGAACCAATTTCCCAAGAAAAATCGTTTAAGTAATTCCTAGTGTGTCCTCTCCCCCACTTATAAAAGGGAACCTCCTATCCACCTTTATTCATTAATTTTGAGCCTTATATATTAGAAAATACCTACCCTAAAACATTATTATCTTAATTTAATTCTTACTATATCCACTATTATTTTCCTAAGACCAATCTTTCAAGTCTTAAGGCATAATCCAAATGAGGTATCTCAAAGAAAAGTTATAAATCTTAACTAAGATCTTTTGATTTTATTTCTTCTTCAAACTTCAATAAACCTTTATCCATAATTAAATGGATAATAAATTATCATAAATAAAATTATATTTTATTATTATTAATTAAAAACTATTTTACACCTATTTTCTATCAAATGAGAAATGAAAGTATCACTCATTCATAAGAGTGGACCACCACCTCCACACAGTGATATGATTCATTTTCCATCACGAACTCACATTGATAGATATACCGATGGATTTTAAAAAAATGATATATATTATATATATGATATAATTATGATTATTTAATTATAAAATATTAGTTTTCTTTCTTTCTTTCTTTCTTTTCATTAGAAAATGAAAACAATGTTCATGCGTGTGTATGAACTACCATATCCATGAATGGTATAATTTATTTTATCTATATTTACCTTTCATGAATGACTATAAATATGTATACAATGAATATATATGATATTTATATCTTGATTAACATTATGGAGGTTATGTAACCATGATCAATATGCAATGACCATAATAACTACATCGAAACATTCCTAAAAAATGAAATAGTTATCACCCGAAACAATGATTTTAATAAAGAAATGTTATTGAATTGGTAATAAGATATTATAAGTAAATAATTTATTGTATCAAAATATGAATATGGTTATTTTATAAGGTTATACTAAATTTAAATTTATTTTACATGAGGTTAGAGTGCTTACGAATCAAGTTAAACATGAGGTAAGGGTTTTACATCACAATATCATTTTTACCAGGATTGTTTAAGATTAAATTTTAGAATGATGAAATTATCTCATATATCTATAAATTAAATTATTTATTTCATTATCATATGGTTATTTATGTTAATAAAAAATTTTCCTTTTATTTTCTTATCTCTAAGTACTCAAAGGTTTGAAATAATATTTTTAAGGAAAGATCACATTTTGTTCTTATTCAGTCAAGAATATTTTATTCCATGTTCATATTTTATATAAATTGTTTACAATAAATTTTTTACTTTTATTTAAAGATTTATTAAATTAATTTTACCCATGTTTTAATTTAAATATATATTTTTTAAAATTAATCATCTTGTAATTTTTCAATTGAGGTACTTTTTACAAAAGGTGTGAATGAAATATTTATTTTTAAATATACCACATGATTTTTTTTACCAATTTCATAAACACTTAATTTTTTGAAGCATACTTTAAATTTTCAATAATTATTTTCAAAAAAATGTTTTCCTTAATATTTTAGAAATTTTTGATTTTAAATAATCTATTTCTTAATGAAAATGGAATTTTCTTCAAGAAATAATACATTGATCATTTATAGGATTCTTTTCATCTATGATAACATCATTTGATGTTACATATTCTTCAATGGGTATATGATCCTATGATAATATCATTATTATTTCTATAGATGTTTTATGACTATGATGATGAAATATTTATGAAACCCATTTTTATTTTACACGTGTTAAGTTATGATGAAATGGAAAATGTATTCATGATCTTGTGGCGTATATATGAATGAATTATGATTATGTGATGGGTGGGTACATTGTATCACTCTAATACATTGGGTAAATATTAATGTTTCATAAGCTCAAATAATACACGTGAGTTTATCCCAATCCCAAAATATGTTACATGAGAGGTTATCCTTAACCTAATATAGGTAATGAGTTGTTAGGCCTACCATAACATGTGTGAATGTCTTGGTGGGTATAATTGACATGTGATTTATATGATTATGATTATACCACACTAATGAAACTATTTTATGACATAATTATATGCCAATGTTATTCTTTCATGGACTATGTTATTTGAATCTTTTATGATCCTTGTCTTATGAACTACCAAGATTTATGCCATGAATCATGATAGTTATCTATAAGTTAATGGATATGGTTTTCAAATGTTTAGATCATTTTTGCATACCCTTATGATTATGTTATCCTTATATTATTATTGATATGTCACTTTTTTACCCTTATTAATTATCTAAGCTCACCATTTATTATGTTGTACATAAAGAAAGGTTTTAAGTATGATATGTATAAGAAGGGTTCTAGTTGTGATGAAATTTGTGTGATACGAAGTAGATCTTTTTTATATAGTTATTTTTGTATCCAGGTTTCCAAGTAAACTAAAACTTTATGGTTATGGAATAAATCATAATGATATGTAATGAATATTCATATAATAAGATGTAATATTTATGTATATAATGTTTGGGTATCCTAAGTGTCACCATATGTAAATTCAAATTTAGCAAATGATTTATTTTATTCTATATCTTCACACTATTTTATATCTTCCATGTCTTTAAATAATATTAAATCATTACCTTTCACCTTAAGAAGGGAGTTATAAATCAATACCATTAGTGGAAATCTTATTGCAATAAGGATATGTCATTCAGTCCCCATTATGATGCATAAACATAATCTATTTTATAAACTTGGTTTTTATAACTATGATTTAATTTAATGTAATTATTGTTATGGATTTTATTTAAAAGTATAATGTTTAAATTTATTAACAATAGGATGATTTTATGATTTATAAAGGAGGGGTGGAATCTATTATATTTAGAGGTTAAACTTCATAATCTTAATAATGTCTAGATCCACCTCTATTAGTTAACCTTAATGAAATTGTATAAGGATAACATCTGCCACAATTTTTTGGTGGAAAGGGTAACTTTATCATAGAAGATATAAAAACATTATACGCAACAACCTAGAGTTTATAATTGATATTTATTTCTTAAAACTAATTTTATTATATTATATTATACAATATCATACACATTCAACACATAGAGAGACCGAAAACACATTATTTACTTAATTAAAATCATTACATCATTCAATTAACAAACCCTTAAAAAATAAAATAATTACAAGGGGATAAAAAATTGAAAATATAAAAACTAAAATGGTAAAATATAGATAGCCCCAATATTCTAGAATCATATCTCCCATGAACGAAACTCTAAAAACGAAACAAAATATTATTAAAACAATAAAAAATATAGAAAATGGAAATATTTAACCTCAAGAGGAATTGGGTTGAATATTGAGTGAAATAATGGAGTGGTATTAATAAGAGTTAATGTGATCATTGGAATAGTAACATGACCGTTGGGAATAGTAAAATGACCGTTGGAATAGTAATTTAACCTAAAAATAATAAATTATGATATAAATAATATTTATCATGATTAATTTAAGTAAATATAAATATTAAAGTTTCCAAAAATTAAATAACATTATTAAAACTCAATGAAAATAAAATCACATTTTTAATAAACTTTATTTTTAATTATTTCATAAAAATCATAATTTTTATATTAAAAATTAAAATTACCCATGTTATAAATTTATTTTTATAAAATTAAAATAATTTTTAAATCATAATGTTCAAATTTTCAAGTGAACAGTAAAAAAATATAGTTATCATGTGGCTAGTGTATTTTAAATTATATCATTCATGATGTAATAATATTATAATAATTTATATAAATTTATGTCTAGGAATGATATATTTAATTACATATGTCATTCCTTAAAATAAAATAAACTTAATTTCCAAACCTAAAAGGAATTTTCCAAAATTGAAAGTCAAAAGTGATTCATTAAAATAACAAATTTTATTTCTTTCCACTTTCCTTTTTAATAAACTAATGAATTAGATTTATAAAGGGGGTTTAAAGTATCAATACCATTATATTATATTTATATATGATTTATATTTTAAAAAAAAATCACTATTACATGTATTACCATTGATACAATATGTTATTCAATATTTTATTTTAAAATACCCCCTCCTCAAGTAGAAATAACACCTCTCCCTCCCCTTGGAAAACCACTCCTCTAAACCTTTCCCAATATAATGTTCCTATCAAATACTCACTATAAATACCCTTTTAATACCTAGGTATGTTTTGGAGTAAGAAAACTCCAAACATCAAGGGAGTTTTAGTGTGATAAAAGAGAATCTACACTAAGAAAAGAGTAAGTATTTTTCAAACTATTTTATCATTTTCTTCTTATTCTATCTATTTTCCCAATTTATTTCAAAATAAAATATTATAATATTTATTTAGAAATAATTTTAAAATTATATTAATTATTTTAACCTACTGTAAAAAATTATATTTTTGATGTATTTATATTTTATACCTCTTTCTCTTCATATTTGTACAATGTTCCCGTAACAGTCTGTTAACTACCAACAGGGACGTTTCCAACTTATTTTCTTATCACCAACCATATAAATGGTTATTATAAATTATTTATAATATATAAATTTATAAATATTTTTTTAAGATCTTATAATAAATTCTACTAATTTATGAATTATATCGAAAAAAATAGTTAAATTGAAACAAAATGGGAAATTTTTATGGAAATTATGATATCAAAATGTATTCCATTTAATCAATGAAATTAAAAAATATAATCAACTGAAAATAATTTTTAAATATTGTTTAAAATTACAAGAATTCACTTCTGGATCAATGTTTTAATAAACCTATGTTTATTATTCAGGAGGTGGAAAAGCGATGAAATCAAGTAGGATTTAAGGTAAGGGGATTATTGAACCCAACAAAATTTCTTTATGTTATCACTATTTCACATAAATTTCAGTATTTATATTCCAATAATTCTTCTTAAATATACTTTCACTATTCTTACCTTTTATTTTGGGTATATACATATTACCACCTTGATTTATAAGCCAAAAACAATGGTTTTCCAAAAATATATTTTTCTTTCCAAAAAATATATTTTACTCATCTTGAGTTGTTTCTTATTCACTCAAGAATAATTATGTTTATGACAAATATATTTTACATTATTAATTTTGGAACCCTAATATTATTCATGAAATTATTATTTATGAAATCCTTATGAAACCCATTTCTATTCATGGGTTATTTCATGACTACGATTGTTATACATTCTATGTGTCATGCATGATTATGTAAATATTATGATGTGATGGGTGGGACCAAAATTATACATCCCTCCAATAAATTGGTTAATATGATTTATTGCATGAGATAATGTTTATTATGTGTGAACATGATTATTTATTTTTTCACAGTGGTTATGATATGGTTATACACATATGTTATGCATGAACATGATGCTAGATTCGTTCACAATAATGTGTGGCATTTGACCACAATCACATGATGTTTCATTTTTATTCTTTTCCACATTCCACGACTTTATCAAATGTTTCCATCATGATGTTTATGATTATCCTAAACTTATGATATGATTATGGTGATGAATCTTACCAATTATATAATGATTCAAGTCCCTTATTTATTCTCTTAATGAGATTTTAAATCACATATTTCTTTGATATATATCCTCATGTGACTACAATTACTAAGGATAACATGAGATTTTAGAAGGATAAATAATCAATATTTAAATAAATATTTACGATTTATTATGTAATTTTTATGTATGATCCTAATTTTCCCAATATAATAAACCATTAAATTATTGAATGTATTAATAATATCTTTATCTATAAAATGATGTAGTAGTTAAGTAAGAAAAATTAGGGGTACTATAGTTTATATTATATGTATGATTTAGTTAATTTGGGAATTAGGAAACATTAGTAACAACCCAAAGTATATTTCAAAGTATATTTTAACCTCAAATAAGCCTTATTTTAGAAAAAGGATAAAAATAGGTATCCAATAAGATATGACTTTATAGTTAATTGTGAAAAATAATATGTCATTCATGATTTTTTGACTTATATTTTATTCAAAAAATATCTTTTTATAAAATGGTTAGAACTAAGAAAAACTAATAAAAAGAAACCATGTGAGGGACATTGAAATGATTTCCCTAATGAAACTCCCAATGCAATGGGATGTAGAGTTAAAAACTTCATGGAGATGATTACCCATCTGTATCTGGCTATGAATAATAACCTGAAAAATGTGGAATTTACACCTTCACCTAATATGGATAAATTGGATATTTAATACTTTATTCAGAAACGTACACTAATTTTTTAGTGTATATATAGATCCACTTATTGCAGAATAACGGGTTAACTCAATATAGATGATATTTTCTATTCTATATTATTCTGAGAAGGATAAGTTTACTCTGTACATTTATCAGTTAGATAGAGAGGCCAATCAATGGTGGGAGCTGATAAATAATACTAATACATAGGATGAAATGGAAGAAATAGTGTGGTATGAATTGAATAAGTTATTTATTAAAAATTATATCCCTAAAAATATTTTAAAAAAGATGGAGGGATAGTTCCTAGAAATTAAGAAAACTAATAGAGAATCTATCACTTCTTATGAGGAAACTTTTACAAGTATTTTTAGATGTGCCTCATGTTTTTTATCAACAATTATATAAAAATATATAGATTCTTCAATGAATTTAAACCACACCTTTGAAAGGATATAACAATATGAGACTTTAGAAGTTATGAATAGTTAATTCAATGTGATCTAAAGGTAGAGATGGATTTTGGAGAATGGTCCCATAGATATGGATATAAGAAAATAAATATGGAGTTTCTAGATGGAGGATATAATCACATAGGTGAAAAGAAGGACTAACCTTCCACATGTCAAAAATGTGGGAAGAACTATCAAGATAACTACCTAAAATGGACATAAAATTTATATAAGTGTGGGAGAGAAGGCCAAAAAACTCGTGAATATCGAAGAGACATAAAGAATCTAACCAACATGATAGAGGAAAGGAAGGAAACTCCTAATTCACCATGCATGGTTCAATGATTCAAGTGTAGATCTAAAGGGTACTATGAAATCTAGTGCACTAAAACATGAGTCCTTGAGGATAATAATCATTAGCAACCACTAAAGCCTAAATAGTAGTGGAAAGATCATTACATCACCACTACTGAGGTGGATCATGAAAATTAAGTCATAAAAGTTTCACTTATTATTCAATAAATATTGGAAATAGTTTTATTTGATTTTGGTTATACACATTCCTTTACATCCTTAAAGTTTTCTAAAACTATTGGATCATAACCCCAATACCTTAAAGTAGATATATCTATAAAAACACCTAGTGGTGTGATCATTGAAACCCTATTATTAGACTCTTCTCTTATTATCATATGTGAGGATATTATTCCAAAAAATATTTTAATCGTTACCCTATTTTAATTCAATCATATATTGGGCATATATTGGATCTAATTATATAGATTACACATCAACTCTCATGAAATGGAAATCTATTTTTCATATTCCAAACAATCCCATGACCCTCTATAAATGCAAGGACGATCATGAATATACTTTGGAAGATACCTCAATGGCGTGGGTAATGATACCCAGTGAAGAAACATACCTTTACAAAATAGTTGAGTTGAAGAAAAGTACAAACCTTGAGGAAATTACCATTGCGAGGGAATACAATGATGTATTTCCTGAAGAGTTACTTCGTCTTCCCCTAGATCATGAGTTATAGTTATCAATAGAACTAATAATCAGTTCCACTCTAATATCTAAATTCCACTATAGGATGACCCTAATTAAATTGTAGGAGTTAAGTAAGAAACTTAAAGAGAATTTGGAAAAGGTTTTATACTCCTTAGTGAATCACCTTAGGGTGCACTGGTGCTCCTTGTCATGAAGAAGGATGGATCAATGTGGTTGTGTATCAATTACCACACGCTGAAAAATATCACAATATATAACAAGTATCAATTACCAAGGATTGATGACTTGTTTGATCAACTATGAGGATCTTAGTACTTCTTAATAGTGGATCTTTATTATGGATATCATCAATTAAAGGTGAAGAAGGATGATATTCTAAAGACTATTTTTTATATAAGGTATGGACACTATGATTTCATAGTGATACCCTTAAAACTTAATAATTCCCCATTAATCTTTATAGAATTGATGAATAAATTATTTAGAGGCTACCTTGAAAATTTTTTGTTAGTGTTTATCGATGATATTCTCATTTACTCCAAGTTAAAGTAGGAACATGAAAAGCATCTAAGGATTGTGCTAGTGAAATTAAGGAAGGAGAAAAATGTACACTATGTTTAGAAAGTATTAATTTTGGATACTTCATGTCACATTATTGGGGAACGTGATCACAAGTGAGGTAATTTATATAGACCCTTAAAAAAGGTAATTTTGAAATGTCCCATACCCACTAGAGTTATGAAAATCCATAGTTTTCATTTATTATATGGGTACAACAGACTCTTTTTTATGAATTTATCATGATTTTATAGCCCCCTAAATAGGTTTACATGGAAAGGGGTAAATTATGTATGGATGAAGTAATGCGAGGAAATATTTCAAGATCTCAATAATAGGATAATCACTACACCCATACTCACACTACCAATAAGTGGAGTAGGTTTTTTTGATATATAGTGATGCTTCAAATAAAGGGTTGGGTTTTGTACTCGTTAATAATGATAAAGTGATGCCATATAGCTCATAGAAGTTGAAGATACATGAGAAAAACTACCTGATGCATGATCTAGAGTTCAAAGCTATAATATGTTCCTTGAAACTATGGTAGAACTACCTCTATGGTTAGAAGTGTGACATATATAATGATTGTAAGAGTCTAAAGTATATATTAAAATAGAAGGATATCAAAATGTGTCAAATAATATGGTTAGATCTAATTAAGGACTGTGATTTATATATTCATTATCATATAAGAAAGGCAAAAAAGGTAGCTTATGCTCTTAGTATAAAACAACCTACTAATTTATCTAAGATGTAGATTAAAAAAGAACCTATCTTCATGGATATGAAAAGGATGGACCTTGAAATCATAACAATAAGAAATATATCTTACCTTTACCAAATTATTTCCCAAACATCTATCCAAGGGAAGATTAAGGAGGCATAGAGGGATGATCTGGAGATTCAAAATAAGGTGAAATTGGTAAATAAAGGGAATCTAAAAGATTTCCAAATATATGATTATAAAAACCTAGTCTTAATGTACATAGTAATTACATTATTTTTTTATAATACTTAATACATTACAAAAATAAATGCTCTAAGACCTTGTTAGTTTAGTGACTTTAGAAACATAAAAACATAAATGATGATACACAGTGAACTAAATTATATCCCATTAGGTTCATCATGACTATCACCCTTCCAATAAACACCATACATTATAAATATTTTAATATCCTAGGGAATGAAATATAAAAATGGGTGATCTTAGATGGTTAGTAAGTGTAAAAAAGGAAGATATGTAAGCATAAATAGGAGCATAAGGGTATAAGAATGAGATCATGATATTATAAAATCATACCTTTCATATCAATGATCATAGACATGAATCATGGTATAAAAATTGGAAATTCATAAGACATGAATCATAAGGGAAACAAGAGAATAACCCATCAATGCATGACATAGGAATAAGACATAGAATTTTGGCATACACATAAACATGTATATCATTACATATAAGTCAAGACACATTGATAGAACTTATCAGTGATCTTTATGGGGACTACACCTACTATGAAGGACACACCACCATCGGTAGTCACAATCCTTTCGTGGTAAGGTATCAGTTATCTCCATATTCCCATAATGGATTAGGTTTCCCCATCTTCCTAGAGTGGATCAAGTTTCCACATCTTCCATATTCAGGGTGACTACACGTACCCGGTGGGACACAACACCATCCCCAGTCCCAGTCCTTTTGTAAGGACCCAACCCCAGTTGCCTGGATCTAGTGCCTTATTTGATTACATTGGAATGATTACAAGAAATTTTTATCCTGAAGGAATGAATAGTTTATTAGTTTTGGAAGACTGGATACATACATAAGTTCAAAATTACAACTACAAAGAAAAAAAACATATCAACTTCTTTTGAATCACACATAATCTCCTAGATTATCCTTGAAATTCATTCATAATATACTTTTTCAAAACCTAGAGAAAATAAAACATGTGAAAGGGGTGATATTAGATGCTCAGTAAGGGTAAATAATATAGTGGAATAAATTATAAACATAAACACCAGGAATGATGAACAACTAAAAATGCATGCCTTTAATAATATACTTGAGCATAATATGGAAGGAATAAAATATGAATAAATAATTCCATAAAATATAAACATGGATATTATACTAGTCGAATAATCATATGGAATATCAACATCTCAATTCATATTGAGGGAATTCAAAATGCCAGACATCATAATCATATCTTCAAGGCCTCGTTCCAAGACCATAATAACCATTCTATCAAGGCCTCATTCTAAGATACTAGTTTTTCTCATGAGACCCACCGTTACATAGAGGGGATATAATAGGCCCCACATATCAATTAATAAGTCAAATTCATTCATAATATCAATGGGTATAAACACAAACAATATATGCATTCATATTAAAACTAACATATGAAATGTAAATAGCTTTCCCCAATCATTAAACATAAACACTAACCATTCAAAGTAATATGATGAATGTTATCGAGATAGACATCCACATTAAAACTAATCATAAACTATTAAATAAAATATATTATATTATATCATAAAATATTAATCCCATAATAATCAACAAGGTTTTTTTAAATAGGTGAAAATACTCTTATAAAATCATCGAGTAATTCTTGAGATAAATACTATTTTACTTGGAAAAGAAGAGTTATTTTGGAAAAATATTTATACAAAACCAAAATTTAATTTATGTAGTTTTCATAGTAAAAACACACGATTTTATAAAAATAAATGTTTCTAAAAATAGATTATAGAGTGCCCTTAAAAATAGGTAAGAATTCGAAAAATTCCCTTGAAATGAGCTTGTTTATCGGGGAGGATTTTTGAAAGATCTTTTTAAATCATGTAAATCACCATAAAATAAAGAAGGATTATAGTTGGTAAACATGTATCGAACATTCAAACAGAATTTATTATGAGTACATAAGAATAAATATGAATTTATTTTGGGTTAACAGAGATAAAGAGTAACCCAAAAGAAAATGGAGTTTTGGGTAGAAAACCCTTACCTTATGTCTGAATATGTTCCACTCTTGAACTTAAGGTACTAGAATATAAAGATAAAATTATTAAGTACTAAATTAAGAACTTATTAGACATTTATTTTATTTTTTTATAATTTTATTAAGTACATTTATGGTCTTTTATGGGTTAAGAGATTCAATATCATCATTCATGAGGGCTTGTTTCATTTGTTTTCATGATCGGTTCCTATGTATGGAAGTTAATGTAAAATGAAAATTGACTTACAGAATTTATGTTATATGTTATTAATGTTCATACATAAGGTTAAATTATCAAATAATTTATTTGGTTCCTTTGGGTGAGTATGAATCATTAGATAAAATTCTAATGATAAACTCTTAGATTAATTTCGTGGTTTTTCGATCACCATGAACTCATTTTATTTTATAAATTAAAACCATGTGTGAAAACCTGATTATAGAAAATTAAATAGGATATATTACATATATTATTATATAGTTAAACCATAAAAATGGTTTAATTACTAGAATTTAATATGGTAATATAAGTTGAAAACCTGTCGTCCTTGAATGTGATAAATTAACACATCGCAGATGGTGTTTTCATTTCTAGTATAAAAAGATGGGAAAAGAGATATGATGATGAATTATTACATTATCATAAAAACATTATAGTACATTTAAGTTACTAGTGTTATCATAAAATATGGAGGAAATGATGTGAGGAAATAAAAATAAAGAAAGGAACTTGAAAGAAAATAAAAGAAACCAAAAGAGGAATTTACCTCTTGAATCTATCTTCCTTGAGAGCCTCTTTAGGGGAGAGTGTTTGTTATTTTGAAGAAACCACGAGATAATGGTTGTGGGGAGGATATTGGTAGGATATTTTAGTAAAATTTAGACAATTCAAAAGGTTTTAGAGGAGTTAAGAGAAGATATAGTGATGGGTGGCATTTATAGTGGAGGAGAGGAGTTATTTCCCATTATTTTAATAATTATTTTATTATTTTGGCTCAAGAATATGAATAGTTTTGATTCTTGTGAATCAAAAAATAATAAATGAATGTGAGTTCAAACCAAGTGTTCTTATATTATCCTTACACCACCTATGACTCAATAAATCATGTATTTAATATTTGTCATAAATTATTGTATTTTACTATTCACAAAATTCAAATATTTTAGAAAAATTCCCAAAATTCACCATAACTATTTTTCAATGTGTATAATTCAAAATTGAAATCCATTCTATCAAAAATAATTTTCTAAATAAGATGAATTTAATTTTTAAATAAAATAATTCTTTACTTGAAAAATACATATTTTAAATTTAAAACAAATTTTATAATACTTTCAAAAATTAATTGTGGTCTCATTAAAGTATCATAAAATATTTTGACAAAAAAAAATTTATTAAAGAATAAATTTTATGAAAATGTATTTTATTTTAAATGAATTTATTAATTTAAAATTGTAATTAAATATTGATTACTCACAAAAATACCAAAACTTAATTATTAATTTCTAAAATACTCTATTTCATTTATATGGTGTCTAAATTTTATTTATACTTTTATGGGTGTGGTTATTATTCATAAGGGTTATATAAATATTGATAAGATAATGTTACTATTCATAAGGGTTAAGTTACTATCCACCAAAAATGTAAGTTGATCCTATCATACTCTATATGTCTTACTGAATGCAATTGTGTATGTTAGTTTTTCAAAATTCAAAATATAGAGGTGGAAAAATTATGTTTACGGGCTAGGTTATAACAAAGTAGTGTCTTTTAGAGACTCAATGGTTCATGAATTTATAGTAAATTTATTCATAAATCCTTGTGGTGTCACATTCTCTCCCCCTTACAAAAATTTCACCTTCAAAATTCCAGAATGTTACCTCAGAAAAAGATTTGGGTAGTTCTTTATCATAAGCTCCATAGGCTCCCATGTTGCTTCTTAGATTTTATGATTTTTTCAAAGTACCTTTACCAGTCATGTCAAAAAATTCCTCGACACTTGTTCCTTAGTGTCTAGAATCTGGATAGGCTCTTTATAGTAAGATAAGCTAGGTTCCATTTCTACACCTTTAGAAGTAAGGACATGTGTTTGGTCTAGCATGTAATTTCTCAACAGTGAGACATAGAAAACATTGTGTACTTTATAAAGGCTAGAAATCATTTCCAAATGATAATATATATCTCTAATTATCTCCATAATTTCAAAAGAGCCAATATTTCAGGGGATCAGTTTCCCTTTCTTCCCAAATCTTATAACACCCTTCCATGGAGATACTTTTAAGAAAACATGATCTCCCACTTGAAATTAAAAATCCTTCCTTTGATTATCATCATAGATCTTTTTCATACTTTGAGCTTATTTTATATGGGTTTGAATAGTCTTTACCTTTGTTTTTGTTTCCTCTACAAGCTCTAGGCCCACAAGATTCCTTTCACCAACTTTATCCCACCACATTGGTGTACGACATTTCTTTCCTTACAATGCTTCATATAGTTCCATTTGAATACTTGAATGGAAACTATTATTATAGGAAAACTTCAAAAAAGGTAAATACTGATCCCATATACCTTGAAAATAAATTGAGCACAATATCTATATATCTTCTAATGTTTGGATCGTCCTTTCTGATTTCTTTTCAGTTTGAGGGTGATAAGTAGTACTCAATCGAAGATTGGTATCCAAAGATTTTTTAAGACTTTTCTAAAATTTCGATGTGAATTGTGGGTCATGATTGGAAACAATTGAGAGAGGTTCTCCATTAAGTCTCACAAATTTTTTGATATAGATTCATGTGAGGTGATCCAGTGGAAAATCCTCCCTTACTGCATGGAAATGTGCAAATTTCATAAGTCGATGAACAATTACCCATATTGTATCATTATTTATTGTAATTTTGGGTAATCTAGTTACAAAATACACGGTGGTGTCATCCCATTTCCATGTAGTAATAGGCAGAGGTTGCATTAATTCTCTAGGATGTTGTCATTTAGCCTTCTATTGTTGAAATACTAAACATCTTGATACATAATCTTCAATTTCCCTCTTCAGGTTATCTCACAAAAAATGTTCCTTCAAATATCTATACATCTTAGTACTACTAGGATGTATAGAGATATTAAAACTGTGGGAATCATGCAATAACTCCCTTTTCAGCTTACTTATATCTAGAACACAAAGAGTCTTCCCAAATTTCAGAATTCCATCTTCATATACAAAGTCTTACAAATTCCCATCATTCAAAACATTAATTTTCTTTTGAATATTCTCATCATAAATATTTGAAATTTTAATTATTTCCAATAAATATGGTTGGGAAAACAATTTAAAAATTAATGACATTACACCTTCTTTGATAATTCCCATGTCCATCCTTAATAGATCCATGAATACAAGATCTCTTCCAATCCTCATTTTGTTTAAAACTCCATTATCATTCTTTCTCTTTTCATCATATTCCTTATTTTCCTTTCTTAGGTGGTAGTGTATGGAAATATCATAATACTTGATTAGTTTGAGCCATCTCCTTTTCCTTAAGTTGAGTTATTTTTATGAGATGATATATTTCAAGCTCTTAAGATTTGTATATATCTCACATCTTTCACTATAGAGATAATGTCTCCATATCTTCAGAGAAAATATTATAGCTTCTAACGCAAGATCATGAGTGATATAGTTTTTTTAATGAATTTTTAATTGCCTTTATTCATAGGAAATAACTCTATCATTATGTATAAGAAAAAAACCAAGTCATTTATTTGATGAATCACTATATATCACAAACCCATCATTCCACAATAGTAGAGTTAGGATAATATCATTCACTAATCTACTATTTAATTATTTGAAACATTCCTTACATTCTTTTTTCTATATTTACTTAACCCCTTTACAAGTAATCTTGGTAAATGGGTTGACTTATCAAGAAAAGTTCTGAATGAAACACTGATAATAACCTACAAAACCAATAAAACTATGTACCTCGGTTATGTTTGTAAAGACCCGTAAAATTCAAGGGAATTTTTTTCTTATTTTTCTTTGGAATTTTACAAGAGCGCGATTTCAGACGGCACCTGATTCCGTGGCCCGGAGTGCCCGGAATCAATTTCCGAAGTTTGGCTCGGGTACGTTCAGTGAACGAACGAGCGGGAATTCCTAACTTTTGATCCGGTGCTCGGAATTGAAATCTGAGGACACCGATGAACTCGCAGTGCCAATATTCGCTTAAGGAGACCTTTTCCGAAGTTGCGTTTATTGCGGGACAAAAGTTAATTTTTGGGAGAATTATAAAAAGTTGAATAAAAATGTGGAACACTTTTTATTTTATTTTTATGTTAGTTAACTTCTCCCAAAGGGAGTTAAAGGTGGGACCCACATCCACTTAACCTCCCTTGGGAGGATTAAGTGTGGTGGGGCCCACACGAAACCCAACTATTCAACTTCTATCAAAACTCCCTTTAACCCCACTTTAAATGTTTTGACAACTTAGCTCATTAATTAGGTTGAGTTGTTTAAACTTTTTCAAACCTTTGAAATTCAAAATGGTTTAGTTGAGTTAATAAAATAAGCTCTTAGCTTATTTTATTTGGTTAGAATTGTTTAGCCATCTTGAGAGGATTTGAGAGCTTTTCTTTCTTCTTCAAGCTTTGACGAAGAACGCTCAAGCTCCGACGAAGAACGCCGCTCCTCTCTTCTTCGTCTTCCGTGTCAACGAAAGGGAACGCCACTTCCTCCTCGGACTTCCTTCGTCGGCATACGAAGATTCTCCAACGACGTACCTCTTCGGACGTACCTCCTCGTCATCGGATTTGACGAACGATTACCGCGACGCCCGACCTCCGCGACGTTGCCTTCCGCGGGTCGTTGACAATCTTCGAACTTGAACCCAAGGTAGGGGTTGTTGTTGATTATTTATTTATTTATTTATTCTTGTTCGTGGTTCTAGCATGACTAACGTGAGGATATTGGATATTTAAATATGTGTTATTGTTTAACGTGAGGGGGGGCCGGACAGCATGAACTCGGCCGAACCCCCTCCTTTGTTCTTGATAATTTATCCTGCGGTTGAAACAAGATGGCGTGGTGCCGTCGCACCACGAGGATATTCGCACGATTATATTGCGCGGCGCCGTCGCGCCGCGCCATGGAAGTATCATCAAGAACGCGACGCCGTCGCGCCGCGTCGAAGGGAATCAAAGGCGCGGCGGAGGGGCGCGGTGCCGTCGCACCGCGCCGGACGACGAACACCGCGGCCGGTTCCGAGTCGCGGCGAGACGGGAAGACCGGAAGGGGACCAACTTGCCGGTCCCGTTGGAGAAAAACCGGCCGGCCAGGTGGCCGGCCGGAAGGTCAAAGACCGGGGGAATAAATTCCCCCGGTCAACTCTCAAACCCCCCCCAATTTATGAGGGGGGGGGGGGGGGGTTCCTTTGAGGGGGGGGGGGGGAAGGCGGCCCCCCGGTTTCCTCAAGCAGGCCCCCACAAGGGGGCCAGATCTCCAAAAGGCGCGGCACTTAAGCCGCACCGCCATGCTGGAAGCGGGGGCTTAGCCCCCCGCGCGTGACCCCAACGGCGCCAAGCCGCGCCGCCGCCGGCCGGGCCGCGCCGTCGGCCGGGCCGCGCCGCCGCGCCGGGCCGCGCCGCTGCGCCGGTTCGCGCCGCCGCGCCGGTCCGTGCCGCCGCGCCGGTCCGCCGCCGGCCGGTCCGGGTCGGACCCGGGTCGGGTCGACCCGGTTCGGGCCGAGCCAGGGGGGGGGGGGGGGTCGGGCCGGCTCGGCCCGGACCCAGACCCCCCGTTTTCGAGACGGATTCGGTCTTTTGGCCATAACTTGAGCCACGGACCTCCGATTGACGAACCGTCTGCGGCAACTCGATCCTTGAATCGAGACGGTCGTTTCAGTATATTGCACTCAAAGTTTCGGAATAATTTGAGTTCGGCCGGGTTGGTTCGTTCACGAAACCAACCGGGCCTTCGGAGCGGAAACACTCATATCTTGAGCTACAGACGTCCGATTGACGTTCCGTCAGCTTTGTTGTGTTCCTCTTAGTGAGACAGATCTTTTGGCATACTCCGCCCGAGGTTTGGATGCAGGTGGAGTACGGTCGGGTTTGTTTTGCCTTAAAAACCAACCGGGCCCCGGGGACGAAAATGCCAATAACTCTCAGACTGGGCATCCGATCGACGCGCCGTCTGTTGCGTTGAGTTCCTGTTGACGATACGGAACTTTTGGATACATCAACTCTAGACTTTGTGACAGTTGATGTATCAGCCTCTCGGCTCGTGGAGCGGATCCTCCTGTACGAGCTTGCTGTGTGCGGGAACCCTAGTGCTGGCTGCGACTGTGACTACTACTGCTACTGCTACTGTTACTGTGACTGCGACGACGACAGTACAGAGATCCTGTGTGAATTCGACGATGACGACTACAACACTCAGCGATCCTACGTGGATCAGTGCTACAGGTCCTGTGTGGGCCCGATCCTGTGTGGGTCCGATCCTGTGTGGGTCTTTGCGCTCAGCGGTCCTGTGTGAACCAGCGCCTACAGGTCCTATGTAGGCCCGATCCTGTGTGGGTCTTTTGCGGGGGTTAGTTACCTATCGATCCTTCGTGGGTCCGATGACTTAGATGGATCAGAGATCATCCTTATCGTCTTTTGAAGAAGTATACCTGTGTGAGCTGAATCCTGTTGCTTTATTGTGTGGATGGTGTTGTGCTATCCTGTGTGGATTACGTTTTGCTTTCCTGTGTGGAATACGTTTACTTCCCTGTGTGGACTGAGTTGTACTTGTGCCCGGAGGTTGGAGCATATTTGAAATTGATGACTTAGGTATATGTATGGGCATATACCTAAGCAGTATCGGTTGTTACTTCATGATTGTACCTTTCTTCGTGGTTTATCTTTTGTGGATTTGAGAGACCTTCAGGGGTCTCGGGGTCCCTACTGAGTAGCTTATACTCACCCCTGCACGGGCTTTGCCCGCACTACGTTGTGTTGGTTGCAGACGACAGACAGCGTTGATCTTAGCTGAGGCTTGCAGAGCAGGACGGTACCTGAAGGTGGACCACTGGGCGGGACGTGCTCGGAGCGGACGTCGGGACCTGTGGAGCAGTGGAGCTATCTGTACCCACCATTCAGGTGGGATTTCCAGTGGACAGCTCGGTGTAGAGGCTTTTACTTTTCAGTTGTTGTTTTCCCTTTCAAGTTGTACTTTACTTTCAGTTTGGGTTTGTATACTGGCCCATTTACTTTTCCGCACTTCCAGTTGTACTCTGCTATTTCTTAGTGTTTACTTTCCGCCTGCTTACTCTGTAGTGTTTGTTTACTTTACAAAGGCAATGCCTTCCCATTTTACTGGGATTTACGCCTTGGTGCTAGTCGCCAGCCCCTGGCCTATGGAAGGCGGGCTTGGGGTAGTCACGACACGGACCCCGAGGGCGGGTCGTGACAAATTGGTATCAGAGGAGTTCGGTTCTACCGCGAACTCTGATCTTTTATATGTGAAGCAATAATGTTTAGCGTATTGAGTGTGGTTATCAGTCCAGGGAGTCTAGTGTTGGTGCGGCGGCCGACGTATCCATACACCAGGACCCTGACTTCTGATTTCCGACTTAATGCACGAAAACATTAGTTGCGTGTGTGTTTCAAAGTTTTCTTTGTGATTACTTATATCAGCTCACCAGGTATACTGTTCTGACCGTGGCGCACCTGTTTCCTTTTCAGGATGACCCCACGATGGCAGCCAGCTAGGGTTCCGAGAGTCGAGTGTGACGACAGCCCACCGAACGACGAGGCCTCGGTGCAGGGCCCTTTGTCAGTAGTGGCACCGGCGGTAGCTCTACCCGTCGAGCCACCGATACTTCCAGCACCAGCCGCTGACGATGCACGTCGCCTCAGCGCACTGCATGAGTTTCAGCGCCAGCGACCACCTAGGTTTCGCGGGGAGACGGATCCCCAGGTAGCAGAGGACTGGATGGAGGCAGTGGTACGTGTGTTTAGGCTAGTGAGGACACCAGCAGACCTCATGGTGATCCTCGCTGCGAGCCTACTACACGCAACAGCAGGACGATGGTGGAGCTTGATGCTCCAGGTGCACGATGAGGCATCTCTACTTTGGACGGACTTTGAGAGCCTCTTCCGCTCGGAGTTCGTCCCAGCCACCCTTCGTGCGGTGCGTATCCAGGAGCTTCTTCAGCTGCGGCAGGGCAGTATGACGGTCGCTCAGTACTTGGTGAGATTTACTGATCTCTCGCGCTACTCGACTGACATGGTACGTGACCCATTCTTCCGGGCCCGGACCTTCGAGTAGGGTTTGAGACACGAGATCAGGGCATCGCTGATCTCCCTCATCATACCGACTCAGACAGGAGTACTGGAGTGGGCCCTTCTGATCGAGAGCTTCCTTGTTGAGTCTACACCAGCGCAGCGACCCACCGCAGGGCGGCACGTGGCAGAGTCATCTGCAGCAGGCAGTCGACGGATGACTCAGGGGTCCAGACAGACCAGAACTTCGGGCAGACGACCTCAGGGCACTGGCTCAGCAGTGCGGGGCACACAGCGAGGAGCCAGTCTTTTGAGAGGCAGACAGTGCTACTCGTGCGGCGGGCAGGGCGACATGGCTCGTGACTGCCCGAACCGCCGTGCCGAGGAGCAGCAGACAGTTGAGGGACCACTGAGGCAGAGGCAGAGGGTCGACCGTGGCGGTCCGCAGGGAGGAGGCGGACGTGGCAGAGGAGCTGGACGAGCAGCCGGTGATGGGCGACGCTTTGAGGCTCTGCCACCACCACCACCAGGAGGTCCACCCCGACCACAAGGAGCTGGCGGGCAGAGACAGGCACAGCTCCAGGCAGCAGAGGCCTACGACCACGGTGCACCCGAGATGATTTGAGGTACTATCTGTGTCTATTCCACCCTTGCTGCAGTTCTTATAGACACAGGAGCGAGTCACTATTTCATAGCCGCTGCCCTTGTTCGGAGCTCGGAGATTCCGACAGAGCCGTTGGCTCGATCCTTATGACTAGAGACTCCTACGGGAGCAGACTCGACGATTACGCACTGGTGCCGGCAGTGTGAGCTTACTCTAGGAGGCGAGAGCTTCGGCTGAGATCTTCTTGTAGCAGCGTCGAGGCCTTACGACGTCATCTTGGGCATGGATTGGCTATCTACGGTCCAAGCACAGATTGACTGTTTTAGGCGCAAGGTGCGATGTGTAAGCACCGACGGGAGCAGGTTCACCTTCACCGGTGAGAAGGGAGCCTTTGCAGCACAGGATGGACTTCTGCGGAGGAGAGGACAACCCATCACTCATCAGTTGGCTAGCCTCATCCTTGGAGCAGTTGACGTGAGGAGTCCTGGTTTTCCTGCAGTGGTGGATCAGTTTGCGGACGTTTTTCCCGACGACGTTCCAGGGCTACCTCCTCGCAGAGAGGTAGACTTTTATATTGACTTGTACCCCGGGACAGGCCCGATATCCACTCCAGCATATCAGATGGCCCCCGCCGAACTTCGAGAGCTACGGGTACAGTTGGAGGACTTGCAGGGCAAGGGGTTCATCCGACCCAGTGTTTCACCCTGGGCTTCCCCGATATTGTTCGCCAAGAAGGCGGACGGGAGCCTGCGGCTTTGTGTTGAATATCGTCGCCTGAACCAGGTGACAGTGAGGAACAAGTATCCGCTACCGAGGATTGATGACCTATTTGATTAGCTCAAGGGAGCACGGTGGTTCTTGAAGATAGACCTCAGGTCAGGCTATCATCAGCTCAGAGTCAGAGACGAGGATGTGCAGAAGACGGCCTTCAGATGTCGGTATGGCCACTATGAGTTCTTGGTTATGCCTTTTGGTGTAACCAATGCTCCAGCAGTGTTCATGGATCTCATGAACAGGATCTTTCAGCCATACCTCGATCGGTTTGTCGTGGTCTTCATCGACGACATTCTGATTTACTTTATGACTGAGGAGGAACACGCCTATCACTTGCGAGTTGTACTAGACACACTCCGAGAGCACCAGCTTTATGGTAAGCTCTCGAAGTTCCAGTTCTGGATACGTGAGGTCCACTTCTTGGGACACGTTATCTCTGAGGCGAGAGTTGCAGTGGATCCCGTGAAGATTGAGGCTGTGTTAGCATGGGAGCCACCCAGGAGCATGACTGAGGTTCGAAGTTTCTTGGGACTAGCTGGATACTATCGGAGATTCGTGCCAGACTTCTCTAGAGTTGCGGCACCACTCACAGCTTTGACAAAGAAGGGAAAACCCTTCGTGTGGTCAGACAGATGTCAGCAGAGCTTCCAGGAGCTAAGACAGAGATTGACTAGCGCACCTATCTTGAGGTTGCCTGAGGAGGGAGTAGGGTACGTAGTCTACTGCGATGCATCAGGGACCAGACTCGGATGTGTTCTGATGCAGGAGCGAGCATTTATCGCCTATGGATCACGTCAGTTGAGGCCGCATGAGCAGAATTACGCTACCCATGACCTGGAGTTAGCAGCAGTGGTCTTCGCTCTGAAGACATGGCGACACTATCTGATGGGCGAGCGCTTTACAGTCTTTTCCGATCATCAGAGTCTCAGGTATATCTTCTCGCAGAAGGACCTGAACCTGAGACAGCGGCGATGGCTTGAGTTCCTCCAGGACTATGACTTTGAGATAGTCTATACTCCTGGGAAGGGGAACTTGGTAGCCGATTCCCTCAGCAGGAGGACGGGCATTCAACTACTTGAGGAGGCGACGGAGCAGCTAGCCTCTTTGTAGATATCCTTCATGGATAGAGATGGAGCAGCCTTCCTTCAGTCTCTCACAGTCACTCCTCCACTACTGCAGCGAGTCAGGGCGGCACAGCGTGGGGACGCTGACTGTGAGACACGGCGTGCACAGATATCCTCGGGACAGGCACCTGATGGTTTCTCCCTTGGAGCAGAACACGACATCCTTTTCAGAGGACGTACCATGGTACCAGTCGCTTTGCGAGAGGAAGTGATGAGATAGTTTCACACTTCTCCTTTGGAGGTACATCTTGGAGTGGCGAAGATGTACCAGGACCTCAGACGACAGCACTGGTGGCCAGGCATGAAGAAGGCAGTAGCAGAGTTCGTTTCTCGATGCCTCACCTGCCAGCAGGTAAAGGCAGAGCATCAGGTACCAGCGGGCTTGGTACAACCCTTGGAGGTTCCGGAGTGGAAGTGGGACGACATATCTATGGACTTCGTGACTGGACTTCCATGCACTTCCAGAGGTCACGACTCCATATGGGTGATTGTTGACCGACTCACCAAGTCGGCACACTTCTTACCCATTAGAGAGCAGGGCTCAGTGGAGAGCTTGGGACGTCTCTACGTTCAGAAGATTGTGCGGCTCCACGGTGTGCCATCATCTATCGTCTCCGATCGAGATGCTCGCTTCACTTCCCGACTTTGGAAGGGGTTGCAGGAGGCGTTCGGGACGCAGCTACGTCTGAGCACAGCCTTTCACCCTCAGACGGATGGTCAGACGGAGAGGACCATTCAGACTCTCGAGGACATGCTCCGCGCATGTGTCCTCGACTTTGGTCGCAGTTGGGAGGATCACCTACCCTTGGTGGAGTTTGCGTACAACAACAGCTACCACTCCACCATCAGGATGGCACCTTATGAGGCGTTGTATGGCCGACATTGTAGATCTCCTTTGTGCTGGACAGACCCTGGGGAGTCAGCACTTGTGGGACCAGAGATGGTCCAGGCCACGACAGAGAAGGTCCATGTCATCCAGGAGTGGATGAGGACATCACAGAGCCGGCAGAAGTCATACGCTGACAGGAGGCGGAGGCCACTAGAGTTCGGGGATGGCGACCACGTCTTCTTGCGGGTCTCACCTCGACGTGGTATTCAGAGATTTGGCCGAGGCGACAAGTTATCTCCGCGCTTCATCAGACCCTTCCAGGTCCTCAGCAGGGTTGGCGAGGTGGCTTATCGCCTGGGTCTTCTACCTCAGTTGCACCGGGTGCACGACGTCTTCCACGTATCCCAGCTGAGGAGATACGTGCACGACCCGACGCACATCATTGACCATGGGGAGCTTGACGTTGACGATGGGGCAACTTTTACGGAGGTCCCGGTGGAGATAGAGGATCGACAGGAGTGGGTCCTGCGTGGGCGATCGATTCCTCTTGTGCGCATCAGATGGCAGCACGAGAATCTCAGGAGAGCACATGGGAGCGGGAGGCTCAGATGCGTGCTCAGTACCCTCATTTGTTTCCCTAGTTTTGATGTATCTTTACGGGGACTTAAAGCCCTGAGGTGGGAGTAATGTAAAGACCCGTAAAATTCAAGGGAATTTTTTTCTTATTTTTCTTTGAAATTTTACAAGAGCGCGGTTTCAGACGGCACCTGATTCCGAGGCCCGGAGTGCCCAGAATCAATTTCTGAAGTTTGGCTCGGGTACGTTCAGTGAACGAACGAGCGGGAATTCCTAACTTTTGATCCGGTGCTCGGAATTGAAATCCGAGGACACCGATGAACTCACAGCGCCGATATTCTCTTAAGGAGACCTTTTCCGAAGTTGCGTTTATTGCGGGACGTAAGTTAATTTTTGGGAGAATTATAAAAAGTTGAATAAAAATGTGGAACACTTTTTATTTTATTTTTATGTTAGTTAACCTCTCCCAAAGGGAGTTAAAGGTGGGACCCACATCCACCTAACCTCCCTTGGGAGGATTAAGTGTGGTGGGGCCCACACGAAACCCAACTATTCAACTTCTCTCAAAACTCCCTTTAACCCCACTTTAAATGTTTTGACAACTTAGCTTATTAATTAGGTTGAGTTGTTTAAACTTTTTCAAACCTTTGAAATTCAAAAAGGTTTAGTCGAGTTAATAAAATAAGCTCTTAGCTTATTTTATTTGGTTATAATTGTTTAGCCATCTTGAGAGGATTTGAGAGCTTTTCTTTCTTCTTCAAGCTTTGACGAAGAACGCTCAAGCTCCGACGAAGAACGCCGCTCCTCTCTTCTTCGTCTTCCGTGTCAATGAAAGGGAACGCCGCTTCCTCCTCGGACTTCCTTCATCGGCATACGAAGATTCGCCAACGACGTACCTCTTCGGACGTACCTCCTCGTCATCGGATTTGACGAACGATTACCGCGACGCCCGACCTCCGCGGCGTTGTCTTCCGCGGGTCGTTGACAATCTTCGAACTTGAACCCAAGGTAGGGGTTGTTGTTGATTATTTATTTATTTATTTATTCTTGTTCGTGGTTCTAGCATGACTAACGTGAGGATATTGGATATTTAAATATGTGTTATTGTTTAACGTGAGGGGGGGCCGGACCGCATGAACTCGGCCGAACCCCCTCCTTTGTTCTTGATAATTTATCCTGCGGTTGAAACAAGATGGCGTGGTGCCGTCACACCACGTGGATATTCGCACGATTATATTGTGCGGCGCCGTCGCGCCGCGCCGTGCAAGGATCATCAAGAACGCGACGCCGTCGCGCCGCGTCGAAGGGAATCGAAGGCGCGTCGGAGGGGCGCGGTGCCGTCGCACCGCGCCGGACGACGAACACCGCGACTGGTTCCGGCCCGCGGCGAGACGGGAAGACCGGCGGCACGCCGGGCCGCCGGCGTCGGAAACCGGAAGGGGACCTGCTTGCCGGTCCCGTTGGAGAAAAACCGGCCGGCCAGGTGGCCGGCCGGAAGGTCAAAGACCGGGGGAATAAATTCCCCCAGTCAACTCTCAACCCCCCCATTTATGAGGGGGGGGGGGGGGGGTTCCTTTGAGGGGGGGCAGGCGGCCCCCCGGTTTCCTCAAGCAGGCCCCCACGAGGGGGACCGGATCTCCAAAAGGCGCGACACTTAAGCCGCGCCGCCATGCTGGAAGCGGGGGCTTAGCCCCCCGCGCGTGACCCCAGCGGCGTCAGGCCGCGCCGCCGCCGGCCGGGCCGCGCCGCCACGCCGGACCGCGCCGCCGCGTCGGTCCACGCCGCCACGCCGGCCCGCCGCCGGCCGGGCCGGGTCGGACCCGGGTCGACCCGGTTCGGGCCGACCCAGGGGGGGTCGGGCCGGGTCGGCCCGGACCCGGACCCCCCGTTTTCGAGACGGATTCGGTCTTTTGGCCATAACTTGAGCCACGGACCTCCGATTGACGAACCGTCTGCGGCAACGCGATCCTTGGATCGAGACGGTCGTTTCATTATATCGCACTCAAAGTTTCGGAATACTTTGAGTTCGGCCGGGTTGGTTCGTTCACGAAACCAACCGGGCCTTCGGAGCGGAAACACTCATATCTTGAGCTACGGACGTCCGATTGACGTGCCGTCAGCTTTGTTGTGTTCCTCTTAGTGAGACGGATCTTTTGGAATACTCCGCCCGAGGTTTGGAAACAGGTGGAGTACGGTCGGGTTGGTTTTGCCTTAAAAACCAACCGGGCCCCGGGGACGAAAATGCCAATAACTCTCAGACCGGGCGTCCGATCGACGCGCCGTCTGTTGCGTTGAGTTCCTGTTGACGATACGGAACTTTTGGATACATCAACTTTGGACTTTGTGACAGTTGATGTATTAGCCTCTCGGCTCGTGGAGCGGATCCTCCTGTACGAGCTTGCTGTGTGCGGGAACCCTAGTGCTGGCTGCGACTGTGACTACTACTGCTACTGCTACTGTTACTGTGACTGCGACGACGACAGTACAGAGATCCTGTGTGGATTCGGCGACGACGACTACATCACTCAGCGATCCTACGTGGATCAGTGCTACAGGTCCTGTGTGGGCCCGATCTTGTGTGGGTCCGATCCTGTGTGGGTCTTTGCGCTCAGCGGTCCTGTGTGAACCAGCGCCTACAGGTCCTATGTGGGCCCGATCCTGTGTGGGTCTTTTGTGGGGGTTAGTTACCTATCGATCCTTCGTGGGTCCGACGACTTAGATGGATCAGAGATCATCCTTATCGTCTTTTGAAGAAGTATACCTGTGTGAGATGAATCCTGTTGCTTTCCTATGTGGATGGTGTTGTGCTATCCTATGTGGATTACGTTTTTCTTTCCTGTGTGGAATACGTTTACTTCCCTGTGTGGACTGAGTTGTACTTGGGCCCGGAGGTTGGAGCATATTTGAAATTGATGACTTAGGTATATGTATGGGCATATACCTAAGCAGTATCGGTTGTTACTTCGTGATTGTACCTTTCTTCGTGGTTTATCCTTTGTGGATTTGAGAGACCTTCAGGGGTCTCGGGGTCCCTACTAAGTAGCTTATACTCACCCCTACACGGGCTTTTCCCGCACTACGTTGCGTTGGTTGCAGACGACGGACAACATTGATCTTAGCTGAGGCTTGCAGAGCAGGACGGTACCTGGAGGTGGACCACTGGGCGGGACGTGCTCGGAGCGGACGGCGGGACCCGTGGAGCAGTGGAGCTATCTGTACCCACCCTTCAGGTGGGATTTCCAGTGGATAGCTCGGTGTAGCGGCTTTTACTTTTCAGTTGTTGTTTTCCCTTTCGAGTTGTACTTTACTTTCAGTTTGGGTTTGTATACTGGCCCATTTACTTTTCCGCACTTCCAGTTGTACTCTGCTATTGCTTAGTGTTTACTTTCCTCCTGCTTACTCTGTGGTGTTTGTTTACTTTACAAAGGCAATGCCTACCCTTTTTACCGGGATTTACGCCTTGGTTCTAGTCGCCAGCCCCTGGCCTATGGAAGGCGGGCTTGGGGTAGTCACGGCACGGACCCCGAGGGCGGGTCGTGACAATGTTCGTTGGTATAGGCCATTCGTGAACAACCTTTATCTTCATAAGATCTATATATATCCCATCCTTAGATACAATATGGACAATAAAATAAACTAATTGAATCCAAAATTCACACTTTATAAAATTCCCATATAATTTATTTATTCTAGGAGTATTTAGAATAATGTGCAAGTGATTTTAATGATCATATTATCTTTTGAATTATACCAAGATATAATCAATAAATACCACAAAAATTCATAAAGATATTCCTTGAAAACCCTATTAATTAGATTCATGAAAACAGAGGTTGCATTAGTTAGTCGAAAAGGTATTACTATAAACTCATAATTCCCTTACCTAGTTTGAAATGATGTATTTGGAATATCTTCCTTCCTCACATGCAACTGATGATATCCATATTGAAGATCAATCTTTGAAAAATATTAGGATCTAAGAAGTTGATCAAATAAATCATCAATTTTAGGTAGGGATACTTTTTCTTTATCGTAATAACATTTATCTCCCTGTAGTCAATACACAACCTCATATATCCATCCTTCATCTTGATGAAAAAATAGGGGATCCCCATAGAGAAAAATTAGGGTAGGAAAATACTTTATCACACAATTCCTCTAGTTGTTTCTTTAGTTCCACTAATTCCATTGGGGCATTCTATAAGGAGTCTTTGATATAAGTCTTGAACTAGGAATTAAATTAGTAGAGAAATCAACTTCCTGCTATAGAGGACGTCCAGGTAAATCCTCTAGAAACAAATAAACATATTCTTGCACAATAGGTACATACTCTATTTGGACAATCATTTCCTCACCCATAGATATTACATTCTCTTCCTACACTAGAATTGAATTCAGTAGAGCTACTGAGGGATGATCTAGACAAGAATCAGATGGTGATCTTTTTTCCCTAAAGATGAGGGATTCAACATCATTCTCAAAAATCGTAAATTCCCTCTTCTTGAAATATATTTTCAAATAAAAATTTGAAATCCAATCTATACTAAGGACTATATAAAATTCAATAATGGGTATGATGATAAAATTAGCAGATAAATCATATTCATATTCCATAATGGGGAATTTCTAACACATCTTTGTTGTAATGATACTTCATTTAGGAGTTTTTACTGACAACTCCTTTAATAAATAAAATTGGGAATATCTAATTTTCTTTGAAAACTGGGAAGATATAAAAGAATATGATGATTCAGAATCAAATAAAGATTTGGATAAGTTTGAGTAAAAAATTAAAGTACCTACCACCAAATCATTAGAAACTTAAACCTCAGCAGTTGTGATGGCATAAGATTGACCTTGCTCGCTTGGAATTATTTGGGGAATGTTTCCCTCATGATTAGTACAATCATTTTCATAATGTCTCATCTACTTGTAATTGTAGCGTTGAAAATTGGTAGCTTCTTTCTTCCCCTCTCAATCATGGGAGTGGTGAACATTTTCTCTACACTTGTAACAAACACCCATATCCTTTAGGTAGGTACCAGGGTGTCTCTTCCCATAATTATCATAGGGTGGAAATTAAACTCTTCCCTTCTTCCCCATTTCCTTATTTCCATTTATAGAGTTTTTAGCAACCCCTCTTCTTATCTTTCTTTCCTTTAAACCCCTAAGACTTGGATAATTCCTTTTCCATCTTGATAACACATGAAACTATATCTTCAGATGATGAGAAACTTTGGGAGACTTTTACCCTTCATAGGAATTGTTTTAAACCATCAAAGAATCGATCAATATTTCTCCTTGGATTATGTATGTAGTCTGAAACATGTCTTGATAATCTTGTGAAGTTAAATTCATACTTTTCAACATTCTCATCCTTTTTTCCCTTATATTCAGAAACCTTTTTCACATATCTTCTCACTGTTCACGAGAGAAGTATTTTTCTAGTAATATTTCCTTAAAAACCTTCCATTCCATTTCTTATATTTATTCTTATTCCTTTTTATTTTGAATCAAATACCACCACTGATTTGCATCTCCCGATAGACGATAAACTACTATGATAACCTTCTCACTTTTGTTACATCCCAAAGTGAGAAATATCATCTCTAAAGTACTTATCCACTACTCCGCAATGAATAAGTTTGTAGTCCCATTGAATAATGGAGTTTGTTTTCTCATAAATAAGTCTAACATAGCTCCTCCACATTGTGGATCTAGATGCTCCATATGGGTAGGGTGCTTGTTCATAACTCGAGTCAATTGTCCCAGTATAGTTATAAGTTTCCCATCACCAGTCATAGTAGTATATACAACATCATTATCTTGTATTAGAGGTAAATCCCTACATGGGATACATGAATTCATGCAGTTTCCATTCCTTCCACCAGGTTCGATATCTAAATAATAGCATACACTAGATTAGGTTATGAATCATAATGTATAATCTCAACTTAGAAAAATACTTAACATAAATTGAAATACTATCCATAGATAATCTCATAATCATAAACATGGTTTCTTTGAGGAAAAATTTACATTTAATTCCTTCATAATGGTTTGTAAAGAAAATGTGAATTATCCTAAGCATATCTTCCAGGAGTGTCAAACCGGGTGCACAATAAGATCCATTTTCATGTTCCAGGATACCCCGAGTCAAGCTTGAAGCTAATTTTTGGAGTTATTAATCCTAGGTACATATGTGAAAAAACCACATCCACTTGTAGCTTCAAAAAACAGATGTATTTTTTAATAAGATCCACATAATCTATTCCTTACCAAATTCCAGGATGTTCTTATATGTTTATCCTCAAATAATATCTTAGGGTTTTGTTCACTAATCTACATTTTCTAAATCTAGTTTACATATTTTATCCTTATATTCATTTGATAACAATTGTAAGGATCCAAACCCAGTTTCCCAGAGCTGATGCCTTATTTGATTACATTATCATGATTACATGAAATTTGTACATAAGTTTAACATTACAATCTGAAAGGGAAAAACATATCAACATATTTTGAGTCACACATAATCTCAAATATTATCCTTATAAGTCATTCATAATATACTTCTTCACAACCTGGGGAAAATAATACATGTGAAAGGGGTGAGATCAGATACTCAATAAGGGTAAATAATACAGTGGAAGAAATTATAAACATAAACACCAGGCATGATGAATAACTAAAAAATGATGCCTTTAATAATATAATTGATCATAATATGAAAAGAATAAAACTTGATTAAATAATTCCATAAAACATAACCAAGGATATTATACTAGTCAAATAATCACAAAGACTATAAATCTTTAGATTCATAATGAGGGAATGCATAATTCTGGACATCATAATCACACCTTCAAGGCCTTATGCCAATACCATAACAACCATTCTGTCAAGGCCTCATGTCAAGACACTAGTTTGTCTCATGAGACATACCGATGCATCAAGGGGATATAGATGGAACCACCCATCACATAATAAGTACAATGAATTCCTCATATGAATGGGGATAAACATAAACAACATATATATTCATATTAAAACTAACATATGAAATGTAAACATATTTCCCCAATCATTAAACATAAACACTAACCATTCAAAGTAATATGGTGAATGGTATCAAGATTGAACATACAAAACCAAAATGATCATAAAAAATTCAATAAAATATGGTAGATGATATCATAAAATATTAATCCCACAATAATCAACAAGGGTTTTGAAATAGGAGAAATTACTCTTGTAAAATCATCAAGTAATTCTTGAGATAAATACTCTTTTACATTGAAAAGAATAGTTCTTTTGGAAAAATATTTTTATAAAACCAGAAGTGAATTAAGGTAGTTTTTCATAATAAAAACACTTATTTTATAAAAATAAATTTTTCAAAAAATAGATTATAGAGTTCCCTTGAAAATAGGTAAGAATTTAAGAAATTCCCTTGAAATAGGCTTGTTTATCTGGAAGGATTTTTGAAAGATCATTTTAAAAACTGTAACTCCCCATAAAATAAAGAAGGATTATAGTTAGTACACATATATAGAATAGTCACATGGAATTTATGATGAGTAAATAATAATAAATACTAATTTAATTGGGGTTAAGAGAGACAAATATTAACCCAAAAGAAAATGGAGGTTCGGGTAAAACCCATACCTTATGTGTGAATATGTTCCACTCTTGAACTTATGGTCCTGTAATATAAAATTATACTTATTAATAAATTAATTCAAAACCTATTAGACATTTATTTTATTTATTATAATTTTATTAAGTTCATTTATGGTCATTTTTATTGGTTAAGTGATTCAATATCATCGTTTGTGAGTGCTCGTTTCATTAGTTTTCATGATCGGTTCGTTTGTATGGAAGTTAATGTAAAATGAGAATTGAATTAAATAATTGATGTTATATGTTATTAATGTTCACAAAAATGTTAAATTATAATATAATTCATTTTTTTCTTTGGTTTAGGATGAATCATTAGATAAAATTTTAATGATAAATGCTTGGATTAATTTGGTGGTTTTTTGATCACCACAAACACATTTTATTTTATAAATTAATAACATGTGTAAAAAACTGATTAAAGAACATTAAATAGGATATATTACATATATTATGATATTTTTAAACCATAAAAATGGTTTCATGACCCTAATTGAAAACGATAATAGAATTTGAAACCCCTTCGTCCTTGAATGTGATAAATTAACACATCTCAGATGATGTTTTCATTTCTAGTATAAAAAAGGGGAAATGAGAGATGATGATGAATTGTTCCATGATAATAACATAATTCCAGTACATTTAAGGTACTATAGTTATAATAACATTAGTAATAAATTAGGTGAGGAAAGAAAATGAAAGAAAGGAACTTGAAATAAAATAAAAGAAATGAAAAGAGGAATTTACCTCTTGAATCTATCTTCCTTGAGAGCCTCTTTAGGGGAGAGGATTTGGTATTTTAAAGATAACAAGGGATTTTGGATGTGGGGAGTATCTTGGGAGTATATTTTATCAGAATTTAATCAAGGAAAAAGGCATAATAGTAGAGAAGAGAAGAGGGAGTGATGGGTGACCTTTATAGTGGATGGGAAGAGTTATTTCCCATTATTTTAATCATTATTTTATTATTTTGGCTCAAGACTATGAATAATATTTATTTTTTTGACTCAAATAGTAATAAGTTCATGTGATTTCAAACCAAGTGTGCTTAAAACATCCTTAAATCACCTATGACTCAATAAATCATATATTTAGCATTTATCGTAAATTAATGCATTTTACTTTTCACAAAAAATACAAGTATTTTAGAAAAATTCAGAAAATTCACCCAAACCATTTTTTGATGTTTATAATTTAAAAATGAACTCCATTTTATCAAAATAATTTTCTAAATAATATAAATCTAATTTTTAAATGAAATCATTATTTACATGAAAAATACATATTTTAAATTTAAAACTGATTTTATAATACTTTTAGAAGTTAACTAAGGTCTCATAAATTTATACTAAAATATTAGAACAACAAAATATTTATTGAATAATACATTTAATGAAAATGTGATTTTTTTTCAAATAAATTTATTAATTTAAAATTGTAGTTAAATATTTATTACTCACAAAATACTAACACTTAATTATGAATTTCTAAAATACTCTATTTCATTTATAAGGTGTCAAAATATTATATATACTTTCATGGGTGTGTTTACTATTCATAAGAGTCATATTACTATTGATAAGGGTATGTTACTATTCATAAGGGTCAAGTTACTATTCACCAACAATGTAAGTTTATCCTATCATACTCTAAATATCTTACTGAATGCAACCGTGTATGTTAGTTTTTCGAAATTCAAAACACAGATGGAAAAATTATGTTTACTAGCTAAGTTATAATAATGTGGTGTTTTGTAGAGACTCATTTTTTCGTGCATTAATATTAAACTTATTCAAAACTCTTTTGGGTGTTACACCTTTCCTTATAAGGGATCAGGTTTCCCCATCTTCCCATAATGGATGAAGCCCGTTGACTTGATTCCCATCATTATCTCATGAGATATATATATTTTCCCAAATAATTAGAGGGAGATATAGGTCCCACCAATCTTATAATAAAATCATTCATACATATGCCCTGAAATAATAAAACTTTCATCATATCTTGACCCATAAAAAAATATGGGTTGCATAAACATCCAATCATAACCCCTGAAATGAAATGGGTGCTATAACATATCATCACATCATAACCTGTATAAAATAGATACATTTCATAATCATTTCATCAAAGAATAACCCTTGACAAAATGGGTTTCAAAATCATATAACCTGTGTAATAGAAATAGGTGTCATAAACATCATGATATTGAGACATAAACCATTAAAGAATGAATACAAATGGTATTCTTAGATCATTTAACTAGAAAGTAATGAGGAACATCAGCAGATGTCATCTTAGATGAAAAATAATTTTGAAATACCTTTTAAAAACATTTATCGATAAAAATATATTTTTCTTTTTGAAAAATGATTTTTATAACATAAATCCTTTTGAAAACCCTTTTATTTTAAAATAATATTTAAAACTTTTAAATAAATCTTGAAATTTTTTTGAAACACATTTCCTTGAAAAAACTTTGAAAAATTATAAAGAAATCTTGAAAATGTTTTGAAAACCATTTCTTTGATAACGCATTGAAAACTTATAAAGGAAACATTAAAATTCATTTTTTAAAATAATTTTTCCATGAAAATGAACTTAAAATATCATCTTTAAAAATAATTATGAAAACATGGTTCTTAAAGTTCATGGCATGTGTCTTAAAGAAGGAAAATTGAGACAAAACCACTTTATCGATTTGGTAACTCTTGAATCATAAAAACCATGAAATAAAGACTATCAAATGGATATGAAGATAACCATAAACATAAGGATAAAAATATAATTATATATTCATGGGAAGTATATTAAATAACATAAAAGAGATGAGTGTTGAATCATGCGTAAATATCATAGAAATGAAACTGAGAATAGAAATCCCCTTACCTTATGTATTGACTCTCTTCGTACTCATAAAAACCTCCTATATAATAAATATAATTTTATTATAAATATTTTACAGAACCATGTTATTATATCTAATACCATATATGGTTTTATTATGACTTAATATTACCTTCTTATTAACAATTCCAAGTTAAGGTTTCACTTCGGGTAATATCCGCTTTGTTTTACACATGTGTCTTTATTTGTTATATTTTTGGTCCTCATACTTATATAATGATTTGAAAAATATAAAATAGGATATAAATATAATTTATATTAATTATATATGTAATTATAATAATATATATAATATATAAATATGAAATGGAATACACCATTCATGAAGATAGTAGACTATACATACACATGAATGTTGTTTTAATTTTTCTTTGTAATATCGAAAGAGAGAAAGTAAAAGAAATATATGTATATATATAGTATGACTAAGGTATAATTTTTATGTCATATATATCATATAAGTTCACTAAAATAATCCTTAATACATTCCATGTTGTGTGTGAACGAATCACATCAATTTGAGGAGACGATAGTCCACACTTCCCGTAAGAAAATTATTGTTTTCACACAAAATGGAAAGAATGAAGGTATGTGTTATATAATAATTTAATAATAATAAATACATAATATATCATATATATCATATAAAAATATATTTTCCATAAAAATTTCCAACCATGATAGTTGGTAAAGAAAAAATGAACAACATCATTTCGTGAGGCGGTATTTCACCATACACAAGAGCGGTAAGTTCATTAACTATTAGATGGAAGTGTGTTTATGTGTATGTATAAAACTCATCATAAAAACATATTAGTATATTTTGGATACTGAGGTTTTTATTTATTCATGTAATAATAATAATTAAGATAGCAGATAAAGAAAATAATGGAAAGGAGCTTGTGGAAGGGTGCTACCTATTCTTTGGGTAACTCCTTTTAGTTTGCACCCAAGGGATTCCTTGGTAGGATTTATGCCCAATGAGAGGATTAAAGGAGGAATAGAGAGATTTTTGGAAGTTAATTGAGCAGATATTGGCCTAAAATAATTGGTTTTAGAGGTGTTAATAAGGGGAGAGGTGGTGGCCTTTTATAGGGGAGGGAGAGGACAAACTTGGCATTTTTGAAAACAAGTTAGGTGTACCAATGTTTTTACCTAAAATAAGTCATAAAAAATAAAAGAACTAAATAATGGAAGGTTTATTTTTGAAATATTTCCATAAAATGGATTTTAGATAAGTTTCTAGGTCATTTTGTCCCTTAAGTTTAAGGATTCGTCCGTTGTTAAGCTTAATTTACGTTAATCATTGTAATTAATTTTAATCCCTTTCACTAAAATTTTTGGTCAAAAATTAAGTTGATATTATTGAAATATAAATATTTTAATTATTAAAACCATTTATGTCTATTTTTCTATATTCAATTCACATAATTGTAAAAAATAAGTTTAATGCTAATGTCTCAGATGTGGCGAGGAAGCAGAGTTTTAAAGTGAGCATGTTTAGAAGTTCATTAAGCTTTTATATATAAATTAAAAAGAAAAATGATTCCAATTACCAAAATTGGATTAATATATTTATAATTTATCTTTTTTGAATTTAAAACCAACTTAAAATATAATTATCTATATAAATAGATTTGGAAAAAAAGTAGTTTTGAATTGAAATTCATTATTTTTCACAATTCACCCAAAAATGAAGTTTCTTAGAAAAACCAAAAAAATCACCCTAAGATAATTTTGAAATTATGAATAAAAAAATTATTTTTAATTTATAAAATAAAATTTATAAAATTTTCTACAATTAATTTTATTATTGTTCATAGAAGGACATAATAAGTAGTTCTTTTGAGAAAATAACATTTCAAACATATAATGACTTTAGAAAAAATTATATGTTTTATCATCATTATGTTTTATTTATATAAAAAAATTATAAATAATATTTTAAAATTGGTAATTACTATTCATATTATTATTTTTAATGGCTATGTTATAACTAACACATTTAAAAAAAATATTTTTCTGTAGAAACTCAGTGTTGCGTGCAACATAATCCAAGTCAGTGTTGTGTATAACACAAGGAAAGTAAGTGTTGTGTGTAGCTACACCTTATCTTAGGTTATCATATAATGAAATATTAACATGGTGTAGAATAGAAATAAATAATAACTTGGTGCTTTCATATAGCACAAACTATATTTAGTATTGTATGAAATGAAAAATATCAAAAATGTTAAATTAATTCAAAAAAATATATTTCATAAAAACTCAAGGTGATAAATTTTACCCCCATTAAATTGAATTTCACCCTAGAAATTCATTTGAGTTATCAATGGATTAATAATTTTAATTTTCTTTAATAGAAATCTATAGTGTAAAAATGAATACTAAAACTTCCCTTAAAAAAGGAAAGTTGGATCCATAATGGTTACCCAAAGTAACTCGTAGCTGGGTTTCCACATTGGAGAACATAGGTGGAAAGTGAAAACACCGAAATGGAGGATAAATATAACTATCAAGTTTTGGAGGATAATGGTAGATATCATGGTCAGGAGAAATTTAAAAATCACAAAGCCATTAATTTGTGATGATCGAAGGGATTATTTGATTCATCGGAAAAGAAGGTACTGGGATAACCTTTTCAGTTTCAATATTCTTTCCCTAGAGTTGGATAATTCTCTGGATAAGTTATAATAACTTGATTTAATTCCATTTCATATGTAAAATCTCACTATTTGGACATGTCATGAAAAATTTCCACCTCTCATCTTTATCTAAAAAGGAAGGTGAATTATCATTCCTGAAGCACTAACAGATCATGAGATCTAAGATTAGTCATCCCATTTCTCTTCAGTTACCATCAACACATAGTTTGTAGAGAAGGTTATATAATATGCATAAATCATCATGTGGCTAGATAATACTTTAATCTCACAAACTTTATCCAAAGTTTAACTTAAAAATTACATAAATAGTTAACCTCAGAACCTTTATGAAAGATGAAAATATAAAACTTTAGAAAGAAGGTCATGAAATCATATTAACATTGATCTTACATATATCAAAAAGTTTTTCTTGGTTATCAAATTCCAAACATGTGAATACTCTCATAGTATATTCTATTGAAACATGGAAATAACCTAAATTACCATAAATCCTATTGTAAAACATGAATTCTTCCTTATTCCAAATATTTCTGGATATATTCCTTAAATAAAAAAATGTTGTAAACTTAATCTATGAAAACATAAAATACTTTGTCAACAAATACTTTATCAGTTCTTAGGTAATAATTACCATCCAAATTAATTATTCATACCCAATATATCTTTATCCAAACATCATTATCTCAACAATAAAAATAAATTAAAGGTTACCTTCCCTTAATCAAAATATCACCTTTCCATGAAATCAATTTTCTACCAAACCAACACTATTAAATATATACTTTTAAATACTAAATTAAATACTTATACTAAAAATACATATATATTTAATGATTCATATAATATTATATATCAATTCCATAACATATATACTTCAGTTATCCAATTTTTTACTTAAACCATTACTCAGGATTTATCAACTTATTTCTTAATAAACCTTTCTAGAATATGAAATAAAAATCATGTCTTAACATTTATCAAAATTTATTTAATCATGATTATCAAAAATAATATTACAACATCACATACCTTATATATGTCATTCATGGCCTCTTAATCATCAGTAGTATAACCATTACTTATATCACTTTGTTGATCCTCTTCATGATTCTTCCACACAGGACATCAATTTTCATAATTCCCATAATTTATAAATTTAAATCATTCATAAATTGATGTTACCTTAGGGAGGACAACATTCCCATCCATTTTCATTTTACTTTTGTAGTTACTTACTTTGTGACCTTGTTTTCCACAGTCAAAACACCTTCTTGTTCTTCTGAGACATTCACTTGGGTGTCTCTTCCCACATTATTAACATGTAGTAAATTGATGTCAAATACATGAATTATTTTAAAGGTAAATTTAATTTAATTTCCATTCTTTGTTTTGGTGGTTTCCTAAACATTTTTGGAGGAAAGGATGAGTTTTCATGATTTAGGCCAAACTGTGAGCCCATTTCCAGATTTAAAAACTAATTTTGTTTCTTTTATAAATATTTTATTTTTAAATTTTTTTACCCATTCCACTTCCAAAATGGAATACTCTGACCTATTAACACCACAATATCAATTTGGAGCCTTTAGGAATCTATAATAATTATGTATTTGGGTTTTTATTTAAGGAATTAGGCCATCCCGGAATCCAATTTTCAGTTTAAAAAAATGGTTATTTAATATATTATTAAATTTTCATGATTTTTTGGTGATTCAAAATCTCATCCGAGACCACAATCCATAGGACCGATCCCATTCGCTTTATTCCTCTTTGGAGCTCATATGCATCGTGAATTTGGGTAGAACATCTTAGGATTTCTCAAATCGTCCAGATTTGAAGAGGTAACTTGTTTCCTTTATAACTTCTTCAATTTTGAATCTTTCCCCCCATTTCAGTTCTCACACTACCTTCTCATCCTTATTCGAACCTCACTTTAATTTTTGTCTATTTTTAAATTCATCTACTAGTGTATTTGGAGCGATTTATTCAATATACATCAAGTAAGTGGGTCTCCTTCCTTCTTTCTCCCATTTTATTAGGGTTTCTTTCTTTTTATTATACTTTATTACATTATTTATTGAATTTACTAATGTAAAGAAAGTAGGGATTCGAACATAGTGTTTGATATTGGGTTTCTTGGCCCATTCTTGTGGTTTTAGGCTTGATTTAAGTCCCTCGTGGTGCGGCGGTGGTGCAGTTGAACTTTCGCACAAAGATTTCAAGGTTCTGACACTTGTGGTAGGTGATTCCATGTGTAAGAAATGATAGATGAGTTATATTTTCTTAATTTACATTTTATAACACTTCTCCTTCATTATCCTTGCTGCAAAATTTGTTTTGGTGATGTTTGTTAAGAAAATGATTTTTAGGTACCAATTTTGTGTAAAATTGGGTGTTTTACATGTTTATTATAAGTTATGCCAATTGGGGTTATTTCATAACTCATGTAATAGATTTATAAAAATGTTTTAGTGATGAAAATTATGTTTTGGTGAATATGGGTATGCACAAAGTGTTCAAAGTGGGGGGTTTTTATGGATTTCGTGTGCAAAACATTGTTAAATTTTGTTAAGTTATTCTATTGAAGTTCTAAAGGTTTTATGGACTGATGTAAGTGGTAAAAAACATGTGTAACTACTGTTTTGAATTTATTATGAATATAAATGATGTTTTTATATTCTAATGG
This sequence comes from Viscum album, assembly GCA_963277665.1. Taxonomy (NCBI): domain Eukaryota; kingdom Viridiplantae; phylum Streptophyta; class Magnoliopsida; order Santalales; family Viscaceae; genus Viscum; species Viscum album. The sequence continues at coordinate 2,029,328,207 of OY728127.1, forward strand.
ATTTTGGTAACATGTGAAAATTGTTTAACCATAAACGGGGAAGCCCAGGTATCTGGGAGGGTGGATATATACTAGTACACTAGTGATCCAGAGGGGTTTTATCCCCGTTTCACTGAGAAAAATGGATAACAACAACACTAAAAAATATATTGATGATGGTTAGGTAACAATAGGTTATGGTTATATTCCCTAATAGTGGATAGTGCATGAGAATATATTTTTCCAGGGTTACTTTACACCGAGGTACGAGGTACACGGGGTCCGAGACAAACTAGTGCCTAGGGGTATTCTCAAAATTAGTTCTCATTGAATCTTGTATATTTATCTTTTATATATGGTAGTTTTGGATTGAAAATATATTATCTTAAATGTTTTATTGAAATATTATCACTCATGGAAAATTTCCTTTGAAAACTATTTTCATTTAAAAGTTTCATTCTTTAGAAATTATTTCCACCACTTCTTGATTATCAAAACTGGCATGCTTTTTTTATCTTATATTTCTTACTATATGGAACATATATGTGGTATCATATTGGGATTATGATAACACCCTACTTACACCCCTTGGGTGTAAGTAGACTTGATCATGTTTGACACAGGTAAAGGCAAGGCCTTGGGTGATGGCGGTTCGAGTTGTTGGTTCCCATCCATGGTGTGGTGTTATGAAGACAGCTTGTGGGTGATGACCCTTTGTCATGTGGAGTACTTGGGGATGTTTTGATGCTACTTTTATGTTTATTTGGACCTATTTTTCTATGTTAAATCCTATGTATTTAGTTTTGTATTTTGTTTAAATCTTGTTTGTCATGAATTTTCAGATTCAGTTTATCGATTGTTTTTGATGTTTTATATATCCATACTTGGGTAAATAATTCCCAAACCAAATTATATGATACCCAAGAACTTGTTCCAGCCTATGGGGATAGGGAACTCCCTTTGGGCCTTGTCACGGGCCAAGTTTGGTGCTTGTTTTGTTGGAAACCAGATTTAGTTTGTGAAAAAAATGATATCAGAGCAGGTTAATGTTTTTGGGTTATATTATTATTTAGGGATGAGTCAGGCTAGACATGAGCTGGGAATATCGGGACATGGAGTTTTGGTCATGAGTAGGGTGCTTGTCCTAAACCTCTCTTGGAAGAACTCGAGTCCCCATGAGAAATTGGAATTGATTGTTTGACTTCACTTCCAGGTGAGACGTGTGGGTTGCAGACTGCACGTGGACATTGGGTGGGGTGGGGTAGTTGTTTCTTTTATCATTATAATGTATTTGGATTATTTATATTTGATTTTATTGATTAAATTTTCAGATTTTTTGTACTGTTTTTTTCTTGTGACTATTTTCTTTTGTAGAAACATGCCTTCCCAGGAAGCTCCCATGCACCCACAGGAGGAAGCGAGAGAGAGTTCTCACTCACCGCTTGATCAGAGGCTAGTAGAGGATGTGGTTTAGAATATAAAAGCTATAGGACATGGTCTGGCTCCTATTCCATCTTCTTTTAGAGGATGAGACTGGTCTTAGGAAGGACAAGGCCAATGAGTTTCTAAAAAACCAGCCTCCTACTTTCTGAGGTATCATAGAACCCAAGGAAGCAGAGGAATGCCTCAAAAATATTGAGCACATGTTCAAGTTCCAACACACACCTGAGGAGGTCTGGGTGAAGTGTGACTCTTTTCTGTTGGATGGTACCAGCTACAGGTGGTGGGAATCAGAACTTCAAACTAGAAAGAATGAGTAGATGTGCTGGGGTGATTTCAAGGCTGTCTACAATGAGCAGTACTGCCCTGATGTCTTGGCATACACTAGATCCATAGAATTCATGGATCTTGTTTAGAGGGATCTTTTTGTCATGGAGTACGCCAACCATTTCACTAAGTTGGTTTAGTATGCTCCTGAAATCATCTCTAATGGGAAAGTGAAGGCCCAAAGGTTTGAGAAAGGCTTACAACTAGAGATATAATACCATGTATTCTTGTTTAATCTGAGGACATATGATGAAGTGGTTGACCGGGCATGTTTGGTGGAGATTGAACAAAAAGGGAGGGATGGTTTCTATAGGAAAATATTAGTGGTGGGTAGTGGCAGCTCTTCAGAGAATAAAAGGAAGTGAGAGGAGCAGGGGAGGAAGGGAGGTGGTAGTTCATGCCACTCTTCCAGGTAGTTTTTATCTGTGACTTCTGATGCAAGATCCTTCACGTGCCACCAGCGTGGGAGGTTGGGGAACATCTGACCAGAATTCCCATTTTATCCTAAGCCCTATTATCAATGTGGAGGTATGTGTCACTTGTATCACTTTTGTGGGGTGGCATGTCCACTTCAGAGTAGGGAAAGATCAGTGGCTTTAAGAGGAGTGACATCTCAGTCAGAGCCGTTGAGGATGGGGGGATCTCAATTTGGTGGATGTGGTGGTAGGGATGGGTCATCTTCTTGGAAGATCAAGTTTAGGGCACATCCACTGACTAGTAGTCTTCCTCAGGAAGAGACTAGACATCTCCAAGCGGTGGACCAGGCACCAATAGGATTAGAGGCGGGACTGTCAACAGTTCAAGGAACCATTTTCATTGCATCTTTCATAGATGGTTCTATTTTTGATACTAGTTCCTATGTTTCATTTATTTATACTCATTTTTTGAACATACTTAAATTTACAACTGAGTTTTTATAATTTTCAATGGAGTTGGTGACACTTCTAGGAAAGAAGAAGAAGCATGGTCTCAGGTGGCCATCATGTGTGCTTTCCATACCAGGGGTTGAGATAGAGTGGGACCTCTTGGTCTTAGATATGGGTTTATTTGACATAATACTTTTCATGTATTGGCTATTACACTTCCAGGAACACATCTATTACTATAGGCGGTGAGAGAGTTTCATAACCCCTAATATGAGTCGTTGGTTTTTTGTGGGGAATGAGATCCTCGGTTGAGTCATGCAGGACCTCCACTCCTAGAGTTAGGAGATATTGTTTTCCAGTTATCGTAGTTTGTGATATAGGATGATGATCATGCTTCTAATGGTGAACTAACTCATGTATTATATGAGTTTCCAGAGGTATTTCTGAATGATTTTTTAGGTTTTCCCCTAGAGCGGGATATGGAGTTCTCGATTGATTTGGCCCCCAGAACACAAATGATATTTCTTACCTCATATTGAATGTCCCCCACTAATCTTATGGAATTAAATATAAATATGGAATACTTATAATCTAATGGATTCATTCACCCGAGCATCTCTCCTTGGGACGCTTCTGTGTTGTTCGAGAAAAAGGCTGGCAGATCCCTTCGATTGTGCATTGACTACCAGAAGCTGTATAAGGTAACAATAAAGAAAAAATATACTTTTCCCAAAACATATGACTTGTTTGATCAGTTGAAGGGGGAAAGGTTGTTGTCTAAAATAGTCTTACGTTCGAGCTATCATTAACTCAGAGTGAAAGAGGCAGATATCCCAAAGACAACCTTCCAAAGCAGGTACGACCACTTCAAGTACTTGTTCAGGCCCTTAGGATTGGGAAATGATAAAACAATATTTATGGTACTCATGAACAGGGTGTTCCATCAGTATATCAATTATTTTTTCATGGTATTTTTTGATGACATTCTAGTTTATTCAAGATCCGAGGAGGAACATGATCATCACTTGAGGATCTTTATGGGCACTTTACGAGATCATTGCCTTAATGTAAAGTTGTCCAAGTGCACTTTCTAGGTCAGAGAGGTGAAATTTATGGGGAATGTGATCTTAGAGTAGGGGTTTTGTGTGGACCCTGAGAAGATCAATGCAGTTATTCCATGGTAGTATACTAAGAACATGTTCGATATTAGAATTTTCCTCAGCTTGCTAGTTATTATAGGCGGTTTGTTCGGGATTTCTCTCAGCTTTCTTCAACGATGATCACACTCACCTGAAAAGGGGTGAAGTTTTTATGACCCCTAAAATTTCAGGAATCCTTTGAGGATCTGAATAGGTGGTTGAATACCTCCCCCATTCTTATTTTTTCAGAGTATGTAAAGGGGTATGTGGTTAATTGTAACCCTTCAGGTATGGGTCTTGGGTGCGTGATTATGCTGGATGATCATGTGGTGGCATATGGATCTCACCAAATCTGACCATATGAAAAGAATTACCCAACCCATGACTTGGAGTTGGAAGCAGTTATGAATGATTTGAAGACTTGGAGTCACTACCTCTTTGGGGAGAAGTTTTGGTCTACTCTAATTACAAAATCTTGGCCTATATCTTATCGCAGAAGGACCTCAATTTGAGGCAGTATTGTTAGAACGAGTACTTACGAGTGTTTGAATTTGTTATTGTATATACCCCAGGAAAGGGTAATGTGGTGGCTGATTCCTTGAGCAGAAGAGTCCCAGAGCAGGCTTTGAGGAAGTCAAGTGATGAGTGGAATCTGATGGCACTCTTTGCTCAAATGCATGTGGAGACCGAAGAGCAAAATGGGGGTGCATTCTTGGAGAGATTTCAGTTGACTCATTATCTGGTGGATCTAATTCAGAGGGAATAGCCTAGTGATGAGATTTGTCAATGGTTGAAGCAGTTTCTTCATGGTGGGGAGACATCTTCTGATTGGTTATCATCTCCCGAGGGAATCTTGTGCTTTAAGGTCCGTTCAGTAGTGTTGTTATATCTGTGGAAGGCAGTGATGTAGGATATCCATGAGTCTTAGTGGGTTGTCTATCTAGGCGCCACTAATATGTATTATAATGTTTGTCCGAAGTTATTATGGCCCGGTATGAGATGAGACATCGCAGACTTCGTGTCGAGATGTAACACACGCCAGCAGGTGAAAGCAGAGCATCAAAGGCCCTCTGATTTTCTCCAACTGCTACCCATTCCAACCTATTAGTGGGATGAGGTCACTATGGACTTAATTTTTTTCTTTCCTTGTACACATCAGGGTAATAATTCCATTTGTGTTTTGATTTATCATCTGAACAAATCATCCCACTTCATTCGGATCAGGGATAGAACTAAAGAGGATGAGTTGGGGCATTTGTATCATCAAGAGGTGGTAAGTCTCCATGGTGTTCTATCCACAGTTGTATCAGATAGAGACCCCTGTTTCAATTCTCAGTTTTGGGAAGGCCTTCACAAGGCCATAGGGTCTCAAATTAAGATGAGCATGGAATACCGTCCTCAAACAGATGGCCAGACAGAGCAGGAAAATCAGATTTTGGGGGACATGCTCCCTACATGTTTTCTAGACTTTGGAGGTTCCTGGGATATCCATTTGGGATTGGTTGAGTTTTCTTATAACATAAGATACCAATCCTCGATTTGAATGGATCCTTTTGAGGCTCTCTATGGTCGGCCTTATCGATCCCCCCTGTGTTGGGATGAGGTAGATGAAACCTCACTGCTGGGATTGAGTCTAGTGCATGAGACGTCTGAGATGGTCAAGTTGATCAAGAAGTTCTTATTAACATCTTAGAGTCATCATAAATCATATTATAACTAGATGTGTCAATACCTATAGTTTTTTGTGGGTGATAGGATATTCTTGAATGTGGACCCTCGTCTGGCCCATCATCGATTGGTAAAGCAAGGGAAGCTAACACCGTGGTATGTTAGAACTTTTGGGATCACTGAGCATATAGGAAAGGTGGAATATAGGTTAGAATTTTCTTATCAGTTGACATCCATCGATTATGTCTTCCATGTCTCCCAGTTGAAGAAATACAACCCGGATCCATCCCATGTACTGAATTGGGAGGAGTTGGATATAGATCTTGATTTGTCTGTTTTTGAGCGGCCGATGCGAATTGTTGATTCCAAAGAGAATATGATTTGAGGAAAGTCTATTCCACTGGTTCAAGTCCTTTGTAATCATGGTAATGATTTCCATGAAAATTGGGAGTGGAGGTTGTGGGTTGATAAGGAGTACCCATTTTTGTTTTCTGATCAAGCATTAGGTTGACTTTTAGAGCAGAACGTCTTTCATGATGGGGATAATGGTCAAATACATGACTTATTTTTAAGTTACACTTCATTTTATTTCAATTATTTCTTTGTTTTGGGGGTTTACCAAGAATTTTTTGAGGAAAGGGTGAGTTTTCATGATTTGGGCAAAATGGTGAGCCCATTTCCAATTTTAAAAACCCATTTTGTTTATTTTATATCTATTTAATTTTTCAACATTTTGTATCCATTACACTTAAAAAATGGCCTCCAATAACCTATTAAAACTACAATATAAATTTCTACCCTTTAATAATCTATAATCATGGTGGATTTGGGTTTTTATTTAAGGAATTGGGCCATCCCGGAAGCCCATTTCCAATTTTTTTCAAAACATTATTTATTTAATATCTTATTCAATTTTTATGATTTTTTGGGGATTTCAACTATCCGCCTAGTCCACCTACCTTAGGATTTTTCCCATTATATTTTCCCCTCTTTGGAGCTAATATTCATTGAGAATTAGGCAAAAAATCTTAGAATTTCTCAAATCATACATATTTGAAGATGTAACTTGTTTACTTCATAACTCATTCAATTTTAACTCATTTCCCCCCATTTCAGTTCTCACTTGACCTTATAAGACTTTTTAGAATCTCAATATCATTTTTTTCTTTTTTTAAATTCAGATACTGGTGTATTGGGGGATATTTATTCAAGGTACCTCATGTAAGTGGGTCTCCTTCCTTATTCCTCCCATTTTCTTAGGGTTTCTTTATTTTTCTAAGGGTATCTTCCATTTATTCTTGATGTTCCTAATACCCATAAAGTGGGTATTAGAACCTAGGGTTTTATATTGGATATCTTGGCCTATAATTCTGGTTTTTGGATTTATCTATGTCCATCGTGGTGCAGCGGTGGTGCGGTTGAACTTTCGCACAAAGATTCAAGGGGTTTGACACTTGTGGAAGGTGATTCCATGTGTAAGAAATGATAGATGATTTTGATTTGATTAATTTCAATTTTTATCACACTTCTCATTCATTATCATTTCTACAAATTTGGTTTTGGTGACTTTTATTAAGAAAATGATTTTTAGGTACCAATTTTGTGTCAAATTGGGTGTTTTACATGTTTATTCTAAGTTATGCCAATTGGGGTTGTTTTATAACTCATGTAATGGATTTATAAAAATGTTTTAGTGATGAAAATTCTATTTTGGTGAATATGGGTATGAACATAGTGTTAAAAGTGGGGGTTTTCATGGATTTTGTGTGCAAAACATTGTAAAATTTTGTGAAGTTATTCTATTGAAGTTCTAAAGGTTTTGTGGACTAATGTTAGTGGTGAAAAACATTCATAGGTAATGTTTTTAGTTTATTATGACCCAAAATTATGTTTTTATGTGATAATGGCTTTTTTAACATGTGAAAATGGTTTGAGCACAAAGGGGGAAGCCCGAGTATCTAGGAGGGAGGATATGTACTAGTACGCTAGTGATCCAGAGGGGTTTTATCCCTATTTCACTAAGAAAAATGGATAATGAAAACACTAAAAAACTATATTTATGATGTTTGGGGAATTATAGGTTATTTTTATATTCCCTACTAGTGTATTATGCAAGAGAATGTATTCTTCTATGGCTACTTTACATTGAGGTACGAGGTACATGGGGCCCAAAACTAACTAGTGCCTAGGGTATTCCTGAGATTCGTGCTAATTGGATCTTGTATATTTATCTTTTACATAATGTGGTTTTGGATATAAAATATAGTATCTTACATGTTTTATTTAAATGTGCTCACTCATGGAAAATTTCCTTTGAAAACTGTTTTCATTTAAAAGTTTCATTCTTTTAAAATTAATTCCACCACTTCTTGCTTATCAAAACTGGAATGATTTTTATCTTGTATTTCTTACTATATGGAATATCTTTGTGATATCCTATTGTTCCTAGGATAACACCCTAATTATAACCGTTGGGTTTAATTATACTTTATCATGTTTGACACAGGTAAAGGCAAGGCCTTGGGTGATGTCGGTTCGGGTTGTTGGTTCCCATCCATGGTGTGGTGTTATGAAGACAACTTGTGGGTGATGACCCCTTGTCATGTGGAGTACTTGGGGATGTTTTGATGCTACTTTTATGTATATTTGGACCTATTTTTTCTGTGGTTTAATCCTATTTATTTTGTTTTGTATTTTTTTTAAATCTTGTTTGGCATGAATTTTCAAATTCAGTTTATCGATTTTTTTGATGTTTTATATATCCATACTTGGGTAAATCATTCCCAAACCAAAAATATATGATACCCAGGCACTTGTTCCAGCCTATGGGGATAGGGAACTCCCTTTGGTACTTGTCATGGTCCAAGTTTGGTGCTTGTTTTGTTGGCGACCAAATTCATTTTGTGACAAAATAAACTTGAAAACTTATAAATAAATCTTGAAAAAGTTTTGAAAACCATTTCTTTGAAAACACTTTAAAAACAAATAAAGAAATACTGAAAACATTTTGAAAACCATAAAAAAATTTAAAATAAATTTTCCTTGAAAATTAACTTAAAATATAATATTTTAAAACAATTTTGAAAACATGTTTCTTGAAGTTCAGGTAATGTGTCTTAAAGAACACCAATTGAGACAAAACTACTTTACCGTTTTGGTAAATATTGAAAAATAAAACCCATGAAAGAGAGATAATAAAATGGATATGTAAATACCCATAAAAATAGGGTTGAAAGTAACATAATATATTAATGGTTAGTATAATAACACACACAAAAGAGATAAGTGGTTAATAAGGCTTAACTCTCATAGAAATGAGAGTGAGAATAGAAATCCCCTTACCTTATGACTTGACTCTCATCATATTCATAAAAACCCCCTATATAATAAATATAAGTTTATTATACATATTTTAAAAAACCATATTTTTATATATAATACCATATATGATTTTATTATGAATTTATATTACCTACTTATTAACAATTCCAAGTTAATGTTTTGCTTCAGGTAATATCCACTTTTTTCACATGTCTTAATTTGTTATATTTTTGGTCCTCATAATTATATAATGATTTATATAATGTAAAAAATGATATAAATATAATTTATATTATATATATAAATATTTATAATAATATATAGAATATATAAATATGATATGGAGTACACCATTCATGGAGACAGTAGGTCATATGTATGTATGAATGCTATTTTTATTTTTCTTTGTAATATTGAAAGAAAGTAAATGAAATATATATATATAGTATTTTTAAAGTAGAATATTTATTTCAGATATATCATATAATTTTACTAAACACGGCTTTAATACATTCAATGTAGTGTATGAATGAATCACAATGCTTTGAGGAGGTGGTAGTCCACACTTCCCCAAATGAAATTATCGTATTTACACAAAATAGAAAAAATGAAGGTATATATTATATAATAATTATAGAATAATAAATACATCATATATCATAAATATAATATTAAAATATATTGTCTATAATAATCAACAATCATTAAAGTTGGTAAATGAAAAACGAATAACAATGCTTCAGGATGTGGTAGTTCATCATACACAAGAACGGTAAGTTCATTACCCTTTAGATGGAAGTGCGTGTAAGTGTTGGTTAAAAACATATCCTAAAAACATCTAAGTATATTTAGGATACTGGGGTTATTATTTATGTATGTAATAATAATAATTTTGGTAGTGGATAAAGAAAATAAAGGAAAGTATCTTGAGGAATGATGTTACCACTTCTTCGGGTAAATCATTTTGGTTTGCACCATAGGGATTCCTCAGATGGATTTATGACCTAATGGAGGATTAAAATAGGAAGGTAGGGATTTTTGGAATTTAATAGGGTAGATATTTTACTTACATAAGTGGTTTTATAGGTGTGAAGAAGGGGGAGAGGTGGTATCATTTTATAGGGGAGGGATGGGACAAACTTGAATTTTTTTAAAACATGTTAGGTGTACCCATGTTTTTACCTAATAAATGTCACAAAAAACAAAAAAAACTCAATAATGGATGTATTATTTCCTAAATAAGGATATTAAAAATGGCGTTTAATAGTTTTATAGGTCATTTTTTCCTTAAGTTTATGTTTTAGTCCTTTGTTAAGCTTAATATTACCTTAATCACTGTAATTAATTTTAATCTCTTTCACAAATATTTTTGGTAAAAAAGTAAGTTTATTTTATTAAAGTATAAATATTAAAATTATTACAACCATGTATTTATATTTTTTTAAATTCAATTCACATAATCATAAAAATTAATTTCAATGCTAATCTGGTAGACGTGGTGAGGAAGTGGGGTTTTAAAGTGAGAATGTTCAAAAGTTCATTTAGCTTTTATATCTAAATTAAAACTAAAAATGATTCTAATGAAATGAATTGTATTAATAGATTTATAATTGAACAATTTTTCACTTTAAAACAAAATTAAAATATAATTTATCTATATAAATAAATTTGATGAAAAACAATTTTGAATTAGAATTCAGTATTTTTCACTATTCACTCAAAAATGAAGTTTCTCAGAAAAATCCCAAAACATCACCCTAAGATAATCTGTAAATTATGAATAAAAAAATTATGTTTATTTTATAAAATTAAAATTCTAAAATTTTCTGAAATTAATTTTTTTATTGTTTATGAAGGATATAAAAAGAAATACTTTTGAGAAAATAATATTTCCAAACATATAAAGACTTTAACAAATATTATAAGTTTTATCATCAGTATGTTTTATTTATATGAAAACATTATAAATAATATTTAAAAATTGGTTATTAATATTCATTTTATTATGTTTAACATCCATGTTATAACTATCTTGTTTTAAAAAAATTATGTTTCATAGAAGCTCAGTGTTGTGTGTAACATGATCTAAGTATGTGTTGCATATAACGCAAGAAAAATTGGTGTTGAGTGTAGCACAATATTATATTGGGGTATCATATAAACAAATATTACTATAGTGTAGCATAAAAATTAAGAATAAATTTGTGATTTCATATAACACAAGCTATATTTAGTGTTGCGTGATATACAAAATATCAAAAAGATTAAATTAATTCAAAAAGAAACATTTCACAAAAACTCAGAGTGTTACAATGAGTATAGTTACATTCGATTTGGAACTAGACTTTTTGTGCCTTCATCACCTAATATAAAAATGGATATATTGGATAATGCACATAGTTCATATAGAGACCCGAAGCTTGACGTACATTGACATTACATTACTTTTGCGGAATACTTAGTACATAACAAAAACACACACACAAGGATCGTAATAGTTTAGTGTCTTTGGAAACTCGGAATGTAATCTTCTAATCGTGGTGAAAGATCTTCAATATCTCCCATAAAGATCTTCCCTTTTTTTAACCTAAAACCTTTCTTTATATCCTGGGGAAAAGAAAACATAAAAGGGTGAGATCAAATACTCAGTAAGGGTAAAAAAAGAAATATCAATCACATCATATACACAAGCACATAACTTTTGGAAATCTTAACCTGCAAAAGAGATCAAAATTTCATAACATGGGATAAATCATGGCAGTGAAATGTAATCACAATAATCATAACTTAAAACATGAAACTTTGTGGCATTCACAAATAATCATAGAGAATCATTTCTTGTTAGTCAAGACTCATTGCCAAGACTATCTTAGTGGACAAAGTCCCTTTCTGAATCGAGTAACCCTCGTTTCAGTCCTGTTTCACTGAACCGGTATAACCTACCGTTCCAGCCCTGTCTATCTCATGAGATATAAAATCTTTACCCAATGCATTGGAGGGAGATATAGGTCCCACCCATCTTATAATGAATCCTTTCTTATGTCTTCCACATAATCATAAAACATACATCATCGCATAACACATGTAACAAAAATGGGATTCTTGAAACATCATGACATCATAAATCAATTCATATAAGATAAAGGAATTCATAAAAATAATTCCATCACAACATGATCAAATCAATGTAATAATAGGGATAAAAATAGAACCCTTTATTATCTTATATGGAAAATAATTTTGATAAAACACTTGAACTCCATTCTTGAGGAAAATATCCTTTCTTCTTCAAAAACATTTTTCCTTTCATAACATCTCATACAACTTTAAAATAAAAGAAGTTGATTAAAAATAAAATTGAAAACTTGTAAAGGAATCTTCTTGGAAATAATGTTTTAAAAATCCATTCATGCTGTATAAGTTAAAAAAAAAACATTCTTTCGTACTTTTGTCGGAAAAGTCAAAAAGTACCTCGTACGAAAAAAATGACAAAAGATTCCTTTCATATTCTTTACTAAAAACTCACCGAAGGGTCAAATTGGATTTAAACTATTTTAAGTGGATGGAAATAATATTAAATATTGAGGGAACATGGATGTGGATGATAAAATACACCCCAGTAAATACTTACGAATAAACAATCTCGGATAAAAATGAGATTGTGATATTTCCCTTACCTTAGGTCCGACTTGCTTTGTAAGTGTCCGAACCTCCTGTATAATGATTTAAATCATGTTATTGACTTATTACAGAATCATATTCATTGTTATTATATCATATATGGTCCACTTATGACTTTATATTACCCGTTCTTTTGTAAATTCATGTTAAAGTAGCGTTTTGGGTAAAATCGTCTCATTTGTCGTTCGTGTTTTTAACTTGTAATTATTCATATGATTAATTAAGTCATGATTACTTAATTCAAGAATATAAAACATGATTTATATATATATATATATATATATATATTCAGAATATACATATATAATAAATCAGTAAATGTAAAGAAATACACCGTTCATGGAGACGGTAGTCCGTACGTACGCATGAACGCTGTTTTCGTTTCCTTATTGAATTGAATGGAATTAAGTAGATGACATACATATAAATATAAATAATTCCAGTATCATTATCAGGTCATATATTTCATTAGTACTTATTATATATACTTTATAATCATTCATGAATGGTTAATCATTGAGAATGAATCTCATCGCGTCGTGGAGACGGTAGTCCGTACGTACGCACGAGCGATGATATCGTTCCCATGGTCGTGGAATTGTGTTGAAGTGTATGTATACTATTTCAGTATCAATATCACTTTATAATAGTCATATATAGTTACTCATTACACCTTTATACCCATCCAATTAAGGTGGTGACGGAAAATATTTTACACCACGGCGTGGAGACGGTATTCCGTACGTACGCACGCGCGGTGATTTCCTTTTTCCATAGGATGGATAGAAGGTTAATTAGAGTTGTTTCATATTTATAATAACATATAAGTATATGATATATACTTATGTTATTACTTTATCATGAAACAACTAAAGAAGAAGAAGTTGAAGAAGAAAGAAATTGAAAAGATCGGTAATGGATATTACCTCTTATTTGAAACGCCTCTTTGAATCCTCCACTTAGGGAACTAATATTGGTCTTTGAAGAAGACCAGGACCTCTAGGATTATTCAAGGGATGTGTAGAAGGGATTTTGGCAGAGGTTGGCCGAGCTTGAGTGCTCAAATTGGTGTGAGGAGGAAGGGGGAGGAGGTGCCCTTTTATAAGGGAGGAGAGGGGCACCTTAGGAATATCTCAAAATATTATTTTATATTAAAGTCAAAATCGGTTTATAATGGTTCCAAAGGGTCTTATTTCGAAGGTAAAGTGGGGAAGGGTCGAAATCCTATCAACCAATAGGATTTAGACAAGTTTAGGATATTATTTTAACCTTATCAATTAGATTTAACTCTAAGTTAAATAATTTAACTTTTATCGTGTCTTTTTGTTTTATTTCACTATATGGTTAATACACTTACTATAACATGCCAAACGAACCCCAAATTGTTTATTACTAATACATATATCCTTATCTAAGTCATTTGGCCGAACCTTAGATTTTTAGGAATAAAATAACAATTAATAATATAATATTTGATTTAAAAACTATTTTGTGTCAATTTTGACACTATTTGATATATGATTTTTGTGAAAGTCATAACAGAATTATATGTTCGAACCAAGTTGATTAAATCAACACTAATATATCATAGTAACCTAGAAAATTAGTGTAATTCATAAAAAGTCTGAAATTACATTTATTTTGGTGTTTATAACATCAATTATGTCAATATTTCATAAATAAGATAATTACTGCATCATCATTGTGTCATATATAAATTAAATTATTTAATGTCTAAAAATTACAAATAAAATACCATTATGTAGTAACTCCTTTTAGCTTTCTAATGAATATTTATAGTCGAATTTATCTTATGTATAACCCCATATTAAAAATGATTTACTTATTAAACTTTGATTTTAACTATTTTAACCCTTCTTTAAATAAATTAATAATAAATGTCCTAATCTAATCCAAGTGGGCCTAAATGGTCATATTTTATTCATAAGGTTGTTTTTGGTCGAATTAAACTTATCCAATAGAATTAGGACATGTGTTAGGGTAATAGTAATATCATATTTACCCTTAGTTACCCTATTTACTATTAACCGCGGTAAAAAAAGTAAAAAGTTACTATTCACCAAAAAATTATTTTCATCTCATTGAACCACATTTTACTTACTGACATCAACCGTGTCTCTCGGATTTTTGAAATTCCATTCACAGAAGCGGTAAAATTATGTTTTATGAAAAATTCAGTTTTTTAACTACCACTTAGTAGTTTCACTATTAATCAAAAATTGATGTTTTTCAGAACAATGCCAAAATTTCATCCTAAGCTATATTTTATATTCCGAATTCAAAAATAAATTATATTTTACCAAATTCATAACATAGAAGTTTCATTAATTATTTTTATAATTAAATCCCGCTGTTAAAACAAATAGCGTGTTTTTAAGAAACAATATCTATCAAAAGATTGACACTTGATTATGTCTGGTTTAAATGTGAAATTACAACCAATGACCAACATTGTATTAAATTGTAAAAATATATTCTAAATATACTTTAAAACCACTCAAATTAATAATTTATCACTATGAATTATTTCGATTAAAAAAGTTGTTTTTAATTAAAATTTAGTAATTTTCACTATTCATCAAAATATGAAAGTTATCCGAAATGTGCCAAAATTTCACCTTAGGCTAAATTCGATACTCCGAATCCAAAAATGAAATCCATTTTGAAAAATAAAATTTACAAAATTTCAAAAAGTGGTTATTACTATTCATAACGGCTAGTTTTAATAACATTTTAATAGCATATCGCTGTTTAGTGAAACTCGTTATTGCGTACTACACACGCTATCGAGGAAGGTCGCGATTGCGTGTAATGCAAGGCAAGTCAAGGATGCGTGTTTTGCAAGCTCCTTTTGGTGTAGCGTACAACACAAGACATTAGTGAAATAAAAAGAATATTTTTCATAAAATCTCGGGCTGTTACATTCTACCCCCCTTAAAATGAATTTCGCCCTCGAAATTCGTCGGGGTTATAAATGGTTTACTATTCGAAAGTTTCTTTAATAGAATCCCACATCGTAAAAAGGAATACCAAAACTTGGCTTTAAAAACTAAAGTATGAAATGTAACGATTACCCAAATAAACTAATCGCTGGGTTTCCACATAGGTAAAAATATGGATATAGAAGAGAAATCTAACCATCATGTTCTGATGGAGAGTGGTAGAGAACATGGCTATGGAAAAGCCAGTAATCACAAATCCATAGATTTGTGATGATATAAGGTACCATCTGATTCATCAGGTATAAGATCACTAGGACAACATTTTTGGTTTTCAAGATCATTTCCCTAAAGTTGAAAATTTGAATTAGAATAAATACTTACTTTATTTTGTTACAATCTCACTGTTGTTCGTGCCTTGAACAATTTCCACTTCATCTCTTAAATAAATGAAGTTGAATTTGTTATTCGTGAAGTGTTAGCAGATTATGTGATAGAATGACGGGTCATTCCATCTGTCTCAAACAAAAGGTTAGCAAAAATTATATACATAAGTCGGTCTATAGTGAGATTAATCATATATGGTTCCTAAAATGGACTTATACTTCATATATCATACTGCTTAATATAATAAAACTAGTTTCTACTAAACAGGGACTTCCTGTAGGCCAGTGGTAGGCGATAAAGGCCAGTCGCACTTCGGTTGTGGGTTCGATTCCCACAGCCTTGTCCGACGCGATGGGCTGTCGCCCGTCCTGCAGGTTGTCCTTTTTATAAAACTATATTACTATAACATCCCATCAATAATATCGAAAAAACTTCTATCCTTAAACAATACTAACTTATGTCCAACATAATCCATTCTAATCTTTAGGCTTATCCATAATACTGCAGTCCACTCTCATAATATAGTGAAAACGATTACCAGAGATTTAATACTATCGTTAATCACCATATATATGTCTTGTTGGTCACATTCCAAACATTCAAAGGCCTTAATCATGTATTCTCTTGAATACCCATTGAACCATAGTGAAAACTTGAATGTAGTTAAAAGTTAACACCTTCCACATACCAAAATCCTCAAAATTGTATATACTCAAACCATGATATCACTTAGTCCTTATATTAATCATGAGCTCATGAATACTATTAAACATTTCATTTTCTCATTTTCCCTTCATTATGCGCATATCATCTTATTTCCAAAATATATCAATCACTTTGAATACCACATCAATAAATATTGCAATACTCAATGATACAACATTATTTCGAAATCCCATTACATAAACACTTAATCATTCCACCACATCGTTGTCATATTCAACATTGCCAATAGTGATCGCATGTGACTTCCCTTTGTCCTTTTCCTTCAGTGGTTGCTCATGTTGATCATCACTAACCCTTGGATTAGGGCATTTATTAGCATAATGCCCCATTTCCTTGCACTTGAAGCATTGAAGTGTTGGTGGTGCGTTCTCTGCAGTGTTTGATTTATTCACATCATTTGAAACCCTTTTTCCATTACTTCGACACTCATCTGTTCGATGACCTTCTTTTCCACACTTAAAACATTTTCTAGTCCCTTTAAGACAATCTCCACCATGCTTCTTTCCACACTTTGTGCATAAGGAAACATTCATCTTATTTTCACCATTATTCTGAGATTTCTCCTTGAACTCCATCTTTTGTTTTTTGTCAAAACCATGAGATGGATATGTAACACCAACTTCCATTTCTACCTTGATAGCACAATGCACAATTTCTTCATAGCTACTGAAGTCTCTTATAGCTAATGCCCTTCGAAGACTTGGTTTTAAGCCACTGAAAAATCGATCAACTTTACTTTCAGGTTGGATGATAATTCCAGATGAATACCTTGCAAGTCTTGTAAAATTCGCTTCGTATATACCAATAGATTCATCATCCTTTTGCTTTAGTTCAAGAAACTCCTTCTCCATCTTTGTTCGAAGAATACGAGGGAAGTACTTATTGAAAAATAAGTTCTTGAACTCGTCCCATTCCATGGACTCAATTTCATCTCTTTTCCTTGTATTCTTGATAAGATTCCACCATTGATCAGCTTCACCTTCCAAACGATATACTGCTAAGATGACTTTATCATGTTCAGAACATTGAAGAACTGAAAATATCTTTTCAGTGGTACTGATCCATTGTTCAGCAACAAGTGGATCAGAAGACCCACTGAAAGAAGGTGGACGTTGCCTCATGAAGGACTCAATAGAATATTGTTCCCTTCTCTGCTCATTTGGAAGTCCAGAATGATTCATAGCTTGTGTAAGTATAGCAATAAGATTTTGCACTCCATCTCCCATATCATTTGTTTGTTCAGGAGGAAAATCATTGCATTGTCCATTGCATTGATCAACACGGTTCCTTCGGGTTCCAGCCATCGTCTAAAACCCAAAAAGAATAGTGTGAGAGGCAAAAATCATGCTAGGGAAAACAACATAATAAAGGGGGAGTACCTTCAATATATAACATCTTAGGTTTAATTATATGATCGTTAGCGTAATTCTAGTACTATAACCTATACGTATACTTAACCTTAGGGACATCCCTAGACATACCTTAGAAATATCTCTAGGGATCTCACTAACGTTTTCGCATCCTAGTTTCCAAAGGTTGACTAAACCTTTCCTCTGATACCAACTGTAGAGACCCGAAGCTTGACGTACATTGACATTACATTACTTTTGCGGAATACTTAGTACATAACAAAAACACACACACAAGGATCGTAATAGTTCAGTGTCTTTGGAAACTTGGAACGTAATCTTCTAATCGTGGTGAAAGATCTTCAATATCTCCCATAAAGATCTTCCCTTTTTTTAACCTAAAACCTTTCTTTATATCCTGGGGAAAAGAAAACATAAAAGGGTGAGCTCAAATGCTCAGTAAGGGTAAACAAAAGAAATATCAATCACATCATATACACAAGCACATAACTTTTGGAAATCTTAACCTGCAAAAGAGATCAAAATTTCATAACATGGGATAAATCATGGCAGTGAAATGTAATCACAATAATCATAACTTAAAACATGAAACTTTGTTGCATTCACACATAATCATATAGAATCATTTCTTGTCAGTCAAGACTCATTTCCAAGACTATCTTAGTGTACAAAGTCCCTTTCTGAATCGAGTAACCCTCGTTTCAGTCCTGTTTCACTGAACCGGTATAACCTACCGTTCCAGCCCTGTCTATCTCATGAGATATAAAATCTTTACCCAGTGCATTGGAGGGAGATATAGGTCCCACCCATCTTATAATGAATCCTTTCTTATGTGTGCCACATAATCATAAAACATACATCATCGCATAACACTTGTAACAAAAATGGGATTCTTGAAACATCATGACATCATAAATCAATTCATATAAGATAAAGGAATTCATAAAAATAATTACATCACAACATGATCAAATCAATGTAATAATAGGGATAAAAACAGAACCCTTTATTATCTTAGATGGAAAATAATTTTGATAAAACACTTGAACTCCATTCTTGAGGAAAATATCCTTTCTTCTTCAAAAACATTTTTCCTTTCATAACATGTCATAAAACTTTAAAATAAAAGAAGTTGATTAAAAATAAACTTGAAAACTTGTAAAGGAAGCTTCTTGGAAATAATGTTTTAAAAATCCATTCATGCCGTATAAGTTAAAAAAAACATTCTTTCGTACTTTTGTCGGAAAAGTCAAAAAGTACCTCGTACGAAAAAAATGACAAAAGATTCCTTTCATATTCTTTACTAAAAACTCACCGAAGGGTAAAATTGGATTTAAACTATTTTAATTGGATGTAAATAATATTAAATATTGAGGGAACATGGATGTGGATGATAAAATACACCCCAGTAAATACTTACGAATAAACAATCTCGGATAAAAATGAGATTGTGATATTTCCCTTACCTTAGGTCCGACTTGCTTTGTAAGTGTCCGAACCTCCTGTATAATGATTTAAATAATGTTATTGACTTATTCCAGAATCATATTCATTGTTATTATATCATATATGGTCCACTTATGACTTTATATTACCCGTTCTTTTGTAAATTCATGTTAAAGTAGCGTTTTGGGTAAAATCGTCTCATTTGTCGTTCGTGTTTTTAACTTGTAATTATTCATATGATTAATTAAGTCATGATTACTTAATTCCAGAATATAAAACATGATATATATATATATATATATATATATATATATATATATATTCGGAATATACATATATAATAAATCAGTAAATGTAAAGAAATACACCGTTCATGGAGACGGTAGTCCGTACGTACGCATGAACGCTGT
Organism: Viscum album; assembly: GCA_963277665.1. Lineage (NCBI taxonomy): Eukaryota > Viridiplantae > Streptophyta > Magnoliopsida > Santalales > Viscaceae > Viscum > Viscum album. The sequence goes on from OY728127.1 coordinate 2,029,347,927, forward strand.
TTTCGTTTCCTTATTGAATTGAATGGAATTAAGTAGATGACATACATATAAATATAAAAAATTCCAGTATCATTATCAGGTCATATATTTCATTAGTACTTATTATATATAATTTATAATCATTCATGAATGGTTAATCATTGAGAATGAATCTCATCGCGTCGTGGAGACGGTAGTCCGTACGTACGCACGAGCGATGATATCGTTACCATGGTCGTGGAATTGTGTTGAAGTGTATGTATACTATTTCAGTATCAATATCACTTTATAATAGTCATATATAGTTACTCATTACACCTTTATACCCATCCAATTAAGGTGGTGATGGAAAATATTTTACACCACGGCGTGGAGACGGTATTCCGTACGTACGCACGCGAGGTGATTTCCTTTTTCCGTAGGATGGATAGAACGTTAATTAGAGTTGTTTCATATTTATAATAACATATCAGTATATAATAAATACTGATGTTATTACTTTATCATGAAACAACTAAAGAAGAAGAAGTTGAAGAAGAAAGAAATTGAAAAGATCGGTAATGGATATTACCTCTTATTTGAAACGCCTCTTTGAATCCTCCACTTAGGGAACTAAGATTGGTCTTTGAAGAAGATCAGGACCTCTAGGATTATTCTAGGGAAGTGGAGAAGGGATTTTGGCAGAGGTTGGCCGAGCTTGAGTGCTCAAATTGGTGTGAGGAGGAAGGGGGAGGAGGTGCCCTTTTATAAGGGAGGAGAGGGGCACCTTAGGAATATCTCAAAATATTATTTTATATTAAAGTCAAAATCGGTTTATAATGGTTCCAAAGGGTCTTATTTCGAAGCTAAAGTGGGGAAGGGTCTAAATCCTATCAACCAATAGGATTTAGACAAGTTTAGGATATTATTGTAACCTTATCAATTAGATTTAACTCTAAGTTAAATAATTTAACTTTTATCGTGTCTTTTTGTTTTCTTTCACTATATGGTTAATACACTTACTATAACATGCCAAACGAACCCCATATTGTTTATTACTAATACATATATCCTTATCTAAGTCATTTGGCCGAACCTTAGATTTTTAGGAATAAAATAACAATTAATAATATAATATTTGATTTAAAAACTATTTTGTGTCAATTTTGACACTATTTGATATATGATTTTTGTGAAAGTCATAACAGAATTATATGTTCTAACCAAGTTGATTAAATCAACACTAATATATCATAGTAACCTAGAAAATTAGTGGAATTCATTAAAAGTCTCAAATTACATTTATTTTGGTGTTTATAACATCAATTATGTCAATATTTCATAACTAAGATAATTACTGCATCATCATTGTGTCATAAATAAATTAAATTATTTAATGTCTAAAAATTACAAATAAACTACCATTATGTAGGATATCTTTTTATCTTTCTAATGAATATTTATAGTCTAATTTATCTTATGTATAACCCCATATTAAAAATGATTTACTTATTAAACTTTGATTTTAACTATTTTAACCCTTCTTTAAATAAATTAATAATAAATGTCCTAAACTAATCCAAGTGGGCCTAAATGGTCATATTTTATCCATAAGGTTGTTTTTGGTCGAATTAAACTTATCCAATAGAATTAGGACATGTGTTAGGGTAATAGTAATATCATATTTACCCTTAGTTACCCTATTTACTATTAACCGCGGTAAAAAAAGTAAAAAGTTACTATTCACCAAAAAATTATTTTCATCTCATTGAACCACATTTTACTTACTGACATCAACCGTGTCTCTCGGATTTTTGAAATTCCATTCACAGAAGCGGTAAAATTATGTTTTATGAAAAATTCAGTTTTTTAACTACCACTTAGTAGTTTCACTATTCATCAAAAATTGATGTTTTTCAGAACAATGCCAAAATTTCATCCTAAGCTATATTTTATATTCCGAATTCAAAAATAAAGTCTATTTTACCAAATTCATAACATATAAGTTTCATTAATTATTTTTATAATTAAATCCCGCTGTTAAAACAAATAGCGTGTTTTTAAGAAACAATATCTATCAAAAGATTGACACTTGATTATGTCTGGTTTAAATGTGAAATTACAACCAATGACCAACATTGTATTAAATTGTAAAACTATATTCTAAATATACTTTAAAACCACTCAAATTAATAATTTATCACTATTAATTATTTCGATTAAAAAAGTTGTTTTTAATTAAAATTTAGTAATTTTCACTATTCATCAGAATATGAAAGTTATCCGAAATGTACCAAAATTTCACCTTAGGCTAAATTCGATACTCCGAATCCAAAAATGAAATCCATTTTGAAAAATAAAATTTACAAAATTTCAAAAAGTGGTTATTACTATTCATAACGGCTAGTTTTAATAACATTTTAATAGCATATCGCTGTTTAGTGAAACTCGTTATTGCGTACTACACACGCTATCGAGGAAGGTCGCGATTGCGTGTAATGCAAGGCAAGTCAAGGATGCGTGTTTTTCAAGCTCCTTTTGGTGTAGCGTACAACACAAGACATTAGTGAAATAAAAAGAATATTTTTCATAAAATCTCGGGCTGTTACATTCTACCCCCCTTAAAATGAATTTCGCCCTCGAAATTCGTCGGGGTTATAAATGGCTTACTATTCGAAAGTTTCTTTAATAGAATCCCACATCGTAAAAAGAAATACCAAAACTTGGCTTTAAAAACTAAAGTATGAAATGTAACGATTACCCAAATAAACTAATCGCTGGGTTTCCACATAGGTACAAATATGGATATAGAAGAGAAATCTAACCATCATGTTCTGATGGAGAGTGGTAGAGAACATGGCTATGGAAAAGCCAGTAATCACAAATCCATAGATTTGTGATGATATAAGGTACCATCTGATTCATCAGGTATAAGATCACTAGAACAACATTTTTGGTTTTCAAGATCATTTCCCTAAAGTTGAAAATTTGAATTAGAATAAATACTTACTTTATTTTGGTACAATCTCACTGTTGTTCGTGCCTTGAACAATTTCCACTTCATCTCTTAAATAAATGAAGTTGAATATGTTATTCGTGAAGTGTTAGCAGATTATGTGATAGAATGACGGGTCATTCCATCTGTCTCAAACAAAAGGTTAGCAAAAATTATATACATAAGTTGGTCTATAGTGAGATTAATCAAATATGGTTCCTAAAATGGACTTATACTTCATATATCATACTGCTTAATATAATAAAACTAGTTTCTACTAAACAGGGACTTCGTGTAGGCCAGTGGTAGGCGATAAAGGCCAGTCGCACTTCGGTTGTGGGTTCGATTCCCACAGCCTTGTCCGACGCGATGGGCTGTCGCCCGTCCTGCAGGTTGTCCTTTTTCTAAAACTATATTACTATAACATCCCATCAATAATATCGAAAAAACTTCTATCCTTAAACAATACTAACTTATGTCCAACATAATCCATTCTAATCTTTAGGCTTATCCATAATACTGCAGTCCACTCTCATAATATAGTGAAAACGATTACTAGAGATTTAATACTATCGTTAATCCCCATATATATGTCTTGTTGGTCACATTCCAAACATTCAAAGGCCTTAATCATGTATTCTCTTGAATACCCATTGAACCATAGTGAAAACTTGAATGTAGTTAAAAGTTAACACCTTCCACATACCAAAATCCTCAAAATTGTATATACTCAAACCATGATATCACTTAGTCCTTATATTAATCATGAGCTCATGAATACTATTAAACATTTCATTTTCTCGTTTTCCCTTCATTATGAGCATATCATCTTATTTCCAAAATATATCAATCACTTTGAATACCACATCAATAAATATTGCAATACTCAATGATACAACATTATTTCGAAATCCCATTACATAAACACTTAATCATTCCACCACATCGTTGTCATATTCAACATTTCCAATAGTGATCGCATGTGACTTCCCTTTGTCCTTTGCCTTCAGTGGTTGCTCATGTTGATCATCACTAACCCTTGGATTAGGGCATTTATTAGCATAATGCCCCATTTCCTTGCACTTGAAGCATTGAAGTGTTGGTGGTGCGTTCTCTGCAGTGTTTGATTTATTCACATCATTAGAAACCCTTTTTCCATTACTTAGACACTCAGCAGTTCGGTGACCTTCTTTTCCACACTTAAAACATTTTCTAGTCCCTTTAAGACAATCTCCACCATGCTTCTTTCCACACTTTGTGCATAAGGAAACATTCATCTTCTTTTCACCATTATTTTGAGATTTCTCCTTGAACTCCATCTTTCGTTTTTTGTCAAAACCATGAGATGGATATGTAACACCAACTTCCATTTCTACCTTGATAGCACAATGCACAATTTCTTCATAGCTACTGAAGTCTCTTATAGCTAATGCCCTTCGAAGACTTGGTTTTAAGCCACTGAAAAATCGATCAACTTTACTTTCAGGTTGGATGATAATGCCAGATGCATACCTTGCAAGTCTTGTAAAATTCGCTTCGTATATACCAACAGATTCATCATCCTTTTGCTTTAGTTCAAGAAACTCCTTCTCCATCTTTGTTCGAAGAATAAGAGGGAAGTACTTGTTGAAAAATAAGTTCTTGAACTCATCCCATTCCATGGACTCAATTTCATCTCTTTGCCTTGTATTCTTGATAAGATTCCACCATTGATCAGCTTCAACTTCCAAACGATATACAGCTAAGATGACTTTATCATGTTAAGAACATTGAAGAACTGAAAATATCTTTTTAGTGGTACTGATCCGTTGTTCAGCAACAAGTGGATCAGAAGACCCACTGAAAGAAGGTGGACGTTTCCTCATGAAGGACTCAATAGAATATTGTTCCCTTCTCTGCTCATTTGGAAGTCCAGAATGATTCATAGCTTGTGTAAGTATAACAATAAGATTTTGCACTCCATCTCCCATAACATTTGTTTGTTCAGGAGGACAATCATTGCATTGTCCATTGCATTGATCAACACGGTTCGTTCGGGTTCCAGCCATCGTCTAAAACCCAAAAAGAATAGTGTGAGAGGCAAAAATCATGCTAGGGAAAACAACATAATAAAGGGGGAGTACCTTCAATATCTAACATCTTAGGTTTAATTCTATGATCGTTAGCGTAATTCTAGTACTATAACCTATACGTATACTTAACCTTAGGGACATCCCTAGACATACCTTAGAAATATCTATAGGGATCTCACTAACGTTTTCGCATCCTAGTTTCCAAAGGTTGACTAAACCCTTCCTCTGATACCAACTGTAGAGACCCGAAGCTTGACGTAGATTGACATTACATTACTTTTGCGGAATACTTAGTACATAACAAAAACACACACACAAGGATCGTAATAGTTTAGTGTCTTTGGAAACTCGGAACGTAATCTTCTAATCGTGGTGAAAGATCTTCAATATCTCCCATAAAGATCTTCCCTTTTTTTTAACCTAAAACCTTTCTTTATATCTTGGGGAAAAGAAAACATAAAAGGGTGAGCTCAAATGCTCAGTAAGGGTAAACAAAAGAAATATCAATCACATCATATACACAAGCACATAACTTTTGGAAATCTTAACCTGCAAAAGAGATCAAAATTTCATAACATGGGATAAATCATGGCAGTGAAATGTAATCACAATAATCATAACTTAAAACATGAAACTTTGTGGCATTCACACATAATCATAGAGAATCATTTCTTGTTAGTCAAGACTCATTTCCAATACTATCTTAGTGGACAAAGTCCCTTTCTGAATCGAGTAACCCTCGTTTCAGTCCTGTTTCACTGAACCGGTATAACCTACCGTTCCAGCCCTGTCTATCTCATGAGATATAAAATCTTTACCCAATGAATTGGAGGGAGATATAGGTCCCACCCATCTTATAATGAATCCTTTCTTATGTGTGCCACATAATCATAAAACATACATCATCGCATAACACATGTAACAAAAATGGGATTCTTGAAACATCATGACATCATAAATCAATTCATATAAGATAAAGGAATTCATAAAAATAATTCCATCACAAAATGATGAAATCAATGTAATAATAGGGATAAAAACAGAACCCTTTATTATCTTAGATGGAAAATAATTTTGATAAAACACTTGAACTCCATTCTTGAGGAAAATATCCTTTCTTCTTCAAAAACATTTTTCCTTTCATAACATGTCATACAACTTTAAAATAAAAGTAGTTGATTAAAAATAAACTTGAAAACTTGTAAAGGAAGCTTCTTGGAAATAATGTTTTAAAAATCCATTCATTCCGTATAAGTTAAAAAAAACATTCTTTCGTACTTTTGTCGGAAAAGTCAAAAAGTACCTCGTACGAAAAAAATGACAAAAGATTCTTTTCATATTCTTTACTAAAAACTCACCGAAGGGTCAAATTGGATTTAAACTATTTTAAGTGGATGGAAATAATATTAAATATTGAGGGAACATGGATGTGGATGATAAAATACACCCCAGTAAATACATACGAATAAATAATCTCGGATAAAAATGAGATTGTGATATTTCCCTTACCTTAGGTCCGACTTGCTTTGTAAGTGTCCGAACCTCCTGTATAATGATTTAAATCATGTTATTGACTTATTACAGAATCATATTCATTGTTATTATATCATATATGGTCCACTTATGACTTTATATTACCCGTTCTTTTGTAAATTCATGTTAAAGTAGCGTTTTGGGTAAAATCGTCTCATTTGTCGTTCGTGTTTTTAACTTGTAATTATTCATATGATTAATTAAGTCATGATTACTTAATTCCAGAATATAAAACATGATTTATATATATATATATATATATATATTCAGAATATACATATATAATAAATCAGTAAATGTAAAGAAATACACCGTTCATGGAGACGGAAGTCCGTACGTACGCATGAACGCTGTTTTCGTTTCCTTATTGAATTGAATAGAATTAAGTAGATGACATACATATAAATATAAATAATTCCAGTATCATTATCAGGTCATATATTTAATTAGTACTTATTATATATACTTTATAATCATTCATGAATGGTTAATCATTGAGAATGAATCTCATCGCGTCGTGGAGACGGTAGTCCGTACGTACGCACGAGCGATGATATCGTTCCCATGGTCGTGGAATTGTGTTGAAGTGTATGTATACTATTTCAGTATCAATCACTTTATAATATTCATATATAGTTACTCATTACACCTTTATCCCCATCCAATTAAGGTGGTGACGGAAAATATTTTACACCACGGCGCGGAGACGGTATTCCGTACGTACGCACGCGCGGTGATTTCCTTTTTCCGTAGGATGGATAGAAGGTTAATTAGAGTTGTTTCATATTTATAATAACATATCAGTATATAATAAATACTGATGTTATTACTTTATCATGAAACAACTAAATAAGAAGAAGTTGAAGAAGAAAGAAATTGAAAAGATCGGTAATGGATATTACCTCTTATTTGAAACGCCTCTTTGAATCCTCCACTTAGGGAACTAAGATTGGTCTTTGAAGAAGACCAGGACCTCTAGGATTATTCTAGGGAAGTGGAGAAGGGATTTTGGCAGAGGTTGGCCGAGCTTGAGTGCTCAAATAGGTGTGAGGAGGAAGGGGGAGGAGGTGCCCTTTTATAAAGGAGGAGAGGGGCACCTTAGGAATATCTCAAAATATTATTTTATATTAAAGTCAAAATCGGTTTATAATGGTTCCAAAGGGTCTTATTTTGAAGCTAAAGTGGGGAAGGGTCGAAATCCTATCAACCAATAGGATTTATACAAGTTTAGGATATTATTTTAACCTTATCAATTAGATTTAACTCTAAGTTAAATAATTTAACTTTTATCCTGTCTTTTTGTTTTCTTTCACTATATGGTTAATACACTTACTATAACATGCCAAACGAACCCCAAATTGTTTATTACTAATACATATATCCTTATCTAAGTCATTTGGACGAACCTTAGATTTTTAGGAATAAAATAACAATTAATAATATAATATTTTATTTAAAAACTATTTTGTGTCAATTTTGACACTATTTGATATATGATTTTTGTGAAAGTCATAACTGAATTATATGTTCAAACCAAGTTGATTAAATCAACACTAATATATCATAGTAACCTATAAAATTAGTGGAATTCATAAAAAGTCTCAAATTACATTTATTTTTGTGTTTATAACATCAATTATGTCAATATTTCAAAAATAAGATAATTACTGCATCATCATTGTGTCATAAATAAATTAAATTATTTAATGTCTAAAAATTACAAATAAAATACCATTATGTATGAAATATTTTTATCTTTCTAATGAATATTTATAGTCTAATTTATCTTATGTATAACCCCATATTAAAGATGATTTACTTATTAAACTTTGATTTTAACTATTTTAACCCATCTTTAAATAAATTAATAATAAATGTCCTAATCTAATCCAAGTGGGCCTAAATGGTCATATTTTATTCATAAGGTTGTTTTTGGTCGAATTACACTTATCCAATAGAATTAGGACATGTGTTAGGGTAATAGTAATATCATATTTACCCTTAGTTACCCTATTTACTATTAACCGCGGTAAAAAAAGTAAAAAGTTACTATTCACCAAAAAATTATTTTCATCTCATTGAACAACATTTTACTTACTGACATCAACTGTGTCTCTCGGATTTTTGAAATTCCATTCACAGAAGCGGTAAAATTATGTTTTATGAAAAATTCAGTTTTTTTAACTACCACTTAGTAGTTTCACTATTCATCAAAAATTGATGTTTTTCAGAACAATGCCAAAATTTCATCCTAAGCTATATTTTATATTCTGAATTCAAAAATAAAGTCTATTTTACCAAATTCAAAACATAGAAGTTTCATTAATTATTTTTATAATTAAATCCCGCTGTTAAAACAAATAGCGTGTTTTTAAGAAACAATATCTATCAAAAGATTGACACTTGATTATGTCTGGTTTAAATGTGAAATTACAACCAATGACCAAAATTGTATTAAATTGTAAAAATATATTCTAAATATACTTTAAAACCACTCAAATTAATAATTTATCACTATTAATTATTTCGATTAAAAAAGTTGTTTTTAATTAAAATTTAGTAATTTTCACTATTCATCAGAATATGAAAGTTATCCGAAATGTACCAAAATTTCACCTTAGGCTAAATTCGATACTCCGAATCCAAAAATGAAATCCATTTTGAAAAATAAAATTTACAAAATTTCAAAAAGTGGTTATTACTATTCATAACGGCTAGTTTTAATAACATTTTAATAGCATATCGCTGTTTAGTGAAACTCGTTATTGCGTACTACACACGCTATCGAGGAAGGTCGCGATTGCGTGTAATGCAAGGCAAGTCAAGGATGCGTGTTTTTCAAGCTCCTTTTGGTGTAGCGTACAACACAAGACATTAGTGAAATAAAAAGAATATTTTTCATAAAATCTCGGGCTGTTTCAGTTCATCTTTCTCTATCCATCTTGGAAGTACCCAGATGTATCGTGATCTTTGAGAGAACTTCTGGTGGGAAAACATGAAGAAGGATAATGTGGAGTATATCTCAAGGTTCTTGTTATATTAGAAAGTTAAACCAGAGTGATATTAGTCTAAAGGGATTTTGTAACCATTACCTATAAACATGTAGGAATGGGAGAATATCACCATATAATTCATCATTGTTCTCCCAAATACATATAAAGTAAACAATGGGATATAGGTTATGGTGGATCAACTAACTAAGACTGCACACTCCATCACTATTTAAGAATATTTCTTGCTTGAATAAATTTCACAAATATATGTAAAGGAAGTGGTGAGGCAACATGTGGTTCTAATTTTGATCATCTCTATTCATGATCTAATGTTCAAATCAAAATTCTGGAGAAGTCCTCAACATGATTTAAATGATGAATGAATTTCAGCATTGCATATCATCCCCAAACCGATGGCTAATATGAAAGGACTATTCAAAAACTCAAGTTAATGCTGAGATATTTCTCAATGAAATTTAAAAGAGGATGGGATAAACATCTCCCATTGGATGAGTTCTCATATAACAATATCTTCTCCTCATGTATTCAGATGGCTCTATATGAAGCTTTGTATGGGAAACAATGTAGAACTCTAACTTGTTGGGATGTAGTTGGTGAACAAAAGCTACTTGGACCTGATCTTGAGAAACAGATTGTAGATAAGGTTAAAGCCATCCAAAAATATATAAATGATTCTCAGATTCAGCAAAAGAGATATGCTTACAATCATTTAAGGGACTTGGTGTTTGAAGTTGGAGAAATTTTTTTCCTTCAAATATCACTATGGAAGATATTCATGTTGTTTACAATGAAAGGTAATATTATCCCCGTGTACATTGTCCCCTTTTAGATCCTTGATCACATAGGATAAGTGGTATATCGACTTGACCTTTTACTAATTATAGAGAAAGTTCATGATGTTTTCCATATATCTCTCCTAAATAAGTACATACCTAAACCCTCACATATACCGAATTCAGAGGTGGTATAACTGGAGAATGAAATCTCATATGAGGTGTAGCCATTGAATATTTTGGACCATAGATACAAAATTATATGAAACAAGACAACACATCTTATCAAACTATTATGGAGTAACTATAAGTATGAATAGGCAACATAGAAACTAGAGGAAAAAATGAGACAAAATTACCCTCACCTTTTATCAATCTAGAATATGAGTTAAAATTTTAGGGATTAAATTTCTTAAGTAGAGAATAATGTAACAACCTAGATTTTATAATTGACATTTTTTTCTTGAAATGAATGTGTATTATATTATATTATATTATATCATAGACATAAAACACATAAAGAGATCAAAATAACATTATTTCATTAATGAAAATCATTGAATTAGTTAATGAATAAACCTATTAAATTACAATTATTATAACTGGGAAAAAAATAAAAAATATCTAAACTATAATAGGAAAATATGGATCACCCCAATATACTAGAATCATCCCTACCATGGAAAAAATTGTATAAAAGAATAAAAATATTAGTAAACCAATAAAAATTATAGAAAATATAAATATATAATCTCAAGAGTAATTGAGTTAAATATTGAGTGAAGGATTTAAGTGTTATTTATAGGAGGTAATGTGACCATTGGAATAGTAATGTGATCATCGGAATAGTAACACAACCGTTGGAATAATAATTGAATCTGAAAATAATAAATTGTGATATAAATAATATTTATTATAATGAATTCATGTAAATATAAATATTATAATTCCAAAAAATAAATATCATGATTAAAAAAATCAAAGAAAATATAAGCACATTTTTAATAAATTGCCTTTTAAATAATTTTGAAAAAATCGTAATATTTATATTAAAAATTAAAATCATCTATGTTAGAAATTAATTTTGATAAAATTAATATCAATTTTGAAATCAGAAAATCAAAATTATCCCAGGGCGAGTTTTTGGTAATTTTTTTAAATACTTCAAATTTTAGGTGAATAGTAAAAGTATAGTTTTTCATGTAAGTGATGTATCTTAATTTAGATCATTCATGATGTAATAATGATCTAATTATTTATATAACTTGAGGTTTTCCATGATATATATAATTTTATAAATTATTAAATAAAATAAAATAAAGTTTTTTTACAAACCTAAAAATAATTTTCCAAAACCTAAATTCCAAATTGATTCATTAAAATAACAATTTTTCTTTCTTTACACTTTCCTTTTTAATAAAAGAACTAATTAGAATTATAAATTGGGTTTAAAGTCTTGAAAATATTATATTATATTTATATATGATTTATATTTTCAAAAATTAACTATTACATGTTTACCTTTGATATAATATTTTATTCAATATTTTATTCTAAAAATACCCCTCTCCTCAAGTATAAATAATCCATCTCCCTCTCCTTAGAAAGCCACTCCTCTCACCATTTACAAAGACAAATTTCTTCACAAACACACCCTCCTAAGCCCCCTAAAATACCTAGGGACATTTTTTATTAAGGAAAGTCCAAACATTAAAGGAGTTTTAGTGTCGCAAAAGAGAAGGCTAACCAAGAAAAGAATAAGTTTTTTTTCAAACTCTTCTATTGTTTTCTTCTTCTTTTATCTCTTTTACCAATTTATTTCACAGTAAAATATTCTAATATTTACTTAGGTAGAATTTTAACATTAAATTAATTTGTTTAACCTACTATAAACAATGATATTTTTTATGTATTTATATTTTATACCTATTTCTCTACATATTTGGTAAACATTCCCGTTAACAGTTATTTAACCCCTAAAAAGGATTTTTACAACATTTTTTCTAATCACTAACCCTATATTTGGATATTATTAATTATTTATGATATGTAATTTCTAAATATATCAATTTTAATCTTCTAGAATTAATTATTCTAATGTATGAATTACATTGAATAAAATAGTGAAATCGATACAAGATGGCAACTTTTTAAGGAAAACATTATATCAAAATGTAATCCATTTAAATAAGGAAATTATGAAATATAATAAAATTAATATAATCATTAAATACATTTAAAAATTACAATAATTCACTTACATATTGATGTTTTAATATACCTAAGTCTATTATTTAGGCGACAGAAAAATGATGAAATCAAGTGGGGTTTAAGGTAAGCAGATTCTCGAACTCAGTTACTTTTTTTTGGGTTATCCCTCTTTCAAATCAATTTCAGTATGGATATTCCGATAATGTTTCATAAATATAATTTCACTATTCTTCCATTTCATTTTTGAGATATACATGTTAACACCTTTATTTATAATATAAATAAAAATATTTTCCAAAAAATATTTTCCTTACCAAAACATATCTTTTACTCCTCTTAAATTGTTTCTTCTTCACTAAAGAATGCTGATGTTTATGCCAAATACATTTTACCATTTTAATTTGGTAACCCTAATATTATTAATAAAATTATTATTTATGAAATCCTAAGAAACCAATTCATTTCCATGAGTTGTTTCATGACTATAATTGTTATAAGTTCTTTGTGGAATGCATGATTATGTAAATATTATGATGTAATGTGTGGTTCTAAAATTATATATCCATCCAATGAGTTTGTTAATGTAATGTATCTCATGAGATAAATTGTATTATTCATTAAAATGATGATATATTTTTTCACAATGATGATTTTATGGTTATTCACATATGTTATTTGTGAACATGATGCAAGCTTTTTTCACAACAATGTGTGGTATTTTACTACTATGACATGATGTTTCATTTTTATGCATTTCAAAAATCCCTGACTTTATCAAATGTTTCCCTCATGATATTGATTATGATCCTGTGGTTATGATATTATGATTTTTACTATGCTTACCCATGTTATATTGATTCATGTCCCTTATTCATCCTCTTATTGTGATTTTAGCTCACCCCTTTCTTTGATGTATATCCTCAGGTGACTATATATACTAAGGAGAAGGTGATATTTTATAGGGATAAAGAAATATTATTTTAATAAATGTTTATGATTTATTATTTAATAGTGATGTATGATTCTAAATTTTCAAGATATTAAACCTTTAAATCCTTGAATATATAACTAATATATTGTTTATCTTCAAAATGATGTAATAGTCATTTAATAAAAAGTATGGTCACAACAGTGTAGGAATACATTAACATGTTTCCAGAAGAGTTACCTACAAATCTACCCAAGAGTGAATTTTATTTTTTTATTGAACTCATCCTTGATGAAAAACCTATATCTAAGACTCCATATAGATTATCCATAGTGTATTTATTGGAACTGAAGAAACAACTATAAGAGTTGGGTAATAAGGGATTTATTTGAACAAGTGTTTGAACATAGGGAGTTTCTATTCTTTTTGTTAAAAAGAGTGATGGGTTTATGAGGTATTTCACCAATTATAGGGGAATCAATGCCATTATTATAAAGAAAAAATATCCCCAACCTTATATTGATGACCTATTTGATCAACTTTAAAGATCTAAATATTTCTCAAATATTGATCTCCATTTCCGGTTTCTTAAATTATGTATAAGGAAGGAAGATATTTGAAAGGTTTCATTTTTCATATGGTATGAAGATTATGAGGTTACAGTGATTAAATTTAGATTAAATAATGCACACTCTTTTTTTTACAGATATGATGAACATGTTATTCAAATATTATCTTAATAATATTGTTGTAGTATTTATCAATGATATATTAGTACACTTGAAAATCTATGAGGAGCACAAAATCTATTTCAGAATCATTCTGTAAACTATCAGAGGGAAGGAGTTGTCTGCAAAATTTACTAGGTGTGAATTTTTTCTTGAGGAAGTTTATTTTCTGGCCATATTGTCTTTAAGGATTAAATAATAATTGACCCTTCATAGATAAAGTAAGTTAATGAATGACCTACACTGATGAACATATTCAAGATACTTAGTTTACATAGATTAGAAGGTTACTATTAGTGCATTGTTAAAAAAATTCCTTATTAGCTAACCCATTAACAAAGTTAACATGTAAAGGGGTTATGTTAATATAGTCAGAAGAATATAATGAATGTTTTGAATAATTTAATAGGATATTTTTCAATGAAACAATATTAATGTTACCATTGGGAAAATATGGTTTTGGGATATATAGTGATTCATTGAAGAGAATACTCATATTTTTCCTTATGATGAATGATAGAGTTGTTTCATATGTACTAATACAATTAAAGATCCATGAAATAAATTATATAACCCATGATATTAAATTGGGATTTGTAATATTTTCCTTGAAGATATGGATGCATTATCTTTTTGGTGAAATATTTGATATATATATAGATCAATTTTTTAAAATACATATTTCCACAAAAATCGCACAACACGAGTCAAAGTATATAGATTTAACTACTCAAGGAATATGATTTATCAATACAATACCACTCTAAGAAGAAAAATAAGGTGTATGATGTGCTGAGTAGTAAATATTATGAATTTATTAATAAAATTAGGGTAAAAAAATATCCTATATTTATAGTATTAATAAATTTGGATATAAGAATCATCTGGGATGGGTGAACATCACTAATTTTCAAAATTATTTCCAAATAATATTTACCAGAGGAGATAAAAATGGTCTAGATTGATTATTTGAGTTTAAAAAATAAAATGAATGTTTTGAATGGTGGTAATATGATAATTTTTTCTATTAAGATGGTGTGATTAAATTTAGAAAGAGGATATGTTTTCTATCAATAACTAAGTTGATGAAGTAATTACTTGATGAATAACATAGTACAAATTTCTATATAAATACTATTAGCACCAAAATGTGTAAGGATTTGAAGGAATATTTTTGGCATGATAATATAAAGTGGGAAATTACTAACTTTGTATCAATATTATTTGTTTTTCAACAGGAAAAATAATGAGATACAATATCCTAAAAGAGTCTTGAAACCTCTCCTTATTCTTATGTGGAAGTGGGATAATATTTATGTAGACATTATTAATAGATTTACAAAGACACCTAGAATAAGTAATTCTATATAGGTTATTTCTGATCATCGTACCAAGTTTTTATATTTCCTCACTATAAGAGAGGATCTAACTCTTGAGTTCCTAATATGAATCTATATCAATGAATTTGCGAGACTTAAAAGTGAACCACTTTTGATTATATCTGATCATGACCCATAATTTACATAATTGTTTTGGAAAATTCTATATAAGGTTCTCAATAATGATCTAAATTTTTTCACTTATTATCATCCTTAGAAATATAGATAGTCTAAAAGTACTATTAAAACATCATAAGGCATGATAAGGGAATACTCACAAGACTTTAAAGGTATGTGGGATCAATATTTACATTTTTTTGATTTTTTTATAATAATAAATTCCATTCAAGAATTAAAATAGAACCATATGACGTATTATAAGAGAAAATATGCTTTACACAAACTTATGAGGTTGAATTTTGTGAAAGGTAGATTTTAGGCCGAAAATGTTTTGATGAGACAAAGAGAAAAGTGACAATTATTCATAGTCATATCAAGGTAGATAAAATCATGAAAAATTGTTATGGGAATAACCTAATAAAGGATATATTATCTCAAGTAGGGGATCATGTTTTCTTGAAATTATCTCTATATAAGTCTATTATATGGTTTGAAAAAAATAGGGAAACTATGTGTTAGAAACATTGGGCCTCTTGAGGTTTTGGAAAGAATTGGATTTGTGGATTATCATTTGAAAATGCCACCCATCCTATCTAAAGTGTACAATGTGTTTCATATATCTTTATTAAGGAAGTATATTCCAAAACTAGTGAATTTACTCTGATATTAAGAATTGTAATTAGAGTCTGATCAATCTTATTGTGAAGAGCCTATCTAGATTCTTGACACTAGAGAATAAGTATCACAAACAAAATATTTATTTCACAATAATAATTTATTTATTACATAATAATATAATTCAATATGAATGATTTATAAGTCTAGTGTCTTTGGGAACTAGGTACATTACATAACAACATAAAATAGGTAATACAAAATTTTTATTAAAAACTTCTTTAACATGCTCAAAATACTCCTTCCAACTTAAAACTTCATGGGATAAACTTGGGATATATATAAGATAGGGGTGATCTATAATTCCTAGTTAGAGAATACACATGGCATAAGTGATACATGTTAGACAATAGGAATATCAATGAGGAATTAAGGGAACATGAACAATAAGGAATGATATAACATGATAATCATAACATGGGAAATGTGGAAACTAATTAAAACACTAAATCATAAACATAGGTATAGTATAAAACCTCCAAGAAATCATAGTGGATAATTTCCCATAAAGTAATCAGGTTCACTCTCTATCCCAATGTGACTTATCATGATATTAAATATTACCCAATGCATTAGAGTGTTATCTATGTGCATCCATCATATTCATTTCATTCTTACGCTTAAGTGTGCCACATATATCTTAAAACATGGATTCATTCATCATTATAATTTATTCCATGATCATTGGTGTATGGAATAAATATGTGTAAGTCCCCAATAAAAAATATATGTGCACAAATTTTAACACCCACAATAGTAAATGAGTATGGTATTCACTATATAATTGTTTTGGCATGGAAGATCATGGTGAAAATTCGGCAGCATAATGACGTCACTTAAATATTCATAAAAATGTGTTGATGTGAGAGAAAAGGGGTCTATAATCACATAGAAAAAATGGTAAGTAATAGGGACATGGGAAATCATACCCCAAAATTAGAAATTAGGAAATATAAGGCATAAGGTAATGAAGAAACTTGAATAGAGAAAAGAATCCTAACTATATTACGACATGGTAATGGGTGTGTATAAAGAATCATGGGAGGCTTAATGAGAGGGAAATGTGATATAATAATTTATAAATTAAATTTATAGTAAGGGGAATAATTAAAAACATTTTCCAACAAAATAAAATGGTATTTAAAAGACATAACAAAAATGAACTTCTTGAATGGAAATGAGTAGAGATAAATATCTTATGAAATTTTGGCATGGTAATGAGTGTACATAAAGGATCATGGTAGGATTAATGAAATTAAAATGGTTATATAATCATTTATAAATAGTATACATTATATGTAAGAACATATCCCAACATGAACAAATGAAAATTAAGAATCATAACATAAATTAAGTGCTTTAATAAAAAGGGAGTGAAAGATCCCTTACTTGAGTGTGTGAGTCCAAATGTTTGGAAGATGATTCTTGAGATCTCGGGGGCACCTTGGGAGGAATATATAGAGGATATATAAGAGTATGGGAATTATCCAAGGAGTTTTAGTGAATATAAATGGGAGCTTGGGTGGGTTTATATAGGAAAAGAGGGGGATTTCTTTATTATTTATGTTTTGGACTCAACATAATAAAATATCCAAAACCAAAAACCATACCATGGTATTTTACATGGTTTCTACCAAATGGGATTGTTATTTATTATTTTATAAGTAAAAGTCCTAAATTATTAAAATAATTCCTTTTCTTATGTGGAGGTGAGTCATATCTTAAAGAAACGATTTTAAAACCTTAAAATATATTTTAGTTTTTGGAGGATTCATAATGGATTTAAAAAATAAATCAAATAAACTTAGAATCACATTATTTTAAATGGAAAAAATATAATTGGTTGTTTATACCCTTTAAAATATTTATTACATCAATTTTGGTTCATTATGATGTCATAATACCCAAACTATATTTATATGGTATTTAATCTTTACCCGAAAATTCAACTGTCTTAGAAAATTATAAAAAATTCACCATTACGTAATTTAGATATTATGATTCCAAAAAAATATTCATTTTATATAAATAATTTTTTAAATATGAGAATTTTCAATTTAAAAAAAAATCGACATTTATTATGAAATGATGGGTTTTTTTTACAATATTAGTTTTTAAACCCTTATAAAAATTACATATGACTTCATAAAAATTATATGATCATTTATATATATGATAAAAATTATTTAATAAAATTAAAATATTATTTAGTTGAAAAGTTCATTAATTCATAAATTCATTAATTGAATTTGAATATTAACCAAAAATAAAATTTGTTCTTTATTGTATCAAAATAATTTTTTTTAAAATTATCAATAATAGGATGAAAATATATTAATTATTCTATATAAAAATTAAAATTTTAAAATTTCTAGTATCTTGATAAATATATATTTAATACACTAGAAAAACCTTCAAGAGTAAGGTTCATGATGGTGGGACTTTCAAGGGGTGGTTCAGAAAAAATTGTTTGGGTCGTGATCTTGATGAGTTTGATATTCTTCTATAAATGTTTTCACTCATGCTTATGTTGTTGGATATAATCTTGGGATTGGTCATGGTCAAATCCCATAAGTGATATATCCCTAAAAATATCCGATAAATGGGCTTCATAGGGTATGATCCTATTGGTTAAGTCCATCACTTTCTTTGTCTGTGTCAATTGGATTTATTAGACACCTATATTTATACTAATCATGCATTCACTATTCAATAGATACATTATCAATGGTAAATGTACTTAACAATATTTTAAATCAAATTAGATATAATATAATAAAATAAGTGGATGTGTTTTTTTATAATCATATTATATGACTATACATTTAATTAAATCAAAAGAGGATTTTTTTATTTATAACAATTCCGGTCGTTATAATATTCCCCCCTTAATAAATTTATCCCTAAAAATTTTCATTTTCCACACTAAAATATATGCGGGTAACTCTTCTTCATCACCTCTTTCGGTTCCCATGAAACTTCTTTAAACTTTTGGTTTCTCCATAATACTTTTCCAAGGTGTATTTTCTTATTTCATATAAATTGTTCTCTATGATCTAAGATATTCACCTATTTCTCCTTATAGGAAAGGTAATTATCCAATGGTACCACCTTTGGATTGAGTATATGTGTGGGTTCTGGTATGTACATCCTCTATAGGGATACATGGAATTTATCTTGAACTTGAGATAGGTTCGGTGGGAGTGCTAGTTGATAGGCCGCTACTCTGATGTGATTAAGGATATCAAAGGGGCCGATGTATCTTGGAATAAGATTTACCTTCTTTACAAATATAATAACTTTATTACATGGAGATATGTGGAGGAATTCCATGCCTCTAAAATCAAACTCTAGGTCTTGTTAAGGATTTTTAGAATTTGTCTTCTGTTGACTCCGAGCAGCCTTGATGTGCTGTTGAATGGTATTAACCTTTTCCATCATTTCCCCGACCATTTTAGGATCTAGTATTTTTAATTCCAAAACTTCATCCTATCATGTATGTGTTCTGCACCTCTTACTATAAAGGAATTTATAGGGATCCATTTGGATGATAGATTGGAAACATTTTTTATATGAGAACTCGACCAAAGGAAGATGTTGGTCCCATCCTCCTTTAAGTCCATAGAATAAGCTCGCAACATGTCTTCTAGTGTCTGAATAGTCAGCTCAGATTGTCCATCAATTTGAGGATGATAATTTGTATTGAAATTAATCTTAGTGTTTAGAGAATATTGAATAATTTTCCAGAACATGGAGGTGAATCTTGGATCCTGATCATATGTAATTAATAGTGGTACTCCATGTAGCCTTAACAATTCTCTAATGTATACTTGTGCAAGATGATCTAGTGATAAGTCCTATCTAATTGTGATAAAGTGACTTATCTTTGTAAAAATATCCACAACAACCTTGATTGAATATTTTACTCTATATTTATTCAGAAGTCAAGTTACAAATTCCATAGTGATGTTCTCCTATTTCCATGTTGGTATGGGTAATGGTTGCATCATCCCCTATACTTATACCTTTCATCCTTCACTTACTAACATACCAATAACTTTTATGTATATTCATTGATCTTCATCTTCATATTTTACTACCAATAGTGTTCATGGAGATCTTTATTCATATTTTTACTTCTTGGGTGAATAGAGAAAGTCGAACTATGTGCACCATATATCAATTCATTCTTTAACTCATGATTTTATGGAACACATAATCTTGATTCAAATCTCATAATTCCTTTTTCATTAACATTAAACTCCAAGGATTTCCCTTTCCTTATAGTTTCCAATTTCTTTTGAATTCCCACATAATTTATTTGAGCATCCTTTAACCTCTCCAGAAAAGATGGATGCACAATCACTTGTGAAAGGATTGATTATGTGCCACTACTACAAATTGAGTATCTAACAACACTAGTAAAAGGGATTTTTTAGTTCTATATAATCACTTATAATTTAAAATTTTTTAATGGTTATCTTTAATAGCACTCATAAGAATAACTAATAAAGGAACCCTTTAACAGTGCTAAAAAATCACTAACAAAGGGGAATTTATCGGTACTATTTTTAGCACTGATAAAGGTGGAATTTATTAGATATTTTTTAGGTTATTAAAGGCTACATTTATAAATTCTTTTTATCATTATTAAATTCCTCTTTTAGTATTACTAAAATATCACTCATAAATATCCTCCTAATAAATGGTGTAATTTTTTTTCACGCCCCTACCAACGCTTCTCCCCGCCCCTTTATCAGGGCTTCCTAACCCATTTATCAGTGATTTTGATAATCCCACCCTAAGTGCATGCCCCTACCTCCAAATATTTTCAAACCTGAGACCTCCTATTTATACACTGATGCCTTTTCCACTCCCCTATACTATTTTGTTTTAAATTTTATGATATATCCATATATTTATATATATAACATTATATTTTGTTATAAATATATTTATATATTTATATATATATGTTTATATATATAGTTATATATATATATATATATTTAAATACACACACAAATATATATATTTAAATACATATTTATTTTTATATATATTTGGAAATGGATATTAACTCTAAAAACCCTTAAAACAGATAAAAACATTAAGAAACTCTAAAAACACTAAAAACCATAAAAACCTTGAAATGATGCTAACTTATAATCCGAGAGTATATTTAAGATCCACAACTAGTCAAATAAAATTTCATGAAATGAGATTAGATATGATATGTGGTACAAGCTGAACGGACACCCAGATCAGATGTTATAGACGTTTGAATTTTATAAAACCAAGGTCGGTGAAAAATACTCAGTTTTGGAGGCATTTTGGGAAATTTTGGGGGTGAAAAAACTAGATAGATCCTTTTTCTATAGTTTGAGACCCTCTGTGTCATAGATCTCCTAACATGATTCGATTGGATATGTTATAGAGCCCAAATGGACACCCGGATCGAAAGTTATGGTAATTTGATGTTCAAGTTCGATTTCTACCTTTTTTGAAATAATAGTATATTTTATTCATTTGATTAAAAAACGATTTAAATCCCATGTGGTATTATCTCATTTCATAATATTTTATTTTACTAGTTGTGGAACTAAAAAAGACTACTAGATCAAAAGTTATGATCTTTGTAGGTTTTTAGGGGTTTTAGGGGTTTTAAGGGTTTTTCACAATCGACGACCTTTCAAATGACCATTACTTCGGATACAGGTCTCTGTTTTGACTCTAAATCATATCAATTTAAAGCTTTCAAAAATATCTATACCTCGGTGACCCATGAGAACCCCCAATCACCTCTATTGAGGCCGAAAAATCATAAAAGGCCTCGAAACATGCATAACTTCTGCTACGGGTGTCCATTAATGATTTTTTTGTAATATACCCTGTACCAGTGCTAGTAAAAAAGAGACAATAGGGGGGGGGGGTCTTTATTATAAATTATAAAAAAGATCTTATAAAGACCACCCTTTTATTGTCACTTTTTTAGAAGCACTAATAAAGACCCCCTTTATGGGTTCTTTTTTAGAAGCACTGATAAACACAAATTTTATCACCACTTATTTACTAGTGTTGATAGGGGGGATTTATCCTCAATATTTTACACGCACTGATAAATGTCCCCATTTAATAGTGATTTTTTAGCAATCTCAAAGACCTCATTTAATAGCCCCCAAAAAAAGTGTTGTTAAAGACCCCCTTTAATAATGTTTTTTCTAGCACTGAGAAAGGGGGTTTCTAACAAAACTTTTAGCGAGTGCTGTTAGAACCCTAGAGCTGGATAAAACTAGTTTTGTAGTAGTGCTCCTTCCTTTATGATTCCCATGTATATCATTTTTAAATCTAAGAATATTTAATACCTCTCAATTATCATTAATGATAGAATTACAAGATCCTTTCTACTTAGAGTGTCTACCACATTATTTGATTTACTAGGATGGTAGTGTATTGAGTAGTCATAGTCCTTGATGAGCTCTAACCATCTTTATCAGCACATAGTTAGATCTTTTTGTGTGAATATATACTTGATGATTTTTTGATCCATATATATTTCACACTTCTCCCCAAATAGACAATGTTATCATATTTTGGAAGTGAAGATCACTACAGCCAACTATAGATCATGTGTTTAGTAGTTCTGTTCATGAAATTTCAAATTTCTTGAATCACAGGCTATGAATTTTTCATTTTTCATGAACACAAATCCCAATACCTTCTTCAAAGAATCAGTGGACACTATAAAAATTTATCCACTTTTGGGTAGTGTGAGCACATGTGTAGTGGCAAGTCTCCTTTTTAACTCTATGAATCTATCTTCACATTCATCATTACAAGAAAACTTGACTCCCTTTTGAGTTATCTTGGTAAGAGGGTTTTATAATCATGATAAATTTCTCAAAAATCAGTGATAATACGTAGCTAACCCAAGGAAAATACATATATCTATCACAGATGTTGGCCTCATCCATTTTTACATTACTTTCATCTTTTAATGTTCCATATATATCCCATTACTTGAGATGATATGCCCAAATAAAGCAAATTCCTTCAACCAAGACTCATATTTTCTTTACTTGTATTAAAACTTCTCCTTTCATAGGATCTTTAGCGTAGTTCTTAGATAATCCTCAATTTCCTCCATGATTTTGGAGTATATTTTAATATCATATATAACTACTACTATTTTTTTGTGGAAATATCTAAAGACTATATTATTCAAGTCCATGAAGACTGTTGGAGAATTGGTGAGTCTGAATGACATAAATTTGAACTCATAGTGCTCTTACCATGTACAAAAATTAGTGTTGGGGAAATATTCCTTCTTCACCCTTACTTGATAATATCTTAACCGAAGATCCACCTTACAGAAGTGTTGTTCTCTACATATCTAATCATGAAATTCATCAATCTGAGAAAGAGGATACCTTTTCTTTATCATGTTCTTGTTAAGATCATGATAATCAATGAAAAGGTGCATTGA
This sequence comes from Viscum album, assembly GCA_963277665.1. Classification (NCBI taxonomy): domain Eukaryota; kingdom Viridiplantae; phylum Streptophyta; class Magnoliopsida; order Santalales; family Viscaceae; genus Viscum; species Viscum album. The sequence continues at coordinate 2,029,371,799 of OY728127.1, forward strand.
CCCATCCACCCTCTTGATGAAGAGGACATGTGAACCCCATGGTGAAGCACTTGGGTGTATGAACCCTTTATATAGATTCTCATGCAGTTGTTTCTTCATCTCCTCAAGCTCCAAAATAGTCATTCTATAAGGGGTCTTGGTTAATGGAAACTCCCTAGGTATAATCTCAATTGAAAAATCAACCTCTCGGCTAAGAGGAAAACTAGGAAATTCCTTGGAGAACACATCAACATATTCCCTCATAATAGGAATGTCTTTGAGGGTGGTTCTTTCCTTAGACTCAATCATTTGAGATCGATACACTTTCTCATAGGGAAATAATATCCATGCTTGATATGATGGTTCTAAATAAGATTCATCCTCCTCCTCACACTTGTATCGAATTGGGGGTCGATTCACAATACGGAGAGTGATCTCCTTCTCATGGAGTTGGCTGTACATAGGTATAGCCAATCCATTCCCAAAATTGCACCAAATTACACCAAAGGAAGTGTGAAAAGGTTTTCTGGGAAGTTTATCCCACAAATTGTAATAGGGGAGGTGTTATATACATGGGATAAAATAATTTCCCCATTTTCTGTCTTCCCTGACATCTCCACTTCCATGCTTTATGGTGGTTCTTGAATAATTCTAATAAACTTTAGTGATATGAAGGAATGCGTAGAAATATATATGATAAACCTAAATTTCACTATTTTATTCTAGTTTTACTCATTTAATTAATCTAAAACATACTTAGTGAAAATATTTTTTAAACTATTAAACACATAAATGGGAACCAATGACATTAAAGAGATAACTTATAACTTATAATTATTTTCTTAAATTATGAATTTATAGGGTTCAAGCTTTATTATCCATGATATATTTCCTAACATTGAATCCTATGATTATTATATTTTCACTAAATATTGGTTTATAATGAGATTATGAATTTAATAAATCATATCCATAGGTATTTCCAAACCAGGCACATAATAAGGCGCATTTTCATGTACCAGGTTACTTCTAGTCAGGCCCAAAACACCTTATTGGAGTTGTTACTCCTAAGTAAATCTATTCCAGAATCAAATCCACTTGTAATATAAATATAGGGATTTATTTTCTTAATAAAACACTTAATATATATGAACCAAAATTTAGGGACTTTTTTTATACTTAGTCTTATCCCTAAGGATTTATCTAGAGTTTTCTAATCGATTTCCAAAAATAACTAAACCTTTCCTCTGATACAATCTATAAAAAACGTAATCTTTATTTCAAATTAATAAATGATTTTTTATATAAGAAAAAAATAAATACAACCTATATGACTGAGAAGTATAGTGTCTTTGGGAATTAGGTAAATTACATAACAACATAAAACAGGGAATACAACATCTTTATTGAAAACTTATTTAACATGATCAAAATACTACTTTGAACTTAAAAATGCATGTGATAACCTGAGGACATACATAATAAACATGTGATATTTAAATCCTATAAAGGGAATAAAAATAGAATAAGTGATACACGTTAGACCATAAGCATATCAATGAGGAATAAAAGTAACATGAACAATAAGGCATGATATAACATGACAATTATAACATGGTAAATGTGGAAACAACTTAAAACATGGAATCATAAACATAGGTCAAGGATAAACCCAACAATAAATCATTATGGAAAAGGTCACATAAAAAAATCATGTTGACTCCCTATCACAACTTGACATATCATGATACTAAACATTTCCTAATGCATTAGAGTGATTCTGGGCACACCGATTATATTCATTTTATTTTTTTGATTAAGTGGGACACATAGATCATAAAACGTGCATTAATTCATCATAATAATTTATCAAATGATTAAGGAGAGGTGAATAAATATGTTTAAGTCCCAAATAAAAAAGTATATGTGAACTACCTTGATAGTAAATTGGTATGGTATTCACTACACAATTGTTTTGGCATGGAAGATCACAGTGAAATTTCGGCAGCATAATGACATCACTTAAAGATTCATAAAAATGAGTTGATGAGAGAGAAAAGGGTCTCTCATCACATATACATTAAATTTTCAGTAATATGGACATATAAAATCATATCCCAACATTATAAATTTGGAAATACAAAGTATAAGGTAATGAAGAAACTTTAATAGAGAAAAGAATCCTAACTATATTTTAGCATGGTAATGGGTATACATAAAGGATCATGGGAGGTTTAATGAGAGGGAAAGGGGATATAATAATTTATAAATTAAATGTAAAGTAAGGGGAATATGTAATAACATATTCCAACCTAAGAAAAGGGAATTCAAGAGACATAACATAATATAATTTCTTGAATGGAAATGAGTAGAGGGAAATCCCTTGTGAAAATTCGGCATGGTAACGAGTGTACATAAAAGATCATGGGAGGATTAATAAGACTAAAAGGCATATATAATAATTTATAAATAAAAAATAAAGTATTTGGTATATGGAAGAACATATCCCAACATTAAAAAAAGGAAATTAATAACCATAACATAAATGAAGTGCTTGAATAAAAAGAAGAGTATAAGATCCTTTACTTGAGTGCGTGAGTCCAAATGCTTGGGAGAGACTTATTGAGATCTTGGGGGAACCATTTGAGGACTATATAGAGAGTATGAAAGATTATAGAAGTTCTAAAAGGAGTTATAGTGAAGATAAATTTGAGCTTGGGTAAGTTTATATAGGAAAAGAGGGGGGCTACTTTATTATTTATGTTTCAGGATCTACATAATAAAATATCCAAAAACACACACCATAACATGATTTATTCCCATGGTTTCTAAAAAATTGGAGTGGTTTTTATAATTTTATAAGTTCAAGGGACAAAATTATTAAAATAATTCCCTTACTTTTGTGGAGGTGAGCCACACTCTTAAAGAAATGATTTTAAAACCTTAAAATATATTATAGGTTTTGAAGGATTCATAACAGATTTAAAAAATAAACAAAATAAACTTAAAATCACATTATTTTAAATGGAAAACATATATTTGGTAATTGAAACCATTTATGGTATTTATTAAATCACTTTTGGGTCATTATGATGTCATAATACACAGAGTATATTTACATGGTATTTTTTTACCCGAAAATTTGACTGTCTCAGAAAATTATGAAAATTTAACCATTGGATAATTGTAAAGTTATACTTCCAAAAATTAGTATTAATTTTATCTAAATAATTTCCTAAATATTTTAATTTTAAATTTTAAAATAAAATCTACATTTATTAAGAAATGATCGGTTTTTTGGCAATAATAGTTTTCGAACCCTTATAAAAATTACATTTGGCTTCATAATTTTTTGATCATTTATATATGATAAAATTATTTAATAATATTAAAATATTATTTATTTAAAAAATAAATTTATTAATAAATTCATTAATTTAATTTTAATATTTTTTAAAATTAAAATTTTTGATTTATTGTATCAAAATAAAAATCATTTACAAAATAACAATAATATGATTAAAATATATTAATTATTTTATATAAAAAATTACATATTCACATTTCTAGGGTCTTGATACATATTCATTTAATAATACAAAAAATTACCTAAGATTAAGGTGAGTGATGGTGGTACTTTCATGGGGGTGGTTCGACGAACATGGTTTAGGATGTGATCTCAATGAGCTTAAACTTCTCCCATAAATAGTTTCTATCATGCTAAAGTTGTTGGATCCCAACTTGGTATTGGTCAAGGGAAAATCCCAAAAATTCTATATCCCTTCATACCTCTGATAAATTGGATTCATAGGGTAAAAACCTCCTTCTTGAGGCCATCACTTCACTTTTCATTGTCAATTGGATTTATTAAAACCCTATATTTATACTTATCATGTGATCACTATTAAATGACAACATTATCAATGGTAAAGATACTTAACATTATTTAAAATCCAATTGGATGTAATAAAATAAAATAAGTGAATGTGTTTTATATGAAAATATTATAAAATAATAAATTTAATTAAATCAAAAGGATTTTTTTATTTATAACAGTTTGGGTCGTTACAATATCCCCCCTTAAGAAATGTCTCCCTTGAAATTTTCATTTCAAAAACTAAAATAGATGAGGGTAACTCTTCTTTATCACCTTCTCCAGTTCCCACATTGCTTCTTAAAACTTTTGGTTTCTACAAAACACTTTTATAAGGTTAATTGTCTTATTTTTTATAAATTGTTCTCTACAAAATGTGATCATAATCGGCTTCTCCTCATAGGAAAGGTCATTTTCCAACGGTACCACCTCTGGATTGAGTACATGTGAAGGGTATGATTTAAAATGACACAATTTTGTATTAATTTTTTATATATAACTTATATATATATATATATTTAATAATTTTTAAAATGTATTTACAAACATAATGTTGAACTTATAAATCTAAGTTTTACATTTTTGAAATCTAAGTAATGTTTTTATTAAAATAAAAACTATTTTTGGTTCTTCCCTTTTAGTAAATTATTCCAAAGGTTAATTTATATATTTTTTGATTTTAATTTAAAATAAGACTCATTATATTTTAAATAATCTAATTAATTTCATGGGAATCAACATGATACTTGATTCTGATATAAAATCATTTTTTTCTTAAAATATGATTTTTTCTAAAAGTTATCTTCATTGAGTTTTTAGAAATTATAATAAAAGTAATTTATATAAATTATGATAATTAAATAATATAATATGTATTATATATTTTTAATTATCATAATTAATATTATGTAATAATATCAACTTAATTTTTTTTCATAATGAATAGTAACAATAGTAAATATTTAACACCTTAGTTAAGAGTGAAATGAGTTAAAACGGTTAAAATAAAGGGGTAAGGATTCATTTTTTTTAAAAGGTTGGGGTCGAAGCCTCAATTTATTATTTTTAAAGCAAAGACCTCTTTAGTGTGGGTATAGGGAGACCCATTACATAGCCCGAAGGCCCAAGGCCAAGTGGCCTGAATACATGGCTTGAAAGCCCATTTTTTCGCCCAAAGGACCCCTCGATGAACAGTACTACTACAACACCCACACTACTATAGTACCTGCTACAGTACCCTCCACCGCTATAGTACCCATGCAATAGTGCCTCCACCGCTACAGTGCCATCTCTACTACAGTACTACTACAATACCCTACTACAGTGCTGCTACAGTACTGCTACAGTACCCAGAAATTCATCCCTACCTGGATTTGATCCTGTGTCAATTGGATGCCAAAAAGGAGATTTTACCACTTGGGTACAAGCTCGTTAGTAGGAATAAGTCTTCATTATAACATTTAAACTCTCTTAAATATAATTATTTTGTTGTATTTTGAACTTAAACTTTTAATCTTAGAAAATATAAATTTTTATCCACTTTAATCGAGTAAGAAAATATTATATAATAAATTTTCATTTATTTACATGCTTTCAACCCAAATCACTTACAAAAGGGGAACTCTTATCCTAAATTATCCACACATCTTGAGCCACTTTTCTCAACCAATACCTAAAAAAACTTACAAAATTTATTTATTTTAAATAGAGGTCCTAGTATCACTAAAATACCACTTCAGGAACGTTTAATGTGTATGGTGTATGCCAAATGGGGTTACTGAAAGTAGAGGAGAGTATAAAAAATATGACCAAACAATAATACAAGGATATGAAGAATGAATATTTGAACGACCTTCAGGGATTCAATAAATTTTATCAAAATATGTTAATTCTTTCAATATAATAAAGAAATCATATATTAATCTAGTCTCCCATGACTGCTAGAATAATCAATCATTAGTGGTTAAATCCCTTGTATCCTATAACAATGTAATAAATTATACATGAGCTATGGGTCACCATATCCAAATTCATTACTATTCGACCCCATAACACCCTAAGAGGGGATGGGTTAATCAGGGTGTCAAATTTTCCTTTTAATGTGATGGATCTTATTCCCAAGTTAGTAGGAACTTGTTAAACCTATCTTATGGAATCATGTAGTAATAAAACATTGAGATTCATGGAGAAAACACAAAAATTATAATTGGTTCACCTGAACGGGCTAGTCCAAGGAGAAAACAATGAATGTGTGTCGGTCATACAAAAAACAACTAATCTTAAATAGTTTTGGAATAAATAATTTTGAACATAATCACTTTGTTTCAAGTACACTACCTTTACAATATTTTAAGGATAACAAACTACCTCCTTCAGAACACTTCCCTCGACTCCCCCTAGATCAATACATTGGTTAAAGTCTTAATTAGTTTTAAAACATGATGTTCACTTTAGTAGATTGGAAATTTAATATTTTTTCCCAATTAGCATGAGACTATGCCTTCATTGAAGTCTTGAATTGATGCACATGAAATCACTGATAAAACAAATAGGGTATTCAAAACCCATTAGCAGCGCAACTCGAGAACCTTCATGCAACACATGTAATTGCACAAAATTTTTAGGATTTTTATAAAAGATTATTTTACACAACCTGTATCTTTCATGAAATTAGAAAACAAGTTTCACTTGGTTGTAATAGACATAAGGAACATTCTGCGAGCAATATTTAATATGAATAACTATTCTGTGTGAAACTCTTTTGCATGAAAGAGTCACCAAATATTTATTAGAAAATGTTATAAGTGTTTCCTAGGGGTATCTATTTATTTATAGACATTATCAATAATGTGTGAATGTTTCCCACACACCTACCAGTTTTTAAACAATATTCCCTCAAGAGAAGAACTCTACATTTTGGCATCTTATTTGGAACAAAAATATCCTTTGCACCACCCACTTCATCTTTATTTTTTATGTGCACACAACTATTCCTATGTCATGAAAGGTCATCTTTAATTCTTTTCCAAATCTTGTGTGTTGATATTTCATTTACCATATTTTGATGCGACAATTATAAAACTTCTTTTATGTGAAATATTGTGAAACAACTTCAATCTTACATGAAACATCCTTTGATAAAAACAGATTTATCCATTCTCTAAATTCTGGACCCCAATAATTTGGCCAATACTAGGAAATAATGCCACCATAAACATTGAATCCATTTCCACCATGAAAAAACTTGTCTTGAAAACTTCTTGATCAACCCATTATGGATTGAAAACATAAAAAAATAGACTCATTTTCTATCTTCCAGCTATAACAGGCCTTGGTCTGAACAATATCCCCTTTGGGTTTGTTGGAAATCCTACAAGTAAATTCAATAAAGCAACAAACTTGAACAAAAACTTGAAATGTAACAGACAATTCATCCAACACTCTAAGTATACGTGAGGAATTATCAATGTAGAAAATAGGAGGTAAAGCATGAATTAGGTTCTTGTGTCTTGGAATGATTAAAGATTCTGAAGCTAATCTCTAGGAAAAAAATGATCTATTTACTCATAACACCTAATTTTCATCATTTTATAGTATCATTGCATGTTTTTTCAAAAACCTGCATCCAAAAAACCTTTAAAACAATTAATTTATACATTGCACCCCTTTAGAAATAAATATAAAGAACACGTGTTTATACTTTTATAGATTAAAAAAAGACTCTCTCTAGATCATATCTCCCCCATAAATCTATATCAATTCCAGAAAAAGATTAAAAAAGTTAACTCAAATGGGGAGAGGGGACCATCAATAACCTTTTCATGAATTATAATGTGGATGGACACTAAGGTTCAAATAATCTTTCTCAAACAGATGTGTGACCAATGAATTATTAGAATGTCAGCTACTTGGTCATCAGTTCCAATATGCTCCATTTTAATCACACCTTATTCATCTTTTTCCTTGATAAATTTATATATTATATCAATATGTTATGTATGAGAGTGATGAACTAGATTATTTATAAGATCGATCATACTATTATTGTCATAGTGAATCACCATTATCTATTTCACATCATCAACAATATTAGTCAGTTTTTTCTTCATCCAAAATAACTAAGTTCAATCCTTTGTAGAAAATATATATTATGCTTCAGCCATACTAAGAGAATTTCTTTCTTGTTTCTTTCTCTACCAACCCACACATTTATTTTCAATGAATAATTGACCACCACTTGTGGGATTTATATCCACCACATCTCCAACCCAGTCAACATTAGAAAATTCTGATAATTCATTATCTCTTCTTGCAACAAAGTATAATCCAAAATTGAGATTAACTTGAATATATCTCATATATTCTTTTAACTACTTACAAATTATATTTCTTCCAATTATTTTGAAAGAGGACTGATAATAATTTTTTAAAGATGATATATGGTCATGTTGTTGTCAAGTATAACAAGATTCTAATGATTCTATTGTATAGAGTGGGATCTAAATATTTCCCATCCTTGTGCTTTCCAATTTTTTTTCAACTGAAATCAAAGTCGACATTGGTTTGGAGTCATGCATGTGGAATTTCATATGCATCTCTCTTGCATATTTTTATTGAGAAATAAAAGTTTAATCCTTCTTGTAAATCACCTAAAACCCCAAGAAGCATGTGAGTTCACCAATAATAGAAATTTTGAATTCTTATTTAATGTGATTATAAAATTCTTCCACTTATCCTTTCCTAACTATACCAAAAATAATATCATCCATATACACCATCACCATAAATTGATCTTTTTGATAATTCTTCAAATATATATTATAGTATAAAACTCCTATTTTAAATTGGAGCTTCTTCATATAAGCATGAAGTCAAGAATACCATTCTCATGGTGCCTGCTTCAGACCATAGATAGCCTTTTTTAATCTTCAAACCACATTATCATCATTTAAAATCATAAATCCAAATGGTTATTCAATGTAGGCTTATTATTAAATAAATACATTTAAAAATTACATTTTCACATAATATGATAAAATTTGTACTCTCTCTGAATTTATATAAAAAGGAAAATCCTGACCAACTCCTGTCTAGCTACTGGAGAATTTTTTCTTCAATATAAATACCTTCAATCTATACATAGCCTTTACACAAAAGGAATGACTTGTTTATAATCACATTTCAATGATCATTGATTTTTTAAAGACCCAATTTATTTCAATCACATTGTGATTTTTGGTTCTCTTAACATGATACCATGTTTGGTTCTTATCAATTTGTTCATGTTATTCTTTTTTTGCCTTAACCCATGATTAATCCTTCACTACTTCTTCAAATGATGTTGTTTCAATAATTTATATGAAGGAATAATGTGCATAATTCATCATTATCATTGTCTATGTGATTGTAGTCCAATACCCAATTATGTTGGAAGTATCAATTTATGTTCAATTCCTCTTGTGAGGTTCAGATAAATATTCTTCATCCATGGTTTCCTCTTCTGATTCTTTTTCTGAATCATCATTTTTTGAGTCTTGAATGTTTTGCAGGACTTCCACTATTTTTGTATTTAGATATTTCCTTTGTCCTCTTATTATTTATCTTCTATCATATTTTCATATGAGATCCTTGAGGTGTTTGTGGTTTTATATTCATTGATGTTGACATCACTTCTTTCCAAAATCCTTATAATATGATTATTGTAAAATTTATAGGCTTTACTCTTCATTGAATATCCAAGTAATATTCCCTCATCTAAAAAATCACCAAAATTTTCTAGATTTTATTATTTGTTTTGGATGAAATATTCATTTACAAAAAAATGAAAATTATTTAAAGAGGTATTACTTCCATACCATAACTCATATGGTGTCTTGTTTTTTTACAAAAAGGACCAATTTGATTTTGAGTGTACATTGATACTTGAACAACCTCTTTCTAATAATGATGAGAAATATGACTCTCAATCAGCATATATTTAGTCATATTTTTCACATTTTGATTTATGCATTAAACAACATTATTTTTATATGTGGTTATCATTGAAGCCACCTCATCATTTATTCTAGGTTTTTCAGGTAATTTTTAAATTCAAGGGATGTGTACTCTCCTCCATTGTCTGATTGTAGAATCTTGATTGTGCAGCCATTTTTATTCTCAGAAATTCAATGATGACTCTTCAGGAAATCAATCACTTGATATTTCCTATATATAATCATTTCCCATGAAATTATATGATAATAATAAATAAATATAACGAATTACATATCTCTATATGTTATATCCACATTTATTAGACAACATATGTTTGTGTGGATAAGATCAGGTATATTTGATTCTCTTTTATTATTCAGTGTATATGAACTCCGAACCATATTTCCTCGCATGCAAGAATCACATGTATTTTATCATTCATGCTTCAGATTGGGAATAGTGATGACTATATTAATCTTAAATATCTTTTTATTTCTCTTTTTATTAATGTGACCCAACTTCTGGTGCCAAAAGTTTTTTTCTTCTTTAACTTTTAAGTAACAACTGATCTCTTTACTATTAACCTATTATAAATTTCCATCTATTCTACATACTTTCATGAGAGAATTTACATTCATTACTTTAATAGTACACCCCTTTTAGTAAAATTTCACTATCAGTCCTAAGTGAGAGAGTTGACTAACACTTAAGAGATTGTGATGCAAATAATCCACATTGGGAACCTCAATTTTTCTAAGTACACCATTTTCTAATTATGTATTTCCACTACCTTTGATATTTAATGATCTTTCATTTTAGAACCTCACTATTTTATCAAAAATTTTCTTAATAATATTAAATAAATCTACATTTCCCATTTTATGAGATGAGAATCTACTATCATGAATCCAGGTGCTACAATTCTTTGTAGCTTTGAGAGTTGTTTTTGAAAGGTTGGATTTCTAGATTTTCTTCTTTTCCTTCCATGAGATAATTGATAGAGTACATGATAAATATGGACTTTCCAATATCTTATACATACACAAGGTTTAATCATACTAATATCATTCTTCCAGAGGATAATTCCAATTCACATGTGAAACTATGCCTAGTTGGTGGGTATTGACTTTACTCTTAGTTCTGTTGGTAAGGTTCCCACCTTTTCTCTTCCTATAATGAATAGATTTATTTCCATAGTTAGAATAGTAAAAATAATATCCATAAAAACTATTTATTCTATATGATGAAGGTTATGGTCTCATTCTCCTTTTTTGACTTCCAAGTGCTTCCCCATTCAGATATCTCCTTGACTTTTCATAGTATAACATGGTATGGCCTATAAAGCCACAGAATTGACATTTCATTAGAGGAAATTTATTCTTACTTCCATTCATCCTCATGTACCCTTCTTTATTAAACGTATTTGACTAGAGATCATCTTTAGATACTTGAGGATAATTTTCAGCTCTCTTTTCAGTTTGATTTGAGGATTTCCTTGTTAGTACTTCAGGTGCCTTTATTTTATGACCAACTCTCAAATTCCCTTTATTTTGGATCATCCATTTTATAGCCTTTAATGTTTTAGCATCATGACCAATTCCACTTTTTCCTGTATATATGGATATCTAATCATTCAATGCATTCTCCACTCCTTTAGAACCATATTTATCTCCTTCTAAAATCTATGAATCTGAGAATCTTACAAACTATAATTTCTTCTTTATTTCCATTGATTTTGATTCAGTTTCCAGTTTAATCCTTAGAGTGACAACTTCTTCTTAAAGCCTATAAATTGCATTATCCTTCTCCTCTAGTCTATATTTAAGTTCATTTAATAGTTTCACCTACTCTTCAATCCTAATATTAAATTCCACAACATCTTCTGTATTTTTAAGAGTTGCTAAATGTTATTCTACCCCTGCTTCTAGTAAAACAATTTTTTATTCAATCCAATCAAAATACTATGATGAATCATCTATAAAAACTCTCATATTTTGTTTCTTTTTCTTTGAATGTCAATATTATCAACAAGATCCTCATGTTTCACATTGAGATCAATAAAACTAATCAACTAATTACCTTTATCTTTTAAAGGTTCTACCTCTTCAATAGTAGCCATAATGGATGCTTGGGTTTTAGATTTAAACTCTAGTTATTAATCCTCTATAAAATCCTCATCTTCTTGTTCTTATTTAGAGAAGAAACACTTTCTCTATAATTTCATTCTGGATTTGAAGTCTCCTTTTTTCGGGAACTTTTTCAGATGTTTCTTCGTGATTCCTAATTCACTTTATTCATTATAAAACTTCCTTGAGAACCGATAGGCAATGTTACCAACTCCACCACATCTAAATTAGGTCATAGGATTATTTAATTCAAATATCTATTTTAATGTCTTGAATTTATTGGTAAAAACATAAAGAAATTTCATCTTCCTCATTATCTTCATCAACACTATATCTATAAATCTCATGTTTTTTCATCACTTTTAATAGAATTTACTTGATTATTATAATCATTCTATCTTCTGGTTTGACTCTCATTTTACAAGACACTAGACTACTTAGTAGATTATCAAGAAAAAGTATAGAAATATCCATTTCCTCGAGGGATGGCACTTTTGGATTGTAAAAAGGTGGATTCCTTTTAAATATTTTCTTCACAATATAAATATATTTAACTAAGTACTCAAATTTCTCCAACAACAATAGTAATTTTAATAAAAAAGTTATTTTAAATTTCATTTGGATTTATTTTAAGATCATAAAACCTTTTATGAAAAACATGGAGTTTGGCCTCCTTCACTTTGTTATCAAATTCGTATATATTTTCTAGTTTTTCCCACATATACTTGGATGAAGTTAAACTCATTGTCATCAAATAAATTTGGTCAGATAGGGATACAGTAAGTTCATTTTGTTCTTTGGCATATAAATTTATCATTTTCCTCTTTATTTTAGTCATAGAAAGTCCTATCACATCCGTGACCTGTATCCCAAGAGTAGCAAAGAAACACTACAATCCCGAGTGATCTTAGATGAGATATCATCCTTTTATTCCAGATATGAAAGTTTCTTCCATCAAATAAGGGGATTCCCTTTACATTCACTAAATTCTCCATGAAAAAAATAGAGGACAAATTTAACTCCAACAACCTGTATGCTCCGATACCACTTATAGGACCTCGAAACACCCTGATAGAGGAGGGGTGAATCCGGGTGTCAAATTTTTCTTTTAAATAGGTGGATCTTGTTCTCACATTGGTATGAACTTTTTAAACCTATTTGATGGAATCATACATTAATAAAAACTTCACATGCAAAGATACAACACCTAATTTTTACTTGGTTCATCATTAAGGACTAGTCCATGGAGTGTACACCAAAAATGTGTCAGTTTTACCAAAATCCACCAATCTTTATTAGTTATCGAAGAAAAAATTTCAGATATAGTCACTTTAACTAGTTGAAAAAACATTTAACACGTTGGAAATTTTCACGTCGGTTCTATATAACCGATGTGCAAATCTTTAATGATCGATATAGCACGTTGTTTATTTTATAAATAATGTGATATATCGATCATGATCCATATTTAACATTGGTTATAAAATAACCGACGTAAAATATAAGGAGATTATATTTTTTACGTCTGTTATTGTATAACTGATGTGAAAATCGAATCTGGCACACTTTATCACATCGGTTATAAAATAACAGATGTGATAAAGGAAATATTGACACTTTATCAGGTCGGTTATTTTATAGCCGACGTGATAAAGGAAAGCTCGGTACTTTACCACGTCAGTTATAAAAAAATGATGTGATAAAGCCAATCTCATCAATTTATCACATCGGTATAAAGCGACATATATCACGTCGTTTATAAAATAACTGACATGATAAATTGTTTTCTATGTCAGTTATTAAATAACCAATGTTATAGAAATTAAAAAAAAAGTTTACCACATCGGTTATTAAATAGATGACGTGATGAATCTTTTAAATGATATATCACACCCCGTATTCAGTCATTCTGTTTTCCTTGATCGGGTGACATGTGACTCGTCTCTCTCACACAGAAAACCTAGAATCAATTCGTCGAAGTCGTGCCCTCAAGCCTTGTTTTTCCAACATCATTATTCATAATTATTATTATCAGATCTATTAGGTCGACTCACAACACTCAAGTAAGCCTCACATGACTCCTTTTCAGTTTTCTTCCGTGATGCCCTAAACTAATTTTTTGAGATGTTATTTTTCTTTTTTCTTTATATCATGGTTAGTTTTATAGTGTTAATCTATACCATAATAAATTCTTTTTTGGTAAAATAAACCTATTGAAGTGATTTTAGGAATTTTTTTAATTTTTGTGTGTTCTATCAAGTGTGTGTGCGCGTACATGGGGTTTCTAAGGGGTAGGAGGGCTATGCAAGTGGGTGGGGGTGTCCAGGAGGGTTGGGTGGGGGTGTCCTGGGGGTTTCAAAGGGGGTGGGGGTGGTGTCCATGGGTGCGTGGGCTGTCCAAGGGGGTTGGGGGTGTCCAAGGTGGTGTAGGGGATGTCAAAGGGGGGGGGGGTGTCCAGGGGGTGCAGGGGATGTCCAAGGGGGGTGGGGGATGTCCAGAGGGTTTGGGGGGCTGTCCAGAGGGTTGGGGGCTGTCCAGGGTGTCCATGGAGTTGGAGGGGGGGGGGGGGCATTCTAGGGGTGTGTGTGTGTGTGTGGGGGGGGGGGGGGGGTCCAAGGGGGGTGGGGGTGTCGAAGGGGGTTGGGGGGGGGGGGGCTATCCAAGGGGGTGGGTGGGTGGGCTGTCCAAGGGGGTGGGGGGGGGGTGTCTAGAGGGGTGGTGGGCTGTCCAGGGGGGATATCCAGAGGGGTGGGGGGGGGGGGGGAGGATGTCCAAGGTGTGGTGGTGTCTAGGGGGTGTCCAAGGGGGTGGAGGGTGGTGTCCAGTGGGTTCGGGGGGCTGTCCAGAGGGTTGGGGGTGTCAAGGGAGTGGGGGGGGGGGCTGTCCAGAGGGGTTGGGGGGCTATCCAAGGGGGTGTCCAAGGGGGTGGGGGGTGGTGTCCAAAGGGTTCGGGGGGATATTCAGAGGGTTGGGGGTGTACAGGGTGTCCATGGTGGGGGGGGGGGGCAGTCCAGGGGTGTCTGTGTATGTGTGTGTGTGTGGGGGGGGGGGGGGGGGGTCCAAGGGGGTTGGTGGGTGGGTGGGGGGCTGTAAAAGGGGGTGGGTCCTATCTAGTGGGTTTGGGGGGTTTTCCGAGGGGGCTATCTAGATGGTTGGGGGGTGTCCAAGGGGTTAGGAGGTGGGAGGGTGGTGTCCAGGAGGGGTGGGGTGTCCAAGGGGGTGGGGGGGATTTCTGGATGTGTGGGGGTAGTCCAGGGGGTGGGGGATGTCTAGAGGGGTGGAGGGGGGCTGTCCAAGGGGGTGCGGTGGTATCCAAGGGGTGTCTAGGGGGGTGGGGGGCTGTCCAAGGGGGGGGTGGTGTCCAGGGGGTGTGCAAGGGGGTGGGGGATGATGTCCAAGGGGGTGGGGGATAATTGTCAGTTGGGATTGAATATTGCATCATGGTTTGTGAGATTATGAAATGATGATTGTATTGTTTCATGGATATTAGGCTATAATTTATTAGTGTTGTTTAAGGGGCGGGGGGTGGTGTCCAAGGTGGTGGCGGGTGGTGTCCAAGGGGGTCAGTACAGTCTATGTTGGAGGATTCCACTATGATTTTTAGGGATTCAAGCATTATGAAAAGATGAGGGGTGTTGCAAATTGATTCTATTTGGTTATATATATTTTGACCAGTCATTGACTATGATAAAATTATGGGTTATGGGGGAGACCATGTCGTGATTTTCAAAGATGCGCAGTTATCCTGACCCCATTGTGCCGTGATAATAGGCTTTACACTGTGATTTTCTCCATCCAAGTTTTCATTTTAAATTTGATTTGATTCTTAGGTTGACTCTATTTTCTCTAATTTTCTATCAACCATTGTAGGCCCCATGGTTTTCTTGGATTCCATGGAATTTCCTTAAATAAGTTACTTATTCCATGTTCTTCTTCCTTTATTCTTTGTTTCTTTTTTCTTCTTCATCCACTTATTCTTCTCCTTCATTCCTTCTATTATTATGGATGTTTGGTCATTTTTAAATTGATGATTTAATAGTAATCAATGTGTTCTAGGTTTATTAGGAGCGGTGGGGGTGGGGGGGGGGCTGTCTAGAGGGTTGGGGGATATCCAGGGAGTGGGGGGGGGGGGGGGGGTGGGGAGTGCCCAGAGGGGTGGGGGGTTGTCCAATGGGGTGGTGGTGTCTAGGGGGTGTCCAAGGGGTTAGGGGTGTCCAGGGGGTTGAGGGGTGTCCAGGGGGTGTCCAAGGGGGTAGGGGTGGGGGTGTCTATAGGGGGGGGGGGTGTCCAAGGGGGTGGTGGTGTCTAGGGGGTGTCCAAGGGGGTGGGGGTGGTGTCCAGGGGGTGGAGGGGCTGTCCAAGGGGGTGGTGGTGTCCAGGGGGTATCCAAGGGGGTGGGGGTGGTGTCCAAAGGGGTGGGGGGGTAGTGTCCAAGGGGGCGAGGGTGTTGTCCAAGGGGGTAGGGGTGTCTAGGGGGTGGGGGTGGTGTCCAAGGGGGTGGGGGTACTGTCTAGGGGGTGGGGGTGGTGTCCAGGGGGGTGGGGGGGGGGGTTGTCTAGAGGGGTGGGGAGGGGGGATGTCCAAAGGTTTCATATCATTAGGATCTGTGTAATTTTTAGAAGTGAATGTATATATATTTTAATATTTACACTTCATATTTATTTTTTATAGAAGGGTGAATTTGGTATCCAGTTGCACCAGGATGTATTATTTTTGAACCTTAAGAAGAAAGGATCCAAGATGAATTTAAAACTGTTATATCTAACTATATTTTCTTTTTAAAATCATATTCAAGCATATTTTTTTTAAATACACATAGATTTGTTTTATATTTCAAAATTGTTTTACATTCAAATTATGATTTTTTTCATATAAACATATATTTGTCTTATCTTAAAAAGATGTATAATTTTGATATTTGTTATAGGTAATAATGATTCGAAGTTGGATTACGACACATCAAATGAGAAATGAATATGAGGAAGGTGTTGATGCCTTTTTGGAATTTGCTAAATGAAATGTTCTAAGTAGTGACATTTTTTCTGTCCATGCCTGAAATGTTTGAATATGAAGAAGTTGAAAAGTAGAGAGATAAAAGATCATATGATTTTTCATTGTTTTAATCTGAGTTACAGCCCTTGGATTTGGCATGGTGAAACTAGACAGAATTTCACTGATGATGACGATTCGCAAGATGGTAACTCCGATGGAATTGAAGAAATGATTCATGATATTGCATTATAACAAATTGATATAGAACCGACAGTTGCACGTCTATATTGTGATCTGAAAAACCATTATATCCTGGTTGTATAAATTTTATGATTTTTTCAGTGGTGCTAATATTGATTAACCTGAAGGCAAAACATGGATGGAGTGACATACTTTTTACAGAGCTGCTACAATTGATGAAAGAAATTATTCCAAAAGATAATGATCTTCCAGATTGACATTAGAAGTACAAGAAAATATTATTCCTGATGGGATTGGGATACAAGAAAATACATGCATGTTCGAATGAATGTATGATATATAGGAAAGAATATGAATTTCTTTCAGAGTGTCCTAAATGTGGGACATCACAGTATAAGGTGAAAGAAAAATCACAGGATGATGTAGAGATTACAAAGATCCCTTCATAGGTATTTTGGTATCTTCCTATAATTCATCATTTTAAACATTTATTTTCTAATTCACGTGATGAAAAATGGTTAAAATGGCTTGATGATGAGCCATTATGTGATGGGAAAATACGTTATCCAGCTGATTGTCCACAATGGAAGAAAATTGATGAGCAATATCCTACATTGGAAAATAAAATTAGAAATCTCAGACTAGGGTTGTGTACAAATGGAATGAATCCATACCAAACCCTCAGTAGCACACATAGTTCATGGCCTATTTTATTGGTAATTTATAACCACTCTCCTGAAGTTTTTATAAAGTGAAAATATGTCATGTTGAGTATAATGATCTCTGGTCCGAAGCAACCCAGCAATGATATTGATTTTTTCTTGTCACCATTGATTGATGATTTGAAACTTTTATGGGAGGATGGTATTAGGGTGTAGTATTCTTATAAAATGGAATATTTTCAACTGCATGTAGTGCTTTTTTTCACTATAAATGAATTCCTAGCATATGGAGATTTGTCTGGATACAGTGTTAAAGGGCATAAAGCATGTCCACTTTTCAAAAAATAGACTTCATATTTTCAATTGAATCATGGAAGTAAAACAGCGTACATGGGTCATCAAAAGTTTTTGCCCATGGATCACTCTTATAGAAGACTAAAAAAAGCATTCAATGGATCACAAGAATTTGATATTGCTCCAAAAACTTTATCCCCTGATCTGTATTTTGAGAGGGTGGAAAACCTTGATGTGACATTGGGAAATACAAAGAAATCTGGTAATGATAGACATATTTGGAAGAAAATGTCAATATTTTTTGAGCTACCATATTGAATATATCATGAAGTTAAAAATAATATTGATGTCATGCATGTGGAGAAGAATATCTATGATAGTTTTATTGGAACATTGTAATATATTAAAGGAAAGACAAAAGATGGGTTAAATGCAATATTAGACTTTCTATCAATGGGAATACGTTTGGAGTTAGCTCCCACTCCTAATGGAAGACGAACATTTCTTCCCCGGCTTGTCAGACATTATCCAAGAGGGAGAAAATTAGCTTTTGTCAATGTCTTAGTGATATCAAAGTTACTCAAGGTTATTCTTCAAATGTAAAAAAATTTGTCTCATTGAAGGACTTGAAGTTGATATGTATGAAATCTCATGATTGTCACATCTTGATGCAATAACTTCTACCAGTTGCATTGCATGGAATATTTACCATTCATGTCAAAAAGACTATAAGGAAGTTGTGTTATTTTTTAAATTCAATTTGTAATAAGGTGATTGATGTGAATGATTTGAACATTTTGGAAAAGGATGCAATTTTTATACTTTGTCAATTGGAAATGTATTTTCATACAACTTTTTTTTTGATATAATGGTGCATTTAATGATTTATCTAGTTCGATAAATAATGCTTTGTGGACCTGTATATCTTTGTTGGATGTATCCTTTTGAAAGGTATATAAAAATATTGAAGGGGTATGTTAAGAATCCATATCGACCTGAAGCCTCCATTATTGAAAAGTATATTTCTGAGGAGGTTGTAGAGTTTTTTACGAGCTACTTGGCTATGGCGCAACACATAGGTTTGCCTCCATCTCTCTATGAATGACTTAATAATGAGGGAAAGGGGATTTGTGGCTTGAAAGTAAAATCGTTGTTCCCTAAACAGAAAAATAAGTTAGAATCATACATTATGAATAACATAGCTAATGCTCAACCGTATATCACATTACATATTAAGGAGTTGAAACAATGTCATCCAAAGAAGAAAGAAATTTGGATTTTGAATGAGCACAACAAAATATTGTTGTCATGGTTCAAAAAGACCTTGCTTGGTAGATCAGATGCATCAGAGACATTAAAATGTGTAGTGGGTGGTCCATATTTAAATGTGATAACATGGTCTAGTTATGAAATTAATCGCTATACATTTCATACGAAATATCAGGACAACAGAAGTGCAATTCAGAATAGTGGTGTATTGGTGTTTGCAGAAACAATTCATTTTTCAAGTGATAAAGAAAAAACCCAGTTTTGGAATCAAGTGAATATTATGGAGTGATTGAAGACATATGGGAGGTTGATTACTTTAAAATTATAGTTCCTATTTTTAACTATAAATGGTTTATCGGTAACAACAGTGTCAGACACGATGAATTTGCAATGACAGTTGTTAATCTGAATAGATTGGAAGACACAACTAATTATTTTATAATGGAAACAAATGAAAAACAAATTTTCTATGTAGTAGATCAATTAGATATGTAGTGGGCTGTTGTTTTATAAGGGAAAACAATATATTAGGGAGGATGAACTTGATGAAGATACTGATTTATGTGAGATCCCTACTTCCATGGAAAGATTAACAGAACATAATGATGATCATGTTGAAGACATGGTTTGTTACATAAGGAATGATCACGATGAAGGAATTTGGGAAAACAATCAATTTGTAAATTCCTAAAATTACAGGTAACATTTGTTTATTTCTTGTTTACATTTATTATTTTCATAAAATTTTAGATATTGTATGTTTTTTCTTTATTAAAACATGTATTAAAACAAAATAAGTATAAGTTTTTGTTTGTTTTAATTTTTTTTAGTTTACTTTATCATGTTTACCATTACATACATTATATATCTATTATCTTTTTTCAGTGACAATTACTTTACCATGTTTAAAATGTTTTCCAGGTTTACCATATTTACCATGTTTACCATGTTTACCATGTTTACCATCTTTACCGTCTTTACCATTGTTTAACATGCTTACCATATTAACCATGTTTACTATTACGTAACTTAGTACAACTTTCTATTTTTTGTTTACATTAGTATTTTAATATTTGAATTTGTATATTTGTGAAAAAATGTTTGTTTGTTTTTGATTTGAAGGATAATGGAAGATCAATATGTTGATCAACCACATGATTCTAGAGATGAGAATATTGGTCATACCCCTAGGGAGGAACATTCACATGCTCCTCTTGATGTTCCCCAATCTTCCTCATGTTCTCCCATTATGATAAAGAGTTCAAGAGTTGGTAAATGTGGGTGCACACATTTACCAAAATTATCACTTGCCCGTACGTAGGATCAGAGGACACTCATTGAGTTTGATGATGATGATATTCCTAGAGGTCCAAATGAAAAAGATTTTAAGAGTTTTGTATCAACTCAGGGTAAGAGAAAAGTAAGAATTATGTATGATGACTGGAGAACTGTGGAAAAAGAGATAATCTTTTAGTTGTGGGAGATGATTTTGGTAGGATCTTTTTCTATTGTTTTCCTATTCTTTAAATGTTTCTAGTATATATAATATGTTTAACCTCTTCTTTATCAGATGAAATTTGATATTCTTGACAGTGGAGGAGTTAGGAAGAAATTCTTATCAATGACTGCCAGGAGATGGAGGGATTTCAAATAAACCCTCTCATCTGATTTCATTTTTGGTCATAGGAGTCATGATAATCCATGTAGTATATATCCTTTCATAGATGAAGAAACATAGAGATAGTTTGTTGAATGTAGAAGAAAAGATTCATTTTTGGTAAGGGCAATGTAAAATTTTATAATATTTCTTATATAAATGATCTTATTAATGTTTTGTTAATGATTTCTTATTCTTAATTTATAGAAAATAAGGAAATCTCATCCAGAGATCCAATCTAAAAATGTATGCCCTCATAGTTTATCTAGGGGAGGGTATACATTATTGGAAGAACAAATGATGACAGAAAAATTACAAAAACTAAAAGTTGAGTCTTCAAGATCTGGAGAGGTGGCCCCTCCATCCCCTCTATCTAGACACGAAAAATGGAAGAGAGCTCAGATGGGAAAAAAAGGCAATATCTTCCAGAAGATTCGAGAATCGTAGCTGAGAGTATTGTAAGATATCTATTTTATTTATGTAAGTTAACTATTTACTTCACATAATTTCAATCAATACAGAAATGTTCAATTAATTAATACCAGATTCTCTTGAGGAACATAGCTCACAAGGGGGTATTTACAGCTGCTGAGTGGAAAGATATTTTATCTGCAACATTGGGAAATCCCAAACATCCTGGTCGTGTACGAGGATATCCGGCAGGTGTATCGGTAAGAAAAGTGTTTCCATGTTCTTAAACTTCTTACGTTGAGGGTGTTTATAAAAAAATAGAATCCTTGGAGGCTGAAGTTCATAATATTAGTGCAACGATGGAGGAAAAGATTAGAGCATCGGTACAGTCTATGTTTGTAGACATAAAAAGACAATTTCAGACTGCAGCTCCCACTCCTCTACCTCCCCCTGTAGACCCCATTATTTATCCTCCACCTCCGCGAGTAGCTCCCACTCCCCCACCTCAGCCTGCAGACCCCATTTTTTATCCTACTCCTCCGCCGCAGCTTCCTACTTATTGTGAGTTGTATGTTGATGATCCTCAATATCATATAGTTTCATATGGGTTATTATATTGTATATGAGATATATTTCATCATAAAAAATTAGAGGTAGAGAATCAAAGGGTCACTGTACATGATATTATAGATAGATCATCTCGTGTACCATTACCTACAGATGAGGTGACGACAGTTGGACATAGTATCATCCATTTTTTAGTTTGGCCATCCAGACTTCTTAGACTCATTACCATAGAGGTATGTATGTTATATGTTCTATTTTATTTTATTTATTAAAGTTGTTTTATCATTTGAAAAATAATATAATTTTCTATTTATTTTTTAAAGGAATAATTCAAAGGTAAAGAAATACTGTATAGAAAACAACAAAGAAAAATGACTATGACATCAGATACAGATTCTAGTAGTCTTGACAGATTGTCAAGATATTCAAATTTGTTGGCGGATCATTATGAGTTTCCAATGGAAGCTCATGTTTGTGGGCGTGCAATAAATGTGGGGATTGTGAAAAATGATATCATGGAGTTGTTACTGGAGATAAGTTGGGCATCAACGTGGTGAAATTTTTTTCCATGTAAGTCTTAACACCTTTTCCTTGCGTTATATTTATTAAAAATGTATACTTATGTCTGTTTTGTATTAGGTATCTTTATAAAATTTGTGAGAAGAATGAGCAGACAAATGTATATGGATTCATGGACCCACATTTTATTTCCCTCTAAAGCATGTGAATTGAATAAGGAACAATGAATGCTTTATATTGCTGAAAGACTTGAATAGAATATAGTCACACAATGTAGGATGATGCCTTTTTGTTAGAGGTATGAAATACATCTCTCTCAAAGAGTTCATTATCTTTTAAAATAAAAAACAACTAACCTTAAAATATCTTTTATCAGTGATCATTGGATGTTAGGGGGTTTTTCCCAAGGGAGAAAACACTTTATTGGATATGCTCTGTCCATGGTGATTTGTGGGAAAGTTTTAAGAAAATGTTGGAAAAGTAAGTTTCAATTTCTCAATAGTTTTATATATTATAATGAATTTTAGATTTATCCCATTTGTATTATTTTCTAACAGGGGATGTGTCTACTTTTGAAAAAACACAAAGAAAAGGAGTACAAAGATCAAATATGTAAATGTAAAGGTAAATATCTATTTATAATTTGTACTTTTTTATTTATTACATAAAAATAATATATTGAATTTAAACTCATTCAAATAGAATTTTCATGAATAATGAGGCGTCATCAAATGCAGATATTATATGTTAAGATTTATGTATGAAATAAAAGCAACTGGTATAGTTGTGAACTTTGACATGGTAAGATTTCCTTTTAAACTTTTCCACAATATTTCATTTAATTTATTTATTATACACGTTAACTACTATCCTTTTAATTTGTAGCTATTTGATGACCCTCAACCCTATAGTTCTCAAGATGTCAAACACTTACAAGTGGAATGATCAAATTATTTTACAGGTTTGATTGAATTTTAGTTGTTTGTAGTGTAAAATTTAATTTTTAATATTGTCATTGTAATTGTGTATTTGGTAGTCATTTAGGTTGGATTTAGTTTTTATAAGTTGACATTGTATGTTTTGAATGTTACATATGTGAATGTTTAATTTTCCTCTACTTCTTGTTTTGGTCTACTTATGATGGTTTTTCTAGTATAGATTCTAGTGTGTGTGTGTGGGGGGGGGGGGGAGTTCCAAGGGTATGGGGGGGGGGGTGTTCAGTGGGGTGGGGGTATCTAGGGGTGTGGGATGGATGTCCGGTGGGGTGGGGGTGGGGGGGTGTCCATTAGAGTGGGGGGGGGGAGTCCAGGGGTGTGGGAGCATTTCCAGGAGGGTGGAAGGGCTGTCCAGGGGAGTGAGGGGATGTCCAGGGGGGTGTCCAGGGGTGTGGGGTTGTCTTGTGGGGTGAGGGGGTTTCCAAGGGTGTGATAGGGCTATCCAGTGGGTGGGGGGGGGGGGGGGGTCCTGGGTGTCCATGGGGATGGTGGGGGGTAGCCCAGGGGGTGGGAGAGGAGGCGCTTCCATCCCTCGGGGGGCTAAACGCTGTTGGAAGGTACTCATCACTCCCACATGAGAATCTTGAGATCTCAAAATTTTTCACTAATGATTTCTTCCCCTGTAAACCTTATTCATTCTATCACTTTGATGCTAGTATAACCAGGGGAAAACTCTGTCATGTGTGACAGTGTTTTCCCCTCGTTATACTAGCATCAATGTGATATAATTAATGATGTTTACAGGGGAAGAAAGCATTGGTGAACCATTTTGAGAGCTTAAGCTTCGTATGTGGGATTGATGAGTACCTTCTAGCGATGTTCAGCCCTCTAAGGGATGGCATCGCCTCCTATACCATCTCCAGCTGTACAGGGGGTGGGGTGGGGGGCATTCCAGGGGGGGGGGGGGGGTGTACAGGGGTGTGGTGGGGGGTGTCCAGCGGGGGGGGGGGGGGGGGGGGTCTTGTCTGGTTTTGGTATGTTTTTGGTCTGGGGTGTCTTGTGGGGTGGGGGGTGTCTATGGGTGTGGTGGGAGATGTCCAGTGGTGTGGGAGCGTGTCCAGAAGGGTGGGAGGTATGTCCAGGCAAGTGGGGGGATGTCTAGTGGGTGTCCAGGGGTGTGGGGGTAGTCCCAGGGGTGGGGGTCCATCTAGGGGTGTGTGTGTGGGGGGGGGGATGTCCAGGATGGTGGGGGGGGGGAGGTAGTCCAGGGGTGTGGGGGGGTGTCCAGGGGTGTGGTGGGGGCTATCCAATTGGGTGGGAGGGGGGGGGGTCTGGTTTGTTTTGGTCTATTTTTGGTAACTTTTTGGTCTGTTTCAGGGGTGTGGGAGTGCTGTCCGGGGGTGTGGTAGTGTTGTACAGGGGGTGGGGGGTATACAGGAGGGTGGATGGGGGTAGTCTACGGGTCTGGGGGTGTCCAGGAGGGTGGGGGGTGGGGGGGGGGTGTCCAGGGGTGTGGGGGAAGTCCAGGGGGTGGGGGGCTATCCAGTGGGGGGGGGGATTCTGGTCTGTTTTGGTAACTTTTTGGTCTATTTCAGGGGTGTGGGAGGGCTGTCCAGGGGTGTGGGAGTGCTGTCTAGGGGGTGGGGGTATACAGGAGGGTGGAGGGTTGTACAGGGGTGTGGGGGCTGCCCAGGGGGTGGTGGGGCTATCCATGTGTGTGTGTGTGTGTGGGGGGGGGGGGTCTAGGGGTGTTGTGGGGGTTTTCCAATGGGGTAGGGGGTTCTGGTCTGTTTTTGGTAACTTTTTGGTCTGTTTCAAGGGTGTGGGAGGGCTGTCCAGGGGTGCGGGAGTGCTGTCCATGGGGTGGGGGGGGGGGGGTATACAAGTGGGTGTGGGGGTTTTCCAGGGGTGTTGGGGGATGTCTAGGGGGTGGTGGGGTAGTCCAGGGGTGTAAGGGGGGGGGGGTGTCCAGGAGTGTGGGGGTGTCCAGGGGTGTGGGGGGATATCCAGGGGTGGGGGTAGTCTAGGGGAGTGGGGGGGGGGGGGTCCTGGGGTGTGGTGGGGGCTGTCCAGTGGGATGGGGGGGTTGGTCTATTTTGGTCTGTTTTGGTAACCTTTTTCTCTGTTTCTGGTAATTTGTATGGGCATAGTAGTGGTTCGGTTTTATTTAAAAAAATTGTTTTTTAAGTCGGTTATTTCATAACCGATGTAAAATATGCATTGGGATTAGTTTTAACATTGGTTATTTGAAAACCGACATAATAACTTCATGGGAAATGGTTTTTACATCAGTTATTTCATAACTGATGTAACAAATTAAAATGGATAGTTTTTTACATTGGTTATTTTATAACCGACATCGTAGATATGTTTTTACATCAGTTATTATATAACCGATGTTGGAAACCGCTTGGTAGAAAGGTTTATCAGGTCGGTTATAAAAATAATGGATGTGATAAATGCTTCGGAGGAGTGCTTTATGATGTCGGTTATTATATAACTAACGTGAAATGGTATATACCATGTTGGTTATTAAATAACCGATGTAAGAAACCATGACTCCAAAGCGTTTTCCACGTCGGGTTTTTATCAACCGACGTGAAAAATGCTTCGGATTTGTGTTTTTTACGTCGGTTGTAAAATAACCGACATAAAAAACTATGTTTATAACGTCTCCTATAATAACGTTGGCCAAAAGAAGAAGTTAAAAATAAAAAATAATCACCGTAAAAAATGTTTTCTGTACTAGTTTTTGTGCCAGAAACACTACATTTATAAGATTTTATGGATAACACACTGCCTCCCTTGGAATAATTCCATCAAAACCCCTTAGATCACTACTTTGGGTAAATTATTACTCAGTTTAACTACTTGAAAGTCACTTCAATAGATTTGAATTTAAGTCTTTGTCCTTGATTAGAATGATACCCTTGTAGGATCATAGTCTGGAATTGATGAACTTGAAATCACTAATCAAACAATCAAGATAAGAAAAACCTCATAGTAGTGCAACATTAGCACTTGCGCACAACACCTATATTTTCATGAAACTTTGGGGATTTCCATGAAAGATCAATTTCACGCAACCCTTAACTTTTGTGCAACCATACCATGAGTTTTGCTTGGTCTTTATAGAAATAAGAAACAATTTGCATGCAATATTTTCTACATGTAACTCTTCTATGAAAAACTCTTTCACATGACATAGACACCATGTATTTGTTGGAAAAAGTCTGTTGTGTTGACTAGGGGTAGCCTCTTATTTATATCTGTTTTCGACCCTATTCACAAGTTTCTCACTTACCTACCACTTTGCACATAACATTCCCCTGGGTGAGGAAATCCACATTTTGAAATCATATTTTGAGAGAAAATCTCCTTTTCGCTACCCAATTCATCTTTATTTTGTAGGTGTGTGCAACTCTTCCTATGTCATGAAAGTTCATCTTTTGTACCATTCCTAATCTTGCACACATATCTTTCCTTTTGCATATTTTGAGGTGACAATACCAAAAAATTATTTGTGCACAAAATTGTGAAACAACTTCACTCTTGCATGCAACATCCTTTGATATTTACATATTTATCAACTCTCCAAATTATAAATTCCAAAACCTTGTAAAACACTAAGAAATAATGCAAACCTCAACACTGAATCCATTTTCTTCATAAAACACTTCTCTAGAAAACTCCTTGATCAAACCAGTGTGCATTGAAAAAACAAAAAATATACTTTTTTTCCATCTTCTAGTTGCAACAATCCTTGGTTCCAACAATTACATGGACCCACCACACACATGAACCCACCCCTTAAATCTGGAATTAATTTAAATGGGTTATGATTTGATCCCTCACTTAAAACATTCTAAACATGAACCCTTACCACTAGTCCATATAATTTCTCATATTATAGATTGACACACACATATATATATGTATATTTTTTAATATATACTTATATATATACATATAAATATTGACACACATATATATATGTATATTTTTTAATATATACTTATATATATACATATAAATATTTATTTATATATATTAGTATATATATATAAAAACATAAATATTTACTAATATATTTACACACAAACATATATTTTTATATAGACATTATATATATGTTTCTGTATATTTATATATTCACACATTTCTATATGGTTAATAAAATGTATATTTTTTTAAATAAAATTAATAATAAAATTTTATTTTAATATGGTTTATATTTATAAAAATAAATTTTATTATTAAATATTTATAAATATTTTTTTATACAATTAAATTTTTTAAATGTAAATATATGAATATATATATATATATATATATTTATAAATAATACAATAATATGAAAAATAAAAAAAATCAACACCACAATATCCATATGAATTTAATCATAGGGAATAAATTAAAACATAACTAGAAAAGGATAAGAATGCATTTTAAATGAAGATGAAAGTCCATTGAATGTTCAAAATTAGGGTATCAAATAAAAAACCCAATTCTAGAGGCCTTCTAGGCCTTTTATAACCTAAAAAATTTGGATATAATGTTACACATACAAAATGTATTTTATCTCTTCCCAATATTCAATTTTATAGCTCTTGGAGTCCAAACAGTCACCTAAATCAGAAGTTATAGCTTGTTGATGTTTAAGTCCTCCTTTTTAACTTATATTAAGATATTAATTTATTTAATAAATTTTTTTATTAAAAAATTATTTTTAAATGATTATTACTCAACACTAATTATTAATTTTTTACTAATAATAAATTTTAACTATTTTATAATCCATTTCACTAAATATATTATATATTAAATGTAAATACATATTTAGTATTATATAAATTAGACCTGTACAATAGTCGAAGGACCATCCCAACCGGATAAGCCCAACATGATAATAGGGTCCAATAGAGAATAAATTTTTAGCTTGGATTATTAAAAAACCTAAATTTAAATCCTTATTAATAATAGGATTATGCTTTGGCCATTATAAGTTACCCAGTACGTGGCCTGCCCACTACATTATATTTTTTTTTAAATTACAATATTATGTATTAAATATCTAAAATTAAAGAGTGTTATATATAAAATTTAATTGATTCAATAATATACTATAACATGTTTAATAATTGATTTTTTTCCAAGGACTTAATAATAAATATATTTTTAAGGCATGATTAAAAAATGGGCCAGGTTGGTGTTGGGCCAACCATTGTTGATTAATAGGTCTGTTGATTTTCTTGAGCCTGAAATCAAACGTCCTGACACATATACTGGTCTAACATAAATCATATTTAATAAAATATATTATTTTTATAGGAATATATATATATATATATATTAAAATATGATATTTAATAACATATAAAGTAATTTTTAAGAAAGTAACAATTATTAGTGCTAAAAAATACTGATAAAGGTTACCATTTATCAATACTAAAATAATGTTGATAAAGGAAAACCTTTATCAATTCTAATAAATGAACCACTTTATCAATGATATTGTTTAGTTTTGATAAAATACCCATCGATGCGCCACCTTAATCAGGGTTTTTAAGAAGTGCTGATAAATGACACTTTTATAAGTTCTTATTAAGAAGCACTAATAAAATCCCCCTCTTTATTAGAGCTTTTGAATTATCACTGATGATGGTGGTATAAAAGGGAATTTTATCAAGTATTATAAAAATCTCTAATAGATGATAATGTGTATTAGTTCTATTTAAGAAGCACTAATAAAAGTTAGTGATGTTTAAAAGAAATTACATTTTAGTGATTATGACCACCACATCTTCTAATCATGTTTGAGAACTTTAATGATTCTTAAAATATACATCACAAAGTGAATTTTTTGACATAATACTTTCAACATTAGGATATCCTAGTGCAACTTGAACATAATAAATTTTCCCACCCAAATCGATACCAAAACCATCGTGGTTTGGTAGATCAATTACACCAATAGCGAGGTCCTCAAATTTCTAAAACTGAAGTATTAGTTTTTTATAAGAAAGGAACTAGTACCAAAAATAAATAATAATTAGAAAACTGAATTTGAACTTATGAAAAATCACTATCATATTGTAAAAGGTGAAATATTCTGCCCATACTATCATAAAAAATCATAGCAAAATTACAAAACATTTAAAGAAATATGATATCCCATAGAGAAAATATATAATAAAATATTAAAAACCACTATCCTTACCTTGTGTAGCTACAAAAAGCAGCATTAAAGTAGTAGATGATCCATATAGTGACCCATGTCCTGAAAAGTCAGTGGAACTAGATTAAAATGGGTTCAAACTAGTTTGGAACATGTATTGTTTCTCATGTTGATATTTTAAATTTAATTTCAATAATTAAGGATGAATTCTTAGATTATTTTAGGTTTTTTTGGGTGTTTCAATGGTTATTCATAGTTTTAGGCATGGTTGAGAGAAGGTGACATCTATATTTAAGTTTTATAGAAGGAAACAAGTTCCTGATAGAGCCTTAATGGGTAACTGGTGAAGGTGGTTGTGATGTTGGTGGTCTGGTAAGATTGCTAGGTACATGATGGTATGGTACTAGGGGCATGGTTAGATGGAGGTAAATATTTTTGTGTTTGTGTGTGTGTATATTGTATTTATAAAATTAGGGAATGAAAAATAGATTATTAACTCTAAGTGATGAGTAACTAAATTAAATATCATAGTTATTTTAGTTTCATATAAAAATGATTAAAATGATGTATATTGAGTGAAATGTGTTATTTTAAAATTAGTAAGTAACATGTATATTTATTTAAATCATATAATAAATATAAAAATTATATTAAATAAAAAAGTTATAGTATTATAAATGGGAAATAAATTACACAAGTATTAATGTTACTGTTATTATTAATATCATCATCAAGTAAGGAAATACATATATACTATTTTATTAATAAGAAGAAAATACATGTGTATTAATATTTATTACTATGATAAATATTCATATAATTATGTTTTAAAAATAAACATGTTGACATTAATACACATATGAATTGTTTTCACAATATGTGTATCACAATTATATTGTTGTTTTTAAAATGTGTGAGTATGAAGTAGTGTCATTTTTATTATAAAATAATATGGAATATTATTAATGTTATTAGATAATCATGTAAAAGTTGTTATTTTCCTTATAATGGGTAATACACGTGTAATGGTTATATTGTAATTTTTAATTCTATTATATACTTATAGATGAATTATTACATATATAACTACATACCTTCCTACCTACATACATACGTACATATATACATATGTACATACACACATACACACACTCATACATAAATAAATAAATAAATAAATACATACATAAATACATGGATTGATTCATGCATCCATGTATGTGTGAATGCATGCATGCATCCATCCATCCATACATACATATATACATACATCCATGCATGTATGCAAGCATTCTATCATGCATCCATGCATATATAAATACATCCATACATACATATGTTATAACATTTAATATGAGTGTATTTGATGTTATTATTATTATAAATATTTTATGTTATAAATATGATATTATTATTATTATTATATAGCAATTAGTTAATAGGGAGAGGGAAAGAAAAAATGAAGGAAAACCACTCATAGAAGGGAATGACTAGGAGATACATAATGAACAACAAGGGGGATAATGTCAGCACCATCTCCCCCTTACTCCACTTCGATTCTTCTTCCCTATTCTAGTAAAGGTTTCCATGTAACACATTATACCATGGTGAGGTATGAACCTGTTTGATTTTTTTTCAAAATCCAGGCATTTTAGTTTTTTTGAGCTGTTATGTGATGGAAGGATATTCAAAAGTGGTTTAGGTTGGATCATGGATAGCGGTGTGTTTGGAATCTCAGAAGAGGTGTCAAGGGTGTCGATGTAGGTCATCAATTGAGTCTTGGAAGTGTCCCAGATTTAATGTTGAGTTTATACTATTTTTCAGCTGTATGAATAGTTAGAAGAAGTCTATAGGTGATAAAGATCAATTGAATTTTTCTTGGGATGAATATGAGAATATTTTGGAGTTCTAAGGATTTTTGAATAAATGGAAAACTCCCATATATAAGGGTCCCCATACATAAGAGTCCTCCTCTTTCAAGAAAACATAAAAGTATTGGAGTCACCCTATGATACATAAAGTTTTCCAGTTTGATATGTAATGGCCCGGACCTCTCCGGTCTATTCCTTTGTGAAAATGTGGTGCTGGAGGTGTTCTGGGAGGTCAAGGTGACTTGGGGGTGCGTTTTATTGGACTTTTATGGAAATATAAAGGGAAGTAGCTTTCATGTTGGCTGCGCATGGTTTGTCTAAACCGTGTGGTCAAACCGCACAAGGTTGGTGTTAGAGGAAGTGGATAACACACAATTAGCACACAGTTTGGCTAACCATACAGACTAACTGTTTGAGGAGTGTTTGATGAGGCGGAATCTAATGAACAGTTAGCACATGGTTTTACAAACCACGCAGACTAACCATGCGGGCACTTAAATCTAGATCCTAAAATTGTGGATCTAACTTGTTTTTCCTCTAAATGGTTCGTTTAAGCTCCTAAGTGGCCATAACTCGAGATTACCCTTCCTTGAGGGTAGAAGAACCTCCCCCATGTGTTTTGGAGGTGATCTGAAGGCTTCTCTTGGTGAATCGAAGCTGGTTTCTTGAGGTATATGATTATTCTTGTTTGGTTTCATAGATCTACTTAGATCTACTTCTCCTCTTCCCTTGGTT
Source organism: Viscum album (assembly GCA_963277665.1). Lineage (NCBI taxonomy): Eukaryota > Viridiplantae > Streptophyta > Magnoliopsida > Santalales > Viscaceae > Viscum > Viscum album. Next base: position 2,029,404,042 of record OY728127.1, read on the forward strand.
TCTTAGATCTACACCCTTTATGGGTATATCTAAGTGTGTGGATGCCAAATATGTTGAGATTTGGTCTTGATCTTTCTATGAGGAGAGATCTAAGGTGGGTTTTTGGAGAATCAACCCGGCTTTCTTGTGCGTTCTTCGTTGTTGGGGTTTTCGTCAAAAAACCTTAAGGTAGGGGATTCGTTGCTTCTATTCCTTTTAAGTGTAATTGTATTGTTAGCATGTTGAATCCCACTGGATGAAAATGGAATTGACCTAATAAAATAATTGAACCGGATAAATAAATCGTATCGATTGTATGTTATTGCCTCATGTTTTTCTAGATAGTGTGATATCTATGCTTTCCTTGCTTAGTGTTTGTTCTTGGTGGAAATCGATAAAGATCGTAAAGCCAGAATTATTTTGATAATTATTTCACTAAAGATAAGGAGGCATGTAAATGAATCCAGTTGTTGCTGTTGTTATAATTTGATGTTAATCAAATTGATGCCGAAGTGAATGTTTAATTCAGTTGGTTGGTAAACCTGAAACATGTTGGTGCTTGTTGTTTGAAGGCATGTCAAATTAATTGTTTAATTAATTTGTGATATCTTACTGATTGGGTTTCCTGGTTTTGGAACCTATGAATTAAATATGTTAATTCAATATGGATTGAAGAGTTGATTGTTTGGTAATTCCTTGAAGGGTTCTGGGTTACCCTTTTGTTTATTGAAAAGGGCCATAGCCCAATTGATGTGATGTTTGATTTCCTACTGCTTGTGATGTGATGTGACCCTGGAGGGGTGTTGTGATATGTGGAGGCATATAGGCCTTTTTTTGTGGTAGAGGATGACACCTAGAGTGGCTAGATGCATGGGTTTATGCATGTGGGTGTCGGGGAGGACACTAGTGATGATGGAATGAGATGGATGTGATTGTTGGATGCTTGTTGATTCTTTGGTTGTTTATCTTCTTTACTTTTCCCCACTTCTGAAGGCAGCTGGTCTTGCTTACCCTTCTTCTGAAAGAGGTGAAGACACGTGGGGTATGCCACGTGCTTTTTGTGTTTAGCCTCTCAAGGGAGAATGGGTCTACTCTCTTGATATAGGAGGCAAAGACTCGACAGGTAGTACATCTACTCACCGTGTCAAGCCCCCTTGTGTTTAGTAGCATAGGATGCTTTTCCAGAATGCTTGGGAATATGGGAAAGTAATTATGTAATGAATTTTTGAATAAATGATGTTAACCCATGGGGTTGGATTTCATTGAAACTTAATGATGAGGTTGAGAACTTTTGAAGGGACACTGTAATTTTTGGATGTTGTGTTAATGGAATTTAATGTGTAATTGTCCATGGTTAATTAATGTTTGAAGAATTAATTAACTTACAGTGGAATTGATAAAAAAAGGGAATGAGGTAATCTAATAAAGCCCTTAAATGGTTGTGTGCTTATAGGATACCTAGTCTTAGAAGTGGCAGCCTAAAGTCCGAGAGACGTTAGCTGTAGTTGTGTCTTAGACTAGGTTAAGCCCATAGTACGGTTGTGAGTTATAGTATATTCTGTACTTTTTGTGTTTCTATACACTACTCCACCCTGTCAGTAAGGGTAACTGGCACCCCAAGTATTCTGAGCCCTGGGGGGTGTTTTCCCCAACATTCTGGTGGGAGGATGAATGGGTGACTACCCCCTTTGACCCTTCTCTCTTCTCTTGGTAGATACTAATGCCATTAGGCACAACGATTAGTTTTACCCATGTATGTGTGTAGAGAGCTTTAATGGGTTGTGGTTATTCACACACATATATTATGGATATAGTATCCTATGGAATACTATAGGTGTAATGTGTATAGGTTGTGATGGTTGGAGGATCCTTACTCAGTGTATGGGATGTAATGGATTGAGGTATAATACCCGACATATGATACACGTTATGCGATCTGTGGTGGATACCGAAAACTACATGGTTACTTTTGGTTATGAGGATGGTGTGGTGCTTTGCCCAGGTGTCTACGAGAAAGCCTTTGTGGTGCACGTAGTGCAGATTGTGGAGCTTAGCCCAGGTGTATACGGGCATGCCTTTGGAGAGAGATGCACAAGACTTATGTCGTTGGGGAAAAGCGGGAAACCAGTGGGGAAGTAGTAGTGGGGTACCCTTGATATTCTTTACTATATGATATATTCTTGTATGTGTTACTTGGTGAGAGTATCCATGGTGAGTTTGGGAACATAGTATACCTATTTAGGTGACGAGTTAGTATCACTTATTGTTCACTGTGCTTTAGCATGCTTTCTTTACTTTTTCACGAGAGGCTTTGAGGAGGATCCTACTGAGTATACTGTTATACTCACCATATATATATATAAACTATTTTTAGGTCACTTGGAGCAGGTTGGAGATCAAGATGGTTACTACTAGCTTGTGGTTGCAGGAGCTGTTCGGGCTTGTGGTCACTGCTGTTTTTACTTTCTTTTGGGTACTTGCAGTTTTCCCTTTCATTTGTAGTAATTTTCCATGACATTACATATGTGCACTTGGTTTTTCTTTTATACTTCAGTTCTGAGTTGGAGTTGGTTGGTGTATATCTTATCTCTCTCTTCAACATGTGTTCTCTTAGAGGGTAATGCCTCCCATTTGTGTGTTTATTATGCATAAATAGTAAATAGGAATAAATAGAAATAAATAATAATAAATAGGAATAAATAGGAATAAATAGGAATATATATGAATAAATAGTAATAAATACGAATAAATAAGAATAAATAGGAATAAATAGGAATAAATAGGAATAAATAGGAATAAATAGGAATAAATAAGAATAAATAGGAATAAAATCAATTGTAATAAATTGTAATAACTTGGCATAATTTCCAGTGGATTTGAGACACTCCTCTTTCTCAATAACCCTTCTCTTTTCAACTCTCATCGACTTAAAACATTATGAAAAATATGTTTTTACATATGCATATCTAATCTTGTATACATGAGTTTGGATATGAATTCGTAGGACCACATTTTATCATAAAGTTTTTAGGCACTGATAGTTGCAGGAAGATGATTCATAGATGAAATGGGGTCTCTTTTGTCCGAAATCTCATTTAATTTCAAATTTATCACACTCAAATCACAATAAAGAAACTTCTTAGAGGAACGCTTATACATTCTCGTATGCACGAGAATGGATATGCGTACCTAAGAGGAGATTCTTCATTGTGATTTCAGTGTGAGAAATATGCACCTAAATGAGTTGTCAGACATAAGAGTAGCCGTCAATCCACTGGAAATTGTGTCACTCGTAATTAATGGTAATTATTAAGAAGTAGTTGTAATTATTTATCTTCTTTTTTTGGATAGTGTTTTTCTAATTTCAAATTATTCAAAAAAAGTACTGATTTTATATTTTTTAGAAAAATATGGAATAAGAAAGTCAAAAATAGTCATTATTAGACGATTACACTCAGATACATCAGTGCAGAAATCCAAACGATTTTGATTTAAATCCTGTATATATTGAGGGTGTTGAATCTTTCTTTTCATTTTCATTATCAAAACCATATTTTTTTCAGAAGGCATAATTATGTGTCCTTGTAAAAAATGTGCGCTAAGAACATTTGACACATTTGAAAATGTTGGGGGACATCTCTTACATTTTTGTTTTCAACTGGATTATATTTTCTTGTATGAATACGGTGAACAAAGTTCTAGAGAAGATACTAATATTTTGATTCCGGATCCATCGTGGTTTCAAAATTTAGTACATGATGTTGTAGGTCCATCTGGTCAACAAATTGAAACTCACGATGATGTTGATTTAACTCCTGAGTTGGCACCATCCAATTTTTTTGAGTTGTTAAGGTCTGCTGAGGATGCATTATATCATGGTTGCATGATAAGAAAATTAGAAGCGGTTATAAAATTTATGGCTATTAAATTAGGTAATTCAATTTCAAACAACTATTTTGATCAGATATTTTCTTTGGTTAAAACACTATTACATGAAGGAAATACGTTGCCTGCAAATTACTATGAGAGTAATATACTGGTTCATAATCCGGGCCTTAGTTATAAAAATATTCATACATGTGTAAATGATTTCATCTTATATTCTCATGAAAATTAGTAATTGGATAGTTGTCCCATATGGGGACAATCAAGGTATAAAGAAGCTTAATTGGGGAAGTCTGGATTGATTCCTATAAAACGGTTGTGATATTTCCTACTTACACCCAGGTTGTAGAGTTTATTTATTTCTCAGAACACAATGTCAATGATTTCATGGCACAAAACCAATATTTCAACCAGTGAAATCTTGAATCATCCATATGGTAGTGATTCATGGAAACATTTTGACCGAGTGCATCTATCTTTTTCTTTAGAAGCCGAAAATGTGCGATCGGGTCTTTCCACTGATGGTTTCTGTCCGTTTGGTTCTTATAGTAGTCAGTATTCATGTTGGACTATCTTTATAACTCCGTAAAATTTACCTCTATGGATGTCGATAAAGGATCCCTATATCTTTTTGACTTTATTAATCTCAGGAAATCCAAAAAAATATAAATGTTTATTTGAAACCATTGATTGATGAGTTCAATTCATTGTGGAGTAATGGTGTTAGTACATATGATGTTGCTGCGAAACAAAATTTTATATTAAAAGTTGCATTGATGTGGACAATTAGTTATTTCCTGACATATGGCATGTTATTTGGATGGAGTACACATGGTCTGAAATCATGTCCTTACTGTATTGAAGACAAAAAAACATTTATGCTCATAAATGGAAAAAAACCTTGATATTTTGACTGTCTTCACAGATTTCTTCCAATTGATCATCCTTTTTGGAGGAAAAAATCTCATTTCAGAAAAGGAACAATTGAAAGGGACGAAACTCCAAAAATTATCTTAGGTAAAGAGTTAAAATCAGTTTTATTTTCATTACCCCCATCACATTTGGACCAACAATAAACCAATAGAAAATTCATGACTTTGGGAAAGAACACAATTGGATAAAACACAGAATTTTTTGGGAGCTACCAATTGATTTAATTTGTTGGTCCACCATATGTTAGATGTCATTGATTTTGAGAAGAACTATTTTTATAATTTATTTCATACAGTTTTTGGATACACCAGGTAAGACCAAAGATAATGTAGAGGCACGATTAGATCTTTCCCAAATTTGCATACGACCAGAACTTGAACTATTTTAAAATGTCAGATCACAGAGGTTAATGAATCCAAAAACAACTTATACATTCTCCATATAGAGACTCTTATTATTTTGTCAGTGGATTGTAGATTTGAGACTTCCTGATGGATATACATCCAATTTAGGAAGATGTGTTAAGAATGGTCATATTACTAGATTAAAAAATCATGATTGTCATGTTATAATGGAAAGACTTATCTCATTTGGATTCAGAGGTTTGTTGAATTCTATGATTTGGGATTCAATAACAAACATATCATATTTTTTTCAAGACATTTGTATAGTGACAACAGACTACGATGCACTAAGGAAACGGAAAGAAGATGTTATAATTATATGTAAACTGGAAAAAATATTCCCGCCGACTTTCATTGACTCAATGGAACACCTGATATTATATTTTCCAAATGAATATAAATGTGGAGGTCTAGTATAGTTTTATTGGATATACCCATTCGAGAGATTCATGAAGAAATTAATGAAAAAATTACGCAACAAAGAATCAGATGAAGGCTTAATTTCTGAAGCTTATTTTCAAGAGGAAATTGATTTTTTTTATGTCTCATTATTTTAAATATTAATATCCATCAAAACACAAACACATGGGAAGGAATGAGGAGAAATTTGATGATTTAATGGATAATATTTTATCAATTTTTAATCAGCCAGAGATTTTCTTTGGTGGAGTTCATGAACGATGTCTTTCAGATGATGAACATCACAGTGCTCATACATATGTTATAGTCAACTTTAAAGAAATTAAATAATTTGTATTATGAGTGATTATATCACTTATTTTATAATTTTTGTTATAGTAAGTAAACTTATATTATTTTTAGGTTATATTATAATCATATCAAGAAATAGCTTCCACAAATTATTGCAGCTGCTCTTGAAGAACAATGATTTTTTTCTCAAGGGTTTCAAAAACTGGAAACATAATTTATTGATGGTTTAACATATCAATTCAATTTATTATTTATTATATTGATAATTTCTTTAAAAAAAATTAGGTGTCTCAACATGCTAGTAAAATTGATAAGCGACTGTATATATTGAGTAACCCACCATCCAAAATAGTTTAATCTTATAATGCATATGTGGTGAATGGTTTTCGATTTCATACATGTGAATATGGGGAATCCAAAAAAAAAAAATGAATAATGGAGTTTTCTTGAGAGGATCACATCATAGAGAAACTAAAGTTGACTTTTATACCATGTTGGATGAAATTATCGAACTATGTTATATAGGAAAAAATTACATAATGATGTTTAAATATCAGTGGTTGGATACTGAGAGAGGATTGTGTGTTTATTCGACTCATGGAATCATCGATATTAAATATAAAAATATTTTTGTAGTAAATAAACCATTTTTATTGGCTCAACATGCACATAAAATTTATTATAAAAAGTACTATGCTACTTCAAGATACCAGAGTGATTGGTGGAGCATAATAAAAATGAAATCTTAAGAAAGTAAGTTTACTCAAACTGAATGTGGTTCCACTGAAGGTCAAGGAATTGAAATTTTTCAAGAGACTACTAAAAATTAATCTTGTTCGCAAAGAGACATGAATATCAATGATGACACCCCACAATTAAGGGTCGACAATGATGATGATTTTAATGATGTTACAAATGAATTTGATATTGAAAGAGATGATGAAAATGAAACTCATAGGGATATTGATGAGGTAGAGGAGGTTTATGAAGACATTGAAATAATCAGATATAAAGATGATAATGAAGGTGGAAATTTTCCCAGTTAAATACTAGTTATAATAATAACTAATAAATATATATATATAATTTTTATTTTCAACTATTTACTAACAACAATCATTTTGTGTTTCTAATGGACCCTAATCTACTTCATGAGTTGTAGGAGGATGAGATACCTTTTAATGAGGAGGGTTTGGGATCATCTGACCCTCAGCCTACTGGCGGTTCAGGGGGTACACAGAGGGGGCACAGTCTTGAGCGACTGATGATTGCTGACCCTATCCCCGAGTGACCTCCACGTCTTTGCTTTGATCCACGCACACAGAGGTATGGTAACCTGTGTATTTTAGTTAGAATTTATTAATTTATTTATATACTAATTTTTTGATTATTTATTACTTTTTCATAGTTTTTCACATGTAGATTTTAGACAGGGAAGCACTATCTTACGCAATTATTTTTCGCAACCATGGATTAAATGGAAATAGATTCTCATTGATGTGCAATTCGACATGTTCAATCATTGGTTGATGCATAAATAAATAATATTTATTTTGAAATTTATTTCATTAATTACTTGATATTGTAAATTATTTGTAGGGTTTATGGTATCCCATCGATGATAGGATGCATGAAGCTATCCCTGCAGCATGGTAGGTGTCTATGCCTGACCGTTTCCATTAGTTTTTTCATAGTTTGAGAAGGACGACCATAAAGAAAGGAGTGATAATATTTGATGAGTCATGTAGATCCCACTGACCAGAGTACATTTCATCTCACATTTGGGATGAATTATGTTCACACTGATTGGGTGGTGGATTTCGAGGATATATTCATTTGGCCGACAGAACCGAGGGAGATAGGAGGTGACAGATCAAGCTAGTATCTATACATTCAGTACGCATAGAGCTCATCTGGTTAGTATCTTTTTTAATATTTTATATAACTTTAAATATAAATAGTTTATTTTATACTCATATAGGTAGTAGAGCAACCCAATATTACAGAGTATGACATTTATCAGAGGATGTACAGTGATCCAGCCACTTGAGAGATTAGAGGTGATTGCCAATGTCAGATTGTAGTCAGTATTATTTCTTTTTCAGTTTGAAAATTAACTGCCTATAATATTTTCAGTATTTTAATTTCAAATTGGAATAGAAGGATTCATATGAGGCCATGACCTCTCAGACACAGGCTGAGAGTCAGGCTGAGACGACTGATCAGATTAGTGCCCACCATTTCGATGAGGCAACATGGATGCAGGAGTCCCAATATGCCTTCAATATGGTCCACATAGTTGGTATCGACTCTCATTTTACTAATGGAACCACTAGAATTATTGGTATTTGTGACGGGTTATTTGCGATGGGATCCCATCATAAATAGGCTTTAGCGACGAGGTCCTGTCGCAAATAGCCCATTGCAGAAAACGCCGTCGCAAATAATCATATTTGCGACGGGTAACATCATCGTCGCAAATAAGTCTTCGATTATATGTATTATATATACATAAACGTTTTAACGACGGGCCCGTCACAAATAGTTTTTGCGGCAGGCCCTCGTCCCATCGCAAAAAATATATATATATATAACGGTCTGTGATGGGCCCGTCGCAATAAAGTATTTGTGATGGGAAAGTAGTCCCGTCACAAATATGTCTTTAAAAATATTTAGTTAGATTATTTGAGATGTGGTCTCATCGCAAAAGGTCCCATCGCAAAAAATAAATTAATTTTAAAAAATAAATTTAATAAAATTACGATTAATGAAAAAAAATATTACTATTATTAAAAAAATAAAAAATATTAAAATTCTCAATATTCACAAAAAAAATAAAAAAATCATAAAATATTATTATTATTAGTAGTAGTAAATAAAAAAACATTAAAAAATATAATAATAAAAAAATATATTTAATAAAAATATATTAATATTATTAAAAAAATAAAAAATATTAAAATTCTCAATATTCAGAAAAAAATAAAAAAAAATAAAAAAATATTAAAAAATAAAATATGTAATATTTGCACCGATATAAAAGACATAAAATTTAAATAATTCATATTACAATGTTAAATTCAAATGTTTTTAACATAAAAAAATCACTGGGGGGGGTCTTCTTCTGGAGGAGGTGGAGGAGCTGAAGGAGCTGGTGGATGAAACTCCATCCCTAAACTGCGAGTCAGACAATGCATGTACTCCATCTGCTCGTGATGCTGCTGCTGCCATCGATGCATCTCCTTCTCATGCTGCTACTGCTACTGCTGCCATCGACGCATCTGCTCCTCGTAATGCTGCTCCTGCTATTGCTGTCGCTGACACATCTCTTCTTGCTGCTTCTACAAAGTCTCTATAAGCTCAGCCTAAGCTCGAAACTGCTCCTAATACTGTGATCCAGAAGATGATGCCTCTCCATGAGCTCCTCTCGAGATGGATGTTGACATCGCAGCAATACCATAATAAGTACCAAGAGTCAAATAAGAGCTGATACCAACTTTTCTTCCCTTCTCAAAGCCATACTGAGTCTCCTGCATCCATGCTGCCTCATCGAAATGGTGAGCACTGGTCTGATCAGTCGTCTCGTCCTGACCCTCAGCCTGTGTCTAAGAGGTTGCAGTCTCATATAACTCCTTCAATTCCAATTTAAAATTAAAATTGTGAAAATATTATATGCAGTTAATTTTCAAATGGAAAAAATAATACTAACCAAAATATGATGCTGGCGATCACCTCTAATCTCTCCAGTGGTTGGATCACTGTACATCCTCTGATAAAAGTTAAACTCTGTAATATTGGGATGCTCGACTGCCTACAGAAATATGAAACAAACTGTTTATATTTAATGTTATATAAAATATTTAAAAAATATACTTACCATATGCTCTCTATGTGAACTGAATGTACGACTACCAGCTCGATGCGTCACCTCCTGTCTCCCCCAGTTCTGTCGTCTCACTGAATATCTCCTCTGAAATCCACCACCCAACCAATTTAAGCATAATCCATCCCAAACGTGAGATGAAATGCACTCTGGTCGGTGGGCTATACACGACTCATCAAATTCTATCACTCCTACTTTCTTAATGATTGTCCTTCTCAAATTGTGAAAAAACTAATGGAAACAGTCACGCGTAGAAACCCACCATGCCACATGGATAGCGTCGTGTATGCTATCATCTATAGGATACCATAAACCCTACAAATAATTTATAATATCAAGTTGTTAATAAAATAAATTTCAAAATAAATATTATTTATTTACATACCAGCCAATGATGGAACATGCCACGTCGCACATCAACGGGAATCTGTTCCCATGTGATCCTTGGATGTGAAAAATAATTACGCAAGATAGCGCTCCCCTATCCAATAGATACATGCACAAAACCGTGAAAAAGGAATAAATAATCAAACAATTAGTATATATATAAATAAATTAATGAAAGCTAACTAAAATATACAGGTTACCATACCTCCGTGTGTGTGGATCAAAACCAAGATGTGGACATCGCTCGAGGATAGGGTCAGGAATCATCTGTCATGAAAGACCGGGCCCCCTCCGCGTACCCCCTGAACCACCAGTAGGACGAGGGTCAGATGATCCAACATCCCCATCATCCAAAGGTAGCTCAACCTCCTCTAACTCACATAATAGATCAGAGTCCATCTGAAACACAAAATGATTGTTGTTAACAGATAGTTGAAAATAACTATTATATATAGATATATATTAGTTATGACTATAACCAGTATTTAACTGTGTCAATGTTCTTCTTCAACCACTTCTCCATATCTGTCAATGTCAATGTCTTCAACTTCCTCCCTAGCATCATCAATATGCATATGAGTTTTAGTTTCAGCATCTCTTGTCATTTAAAATTCATTTATAACATCATTAACATCTTCATCACCATCGATCCTTAATTATGGGGTGTCATCATCGATATTCACGTCTCTTTGTGAATCAGATGGATTTTGAGCAGTCTCTTGAAAAATTTCAATTCCTTCCACTTCCACGGAACCACATTCATTTTGAGTAAACTGATTTTCCCGAGATTTCATTTTTATTATGCTCCACCAATCGCTCAAGTCTCTTGAAGTAGCACAGTACTTTGTATAATAAATTTTATGTGCCTGTTGAGCTAGTAAAAATGGTTCATTTACTGCAAGAAGACTTTTATATTTAATATCGACGATTCCATGATTCAGATGAACACACAAGCCTCTCACAGTATCCAACCACCGATATTTAAACATTGTTATGTAATTCTGTCCTAGATAACACAACTCAATAATTTCATCCAAAATTCCATAAAATTCAACTTCAGTTTCTCTATGATGTGATCCTCTCAAGAAAACTCCACTATTCATTGTTTTTTTTGATTCCCCGTATGCATGTGTATGAAATCGAAAACCATTCACAACATATGAATTATAAGATTTAACCATTTTGGATGGTGAGTTACTCAATATACACAGTCGCTTATCAATTTTATCAGCATATTGAGACATCTGAAAATTTGAAAACGATTATCAATATAATAAATAATAAACAGAAATGATATTAAACCATCTATAATTTATGTTACCAGTTTTTGAAACCATTGAGAATTTTTTTTTTCTACGTTCTTCAAGAGAAGCTGCTTTAATTTGGGGAAGTTGTTTCTTGATATTATTATCATATAACCTAAAAATAAAATATGTTTAAATACTATAACATAAATTATAGAATAAGTGATTTAAGCACTCACATGACAAATGATGTTATTTCTTCACAGTTGAATAGAACGTATGTATGAGCTCTGTGATGTTCATCATCTGAAATCCATCGTTCATGTTAATATTTGGCTGATTAAAAATTGTTAATTGATTGTCTATTTCATCATTAAAATTACCCTTGTTTCGTCCAATGTGATTGTGTTTTGAGAGATATTGAGATTCAAAATAACGAGAGTAGAAAAAAGAAATTTCCTTGTGAAAATAAGCTTCATCAATTGAGCATTCAACTGATGCTTTGTTATGTATTTTTTTCTTCAATTTCTGCATGCATATCTCAAATGGGTACATCCATAGAAAATGTACTGGACCTCCACATTTAGCTTCATGTGGAAAATGTAATATCAGATGTAACATTGAGTCAAAGAAAGACAATGGAACGGTTTTTTATAGTTTACATATAATTACAGCAACATATTCTTCCAGTTTTCTTAGCGCATTATAGTTTGTTGTCACTGCACAAATGTCTCGAAAAAAATATAATATGTCTATTATCGAATCCCAAATCATAGAATTCAACAAACCTCTGAATCCAATCAGCATAAGTCTTTCCATTATAACATGACAATCATGACTTTTTAATCTAGTAATATAATCATTCTTAACACATCTGCCCAAATTGAAAGCATATCCATCTAGAAGTCTCAAATCTGTAATCCACTGAAAAAATAATAAGAGACTCTCTTCAGATAGTGTATAAGTTGATTTTGGCTTCATTAACCTCTGTGATCTGAAATTTTCAAATAGTTCAAGTTCTGGTCGCCTGTAAATTTGGGCAAGATCTAATCGTGCCTTTATAGTATCTTTGGTCTTACCTGGTGTATCCAAAACTATATGAAATAAATTATTAAAATAGTTCTTCTCAATATGCATAACATCCAACATGTGGCAGACCAACAAATCAGACCAATACAGAAGACCCTAAAAAATGCTCTGTTTTACCCAATTATGTTCTTTCCCAAAGCCATGAATTTTCTATTGGTTTACTGTTGGTCCAAATGTGATGGGGTAATGAAAATACAACTGATTTTAACTCTGTACCTGAGATCATCTTTGGAGGTTCATCCCTTTTAATTGTACCTTTTTTGAAATGAGATTTGTTCCTCTGAAAAGGATGATCGGTTGGAAGAAATCTACGGTGACAATCAAAATAGAAAATTTCTTTTCCATTTATGAGCATAAAGGATTTGTTTTCTTTCATACAGTAAGGACATGATTTTAGACAATGTGTACTCCATCCATATAACATTCCATATGTCGGAAAGTCACTAATCGTCCACATTAATGCAGCTTTTAATATAAAATTTTGTTTCGCAGAAACACCATATGTATTAACACCATCACTCCATAATGCATTTAAATCATCAATAAATGGTTTCAAATAAACATCAATATTATTTTTCGGATATCCTGGGATTAATAGAGGAAAAAAGATATAAGGCTCCTTCATCAACATCCATGGAGGAAAATTGTACGGAGTTATAAAGACATGCCAACATGAATACTGACTACCATAAAAACCAAACAGATAGAAACCGTCAGTAGAAAGACCCAATCGCACGTTTCAGGCTTCTATAGCAAAAGACGGATGCAGACGGTCAAAATGTTTCCATGAATCACTATTAGAAGGATGATTCAAGCTTTTATCAGTTGAAATCTTGGTTTTTTTCCATGACATCATTGACGCTATATTCTGAGACACAAATAAACACCGCAACCTAGGTTTGAGGGGGAAATATCTCAACTGTTTTACCAGAATCGATCTAGACTTCTCGGGTTGAGCTTCTTTATACCTTAATTGTCCACATGTGGGAAAACTATCAAATGAATCATTTTCACTAGAATATAAGATGCAATCATTAGGACATGCATGAATCTTTTGATAACTAAGGCCCAGATTACGAATCAGTCTCTTTCTCTCATAGTAATTTGCAGGCAACACATTTCCTTCAGGTAACCATGTTTTAACCAAAGAAAATATCTAATCAGAATAGTTGTTTGAAATTGTATTATCTGATTTAATAGCCATAAATTTTGAAACCGCTTCTAATTTTCTTATCTTGAAACTAGGATATAATGCATCCTCAGAAGACCTCAACAACTCATAAAATTTGGATGGTGCCAACTCAGGAGTTAAATCAATATCATCGTGAGTTTCAGTTTGTTGCAGAGATGGACCTGCAACATAATGTACTAAATTTTGAAACCATGATGGATTCAGAATCAAGTTATTAGGATCTTCTCTAGAACTGCATTCAATGTGTTGATACAAAAAAACATAATCTGGTTGAAAACCAAACCGCAAGAGATGTCCCCAAACCTTATCAAACGTGCCAAACGTTCTCAGAACACATTTTTTACAAGGACACTTAATTGTGCCTTTTGAAACATATTCTGGTTTTGATGATGCAAATGCTAAGAAATATTCAACACCCTTAATATATACAGGATTTAAACCAGAACCATTTGTATTTCTGCACTGATTTATCTAAACTCGATCATCTAATAATGACTGATGTCGACTTCCTTGTTCTATATTTTTCTACATAAAATATAAAATCATCACTGTTTTTGAATGATTTGAAATTATAAAAACACCATCTGAAAAAAGAAGATAAATAATTAAAACTAATTAATAATTACCATTAATTAAGGACAACACAATTTCCAGTGGATTGACAAATACTCTTTTGTCTGACAGTTCTTTTAATCGCATCTTTCTCACACTAATTATTGCTAATTATTGCTAATTATTTCTAATTATTCATAATTATTGCTAATTATTACAAATTATTACTAATTATTACAAATTATTACTAAATATTACTAATTATTACTAATTCTTACTAATTATTACTAATTCTTACTAATTCTTACTAATTATTACAATTTATTACTAATTATTACAATTTATTACTAATTATTACTAATTATTACTATTTATTACTAATTTAGCAATACATAGCCATACTTAGAAAAATAAAAACTGCTTGAATAATGAATGGAAATTTGGTAATCATCATTGTGGAGATGATTAAAAATTTTCCCTTCATTATCCAAGAAGATTTCGTTCACTAATTATTACTAATAAAAAAATTATATTATCAATATTTAAGAAAAAACAATATTAATATTATTAAAATAATAAAAAATCTATAAAATATTGAAATTATCAATATTCACAACAGAATTTTCTCTATTCTTAACATGTACAAATCTCAAAGGGTCTCCAATTGTCAGGTCATGCACAATAAAAAGTTTGTGTCAGCCATTTCCAATGTAAACTCTATAATTGTACTTGTATAGTTGATCACCTCGAAAGTAGTGTTACAATAGGACGACCAAAGTAATTTCATTATCATCTCTAAGAATCCTATCACTGCTCATGCTCACCAATTAACACAACAAGTAAGGTAATAGTAAAAGAATAAAACATTTAGGTACCACACACCACCATTTCCCCCACTAGCTAGCTGCTCATCCCTATCGGAAAACGTCCTGACGCTACCACACTCTTCCTGCCTGCACACACCTGGGCCTCACAACCATCCACATCCCTGCCCGCACACACGTAGGCCTCACAACCACACATCCCTGGCCACACACAACTGGGACTCACAACCACACATCCCTACCAGCACACACCTGGGCCTCACAACCATCCATCCCTGCCCGCACACACCTGGGACTCATCCCAAAGACACCTGAAAAAAACCTACCTGAAGATTCCTGGGCTAACAACACACCAATCGAAACCTACCCAAAGAATATTGGGTGTAAGGTCACCTCCATCCATCACAACCGAGGGAAGAGGGAGCATGAAGGAGAGTTACTAGGGGGGAACACCCTTCCCCATGAAATTTGGTGTTCAAAACTAAGTGACAAATGTGGGTGGGGTGAGACTAAACAAAAAACATACAGTTAAACATATATATACCAACACACAGCCCAACCCATGGCTCCTCAAATAGATACAAGAAGGTACACAAGCACTGCTTCCTCAGAAAATAGGCACACAACAAATAGTTCCCAGTTCCCCTATTCAAGTTATCATTCATAATAGTTCAGTAAGAGTTAATCCCTCCACTACTGGGAAACTAATAGGCACAAACACAGTTGAAACAATAATAAGCAGGAAGGGAATCCATCGAGTAATTTAATCCTTCACACCAGCTTCTATTGTGAAGTCACATCAATAAAGGGGTCAGTGAGATCCCTCGAAGTACTGTAACCATAGAAAAAACCAAAAAACCGTTGGTTATCCCACATTAATTCATTACCATTCCACCCAGTTCATTATTATCTTCCCACTTTGATTTATGTTCACAACCCAACTTGCAAACCTGCTTCCAAACACCACCATAGCCACGCAACAACTCATGCCATTCCAACCACACCATTCACAGCCCCACTGTTCATCCATCCATATCTAAAACATACCAATGTTCATAATTCATTCTTTTATATTATTTAGTTCAACTGGGGTGATCACACAAGATTACGGGCTTTTATATTCAACAGCCGAGTTTAAGTGTTTAACAGATTCATACATGATTCCCATTCACCAGACAAAGCTTAAAACAGAGCATAACATAGGTGTGAAAACAAAGACCCCCAATGGCCGTGATTTTTAGTAGGCCTAAGCCCGTCCAATTCATAACAACATCATAGGGAAAACATGGGTCAAAACATGTAACAACATTAACAAAATTCCTCATCCCCATTATTTAATCGGTTATTATCTTCATTATAGAATTGATTTTCTGCCTCGTGAGAACCATAGAACACCCACCCCACACGATACACAAGGAGGAGAGACAAAGGTAATATCCCTACCTGATTGATCAAGGATCGACGTTAAGTCCTCGCATGGAAACTAGAATTCAGGAGTAGCAGGAGCTCCACAGAATGCGATCAAGGAAAAACTCGCAACAGGGGTATGCCTCATCGGGAGGAAGGGTATTCCGAGCATAGGGTGATAGAGGAAGAAACCTAGGGAGAAGAGAAGCCTTTAGGTTATAAAGGATGATAAACAGGATTCCCGGGATGGTTAAGATACGGAGAGAAAACTCAAAACCGCGTAAGAAGCGGGATCGTGGGTTGACCACGCGGCTGGGACACCCCACATGACACTTAAAAGTTCCCCTCCTTTCGGGGTGGTTTAAATAGACGCACACCTCATGGTTTTTCATTTAAGGAGGGTAACTCACTAATCATTTAATTTAAACGCCATAAAAGGGAATAAATGGGCTTTAAAATTGGATTAAAGGGTCATAACATGGTTTAAAAACGAATTTTCGCAAAAAAGGAGGTGCTACTGGAAAACTCATGGGGGGTAGGCAAGAGTTACCGGTTGCCGAGAGCTACCGGTAGCCGAGAGACACCGATAGCCGAGAGATACTAGTAGCTGAGAGCTATCGGTTGGCGACAGCTACCGGTAGCCAATAGCTACCTGTTGGTGACAGCTACCGGTAGCCGAGAGCTACCGGTAGCCGAGATCTACTGATTGGCGATAGCTACTGGTAGCCGAGAGTTAGCGGTAGACAAGATCTACCAGTTGGCGACAACTACAGGTAGCCGAGAGCTACTGGTATCCAAGAGCTACCGGTAGTCGAGGGCTACTGGTACCCCAAGGTCACCGGTAGGCTAGGTCTACCGGTTGGACGAAGCTATCAGTAGGCCAAGGCTACCGCTTGGCACCACCGAGAAGCTGGGATGGCCTTTCAGACCACCCAGAACACCTCAAACATCATATTTTTACCATGTAATGGACCCCAAAAACCTGGGCCATAACATCAGATACTTCTCAAACTATTATCATCCCCAACAATATAAGAACAACCCAGAAATGAGAAAATTGGGGTCCAAACAACCACCATCTAAAGATAATACTCAGGGGAAAACCCCTCAGTTGTTCGAAAGGTGGATAAGAATCCTTCCCCTACATCCAGGAATACTTCCCCAAGAGTTATCAACCATGAACATTCACAAAAAGAACAAGGATCACACTGTCCAACACATGAGTTAGGGAGTACCCTCCTACATGTCAGGATATTATCCGCTTTGAGCGGCACTAACTCGCCCGCACGAGTTTAATCGAATCTACATTAATGTGTCCTGATTAGCAGTCAGGTTTTCCCATCATCACACATTCAGACACACTCACAGAGAACATGAAATAGATCTTCTAATAGCTAATAAAAACAAGCATTTCATATATTAAAGCACAAGGTACAATATCCCAACAAGGATCAGAAAAAAAAACAAGGAAGTCAAAACAGATCTGGGTATTAAACGCGTAACTGGGCCTCCCATGTTGGGACGGAGAGTGATGGAAAGAGGGGGGGGGGGGGTGAATTTCCTTTTAAAAAAGTTTAACAATTTAAGAAAAAGTTAAAGCGCATCGGAAATAAAAGAGGCAAGACACAAAAATGATAACGGAGTTCGGCCTAAATCCCAAGCCTACGTCTCCACTCCCAACTCAACCGTTGAGAGATTTATACGACAACTTGCTTTTTATTAGTTGTAGCAAGAAACCCACTAGACTTTAAGGCAACCTAGAAACCTATTACAGCTTGCTTTTTATTGGTTGTAGCAAGAAACCCACTAGCCTTCTTACAGGTGAAGGCTAGCTCACCTATGACTCAAGTCTTTTACAGGGAAGGCTTGACTAACCTCTTCACACCTTGAAGGTGGTGTGAAAACCCAAACAAAGGGAGGATGAGAGAAAGAAGGGTTTGTATGCACAAACTCAAAATAATGCTCAAAATGATAAAACAATAAAAACCGTAAAGAGGATAAGTCTTGGGCACCAATG
Source organism: Viscum album (assembly GCA_963277665.1). Taxonomy (NCBI): domain Eukaryota; kingdom Viridiplantae; phylum Streptophyta; class Magnoliopsida; order Santalales; family Viscaceae; genus Viscum; species Viscum album. Next base: position 2,029,422,549 of record OY728127.1, read on the forward strand.
GATTGATTGGTGATGATGAAGAGCGCTCCCAAGCTTCTATGGTGGTGCTCCTTGGTTGTGGAAGTGAGTTGGAGCAGGTGGGGATCCTTGAAGGAATGCACCGGAGGTTCGCAAAATAATCGAAAAATGTTCCCGTGGGCTACAAAATGTATCTGAGGCTTCCTAGTCCTCTATTTATAGGAGAGGAACACCCAAATGGCCGTTGGGGGTCTTCGGAGCCGTTGGAGAGGCCTTCGGAGCAGTTGGGAGTCAAAAGTACAAGTCTGGTCAAAGCCCAACGACTAGTTTGACTGGGCACACCGGCTGGCCGGTGGTCCACCGGCTGGCCGGTCCTGAGCCACCGGCTGGCCGGTGCTCCAGACAGAGAGAAAGCTCTCTGCCCAGGTTCTACCGGCTGGCCGGTGGTCAGCCACCGGCTGACAGGTGACAATACCGGCTGGCCGGGGAGCTCACACCGGCTGACCGGTGGCTCTGCACAGAAACCATTGCTACTGCCAGAGTCCACCGGCTGGCCGGTAGACTCAGAGAGTCTACTTTCAGTCCTTCCTGGCCCAACTCCTTGGAAACCTTTTGCCTATAAAAAAAAACACTTCAAAACAAGTTAGAACAAAATAAGAATGATTGTGATCATTAAAATCCAAGAGAGAGGGGTACAACAATCTCCCCCTATTTTGATGATCACAATCACCAAAACAAGAAAAGAAAAAGACTGAAATGAAAGGCATGCTTTAAAGGATAAATTGAAAAGTAAAGCAAATCATGAGAGAAAAATTTCTCCCCCAATCAACCAAGGAAATCTCCCCCTTTGTGGTTATCAAAATAGCACGGGGCATAAAATTTGATTGAAGGAAAGGATTGAAAAACAAGATAGAGTTTTTAAACCAATTGAAATTTTTGAAATTTGAATTGAAGGTTTTAAATTGAAAGTTTTGAATTGAAAGTTTTGAATTGAAAGTTTTGAAAGAAAAACGCAAAAAGGCTTAAACGATCCTAACTCCCCCTAAATAAAAACAACAAATCACCGGGGAGAGGATTTTAGAACCGAGACAAATTTTGGTCCGGAGAGACTCGCTAAAAGGGATTTTTCAATCCAAACTTGTCTTGTGGCGGGTCTTCTCCTATGAAATTCATCGTTAAAGGAAATGGTTTTGGGCCTTCCATTCCGGGCATTTTTGCAGTCTCACTCGTAAATTAAGTGCCCGATCTTTTTTCAATAGTTGAAAAATTTATATTGGGAGCTCCCCCTTACAAAAATAGTAGGAGCCTGGGAAGAGGAAGCTTGCTTGGAATAGACAAGCCCTTGGGTGGTTCTAGATATGCATTGAGAACTAAGGAGCTTCGAAAGGTTATGTTCACCTTCAGTGAACTTAGCTAGGGATTTCCTTAAATCCTTGATTGTTGATTCCATAGAATCAACATCAGGAAGGTTTTGGATCTTGAGGGACAAGTCTTCCTTCTCTTTGAGAAGTTGATCCTTTTCAGAAGAAAGAATTTCGAATTTCTTTTTTAAAGCAATAAATTTGGAAGAAAGTTCGTGAAAACCTTCCCCCAATTGATCTATCGCATGTTGGAGATCCTTGTAAGATAAATGATTGAATGAATTAGAAGAACAAGAGGAAGAGGAGTCAGAAGAGGTTACCTCATGAAATGCCATTAGACATTTTTTACCGTTGTCTTTTGAGGGGGAGGAGGATGAGGAGCTATCACTCCAAGTGGCCTTGAATGCCTTTTTCTTTTCCTTTTGCTTGGCCCTTGTCTTGTGGAGTGGGAAATCGGGCTTATAATGGCCTTTCTTGCCGCACCCATAGCATATTACCTCGGGCTCGGATTTTTCGTCGAGTTCTTCCTTTCGAGCCTTGCGAGATTTCTTCTTTTTGTTCTTCTTCATGAATTTGTGCATCTTGCGGGCAAGGTTCTCGATTTCTGAATCGCCGCTTGAAGAGGAAGAAGATGAGGAGGAGGAGCTTTCTTCTTTTTGAACTTTGAAGGCGATGTTCTTTGGAGTTTCGATGAGTTTTCCTTCCTTTTCAGCTTGCCTCCTAATGGTGATCTCGTAGGTCATGAGGGATCCGATGAGCTCTTCGACCGGAATTTCTTTTAAATTCTTCGCTTCTTTAATTTCCGTGACTTTCGGTGCCCATGAACTTGGTAAGATCCAAAGGATCTTCTTGACCATCATCTCTGCAGAAACATCATCTCCAAGAGACTTTCTCCCATTACAAACATCAGTAAAGCGAGTAAATATATCAGTAATATTCTCAGATGGATGCATGGTAAAAGACTCAAAATCTTGATGGTACATATCCAATCGAGTATCATTAAATTTGTTGGTCCCCTCATGGGTAACCTCCAAAAGTTTCCAGATTTCATGAGATGAAGTGCATGTGGAAACTCGATTGAATTCATTACGATCAAGGCCGCAATGAAGAGCGTTCATGGCTTTGCCATCAAGCTCGAAATTTTTAATATCAGCTTGAGTCCATTTGGATTCATCGGGAGAATAGAGAGAGTAACCATGCATGAAAATTCTATAAATAGGATAACCTATACTTCTAAGAAAAGTAGACATGCGTGTTTTCCAATAGGTATAGTTGGTTCCATAAAAAAAAGGAGCACGACCCAATGAATAACCTTCGGGGGTGAAAGAAGATGAAGCCATCACAATGGATCATGAATTTGAAACCGGTTAAGGTATTACACAAACACTCCCTCTGATACCAATTGTAGGGACGAAGAGTGATGGCAAGAGGGGGGGGGGGGTGAATTGCCTTTTAAAAAAGTTTAACAATTTAAGAAAAAGTTAAAGCGCAACGGAAATAAAAGAGGCAAGACACAAAAATGATAACGGAGTTCGGCCTAAATCCCAAGCCTACGTCTCCGCTCCCAACTCAACCGTTGAGAGATTTATACGACAACTTGCTTTTTAATGGTTGTAGCAAGAAACCCACTATACTTTAAGGCGGCCTAGAAACCTATTACAACTTGCTTTTTATTGGTTGTAGCAAGAAACCCACTAGCCTTCTTACAGGTGAAGGCTAGCTCACCTATGACTCAAGTCTTTTATAGGGAAGGCTTGACTAACCTCTTCACACCTTGAAGGTGGTGTGAAAACCCAAACAAAGGGAGGATGAGAGAAAGAAGGGTTTGTATGCACAAACTCAAAATAATGCTCAAAATGATAAAACAATAAAAACCGTAAAGAGGAGAAGTCTTGGGCGCCAATGGATTGATTGGTGATGATGAAGAGCGCTCCCAAGATTCTATGGTGGTGCTCCTTGGTTGTGGAAGTGAGTTGGAGCAGGTGGGGATCCTTGAAGGAATGCGCCGGAGGTTCGCCAAATAATCGAAAAATGTTCCTGTGGGCTACAAAATGTATCCGGGGCTTCCTAGTCCTCTATTTATAGGAGAGGAACACCCAAATGGCCGTTGGGGGTCTTCGGAGCCGTTGGAGAGGCCTTCAGAGCCGTTGGGAGTCAAAAGTAAAAGTCTGGTCAAAGCCCAACGGCTAGTTTGACTGGGCACACCGGCTGGCCGGTGGTGTCTCACCAGCTGGCCGGTGGTCCACTGGCTGGCCGATCCTGAGCCACCGGCTGACCGGTGCTCCAGACAGAGAGCAAGCTCTCTGCCCAGGTTCTACCGGCTGGCCGGTGGTCAGCCACCGGCTGACAGGTGACAATACCGGCTGGCCGGGGAGATCACACTGGCTGACCCGTGGCTCTGGACAGAAACCATTGCTACTGCCAGAGTCCACCGGCTGGCCGGTAGACTCAGAGATTCTACTTTCAGTCCTTCTTGGCCCAACTCCTTGGCAACCTTTTGACTATCAACAAAAACACTTGAAAACAAGTTAGAACAAAATAAGAGTGATTGTGATCATTAAAATCCAAGAGAGAGGGGTACAACATCCCGCTCCCAAGTTCTCTCTTCCAGGACACCATTCCTCCACAACACACGAACCAAGGGGATGGTTTGTCCACGAATCACTTTCTCTTTATGATCCTCTATCTTTAGTGGTCGTTCTATGAAGGTCGCATCATCTTAAACATATAAATATCCCCAATCTATGACATGGGAGTCGTCGTGTAGATATCAACGAAGCTGAGAGATGTGGAAGACATTGTGAACTTTCTCCAACTATGGTGGCAACGCCAGCTGATACGCCACCTCACAAACTCGTCCCAACACCTTGAAAGGTCCGATGAACCTAGGGGAGAGCTTACTCCCCTTCCCAAACCTTCGCTGCCCACATAGAGGTGAAACATTCAAGAACACATGATTCCCAACCTCAAAATCCAAGGGCCTCCTCCTATGATCGGCATAAGACTTCTGCCGGTCCTGGGCTACCTTCATCCTCTCACACATGAGTTGAACCTTCTCAGTGGTGCCCTGCACTACTTCTGGCCCATGAACATCTGCTTCCCCAATCTCTATCCAGAAAACGGGTGAACGACACAACCTTCCATACAAGGCCTCAAACGGTGTCATACCAATAGTGGAGTGGAAGCTATTGTTATAAGAAAAATCCACTAGAGGCAAGTGTCATACCCATGATCCCCCAAAATCCAGAACACATTCCCACAGCATGTCTTCCAATGTCTGGATCGTTCGTTCTATTTTCCCATCTGTCTGAGGGTGGAAAGCAGTGCTAAGGCGTAGCTGGGTGCCAAAGGCATGTTGAAATCCCCTACAGACTCGTGAGTTAAACTAGGTGTCTCGATCAGAGACATTAGATCTCGGGATCCCATGAAACCGCACCACCTCATCGACGTACCTATGGGATAAGGTGCTCACCGGGCTCGACTCCTTAATCTCCAAGAAGTGCGCTGATTTTGTCAACCGATCCACCACTACCCAGATGGAATCATAGCCTCCCTGAGCCCTGGGTATCCCTGTGATTAAGTCCATCGAGATGTCATCCCACTTCCACTCGAGAACATCTAACGGCTGTAACGGACCTCCAGGAAAAGGGTGTTCAGCCTTTACTTGCTGAAACATGAGGCACTTTTCCACAAACTCTGCCACCACCCGCTTTACCCTGGGCCACCAAAACTGTCTCCTAAGGACTTGGTACATCTTTGAGACCGCAGGATGTACTGCTAAAGCCGAGCCATGGAACTCACAGAGAACACCTTTACACATCATCTCCGTAACGAAAAGCCTTCCACAGAAAAGCATATGATGATGACCATCCTCCGACCATCCCTCAAGAGAATTTACCTAATAAACACGATCTCGCATCACTTCCTCCTCCGAGTCCCCCCACTGAGACTCTTTAACCTGCACTGCTAAGGAGGGAACTACAGTCATCTGAAATAGAAAACCTCTTCCACCTTCCACCCTTGCATCCAAATGCAATGCCACTAACTCTTCCATCGCTCTCCAAGCATCTGCATATTCTCGAACTATTTCGTTTTATGATTTCCTGCTTAGGGAATCATCCAAAACATTTCCCTTTCCCTCAGTATAAGATATCTCGAAGTCATAATCTTGGAGGAACTCAACCCATCTCTGCTGCCAAAAGTTCAGATCTCGCTAGGAAAAGATATAATTCACGCTCTTGTGATTTGAGAAGACCACAAAGCACCATCCAATGAGATAATTCCACAACAACTTCAATGCAAACACTTTGGACGCAAGATCCAGATCATGGGTGGCATAGTTATATTCATGAGGACGTAACTGCCTAGACCCATAAGAGATCACTCCTCGCTGCTGCATCAGCACAAATCCCAACCCAAGGCCAGAAGCATCACAAAACACTTCAAACAACACCCCTTCCTCTGGTAATCTGAGTACTAGAGCACTAATCAGCTTCTCTTTTAGGTAGCTGAAAGCTGTCTGGAACTGGTCTCTCCACATGAAGGCCTGGTCTTTCCTAGTAAAAGATTTAAACGGAGCTTCAACTCGAGAGAAGCCAGGCACAAACCTCTGGTAATAGCCAGCCAAGCCCAAAAAACTAAGAACTTCTGACACGTTCTTGGGTGCTACCCATGAAACGACTACTTCGACCTTCAACGGGTCTACTGCTATTCCCCTCTGAGACACTACGTGTCCAAGGAAATGTACCTCTTGCGTTAAGAAATTTCACTTAGATAGTTTCCCAAAAAGATGGTGGTGTATAAGGACTCCCAAAACTACCCTAAGATATTCAACATGCTCTTCCTTTGATCTTGAGTAGATAAGGATGTCTTCGATGAACACCACAACAAACTCTCAGAAAACAGATTTCATAAGGTTCATGAACATAGATGGTGCATTTTTAACACCAAAAGACATGACCATGAACTCAAAGTGGCCATATATGCACCTGAAATCCTTCTTCGAGATATTACTTTCCTTCACTCTCAACTGGTGGTATCCAGACCACAGATTCATCTTAGAGAACCAACCTGCTCCTCTTAGCTGGTCGAAGAGATCGTCTATCCCCTAGAGGGGGTAACGATTCTTGATCGTCACCTGATTCAACCTCCAGTAGTCTATTCATAGTTGTAGACTACCATTTTCCTTCTTTACGAACAAAACTGGAGCACCCCACAACAACACGCTGGGTCGAACAAAGCCCTTATCCATCAGATCGTCAATCTAAATTCGCAACTCCCGCAACTCAGAAGGTGCCATCCGATAAGGATCCATCGAGATCGGGCGTGCACCAGTATGTAAGTCTATCCCAAAATCAACATCATGTTGAGTTGGTAGAGTCACAACATCATCGGGAAAGACCTCAGGTAAATCTCATACGACTTCTGGGACATCCATCATTCCTGCATCCGCCGACTCTACTGACATCCCGTTCAACATAGAAAGGAGTGGCTCCATGTGTCGAATCCCTTCATGATAACTCTGCTCCCCAACAAAATCCACGCGCTTTCCATACTCGTTGGAGAATTCAATCCTTCTCTGAAAGCATTCGATGATGGCATGAATGGAGAATAACTAGTCGATGCCTAGAATGACATCGTATTGATGCATCTTCAATGAAAGAAGGTCTCCACTGGATTGATGTGGTCCCAACATCAGTCTACATCCCCGAAAGAAGTAAGATACGCTAGTCTGACCCCCAACTGGTGTTCTCAACACTAGGGGCACAAAAAGTCTCTCAACATCCAGACCTAGAGCATGGGCTAATTCGGGCATAACAAAGGAGTGCGAAGCTCCCGAATCAAACAAGGAAGAAACAAGAGTGCTGAATAAACTGATCATACCTCGAACGACCTCTGGTCCCGTCAGAGCTACTAACTCTGCGGCGTGCAACTATCCACAACCAGCTCCTCTATCTCACTGTTGTTGACCACCTCCCCGACCATGCTTAGATCGAGGTCCCTGAGGAGCACCCTGGTGTCAATCTCCTCCCGCAAGGTCATCCCTTAGAGGGCCAGGGGCCTGCTGCTGCTGCTGCTGGAACGGCCTTGTCAGTAATAGATGCTGCTGAGGTGGGTGATGAAACTGCCCACTTCCACCATGTGGAGCTCGAGTTGGACACCTATTCTAGAAGTTTCCTAAAACTATGCAAGAGAAACACTTCGGTCCCCGCCCTGCGAGAAAAGGGAGAGGGCCAAAAGCTCGGGACTTGAACTGATGAGGCCTAAACCCTGCTTGTCGGAACCTAAAAGGCCCTATCACTGGAGACCTGCTGCTGACTGCCTTCCCCTTTGATGAAATCAGATGGTTCCATTCATGTGGTGTTCCTTCCTTCGAGTGCATCCTCTCTACTATCTTGGACTTCTTCTGTACTGTTAGGTACGTCAGAAGAGTGAAGGGAGTGACAAAATACTGAAGTGAAGGACAGAGTGCCTCCTCTACCCATCTTTCCTGAGACTCCTCATCCGGAAAGTGATCCGGGGAAAAGCGCAAGATATATTTTAATTTGATCCCCAGCTCCCTTACTGACAGGCTTCCCTGCTGAAGGGAGAGAAACTCCTGTCTCTTCTCAGCCTTCGTTGTAGAGGAGAGGAACTCCTCACGAAATTCCTTCTCGAAACTGGCCCATGAAACCTCTGCCATTGTCCTTTCTCCTAGGAAAAGCATCCACCACTGACGCGCTGCTCCCCTCAACTGACTGACGGCCAACGTAACCCAGTACTACCTCAGAGCACAGATCAAAGAGAAGGTGATGGCTAGCTCCTCGAGCCATCCCTCCGTTACTGAGTCGGAAACACTTCCCTCGTACATCTGGAGGGTTTGTCGCTGGAAGGAGCACAGAGTACTCTGCCACAAGTCATCCTCCTCATCTTGGTCAACCCTCTACTGGTCAGCTGCCTCGATCCACTAGGCCTCAACCTCCCGGGTCGCTCGTGGATAACATCTGGGTGCCATAGCATTAATTTAACCAAAGATTTTATAAGCCCGAGTAGCAAGGGAATTATCATTATTATCATTATTAAATTTTTCTCCCCAAGGTGTCCCAAATCAAATAAAAACACAATCAGTATGATGCATGTACCTTCCCTAGGGTCTCTACCCTACAATAAATGTAGTCTCACTTGGTCGTTTGATAGCCTTAGAGTCCTTGCATCGGATCACAGGGGGCCCTAAAATCCCATGTCCTAGCCGGTCCTCGCTGGTCTATTTCACGAACCAAGATCACCTAACATTGTTGCCCTACCATCCCATGCAATCCTCACTGTGCCTAACTCCAGACTCCATCCTATCCCTCAACCTCGCCTCTGATACCATTATGTCATGACCCGCCTTCGGTAAGATGATGGAAGGGGCGGAAAAGGCCCCCAACCTTCCTTCTTTAAGTCAAAGACGAGATAATAATCCCCGAGTCCCACCTCCAGTAGGCCCCTGAGTGGAGAATAGCACCAAGGGTGTTAAATTTTCAAAATATGGGAGGCATTACCATTTCTAGTTAACCAAGATCAGGAGAAAGAATGATTCAACACCAAACACCACCAAGTATAGGAAACTCGAAAGAAAACCAAACTACATGCATGTTTTAATAATAAAACTGAACAAGGTACAAGAACTCCAAATTACAAACCAATAGGAAAAGAAAAGGTGAATCAGAAAACAACAGCAACCAACAACAACTCCAACGTCCAGACTAGTAAGGTACCGCACGACCTCCGAAGTCCTCCTAACAACCTGAAAGTTAACGTAGGGTGAGCATACAAAGCATAATTAGTAGGAAAAAACTATAGCTCTCAGGCACAAGTGGAGAGACAAACTAAAGTCCCATGAGAAGCAGAGAAGCCAACATCTATCAAGGATTCTATCCATCCCACCTCACTGGTCACACTCACCAAATAACACAAGAAGTAAGGTAATAGTAAAGGAATAAAACATTTGGGTACCCCGCACCACCATTTCCCCCACTAGCTAGCTACTCATCCCTAACCGAAAACGTCCTGACGCTACCACGCTCATCCTGCCCGCACACACATGGGCCTCACAACCATCCACATCCCTTCCCGCACACACCTGGGCCTCACAACCACACATCCCTGCCGGCACACACCTGGGCCTCAAAACCATCCATCCATTCCCGCACATACCTTGGCCTTTTTCCGAAGACACCGGGGAAAAAAACATGCCCAAAGAGTCATGGGCTAACAACACACCAATCAAAACCTACCCGAAGAATCTTGGGTGTAAGGTCGCCTCCAGCCATCACAACTGAGGGAAGAGGGAGCAGGAAGGAGAGTAACTAGGGGGAAACAACCTTCCCCATGAAATGGGGTGTCCGACACTAAGTACCAAACATGGGTGGGGTGCGACTAAACACAAAACATACAGTTACACATATATATACCAACACACAACCCAATCTATGGCTCCTCAAACAGATACAAGAAGGTACACAAGCACTGATGCCTCAGAAAACAGGCACACAACAAACAGTTCCCAGTTCCCCTGTTCAAGTTATCATTCATAACAGTTCAGTAACAGTTAATCCCTCCACTACTGGGCAACTAACAGGCACAAACACAGAGGAAACAACAATAAGCAGGAAGGGAAGCCATATAGTAATTTAAGCATTCACACCCGGTTCTCTTGTGAAGTCACATCAACAAAGGGGTCAGTGAGATCCCTCGAAGTACTGGAACCAAAGAAAAACCTAACAAACCGTTGGTTATACCACATTAATTCATTACTATACCACCCAGTTCATTATTAACTTCCCACTTTTATTCATGTTCACAACCCATCCTGCAACCCTGCTACCAAATACCACCACATCCACACAACAACTCGTTCCATTCCAACCACACCATTCATAACCCCACTGTTCACCCATCCATATCTGAAACATCCCAACATTCATAGTTCATTCTTTTATATTATTTAGTTCAACTGGGGTGATCACCAAAGATTATGGGCTTTCATATTCAACAGCCGAGTTTAAGTGTTTAACATATTCATACATGATTTCCATTCACCAGACAAGGCATAAAATAGAGCATAGCATAGGTGCCCAAACAAAGACCCCCAATAGCTGTGATTTTCAGTAGGCCTAAGCCCGTCCAATTCATAACAACATCACAGGGAAAACATGGGTAAAAACATGTAACAACATTAACAAAATTACTCATCCCCATTATTTAATCGGTTATTATCTTCATTACAGAATTGATTTACTGCCTCATGAGAACCATAGAACACACACCCTGTATGATACACAAGGATGAGAGAAAAAGTTAAGATCCATACCTAATTGATCAAGGATCGAAGTTAAGTCCTCATGTGGAAACTAGAATTTAGGATTAGCATGAGCTCCACGGAATGCGATCAAGGAAAAATTCGCAACAAGGGTATGACTCGTCGGGAGGAAGGGTATTCCAAGCGCATGGTGATAGGGAAATAAAACTAGGGAGAATAGAAGACTTTAGGTTATAAAGGCTGAGATACAGCATTCCTGGGATGGTTAAGATACGGAGAGAAAACTCGAAACTGCGTAAGAAGCGGGATCGTGGGTTGACCACATGGCTGGGACACCCCACACGACACTTAAAGGGTCCCCACCTTTCGGGGTGGTTTAAATAAATGCACACCTCATGGTTTTTCATTTGATGAGGGTGCCTCACCAATAATTTAATTTAAACGCCATTTATGGGCATTAATGGGCTTTAGAATAGGCTTAAAGGGTCAAAACATGGTTTAAAAACCAATTTGCGCAAAAAGAAGGTGCTATTGGAAAACCCGTGGGGGGTAGGCGAGAGTTACTGGTAGCCGAGAGCTACCGGTAGCCGATAGCTACCGGTAACCGAGATCCACCGGTTGCCGAGAGCCACTAGTAGCTAAGAGCCACCAATAGCCGAGAGCTACTGGTTGGCGACAACTACCGGTAGCCGAGAGCTACCGGTAGCCGAGGGCTACCGGTACCCCAAGGTCACCGGTAGGCTAGGTCTATCGGTGGGACGAGGCTATCGGTAGGCCAAGGCTACTGCTAGGCACCACTGAGAAGCTGGGATGGCCTTCCAGACCACCCAGAACACCTCAAACATCATATTTTTACCAAGTAAGGGACCCCGAAAACCCGGGCCATTACACATGGTTAGGGTGATCATGAGTCAAGTTGTGAGTGGTATATGATGACCCTATTTTTATAGATGCACATTTATGTTTATGATTATTAGGGACAAGTGACTCTTATGTCTATGTATATTACCTCTTCACTCCTTAAGAGAGTGAAAGAGAGTAAACTGTAGGATTTTGACTATTTGGTGATGATGGAAATTTAATATGGAGGGGATCTACCCCTAGATTAGTCTATTGAAATTGATGAAACATTTTATATCCGAGTGTCATGTTGTGTTCCCTACTATCATGAATGAGGAACATGCTGTTCCTAGATCAATTAGTGTACCACTAAGGGGGTGGGGGTGGGTGGGGTGTGGGTGTGGGGGTGGGAGGTGGGGTTAATCATTAGTACTATATTTTATTAATTATTCCTTTTTGAATTAAACTCTTATTTTCAGTCAAAGTTTTTATACACTAAAAATTACCTCTCACTCACCCAGTCTATAATAGTAGTAATGAATGAACAGAACACACGTATTTAGAAGGTTTGGCCTCACTGTTTGAGTTTACTCCTTTCTAGGTTCAAGTTGAGTTTTGAGACCTAGATTATAATGTACATGAGCCTCAGCCCGGATGGTGAGGACTCCTTAAGTGCATACAGGTAGAGGCATAATTTCTGATCACTGTAGTAATACTGTATCAGTACTGTAGCAGGTACTATTTGGCACTATAGCAGCCATAACTATTCCCCCATTTGGGCCTTCGGGCCACTGATCTGGCCCCCGAGTCCTTTAAGGCCTTCGGGCCACCCAGGCCTTTGGGTCAGTAAGGCCTTCAGGCCACCTCAAGGCCTTCGGGCCTCCTCATAGACTTCGGGCCACCTTAAGGCCTTTGAGCCACCATAAGTGTAGATGAAAACTAGACAACCTACAAGGAACAAGATCAAGAAGGAGGATGAGAAAGGAGATTTCACCATAGAAATAACTAAACGGATTTTAAGAATGAGAGGGTATGAAACCTGCCATCGAGACAAGCCTGTGCATGCACGAGAAAACATGTCGAACAACCGTGCGAAGGTGAAGAGATGATTTTATGATGAAGATTTTTTTGAGGAGTTGTTCCAAGTAGTTAGTCTGGTTTGTATGTAATGTTTGAATTCTATGGGAATTTAATTCCTGTAAGGCCTATGGGCCATGTAATACTTACACCTACGAGCCTTGTAAAGGATCCACCTCACCCCTTGAAAGGTGGATTATCAAAATCAATAAAAATGAAGACCTTTGGGCCATTGGGAGAGGATACCTAGATTATGACTATAATAAAGATGATTACAATAGAGGGTAAGTGCATATCCTTGAATATTTTTATGAAGTTTAATGGAAAATACATAGTAAGGGAAAAGAAAATCCTTTTTTCACTAGAACAGAAACTGAATGGGATTTTTTTAATTTGATAACCCTAGCCTTCAAAAACCTTCTCACTCTTTGTTGAATCAAATATCCATAATACACTAAGATTATTTTTCATCAATTATAAGATCTTATTTTAAAGGAATATTGATTGCATGGATAGTTTTAATATAATAGAATTCACATAAACCTCTCCTAATGGTTCTTAAAAATGATCTATTCATACATGAGAGGACACATGTATAAAAAAATCTCCTTAACCCTCATCATTAAAAGTTTTATGATCAACAATAGACTTGAATTTCCTTAAACTCCTCATAATAGATAAATAGTACTGGCCGATCTTCATATATTTTTATACTCTTAGATACTTTAGCTTATCAATATATCCTTAATACTCCATTCAAAACACCTTTATTTCTTCTATTTATAGATATTATAGATTCTCAATAATTTCAAGAGATATTTGCATAAATTTAGAAGAAATTTCCTTGAAGTTTGGTTGTAAAAAATCTCACTAAAAATAGTATTTTGAATCAAGAGAGTAAATTCCGAAGTTTCTAGTTCTATCAACAATAATAAATTTTAATTTTAATTCAAGTTCCTCTAAGAATTTTTACATATATTAATATCATTAAATATCCTTTTAAATATCCATTCAAATATCATCAAGAATAATTTTTAATATCATCTTGACCATGACTGAAGATATTTATGGAATAATCGCACTAGAAAGAATCATCTAATTTTAAATTCATCATCATGATATTCCATTTTTAAAAAATTTGATTTTTTTTGTACTATAAATTTTTGCAGGGTTATTTTTACCCTATAAATACTTTATCACCTTATAAAATCCATGGTTTGATACCACTTTTTTCATAGTTTAGGAAACGTTTCTTGACTATTCATAGGGTTCATTTATACTTTATGAATATTTATACCCTTTGATGTTTGGATACCCTATTAAATACTCAATATAGTGTTCATGTACCCTATAAACTCTAGTTTTACCTTATGAATGTATTTTGTTATACCTTAAAAAGTTTATTCTACCTTTTGAAGTCCATTACAAGGTTTATGTTTTTTTTAATTTTCACTTATTCAACAAACAATGTACCCTATAAAGATTTGAATATACATTATGAAGTGCATAGGGTTCCTCCATTTTCTAATTGTATCACTCTATATAGAATTTATAGACTCCTTAAATATTACAGAACCCATTTAAATTCTTCCCTAGTCATTTAGAAATGTATAAAAATCACCCCAAACATATTTTACAACTTTATTCTTAGCCTCTAACAAATTTTAAACAAAAAATACAATATAAAACAATAATTTTAATAGGAACTTCAATATCCCACTTTGTGTTTTCTTTTTACCCATGAAAATATTTCTAAATACATGCTTTGAACTTAACATCTTATTAAGGAGAAACTAAATCATATCCTTTTTCATATGAAAACCATCTTGACACCACACCAAAAGTTAGAGTATTTTTTTTATAGAACTTCTTCTCTATATGATTTTTTTACTAAGGTGATAGGATTATATCCCCTCAATCCTTACACTCACCACTTAAAATAAATTCAAATAAATCTATTTTTTCATAATAAACATAGCCACTAAATTAATAACTTATAAATATAGAATTTCACATGTCCCTCTTTGATATAAATTTTACCCCCTTAGTGAAGGAAATTTTATCTTCTAAGAAAAGGGCCATTCCTTTACTTCACCCCCTTTGAAAACATAGTCCAACGGTCATTATGGGTATCTAAAAAATATTCTAAATGGAGAGAGAATGTATGGAGACTCATGTTTAGCCAGAGTGTAACACCCCAGGTAAATAAAGAATATGAAATTTTCATATTTATCCATATTTGTGAATAAAATATTAATATGACTTTAAAGGGGATGCTATGCTCGATGGCGTACCCAACACGCAACAACGAGTTTCTTGGGAATCTTACGCTGCACTCTAATAATAAAATAATATTATTTTAAATGGTAGTTAACATGTAGCCGTTGTACTGGCGGGAATGGGTAGAAATAACTAAAATAAGATTATATATGTTTTTAAATGTTTTTACATTTATCCAATAAAAGATAAAGGCTTAAAATACGGAAAGAATTCAATTTTAGGCGTATATGCCCTTGTTTTCACTAAAGGTTCACTTATCGCCTTTTGATGGCGAACTGTCATTAAATATAGTTTTGTTCACTCTTATACATTCTATTGGACCAAATAAAACTCTTCTTAAGAATTGGGACATCAAAATTTACTTTTTGTAAATTTTTGGTATCTTTCCGATAAAGTTCATTTTTTAATGAATAGTGTAAAATGTTGTATTTCAATTCAAAACCTATTTTTAATATAATTTATTTATATGATTATATTATCTTTTGAATTGATTTTAAAGTTAAATTAGAATATATTTTTACCATTAAATCTAATAGTGGTCGTTGTAATTAATTTCACTTTGAAATCAGACTTAAACTAGTGTCAATCTTTTGATACTTATTGTTTCATAAAAACACACTATTAGCTCTGACAGCGGGAATTAATTATTAAATTAATTAATGTGACTTATATGTTTTGAATTTTTTAAAATAGACTTCATTTTTGAATTCGGAATATCAAATATATCTTAGGGTGAATTTTTGGGATTTTTCTAAAAAACTTCAATTTTTGATGAATAGTGAAACCACTAAGTGGTACTTATAAAAACTGATTTTTCCATTTAAATGAAAATTTGACATCTTTGTGTTTTTAATTTAAAAAATCCAACATACATGGTTGTAATTAATAATTAAAATGTGGTTCAATGGGATAAAAATAATTTTTTGATGAATAGTAACTTATTAAGTTTTTAATCGCGATTAGAGGTAATTAGTGTAGTTTATGGTAAGAATAATATTTCAATAAAATGAAATGACCTTGAAACATGTACTACCCTCATTTTATGTGTCATGTACGACCAAGAAAATCCATGGGTCAACTTGGGGACCCCATGGAGCCACTTTGGTTGGGAAATGACATAAATATCTTTTTATTTAATGTTAAAGTAAAAATGACACAAACATGAGATGTTTTACTAAAACAATTTTTACATGGGGTTATACAAGACATATGTTTGACTATAAATAGTAATTGGAAAGATAAAAAGATTTCCTACATCATAGTATTTTTTTTATAATTTTTATACCTTAAATAAATTAAATTATTTATGACATCATGATGATGCAGCGATGACCTCATTATTTAAAGATTTAAATAAAATGGAAAGATAATGTAATATCTATGACCTAAACATGTCCAAAACATATTGGATGAGTGGATTTCTAACCCTTATCACCTTATACTCGAAATACATCAATTTGGGACCTTTAAAATCCGAAACTCTTTTGAAAATAAAGTAACATTTTGTAACTTTACAAGAGTGCCCCTCCTCTCCTCTTATAAAAGGCCCCCACCTCTACCTCCTTACCCACACTTAAAAAGCCTTTGTCTCGGCCAACAACAGACCATTTTGTCTCTCCACATCCCTCTATAACTCCTTGAGGCCTCACTTTGGGAAGAATCCTTTCCAAGGAAGCCTTTGAGATCAAATCAAAGGAAGTTACACGATTTTAAGGTAATGTCTTCACTTGAGTCCTTTTGTTTTATTTTACTTCTCCAACCCCCTAAACTATTTTTATTCTTTTCTTTTATAACAACTCCAGTATATTGAATATACTATGATGTTTTTATAAGAAGTATTCGAGCTACACTTACACACACCTACATCTAATGGTTAAAGAACATACTGTTTCCGTGGATGGCGAATTTCTGCCTCCTGAAACGATGATTGTTCAACATTCTTCTAACACCTTAAAAGGTGGCCATTAAGATGACACTATATTTATATATGATATCTAATATGTTTATGTTTTACTTAATCTTATGTATTTTTCATTTATGGAATACCTTTATGGTTTCCATTATGGGTAAACATGATATCTTCATTTAAGGAAGTGCGGACTACCGCCCCCTCAAAGTGATTTGATTCGTTAATACCATATGTGGTACGTATAAAGGATATATTTAATGATATTATATATGATACTATACTGGAATTAAAATACTATCATGTATCATTATGTTTTAATTCCATTAAATATGAAATAGAAATGGAAGTAGCGTTCATGCGTTCGTACGGCTTACCGTCTCCATGAACGGTGCATTTCATTTCTTAACTCTAATGGTTATGTAATATTATAAGTGCATGAATATACTGGATATATATGATATATATGATATCTAAATAATGAATACAATTCTGGATATAATGAACATTTTTCCACACGAACAACATGTAATTGTAAGAAGTCCACTTTCGACTTAAGAACCAAATATCAGCAAAACAAATATTATTAACTTAAATGATTACATAATTTTTATGACATAGTAATAAGTGATATAAAATGAATAATGAACTTAAAAAAGGTTCTTAAGGAAGTATAAATTAACTCAAGTTTATTATTCAGGAGATTAAAGAATGATCGAGTCAAGTCGGACCCGAGGTAAGGGATCCTACTCCACTCTTTCTTTTTAAGTACACTCTTTTATGTCAATCCTTTTAAATCCCATATTTCTTGTTATTGGGATGTTATTTTATATTAATCATACTTTAATTTTTATGTTCATGTGATGAGATACCCTATTCTCTCTCATCAATCAATTTTGAAAGTTTTGAGTGCCGCCGTTAGGCTGCCAAATTTTCGTAAGAGATATAACATCTCTCTTTCTTTTTAAGTACTCCCCCTTTATGTCACTTCTTTTAAGCCCCTCTTTGTTATGTTGGAGGATGTTCTTTTATATTCCTCTTTCTATAAACTTTATGTTAATATGATGAGATACCCTATTTGATCTCATCAATCCATTTTTGTAAGTTTTATGTGGCGCTGTTAGGCTGCCGAGTTTTCGTATGGGATTTTTCATCTCACTTTTATTCCCGTGAGATTTATGATACATTTGCCATAATTTCCTTTTAGTGGTGTATGTACTGCCCATTATTTTACTAATTGTGTAATATAATTTATTTTATGAGTATTTACATCAATTTTGTATTTTCCTTCTTTCACGAGGTGTATGTTTCGAAAGATACCCATGTCGGTAAGGGAACCTTTCACCCTCCTCTTTTTAGAAGACTTCTTTTGTTATGTCTTTTAATTCACATAATACTATGTTGGGATATGTTATTTTATATCCTTATTGATGTAAATTCTATTTACAAGTGATTAGATGCCCTTTTGATCTCTCATCAACTCATTTTCTGAATTTTGAAGTGATGACGTTAGGCTGTCGAATTTTACCAAGGGAACTTTTTTAACCCAATTTCGATTTCTTTGGGTTCAACATGTAGTTATTGAATATGTCATATTTTGAATATGTGTGAATGACCTTTTATTGTGTTACACTTAATATCCACTTATATTGGGTGTATTTATATTTTTCACACATAATTTTGAGATTGAATTATCCTTAATTTAAGGATACCTTCTTTATAAGGGAATTCATCACATTTGACATTTCTACTGAGAATTCATTGTTGTTATGCACCAATTAACTCTTATATGGTGTATATACTGTCCTTTGGAATATTATATCATGAATCCATTTATTCTCATGATATTATAAAGTTCTGACTAAATTTTATTCCTCAATTAATGTATTCAAGTGTCTCTAATTTTGGTAGAACCCCTTTAACCAAAATATCGCTTTAAATGTTTTAATTATTTGTTCTTATTAATATCCATGTTTTCAAAGTGGTTTTAAGGATTTATATATATGGATATTAATGGTTTAAAATTTTTAAAGCTTCAAGGTGGTATGGGACACTTTGATTCAAAAATATCTTTATTAAATGTTTTAAATGGTTTTGGAAATGGTTTCTTTTTGAATGGATTCATTATTTCAATATCCTAAAATATTATATTGTGATTGAAATGTGGAGATGTTATGTTTACTTTATGCATGTTTTATGTGATACGTTTATGTTATGGTTCTTGGGCATTGTTATGAAAACGGGTGGTTCCGTGATAAACTAAGGGCGGGTGAGCCCGATATAGCTCTCCAATGCATTGGGTAACGCGAAGGAGTGAAACATTAAGGTTTCTCCGAAGAGATTTAGGGAATATACTGTGGGGGGTATTCCAAACGTAACCAAGAGGGTTAATCCCTGCGTAAGAATGTTATGAATTCCTCAATATACCTTTTATGTCTTATGATTTCTATGATTTATTCATGATTTGATATGCCTATGTTTTATGGGTAAAGTATGATTTCATTCTAATGTATATATGAACTCATGTTTCCTTTCCATATTTTTATAACTCTTACTAAGCTTTTTATGCTCATCCCAAGTTTTTGAAATGTTTTTCACAGGTCAAGGGAAAGGTACATGATGTGATGATAGTGTCAAGTATGTGTCAAGAAAGAATCCGTGTTTTATTTTAAATATGTTTCCGTTGATGGGAAGAATGAATACTGTCTTTTATGTAACCACTTTGTTTAAATGTGGAATGTAATGAATGTTTCATGATCTAATTCTCTAATACTCTACCCCTGAAAAGATCCTCAATGTGTAATCTTGTAATAACTCAAGATTAAGTAAGGTTTATGTCTGGGGCCTTATAGTTGGTATCAAAGGTCGGTTTAGATAACTTTAGAGGTTAGGGTATTCTTTAAGCATAAGTGACATTACCATAATGGTTAAGATTTAAGAAAGAGTCCTAGTTTTAGATAAATTGAATTAGTAAGTATATCTTAGTGTTTATCTTCCTCATTAGTACATGATGTTTTTTTTGATATACTCACACTGACATTTTTGGTTTCAGTAAATGGCTGGATCTAGCAGGCACCAAAGTAACAGTGGATGTGAAGGAAACTGTGACAGTTTTTTTGAGCAAGAAACTGAATGATATGGGAGCTGCAATGAGAACTCTTGTGATTATCCTCAACCAACTATCTGGAGTCATTATTGACCACCTAAACCTTGGTGATTTCTCTAAGGAATCATATATTCAAGAAACAAATCCCTACGGAAGTACAGGTAATAATCATAAAGGTAAGTGTGTTCAAAAACCTATGTGTCATAGAGGTGGGAAGAAACACCTAGGAAAATGTTTCAAAGGGACAGAAATATGCTATAGATGTGGAAATGAAGGTCATAAAGCAAGAACCTGCCATGGAAAAAGGAAGCATCCAGTTGACTCGAGGAAAGGGAAAGAAGTTCTTTCTGAAGGATCAATTTAATGTTTTAAATGTGGTGTGCATGGTCATTATGCAAACACATGTCCTATGAAGAAGTTTCGTGAATGGGATCACCAAGAGCGTACAAATGTTTATTTACCAATACCGAATTCCATTCCGATTGAGGATGAAGAAACTGACAATGACCAATCAAAGGTATGTATTTTTTCATGACTATTGTTTTCCTATTTTGGAATCTTAGGATATGATTCATGATTTTGTTTGTAGGAAAGAGGTATTTCAGAATAAGTTGGAAAGGAATGGTTAATGGATCATGAAGAATGTTTAATGAGTAAGATGTCAACATATAAGGGCTTCAAGAGTTATGGTGAAATTCTTAAGAGTATTAAGTCTCTTTTGATGATGGGGTTACATTAGAAGACTTTTTATATTATGTGTAACCCTGATGTTTAATATATGAAAATTTTATTCAAGGAATAGTTATATTTTCTTTTGTGGACATATTTATAAAGAACCATTTGGGTTTATATGATGCTTACTTTTGAGGTAATTATGGGTTACTATATGTTATGATTGAAGTGAAAGGCATGAGATAAAATTGAGGTTAAATTATGTTATAGTTATTTTTGATGATTTTATCCCTTTTTAGGGAATGATTTGAGAATTATATAGTTTTGGAAAAAGGACAACACACAGACTGTGTGATTACCCATCGCGTCGGACAAATCTACGGTAATCGAACCCCTAACCAAAGTGCGACTGGTATTTATCGCCTACCACTGGACTACGTGAAGTCCCTGGTTAGTTTGACTAATTCATTTTAGTTATATGATTTTATGAATTAAGAGTAAGTTGATTTTGTGTTATTTATGAAAATGATTAACCTATCATGGAGGATATGTGATTAGGTTAAATACTTTTCAATATGAGACTTTAGGAGCAACTGATGTTATTTGGAGATAAATGTTACGATTAACTTGGAAGACTATGTGACTAAATCCTTCAAATATTTTGGTTTCAATCTTAGTTTGGTTTACTTTGAATAATTTTATGGAAAAATTGATTATAGAATGGTCCTCGTTGAACTTTGGGTTTTGTTGGACAAATTTTGGAGATTAAGAATAGATTTTCTTTTTATAATGGATTATCCTTTTCTGGATTATCTGATCTTGTACTAACCTTTTTGGTTTTGGTTTTGGTTAAAGTCTAAAGACATGGGAAGTATATAGTTCTCTTTTGTGGATTAGTTGACTCTCTAGAAGTTGATTATAGTACTCTTAATGCGAACAAGTCTCCCTAAATACTCGTCTTTTGGAAAAAAATATGAGTTTGATTAAGGAATCTAGTAAAAGTTGAAATTCAACATGATAAGTGATTATGTTTCCTTATGAATAAATTCCTCAATAAAAATTAACTTAAAACAAAAATGTTGTCTATTAACTTTTCCTACTGGGGAATCGAATACCGTTTAACCCATCACAAGTTTGTGATTTTCTCATGGTTAACTTTCTCCTAGACATGTTTACTATCACTCTCCCTAAAGAACATGACACTTTGCTTTTTCTTCCATGTCCATGTTTTTATACATGGAATCCTAGTATGGGTTAACTCGGGTGACCTCTGTACTTATGTTCCTTTATTTTAAAGTGATTTTTTTACCGACTCTTGTTCCGATGTGGGACTTTCAAGGATGTTTCCAAGCTCAATTTCAAAAATTGTGAGGACACAATTCCCAAAAGGGGGGAAGGATGTAACACCCCAGGTAAATAAAGAATATTAAATTTTCATATTTATCCATATTTGTGAATAAAATATTAATATGACTTTAAAGTGGACGCTATGCTCGATGGCGTACCCAACACGCAAAAACGAGTTTCTTGGGAATCTTACGTTGCTCTCTAATAATAAAATAATATTATTTTAAATGGTAGATAACATGTAGCCGTTGTATTGGCAGGAATGGATAGAAATAACTAAAATATGATTATATATGTTTTTAAATGTTTTTACATTTATCCAATAAAAGATAAAGGCTTAAAATAAGGAAAGAATTCAATTTTAGGCGTATATGCCCTTGTTTTCACTAAAGGTTCACTTATCGCCTTTTGATGGCGAACCGTCATTAAATATAGTTTTTTTTCACTCTTATACATTCTATTGGACCAAATAAAACTCTTCTTAAGAATTGGGACATCAAAATTTATTTTGTTCAAATTTTTGGTATCTTTCCGATAAAGTTTATTTTTTAATGAATAGTGTAAAATGTTGTATTTCAATTCAAAACCTCTTTTTAATCTAATTTATTTATATGATTAGATTATCTTTTGAATTGGTTTTAAAGTGAAATTAGAATATATTTTTACCATTAAGTCCAATAGTGGTCGTTGGAATTAATTTCACTTTGAAATCAGACTTAAACTAGTGTCAATCTTTTGATACTTATTATTTCATAAAAACACGCTATTTACTTTGACAGTGGGAATTAATTATTAAATTAATTAACGTGACTTATATGTTTTGAATTTTGTAAAATAGACTTCAGTTTTGAATTCGGGATATCAAATATATCTTAGGGTGAATTTTTGGGATTTTTCTAAAAAACCTCATTTTTTGATGAATAGTGAAACCACTAAGTGATACTTATAAAAACTGATTTTTCCGTTTAAATAAAATTTTGCCATCTCTGTGTTTTGAATTTCAAAAATATGACATACATGGTTGTCATTAAGAAGTAAAATGTTGTTCAATGGGATAAAAATAATTTTTTGGTGAATAGTAACTTATTATATTTTTAATCGCGATTAGAGGTAATTAGTGTAGTTTATGGTAAGAATAATATTTTAATAAAATGAAATGACCTAGACACATGTCCTACCATCATTGGATGTGTAATGGCCGACCAAGACAATCCATGGGTCAACTTGGGGACCCCATGGAGCCACATTGGTTGGGAAATGACATAAATATCTTTTTATTTAATGTTAAAGTAAAAATGACACAAACATGAGATGTTTTACTAAAACAATTTTTTACATGGGGTTATACAAGTCATATTTTTGACTATAAATATTCATTTGAAAGCTAAAAATATTTCCTAAATCATGGTAGTTTTTTTTAAAATTTTTATACATTAAATAAATTAAATTATTTATGACATCATGATGATGCAGCGATGACCTCATTATTTAACGATTTAAATAAAATGGAAAGATAATGTAATATCTAAGACCTAAACATGTCCAAAACCTATTTTATGAGTGGATTTCTAACCCTTATCACCTTATCCTCGAAATACATCAATGTGGGACCTTTAAAATCCGAAACTCTTTTGAAAATAAAGTAATATTTTGTAACTTTACAAGAGTGCCCCTTCTCTCCTCTTATAAAAGGCCCCCACCTCTACCTCCTTACCCACACATCCAAATCCTTTGGCTCGGACAAAACCTGCCCATTTTGTCTCTCCACATCCCTCTATAACTCCTTGAAGCCTCACTTTGGGCATAATACTTTCCAAGGAATCCTTTGAGCTCAAATCAAAGGAAGTTACCCGATTTTAAGGTAATGTCTTCACTTGAGTCCTTTTGTTTTATTTTACTTCTACAACCCCCTAAACTCTTTTTATTATTTTCTTTTGTAAAAACTCAAGTATATTTAATATAATATGATGTTTTTATAATAATTATTCGAGCTACACTTACACACACCTACATCTAATGGTTAAAGAACATACTGTTTCCGTGGATGACGAATTTTTTCATCCCGAAACGATGGTTGTTCAACATTCTTCTAACACCTTCAAAGGTGTCCATTAAGATGAAACTATATTTATATATGATATCTAATATGTTTATGTTTTACTTAAGCTTCTGTATTTTTCATTTATGGAATTCCTTTATGGTTTCCATTATGGGTAAACGCGATATCTTCATTTAAGGAAGTGCGGACTACCACCCCTCAAAGTGATTTGATGCGTCAATACCATATGTGGTACGTATAAAGGATATATTTAATGATATTATATATGATACCATACTGTAATTAAAATACTATTATGTATCATTATGTTTTAATTCCATTAAATATGAAATAGAAATGGAAGTAGCGTTCATGCGTACGTACGGCTTACCGTCTCCATGAACGGTGCATTTCATTTCTTAACTCTAAATGTTATGTAATATTATAAATGCATGAATATATTGGAGATATATGATATATATGATATCTACATCATGAATACAATTCTGGATATAATGAACATTTGGCCACACGAACAACATGTAATTGTAAGAAGTCCACTTTTGACTTAAGAACCAAATATCGGCAAAACAAATATTATTAACTTAAATGATTAAATAATGTTTATGACATGGTAATAAGTGATATAAAAGGAATAATGAACTTGAAAAAGGTTCTTACGGAAGTAGAAATTAACTCAAGTTTATTATTCAGGAGATTAAAGAATGATCGAGTCAAGTCGGACCCGATTTAAGGGATCCTACTCCACTCTTTCTTTTTAAGTACACTCTTTTATGTCAATCCTTTTAAAGCTCATCTTTCTTGTTATTGGGATGTTCTTCTATATTAATCATACTGTAATTTTTATGTTCATGTGATGAGAGACCCTATTCTCTCTCATCAATCCATTTTGGAAGTTTTGAGTGACGCCGTTAGGCTGCCGAATTTTCGTAAGAGATCTAACCCCTCTCTTTCTTTTTAAGTACTCCCCTTTATGTCACTTCTTTTAAGCTCCTATTTGTTATGTTGGGTGATGTTATTTTATATTACTATTTATATAAACATTATGTTAATATTATGAGATACCCTATTTGATCTCATCAATCCATTTTTTAAGTTTTATGTGGCGCCATTAGGCTGCCGAGTTTTCGTAAGGGATTTTTTATCTCACTTTTATTCCCGTGAGATTTATGATACATTTGCCATAATTTCCTTTGAGTGGTGTATGTACTGCCCATTATTTTACTCATTGTGTAATATAATTTCTTTTATGAGTATTTACATCAATGTTGTATTTTCCTTCTTTCACGAGGTGTATGTTTCGAAAGATACCCATGTCGGTAAGGGAACCTTTCACCCTCCTTTTTTTAAAAGACTTCTTTTGTTATGTATTTTAATTCACATACTACTATGTTGGGATATGTTCTTTTATATCCTTATTGATGTAAATTCTATGTCCAAGTGATGATATGCCCTTTTGATCTCTCATCAACTCATTTTCTTAATTTTAAGTGATGCCGTTAGGCTGTCAAATTTTACCAAGGGAACTTTTTAACCCAATTTCGATTTCTTTGGGTTCAACATGTAGTTATTGAATATGTCATATTTTGAATATGTGTGAATGAACTTTTATTGTTTTACACTTAATATCCACTTATATTGTGTGTATTTATATTTGTCACACATAATTTTGAGATTGAATTATCATTAATTTAAGGATACCTTCTTTATAAGGGAATTAATCACATTTGACATTTCTACTGAGACTTCATTGTTGTTATGCACCAATTCACTCTTATATGGTGTATATACTGTCCTTTGGAATATTATATCATGAATCCATTTATTGTCATGATATTATAAAGTTCTGACTAAATGTTATTCTTCAATTATTGTATTCAAGTGTCTCTAATTTTGGTAGAACCCCTTTAACCAAAATATCGCTTTAAATGTTTTAATTATTTGTTCTTATTAATATCCATGTTTTCAAAGTGGTTTTAAGGATTTATTTATATGGATATTAATGGTTTAAAATTCTAAAATCTTCATGGTGGTATGGGACACTTTGATTCAAAAATCTCTTTATTAAATGTTTTAAATGGTTTTGGAAATGGTTTCTTTTTGAATGGATTCGTTATTTCAATATCCTAAAATGTTATATTGTGATTGAAATGTGGAGATGTTATGTTTACTTTATGCATGTTTTATGTGATACGTTTATGTTATGGTTCTTGGGCATTGTTATGAAAATGGGTGGTTCCGTGATAAACTATGGGCGGGTGAGCCCGATATAGCTCTCCAATGCATTGGGTAACGCGAAGGAGTGAAACGTTAAGGTTTCTCCGAAGAGATTTAGGGAATATACTGTTGTGGGTATTCCAAACGTAACCAAGAGGGTTACTCCCTACGTAAGAATGTTATGAATTCCTCAAGATACCTTTTATGTCTTATGATTTCTATGATTTATTCATGATTTGATATGCCTATGTTTTATGGGTAAAGTATGATTTCATTCTAATGTATATATGAACTCATGTTTCCGTTCCATATTTTTATAACTCTTACTGAGCTTTTTATGCTCATACCAAGTTTTTGAAATGTTTTTCACAGGTCAAGGGAAAGGTATATGATGTGATGATAGTGTCAAGGATGTGTCAAGAAATAATCCATGTTTTATTTTAAATATGTTTCCATTGATGGGAAGAATGAATACTGTCTTTTATGTATCTAATTTGTTTAAATGTGGAATGTAATGCAAGTTTCATGATCTAATTCTCTAAAACTCTAAACCTAAAAAGATCCTCAATGTGTAATCTTGTAATAACTTAAGATTAAGTAAGGTTTAAGGCTGGGGCCTTATATAGAGAGTCTAAAATTTATCATTAGGAAATACTTTTAAGGATGTATGCCAACTGGTATTGGGTAGGAATAAATTATAGCTTGATATCATTAGTAGTAATTCTCTATTTGATTAAGTGAATGTAGATATTAATATGATTATACATTGTGTTTTGAATATGGTTTCTAGAAATTAAAATATGTCTCTGGTTATCGCAAAAAATTTTTAGATGGTTTTCATCCTTCACCCTCAAATCATCTAGTTGATCCAATTGGAAAATTACACCTGAAAAAATGATTTCATTAATATATAAAATTACAATGTGTGTATCTGACTTCATTTATTTGATATAAATGTTATCATCCACTTTGTATTTAATAAATTCAATCTCTTTAAAACAACTGTCTAGCCTTGAATACTAGGTCCTTGGGGCCTGTTTTAACCCATATAAATCCTTCCTTTGTTTGAAATCTAGTGAAATCATTATTAGGCATAAAACCTTTAGGATGTTCAATATAAACCTCTTCTTAAATCTCACCATTCAAGAATACAGATTTGATAGATTTGTTAAATATTATACTGCCTATATACTGCTATAGTAAGGAACCTTTTGAAAGATTTGAACCTTGTAACTAGAGTGAAAGTATATTAAAAAATCAATCCTTTCCACTTAATCAAATCTTTTTCACGTAATGTAGGATTTGTTCCTCATGACTTCTCTATTGTTATTTAACTTATTTCTAAATACCCACTTGGCCCTAGTGATTTTTTTCCAAAAATTATTTGAACAAGGCCCCAAGTTTAATTATTCTCAATTTAGTATAGTCATTCATTAATAGAGCAAATAGAATCCTCATTCTTGATAGCTTCTGCCATTAAATGTGGATCAATTTGAGAAATCATAGTTATTTGATCTTCACATATCAATCTTCTTCTAGATTTCATAGGAGAATCCTAATTTACAATTACATTTTCAGTCTCCAAATAATTTTTAAGACTTTGATACTACCATTTTTCATTCTCAATATCTTCATTTTCATTATCAATTTGATCAGAATCAACATCTAATATTTGTAATAAAAATAAGTACACTTTGAAATATTCTACCCAAAATTATTCTCATTATATTCATCGATTTATTCAAAAAAATATTTATCTATAATAATAATTTAATAAATTTTCCCAATAATTTTCACATCATAATAGTTTACATTTTTAATCCTTTTATTCCCGTATATATAGCCCTTCCTACTTGATGGTTATCCCAAATGATATCATTTTTATCTTTTTCATCAAACTTTCATAGCTCTGAAGTTTGATTTTTTATAAGACAAGGATTAATAAACACTCTAAAGTGGTATTCAATGGGCTTCCTATTGTAACAAATTTCATAGAAATTCATATCAATGTTTGGTATCAGAAAACATCAGTTTTTTATATGAATAGTAATGAAAACAACTACACTGAAATAAAATTTTAAGAGATAATGTTTTGATAACATTGTTATTCCTATCTCTACCAAGATCTTGTTATTTCATTCAATTAATCATTTTTTGGGATGTATAAGGAGTGATATACTGATTATTTATTCCATTTTTTTCAAGGATGGATTTAAATTATAAACTTTTGAATTATTTTCCATTTTCACATCTTAGTTTTTTGATGCATATCCCTAAATATTTCTAAAATAATATTATAAATATTATAAATATATCAACTACTTTAGACATGTGTTTTATAAATATCAAATTGGTAATTATAGTGTAATAATTGGTAAATTTGATGAAATAAATATCACCTAGAGTGGACTTGTGTCTCAAGGGTTCAAAGAAATATAAATGTATCAACCTAATAGGTATAGTGGTCTGAATTTCAACTATTTTATAACTACCTTGAGTTATCTTCTATTTCATAAAGACCTAAAAAATTTCTACCCTTTATCTTTTGAGGTGAGGAAAGTCTTTCACCATGTCTCTTTTAGTTATTTTTATTAAACGTCTCTAACAGAGATGAACAAAACTACTATGAAATAATCTATTTTAACCCTTTTAACTCAAGTAATATGAATTATTTGAGTTTACAACCTGAATGATATTTACACTTATCCTTACAAATGTATTAATAATCTTTCCATATTTTATTCTCTTGATGATATACGTGTTTCTATTAAAAATAAAATCATTCCCATTATGATAAAATTGATTTAAACTTTAAAAATTATGCTTAAACCTATAAAAAGTTATATTTTGATTTTAGTTTTTAAGCCACAATTTTAGATAATCCAATTCATTTTATCTTCAAAAATATTTAATTATCAAATATAACTACACCATCATAATATTTTTAAATGTTTTTAAGGATAATATTATCCTTATTAATACTTGATTATCATTGATGAGAGTTGTAATGACCCTAAATTTATAAATGAATTTTTTTTAATTGAGTAAATTCCATATTGTTATAGAAAAAAGTGCACTAATATTGTTATTTTTGACATATTATAAAATATATCCTATTGTATTTAAAATAATATTAATCATCTTAACCTATGATAATATATCCTTTGTATAGTTACTAATAAGATTAATATATATTAAGGGTTATGATAAAATCTAATTTTTACATATGGAAGGATTGATGACCTTGAGAAGTAGGATCATACCTTATAAAGCCCATTTATCAGAGCTTCCAAGGGAGATGGATTCATTTTGATTTTACCTTGACCAAGAACAACCTGAAATTAAACAACTAAAGAATGAAAGAAACCATTTATGGAATAATTTTAAGCTTATCAAGATCACAACCAAAACCATGTTTTTCAAACCATCTAATGAAAGACCCACCCTTTCACATATTACCCTTAGGGTGTATGCTGATGTAAGAAGGGGTTATGTATCTATACCATATAAATAAAAATTTATATATTTTATTTTTAATAAAATAATAATTATATTTATGTTCTTTTATCATTACTTTATCAACAATTATAAATTGAGATATATAAAAATTATATTTTGGAACAAAGAAATCACAATTTTATTTTTGGGAAATATATAGTTTCAAATAAGAAACTCTTTTGATAAATTTATAGATTTTTCAAATAAATGATATTTTAATAAAATATTCTTATTCGATTATAATTATTTAAATATAAATGGTAAGATAATTTAATGAAGTCCAATGTAATTTTTATAAATGTAAAAATTTATTAATATCATAAAAAAGTATTTTTCAGTAACTAATGTTTTTTATAAAAGTGAAAATTCTCATATTTAGATAATTATTTGGTTAAAATAAATTTTATTTGTAAAATAATCATTTCAAAATTATCCAATGTGTAATTTTTTATAATTTATAAATACAATCGAATTATTGGGTAAAAATTAAATACAGTATAAATAAATGGTATGTATTATTATATTATAATAGAAAAAAGTGATTTAATAAATAATATAAAGGGAATAAATTGAAAAAAATATGTTTCCCCGGTTAAAATAATGTTTTTAAAGTTATTTTAAAAAATTTATAAACCCTCAATGAATCCTCTAAAACCTATATTATATTTTAAGGTTTAAAAAAAATTATTTATAAACACGACTCACTTACACATCACTAATGATATTATTTTAAGGATTTAGGTTCTTTACATTATAAAATATTTATAAAAAATCCTCTTTGGTATAAAATATGGGACAAACCATGGGAATGTTTGTGGTTTTTATTATTTTATCATATAGAGTTAAAAACCTATGTTTAGAAATTAATAAATAAATCCCCTCTTTTTTGAAATAAATAACCACCCAGCCTCCCACTAATATTCACTGAAAACTATTTTATCTTGAATTTAATCTCCATATCCCTCTCTAAATCCCTGGAAATTTGTTCCTATTCTCTTAAGAATTTCATACTAATCTTTTACAAGTTTTCTCTCAAGGTAATGGATCATCTCCCATCCATTTTTATTTTAAGTACTATCTTTGTACTAAGATATTATATTTCCTAATTTTCAAGTTATAATGTTTTTATACATAAATTTTACTATCCTTATGATTACCATGTAATTATTTAACACATTTCACTATCATTAACCGCTTCCTTGAAACTTTATCTACACCTGTTATGCTACTGAAATTATCTCATGATTTTCCATGTAAAAATTTTATTTTGGGAATACCCATCCCCATTTACACTGAAGGGTATTACACTAGATGGAATAATATTTAAATGTATTTGGTTATTCCATGTATATAATCTAAAATCCCTAATCATGGGATTATAATTCATGAAATATATTCCTATGTTGTATGATCTATGTGGCACAAAAATGAATATACATGATATGAATGTGATTAGTGGTCCCAAAATTATATTACTCTTCAATGCAATGGATAATGTTTTTATCTCATGAGATAACATGTATGGTTTATGTGAGGTTTTACCAAGAACACTATGATATTATTTCTGAGTAGTTATCCTTGACATATGATTGTGATGTCATGTTTTTTGTTATTTCCTCATTCCTATGTTTCCTTGATGTTATCATCTTATATAATTATTTATGTTCATGCTTATGATTCTATTCCATTTTATTTCACCCTGATATTCCTCTTGATTGAAATGTATTAATATAGTTTTGTTATATTTTTTTTATTCCCTTACTGGGATTTATATCTCACCCCTTTCCTACATACATCCCTAAGTTATCCACTATAGTATTAGAAGATCAATGGAACAAAAGGCCATGTTTTGGAGTTTTTAAATAATTGTTCGGTACACATGTTTCAAGTTGTTGTGCTATGTACCAAATTTAACAAATACACCTAGCCTCATGATATTTTAGGATTTTATTTTGTGTATCCTTTGGTTATAAATAATTAATTAAGGTGTATTAAAGATATGGGGTTGTTATTAAAAAACTATCCTATTATTTTTGGGGATTTTTATTATAAAAATTTATTGAAAGACATAGGGATAGGTCTAAACAAAGGAAAAAATACCTAAATTATGGTAAATTATAGAGTAAGTGGTTTCCATGTAATAAAATCCCTCTTTGGAAACTATAAGTGGATGTAGTTAAGACATAATTGTATCAAGGGGGAATTACCCCAAAAAGGGTGTATTGGAAGTTGACTTGATCTTCACCTAGTTTATGAAGAAAGGTCTTACTGAACACCTAGATTAACAATCCCATGGGATATTCTTTGGTAAATTCACAATATCTAAGAAAACCATTATTAAGAGAACAAAAAATCCCATGATATTTCATGTTAGGAAATAGATCATGGATAAAATAGATTGAAACATAGAAATTCATAGGTTAAGTAACATATGTCATTTATGGGAAATCCTTTCAATATTCATAGTTTACATATTATGTGTTTGGTATTTTTAAAATTTTCATCCCTATCTTCCCTTTATTTTTTATAGTGGATAGAAATAGGAGGAATCCTGTCAACAAACAACGTGAGGGAAAATTTGATTACTTACGAACTCGACGAGAGTATGAATTAGGAACTTCCTGATAATAATTTCTCATTTAACTCATGTTTTGGGTTGAAAATTTCATATGGGGAAAAACAACATCATCCAAAGAAAGATCAAATTGTAATTGAGACCTTTTTGTGATAAAGCCTTTGATATTCAATGGATCTTATGATCCCTTAATTATGGATAAATAAATCAAATCCATTGAAAAGACCTTCTCCATCCTTCAATGCTCTGATTAAGAGAATGTTATGCTAGTTGTTTATCATATGGAAGGAGAATTTGATCAATGGTGGATTTTGATCAAAAATAAAAATCTTGAGGAAGAGATAAAAGTGATGGAGTGGAAGGAATTATAGATTTTTTTGATAAATATTTTCCTCACACTGTATAATAGAAAATAGAGTGGGATTTCCATGGAGTAAAGAAAAAGTATAATGAATCCATTGGGGAGTATAAGGTAAACTTTACAATAATTTCAAGATACACCTTCATATTTTTCATCTCCCCCAAAAGTAAAGTTGAATTCTTATTTGTTGGGATAAAGATGAGTCTATAAAAATCATTATCCATTTGAGACTTTGAATGATATGGGAAAATTGTATAATGTTCCCTCAAATATTAAATATAGATAAAAAAATCTCAAGGTTGTCATGGGTATGAAGATAGGAAGTGGAGAAATTATTTTAATTATGGTGGTGTGATAGAGAAATCTCCTGGGGGGAAGAAATTCCAATATCCCACTTGTCAAAAGGTTAGGAATAGGCACCCCATAAATTCTCTGAAGTGAACAAGGATATTCTTTAGGTGTGCGAATGAATGGTTCTTATCTAGAGAATTTTTATGGAAGAAACCCAACAATGTGATGGATGAATGGAATTCTCCAGTCAACCCTTATCCTAATAACCAATGTTTCAACTATAAGGAATTAATATAGTATGAGAATAAATAAACTAGGACAAGGGTTATTAAAGATAACCAAATAAAAAAAAATTCAAGGAATAGAGATAAAGGGATAACTTATTCCATCACAACTTTTTAGGTGGATATTGAAAATTATGTTATGATAGGTGTGATGGTTATTTATTTATAAGTAGAAAATGAACTATTTGATTTCAGTTCTATGTATTCTTTCATATCATGCATGTTTGATAAAACTTTTCAATAACCACCACAAATCATATAAGTGGATTTATCTATGAAAATGAAAAATAGGGAAATTATCACATCCCAATTAAACAATTTCATTATCCATATTTATAGGATGAAATTACATGTGAATATTAGGATACTCCCTACCATGGAATTTTATATAATTTGGGGTATGTATTGACCTTCCTTATATAAAGACAACATAAATTAATGAGATAATGAATCACCATCCATATTGTGAATTGGTCTCCGATTATATATAAGTGAAAGGAGGTGGATGAATATCCTTCAGTATCATAATCTAAAGCATGGATATTATTTCCTTATAATCAAGCGCATCTAGCTTAGATAACAAATACTAAATAAATGATCATCCTTGATAACATGCCCATTGTAAAGGAATATGATGATGTGTTTCCTAAAGAATTTCCTAGCCTTCCTCTAATATGGGCAGTTGATTTCTCAATTGTTCTTACACCAATATATTTTCCAATATTCATGAATCAATATAGAATTTCCACTATTAAACTTGAAGAGCCAAAGAAGAGACTATAATAGAGTCTATATAAAGGGTTTATATGACTAATTGCTTCACCATGAAGTGTGTCAGTACTCTTATTTAAGAATAATTATGGGTTAATGCATCTATGCAATGATTATCATGATCCCAATAATATAATGATAAAGAATAAGCATTCCCTACCATATATTGATGACTAGTTTGATCAGCTACATGAAGCACACCACTTATCTAAGGTGGACCTTTGGTCTAGATATTATCAAGTAAAAGTGAAGAAGGATGATATCCCTATGAACAATTTTCATACCATTTAGGGTCACTGTGAGTTCATAGTGATTCCATTTTGACTCACTAATGATCCTGATATGTTCATGGACTTAATGGATAAAGTATTTAGGGATTACATCAATAAAGTTTTGGTAGTATTTATAGATGATATTATTATCAACTGAAAAAGAAAGGAGGAACACAAGGAGTATTTTAATGATGTACTAAATACATTGAAAAAAGAAAATTTGTATGTGGAGTATAGTAAATGTGAGTATTGTATATAGAAAATAATATTCCTGGGACATGTTATCACAAAAAAGGGATACCGGAAAATCCTCCAAAAAATCGAGGTACATGAAGGATGGTCTAGATAGGAATATATGATAAAGATTCATAGTTTCCTTGGACTGTATGGGAACTATAATATATTTGTGAGAAAATTGTCATTATTCTCAAGATAACCAAAAAAGCTAACTTTGAAGGGAGAAAAGTTTTCATAGAATTATGAATGCGAGGAAAGATTTAAAGAGTTAAAGAAGAGTCTAACCACTATACATGTAATCACATTACCCACCATTGGGGGACAATTTGTGGTATACAATGATGAATCCTAAAAGGTATTGAGATGTTTACTCATGTAAGATAAAAAATTTATAGCCTATTCCTCCTACCAATTAAAAATAAATGAGAATAACTAACCAACACATGATCTGGAATTGACTATAGTGATCTTCACATTGAATATTTTGTGACATTATCTCTATTGAAAAAAGTGCGACACATATACGAATCATAAAAGCATCAAGTATATATTTAGAAAAAATAGCTCAATATATGTTCCAAAAAAGTTGGTTAGAGATGATCAATGATTATAATAGTTAAATCCATTATTATCCTATAAAGGAGAACAAAGTGACAAATGATCTGAGTAGAAAGGATCTAAAAACCCTATCCATAATGAAGATTAAAAGGGATCCAATCTTCTAAAACATATAAAGGATGAACATTGGAATAATAAAAGGATCTTCATCCTTCCTTGATCAAATAACATCTCAACCATCTATTCTTGAGAGGATCAAGAAGGCCCTTAAAATTATGTGGAGCTATAGAATATGGTAGTGAATATTTTGAAGTTCAAAATTTATAAAGATAAAATTATAAGTTTTGAAACCTAGATATGCATCCCATTAAAACCAAAACTGAAGAATAAGCTTCTGTATGATGCAAATAGATCATCCTTATTTATTCATATGGGAAACACTATGATATATAGAAATCTGAAGAAAAAATGCTGATGTGATATCATAAATTTGGATATTTTAGAATTTGTATCTTGATGCTTAGTGCGACAAAAATTCAAGGATAAATGATATAAGTATAAGGTATGATGCAACCATTTCCCATACATGTATGGAAATAACAAAATATAACCATGGATTTTATTGTAGGAATCCCCTTGATATCTAAAGAAAATATCTCCATATTGGTGGTAGTTGATTTCCTTATAAATCCAAAACTTTTCATTAATATCAAGGAATATTTATTTCTTAACTAACTTGCAAAGATATACATAAGGGTAGTGGTAAGAGTACATGGATGGCCACTCTCTATTTTATCTGTTCAAGATATGAGGTTTACCAAATATTTTTGGATAATCCTTTAATAAACATTGGATACAGAGTTTTGTTTTAGTACTTCTTACCAGCCTTATATGGATGGTCAATATGAGATAAATATTCAAAATATAAATGATATACCAAGATCATGTTCAATGTATTTCCAGGGATTTTGGTATCAACACCTTCCCCTAGTGGATTTATCATATAATAATAGTTTCCATTCTTGTATTAAAATGATACCTTTTGAGGATCTATATGGGAAAAGGTTTCAGACTGCAAAATTATTGGATGAAGTTAGATGGTGTAATCTTATGGGGCCTAATTTATCAATGAGATGAAAAAGACGGTTCAAACCATTAAACATCATATGAAATCTACACAAAGTTAACTTAAAATCTATGCAGACAATTATCGATGATACCTAGAGTTTGAGGTTAGAGATAAGGTGTTCATTCAAATATCCTAATTGAATAAAGTTATGAGGTTTGGTCATAAGGTAAAGCTTATTCCCAGATACATTGGACCCTTTTAGATCCTTGATCACATCAAAGTTGTGGCCTATTGGCTAGAACTCACACCTAACCTTTCTGAAGTATATATCATGTTTCATGTATCCCTCTTGAGGAGGTACATACCATACACCTCACATATACTAAATCCAGAGGTGGTTCCCTTAGAGAATAAACTTTTATACTAAGAGTAACATGTGAATATATTATATCATAGGGAAAAATTTCTAGGAAGCAATAAAAATCACCTTGTCACAGTGCTGTGTCCCAACCAAAAGTTTGGAGAAGCAATGTTATGACCTAAAGAGGCGATGAAATAGAATTAACCTCATAAATTGTAGTGTATGAAATAAAAATTTGAGGAAAAAATAACTGAAGTGGGGAATAATGTAATGATAAAAAAATTTATAAATATAATTCTATTTTTAATTAAGTAAATATATTATAGTTATAGAAAGCACGTCCACTGCTTTAGTTATTTTAAACCAATTATAAAATATATAATGTTAGATTTAAAATTCCATTAATCATCTTAAACAATGATAATATATCCATTTTATAGTGATCGATAATATTATTATATATTAGGGTTTATGATAACATCTAATCTGTGCAGACAAAAGGAGTGATGAACTCGACCAATATGTTTATACCCTATGAATCCCATTTATCCAAGTTTCTTAGGGAGATGGAATCACTGGGATTTAACATTGAACAAGACCAAGAAAACATTCCACAACTAAATATTGAATGAAACCATTTATTGGATAAGTTCAGGCCTATCGAGATCATGGACCAAACCATGTTCCCATAAAATCCCCAAGAAATCCCCACCACTGTACACCTTACCTTTAGGGAATACGATAGTGTAATAAGGGGATATGTATCAAGACCCTATTAATTCAAATTTTATATTTTATTTTTAATAAAATAATTATTATATTTATCTCTTTTTATCATTACTTTATCAATTATTATATAATGAATTTCATAAAAATTATATTTTGTCAATAAGAAATTAAAATTATATTTTTGGGAAATATGTAGTTTCCAATAAGACAATTTGATGATAAATTAAAAGATTTTCGAAATAAATGGAATTTCAATAAATTTTTATTTTTATAAAATAATTTTTTAAATATAAATGATAAAATAATATTAATTATGTCTAATATAATTTATATAGAGGTTAGAAAGTAGTTAATTTCATAAAACTAGAATTTTTTAGATTTTTTTAAAACTAAAAATTCTAATATTTAGTGAATAATTTTTATAGAATAAATATTATTTTTAAAATTATCACATTGAAATTATAATTTTTTGAATGTTTTATAATTTTATGAGCCATTCATATTTTTAGGTAAAAATAAAATATGGTATACATATTTGGTAAGTATTATGGCATCATAATATCACAAATGTGATGTAATAAATAATATAATAGGAATATATGGCCTAAATTTTCCCCCTTTAAAATAATGTTTTTTAAAGTTATTTCATTAATTTTATAAATCCTTGATTAATTCTCCAAAAACTATATTATATTTTATGATTTTAAAATCAATTCTTTATAAACATGACTCACTTTCACATCAATAAGTGTATAATTTCAAGGTGTTCAATTATTGACTATATAAAAAATTTAAAACGAGTTTTATTTTGAAAAAAAACTTTTGACGGTTTGTGGCTTTTATTATTTTATAATTTAGAGTCCAAAACCTAAGTTTAGAACTTAATAAATAAAGACCCTCCCTTTTTTTATAAATACCCACCCAAACTTAAAATCCTCCTCACTCAAAACCCATTGAGCTTGAATTTACTCTACCTATCCCTTTATAAATCCCTCCCAAAATTTTCTAGGATCATAAGAAGTTCCTCCCATGATTTTTGAAGTTCCCTCTCAAGGTATGAAATCCTCTCCTCACCATTTTTAATTTGAGTACTCTCTTTGTACCAAGCCTTTAGATTCCTGATTTTTAATGTCATAATGTGTTTTTACACATCCATTTTACTATATTTATGTTTCCCATGTAATTAGAAAAATACTTTTTATCTCATTTACCCCTTCCACGAATATTTATTTACACCTATTATGATGTCATAATTATCCCATGATTTTCCATGAAAAACTTTTGTATTGTGACTTACCATACCTATTTCCAATCAAAAGAATTCACCTAGTTGGAACTATCCTTCATTTATTAGGTAATTCCATGTATTTAACCCATACTCTTTAATATTATGTTTAAAAGTGATGAAATAAGTTCCTATGTTGTATGATCTATGTTGTTCACAAATTCATGTACATGATATGAATGTAATAGGTGAACCTAAAATTATATATCCCTACAGTGTATTGGGTAATGTTTTTATCTCATGAGATTCCATATACGGTGAATATTCATAAGAACACAATTTTATGACATCTTAATTTTTATCCCTGACTTATGCTTATGATGTAATGTTTTATGTTGTTTTCACATTCCGATATTTCCTTGATTTCATCGTCTTATATCATGTTTCGGTGATGATTTTTTTGATTCTCAACCTTTTATGTCAACTTGATATGTATCTTAACTAAAATTATCATGTTATTATTTTATTATTCCCTTACTAGGATTTATGGCTCACCCCTTTTTTATGTACATCTCTAGTTTTTCCCATGTAGTATGAGAATATCAACAGAATATAAAGGAATGTTTTAGAGTTTTTAAATAATGTTTCTACACCCATGTTTCATGTTAATGAGCGATGCAACTAATTTCCCAAAGACACTAGGCCTCATAGTCTTTTGGGATTGTATTAAGTTTATCCTCATGTAATAAATCAAGAATTAAGATGTTTTAATGTTATGTTTTATCATAAGAGGAATGTCATGAGGCCATTAATTTTTTTATAAACCTGAATTTAATAAAGAAATTATTGGACTCAGGTTATCTCTGAAGAGGAGAGTATTTTGGGTGATTTCCCTTTTGTAATGGGTTTAGTGTGTTAAAGTAGTGATTGTATTAGATTGGATTAGATTTGAATCCAGTTTTTGAAATAGTGTCTTAACCTTGGATATCCTATAACATCCTGTTAAATAATTATTCTAATCTTTTACTCTATTATTTTCTCTCTAATCAAGTGAAACATCT
This sequence comes from Viscum album, assembly GCA_963277665.1. Taxonomy (NCBI): domain Eukaryota; kingdom Viridiplantae; phylum Streptophyta; class Magnoliopsida; order Santalales; family Viscaceae; genus Viscum; species Viscum album. Next base: position 2,029,461,947 of record OY728127.1, read on the forward strand.
ATTTATTTACTCACTTGGAAGTTTCAACATAATTATAGGGATGAAATGATCAATACAATCTCTAATATCACATATCCTAGTGATCATAAATCTATAATCATTCTTAGATCAACCCACTACTCATGACCACAAGTAGTGGAGGAATATATGTGGCCTTTGTATATAATCTTGTGGAAGAGGGAAGATGAATTTGAAATTCAAAGAATGAAAGGAAATATATTAATGATTAAAACATTAAAACAAATACCAAGAGATAAATAGAATATATTATCAATTAAAACATTGAATTCATTTATAAGGGTAAGGTAAATATCCTCATATTATCTGTTAATGGCTTAGTGTGCTATCACTGGAGAATTACCAAAAAGAAAGAAAGAAATAATAAAGAAGTAAACAAAATCTCATCTCTATCATGTAATCTTATAAAAGCATACTCCTATCTTGAGTGAAAAATTAGTTATTTATTTTATAATTATTATATATTCTTCACACACTTCTAAATATCACCATGTGAGTAAAACAAATATATTCTTATCCCACAATGATTCCAACATTTTTGAAACATTCATCAAATTCATCACCAAACTTCATCTCTTTTAATTAACACCATGTGTACAACTAGAGGTTATTCATCTTCCCAGATTGTCTCATCTCAAAACTACTTCCTTCCCATGATCAATTTTCAAACATATTCGATAATAATTTGATCTGATGCATTTCTTGACATCGATGTTCAATAGAATATGAGCATTTATTAACATGATCACTTGAGTAAGAGATAAAATAATGATAATGTAGGATTTATTTTAGGAAATGAGAATATTCAGAATTGAAATTGGATTAGTCTATCTTGGGATTTAGTGTAGGAAATTTTGGGTATGTGAAGTTTTATTTTAATACTGGCAGAGGAGTCTTGGAACGTGGTTGGTCCAATATCGATATATCTTGGATATTAGTAGAACATGAAATATTTGGAATGTGGGTTCATATTGGTGTGAAACTTGGAACTTCAAGGAGATTGATAAGGATTTTATCATGGGGTTGTAGTTGTAATGATTCACGATAGGGAATTGATATGCATGGCTACTAGACATGTGAACTGGTTAGAGTTTGGGTGTTTTGGTTCATGTAGGAAGCTTTGTCATTTAATTTAGGAATTTCTTCAAGCACATGGTTTGTATCCACCTACATTATCCTAGCTAGATAATTAGGGAATGAATGGGATAACCTTCATTTTGAAAAATTGAATAAGGAAAAAAATAAGAATATATATCGATCTCGAGTGAGTGTCTATTATTGCACTTAGGTGAGGATTCTTCTTTGATCAAAACTTAGTTGGATTCATCCATTTTCTCTCGATCTTAAACATTAGTGTTGGTATGATTCTTGGATCATTTCTATGCTTCTAATCGATTTTAGTCTTATTCACTTGATATTAACATCTCATTCCATCAGGAACATCAAATTGGATTTATTCGTTAAGAAACTATCCATCTCTAGTGTTTTATATGGTCTTCCATAGATTAAGTCAAACTCAATTCATGCAAGTTGGGACTTGGAATAGTGTCATGCAATAGATTATCTATTGGGGGTTAAATTTGTCTCATTTTTCATGGTCGATTCCACATGGTTGGTTATAGGTTTTACAAATTAGGTGACTTATGGTCAATCCAAATTCATGGTCACTTGAGAGTCTCATGGTTGACCGTTCCTTCTTCTTACAGTCAGTTGAATGAGGCATGACATGTTTTCTTCCTTCTTATAGTAATTTATACATGAGGTTCCACAACTAATTTCACGTCTTCTTATAGTTGGTTAGAGATTCTTCATGTGGTAGGTCTGTGAATGGCATGGTCAGCTGATGATGAAGGTGGAATGGTCGATCATTTACTGTCACTTGAGGAATGCTACATAAAAGGTTAGAAATGCACAATTGATGAGTAAAATTGTGATTAGTTCAGGACTAGTATTCACCCCTGAATACTTCTTGAGATTTATTTCCAGTATTAATATAGTCAACTATGAATTTATCTTGTGGTTTGTTGAGAGATTTTTAAAATCCATTAATTAACTTTCACATCAAATGAAAAACCCAATTTTAAAATTTTCATTATATATATTTTTAAAATAATATATTTGAAAATTCTCAACTCAAATTATTATATATTCTCTATTCATTTTTTTCTTATTTATCAATTAACCAATTCATAACTCAAGTGAATCTATCATGGTTAGTGTGTCAACCAATAATTCGTAAATCATTATAGTCCCACTCTATATTAATTTCAAAATCCAAAAAACCAATAAAATTTAAAATTAAATTTCTTTAAACAATATATTACCATCATTCTCAATCAATGTTTATCTTGTAGTTTATTTAAAAAATTAATAAAAAAATTAAATAACAAGATTAAATCCATTAAATTACAGATTAAATTACCAAATTACTTTTCACTAATAAAATAAAAAATTAATCTAAATTTCAATTACTCACCTGAGATACACTAAAGTATGAATATGTGAGTAATAACCAAATTTTAGAATGCTTTTAGTGTATTTTAAAAGTGAACTATATATAATTTTTTGGAATTTCATGTATCATCAACCCCATACTTAGAATGTTACAATCCTAGTAAATACATAGAATTATTTTTTATTTGAATAGATATATCCTACCTATACTTATTTCCACAAACCAAAGAATAATAAAACCATAGATTCATAATTTTTTTAATTATGATGGCTCCTATTTTAATTAATCTCACCACTAAATTTAAATTAAGCTTAAGTTATAGTTTTATGAGTGAAATATATATATTTATATATAATTATAATTTTAACAAGTAGAAATTCAATTTATCCCTTTCTCTTAAGTTCCTTAAACCATATTTCTAATTTCCAATTTTTTAATACAACTCAAATTGAAAAAATTTAATTCAATTTCCACTTTCTTCATCTACGTTCCATATTCCTCTCACCTGAATGAATTAATTTTTTAAAATTTGGTACTTTTTTGATATTTTACTAACCATTTATGGTAAAAGAACCTATTGAATTTATAGTGGGATTTTACTTACTCACATGCCCAATGCCTAATGTTTCGTAACCTCATTTTGGGATCCTAATATCCAATTTTACTCAAATTTGAAAAGATTTATATCAATTTATTTTGAATTGGATCCATGAGGTATTATTTTTAACAAATTCCAAGTTACCTTGAGTTAATTTCAAAATAATTGCGTGCTTATATTATAATTTCAATTCCATAAATATTGTTTAATTCAAATTCATTTTACAAGTTATAAAAAAAAATATCAATGAAAAAAGTAACTAAATTCACTCAGTAATCATTTAACTAAATTAATTTTAGAACAAACGAACTCCTTCTACTATATCATGGTATTTTTCCATGGTAGGACAAACATTCAACTCAATTTTCCCATATCTAAAAACACTAAAAAAATAAAGAAACAGAATAATATATAAATAATTCCCAAATTTGTTTGTATCTCTTTGATTTAATTGAATATAAGTAAAATACATTTTTATGAACTCAAACAAGTGTATAAAAAGTATTTAAATCCTATGTTACTTGCCCGTCTCCCTAAACTTATCTTAGACACAACTACAATTAATTCCATCATGTATTTATCAAGGAAAATTAGTTTCAAAGAGAGAGTATCTAGATCAATATGAGAGAAGGAGATAACTCAGAAGTGTTTCATTTAATGGAACTAGGGATGAGTTTGGACTCATCCATTGGTTTTTTTTTCAAATTTCTTAATGTAATGCCTCACCTGTAGTTCATTAACCTTAAATGGATAATTTAATTTATCTCTCTTGATCTTAATTACACCCAATGGAAATGTTTTATTTATGATTTATGGTTTAGTCCACTTGGAACAAAGATTACAAAGAATTAGATTCATTATTAAATAGATTAAAATCAATTTATATTCAACTTGAACATATCTTCTTTAGAAAATTATATCATGGAAAGATATGTGAGGTGAAAAAATAATTATATAAATAAATATTAAATTATTTTAGTTGAAAATTCAATAGATTTCACAATAATATACTCTATAAAATCTTAATGGTTTAGTGTATTTGAAGACTAAATACATAATAAACTTATTTCATTATATATATAACATCCTATCACTCAATTTTAGGTAACTATACTTCCTATAATTGTTTTATTATTTAATTGGGTACATCTTTGGACTCCCAAGGATAGCCATAATTTTTTGGTGAAAATGAATTAATTTTCATGGATGTATGTTTGTTTGAATTAATGGAGTTCAGGTATAATGTGTTAATGGTTTGGTGGGGTTCTCTCCAATTTCGAAGGATGACTAAGTTGTTTTGGGTTTTCATGTAATAATCTAAAGATTTTGTGGATTTTAGGAGAAATACACACTGTGTAATAGGAGTACATTCCATATAAGTTCTGCAGGGAAGATGTTGTAAATCTAGTACACATCATGAAGTGAGTACAATCCCTATAAATATTATACACCATGCAATAATAAATGGCTAGCTTTGAATAAAAATTTAGTAGTTTTTTTCGGCGTAAGTGATCACCATGGATTATATGATGTGTAAATGTATTACACTCTTTGTAAATGTCATAAACAATGATTTTAGGGGGGTTTGAAAGAGATATGTATTTCATTAATCTATATATCATTTGGCTATTATCCTAGAAAACATCTCTGGTGATTTTGGGAGTCTCTGTTTGGTTTAGATTGATTTGTTTGGCTTTTGATCACCATCATGGTTGGTTTTAATCTCTCTAGAAAAGTAAGACTTTCTAATTATTCATTTCTTTTATCGAGCTAGTGACGTTGCATTGTGTTATTGTATCCATTGAACCATGGTGATTTTTCTTCTTGTTATATTCTAGATCCATGGTGCATATTTGAGGTCCCCTGTTTTCATTATTTAATTTCTTTTGTGGTGGGTTCCTTTACAGAAGTGTGCAACCCCGATTTTTTGAAGTATGTGGTTTCATATCTAGCCTGTATTGGTGAAATGCATTGCTATTATTTTGATAATTTTTTTATTAAATGAAATGGATTAATATGAATTATTTTCTTTGTGTGTCTGGAAGTGGGTTTTTATAAAATATGGTTTCCCCTAGTTTTGGTAAATGGAATAGTGTTTTTAGAGAATTGTGAAATGTTTTGTGAAATGATTCTCAAAACATTAAATGATGAAATGGATTTATGAATCGACATGGAAAATAGAGAAGATGGGAAACCATGAGTAATTATGTGTATGGTATAGCAATAGGTCTCATCCAATATCAGGGGGGGTTCTCATGGGGCTTTCCTCTGCTTACTTGGCTCATTGTTCTAGGGAATTGTTAGAACTTTTGGGGGGTTCACTTGCCGACGTGTTCCTCTTCTCTCAGTATGTGATTCATATTTCTAGTGGTTTGATGAATAAATGATTTTATATGTTATATATGAGTTTCTTAGCTATCCTGACCTAGTGTGATACCTAGCATTAAGTGTTACTTCTTTTCTCTTGGTATTCTTCTTTTGGTTTGAACTGTTTTGTTGTACTTACATAGAATTGATATGAGAAATGATTCATGATTTGTTTTATTTTTACTTGATATATGTATATAGGGATATGTTTATATGAAATTATTGGAAATTTATATAACTAATTTATTTCGAAATGTGAAAAATGGTAAATTAAACTATTTATTGATGATTTTAATATAAAAACTATTAAACTATTATCATGCCTTGTTTTATTTAAAATTGAGAGTTATTGGATTATTTTTCAAGGATGTGATATTGAAAATCTAGGTGGGGACCTATATATATTGTTAGATTACACCCTAAATACCTCTTAGACAGTGTGTAGACTTGGTTATGTCATTTGAAGTAGGGAAAGGCAAGGTGTTACAGTGGGGTAGTGAGGTATTCTGTCACCTAAGTTTGGTAGCTAGTGGTGAGACGTTGGGATTTTCCCATGATATCACATGATTAGGTGTTTTCCTACTTTTTTAGTCCTTTTGGTTTATATTTATACTTAGATATTTATTTATTCATTTGAGTTGTTTGGTTTTTGATATTTAGTTTGAGTTAAGACATATATTTATGTTTTCCACTATTGTATCTATTATATATATGTTCCATGTTATCTATTCATGATGGGTGAAATCATTCTCTATGGTTGTTGTTTGATGCATAGGTGCTAGTCTCTAGATAGTGGGGATCAGGAATTCCCTTCAGGTATTTGACATATTGGGTTGGGTACCAGTTTGAAAGGTTATTAAGGTCAACTCATCATAATTTGTTATCAAAGGTGGTCTATCCTCAAGAGTCCTTATATTGGGATGTCCGGTAGACTAGAGATAGGATTTTTGGTACGTGAGAGGTATATTGTAGTGAATTACCAACTAGATATCACCATAATGAGACTCATGTTACCATAGGACATTTGGTTGTGTGTCTCCTATTTTGAGTTATTTTTGTTGATCTTATACTTTTCTTATATTTTTTCTATTTTGATATAAGGATTTCATATTTTTATCATTTATTTTGTTTTGGTGTTCATAATTATACCCATGAGACGTGTTTTGTGAGTTCCTCACGAGGATACAACTAATGATCCTCAAGGTATTCCTTGGATGGATAAAAAATTTATCGAGGATAACGTGCAAGAATTTCGTGCTACTAACCAGAATGTGACACAAGTCCATAACATGGTTATTGTGGTAACGATGAGAGCTATAGGAGATAGAGATCAATTATGGGAGTCCATTTCTGAGAATACAACATTATTTAAAGGTACAAATGAAACTCAAGAGGTGGAGGACTGAATTGACAAGATTGATCATATATTTGACTTCTTAGATACACCTGAGATTATCAAATTGAAGTACACAACATTCAAACTAGAGGGTCCCAACAAGCATTGGTGGTATTATATGGTATATGTTGATAGGCATGTTGGCTTGGACCAGAAGGGTTTCAATACTCTCTTCTTCCATGAATTTTTCCCAGAGTCACTGATGATAGAGAAGTCTCTAGAGTTCCTATCATTTATATAGGTAGAGTGTTCAGTGTTGGCATATAGCAATTGTTTTTCTGAGTTGGTTTCTTTTTCACTATATTTTATAAAGAATAACCATCTAAAAGCTCCGAAGTATTTACGGGGTTTGAAACAGGATATCATATCACATGTATTTATTATGAATATTTTGACCTATGCAGAGATAAAGGGTCGGTCTATGATGGTAGAAATGAATATGACAAGAAAGTTTGGATATTACACACCTTCTCTTCCACCTAGTGGTAGCTTCAGTCTCATGCTAGGGAAGAAGAGGAAGTGGCAAGATCACCATAAAAATAATGGATGTAGTTCTCAACATTAGGCCTCTTTAGAACCTCTAATTGTAGATAGTGGTGTGCCTCTGACTTGCTATCAGTGTGGTAAGGTTGAGAACACATGTCATTCTATTACTTCACCGGAAAAGATATGTGATTTTTGTGGAAATTATGTTCATATACAAAATTTCTATTAAGATATTTCTATTCCTTGATATGATCAGGGATCTTCATCTTTAATGGCTACTATGGCATAGTCAGATGATTCAAAGACTATTAGGATATGGCCACAAGCCTTAGGTGTAAAGAAACTTCACATTGTATATGAGTTTCCAGTGTAGGTAGACACGAGTCTAGCAATAGTGATAGGTACTATATTTATTTCATCTTTGGTAGTGATTACTTTATTTAATACTGGTTATTACTACTTATTTATATCTAGAATTTTTGTTGATATGTTTAACCTTACAAAGGAACTCATTTGATTCGTTATGGAGTTAGTGACACCTCTTGGGAAGAGTAAAGATAAGGGGTTTAAATGTCCTTCTTATGCACTGTTGATAGATGATACAGAGTTAGTTTGGGATTTTCTTGTTCTCGATCTGTATTTGTTTGAAGTTATCATCGAGACAGATTATATTGTTTCTTATTATGCCGAGGTTTATTATTATCATCTACATGTATCATTTTGTGTGGCCGATGGAAAATATTGGGTGTTTCAAGAAGAGTGAGATATGAGGTATGTCTGTGTATGACCTTCCCTCCTAGAGATTAGATTATTGTGGTCTATTGTTGTAGTGAATCTTGATGATGTTTTTTCTGTTATTGATCTTCTTGATATTGTCCAAGATTTTCCTAACTTTTTCCCAGAAAACTTCTCCAGGCTTCCTCTAGATAGGGAATTATAGTTTATTATTGGTTCTAGGGATACAATTGATATCGATACCATAATATCTTATAGGAATATAATAGCTAAAGGAGAGCAATATTCATTTGGATGACCTGGTGAAAATGGTTTTATTCACCCTAGTGTTCCACCTTGTCCATCCCCAGTGCTCTTTTCCAATAAGGCAGATAGTTCACTCCAATTGTGTGTGGACTATTCGAATTTGAACAAGGTGATGGTTAGTAAAATTTATCCGTTTCCTCACAAGGATGTTTTTTTTGATTAGTTAAAGGGGGAAAGATGGGTTTTGAATATTGATCTTCAGTTAGGTTATCATGAGCTCAGAGTTCAAGAGTGTGATATATATAAGATGGATTTTAGGAGTTGGTATTACCATTATGATATCTTATGATATTTTTGGTCTATTGAAAAATAGTTTAGTTTTTACGGTTTTGATGAATAAGATACTCAATCAGTATCTCGATACTTTTATGGTAGGGTTCATAGATGGAATTTTGGATTACTCGATATCCAATCATGATCATGAGAACCATCTATGTTTTGTTTTGGAAATCATGAGAATTCATTATTTTTATGGAAATATTTCAAAATGAAACTTCTAGATTGAAGAAGTGAATTTATTGTGGAACATGATTTTTGACCATGTCTTATCAGTTTATCCTAGGAAGGGAAAGGTTTTTTTTTGTAATTGGAGGATCTGCATATTGTCTTTTAGGTCCATATATTCCTTGGGTATTGATGGATACTACCAATGGTTCATTAAGGATTTATCAAAGTTGGTGTCACCATTGAATGATTTTACTTGGAAAGGGGTGAAATTAACATGGGATTCAATGCATAAGTCCTTTATCAATGATATGAAAAGACTTATGACATGAAATATTATTTTAATCTTACATGAGTCTAGTGTGGTATGTAATTTTCTATGATGATTCTAAAAAAGGTTTGGGTTTTGTGCACATGTAGGATGATCATGTGGTGGATTATGGTTCTCGTCAACTTTAACCACATGAGAAGAGTTACTCCAATCATGATTTAGAGATTTCCACATTTATTCATGCACTTAAGTGTTAGTGGTATTATATTTTTGTTGAGTGGTTCACAACCTTTTTAGACCATAAGAGTTTGAGTTATATATTTTCTCATAAATACTTGATTCTTAGATAGAGGTGGTGGGAGGAATACCTTTATACGTTTTAATTCAATGTCATCGTCACCATAGGGAAGTGGAATTTAATGGTATATTCTATTTGTAGGATAGTTTCATCATAAGATAATTTGGAATCAAAGGAAGAGTGGAACCATATGGGGATTTTTTTCAGTTGTATCTAGATGATCTGGAGGATTTTTATGCATGAAATTGACTAGTGTTCAATTATCTTTATCTATCCTTGAGTTTATTCTAAAAATTCATCAGTAGGATTATGAGTTCAAAGGAATTTGAGAAACTCTATATGGTGAGTATACTATTTTGGTTTGGTCTCTATCTTTAAATGGTATGCTCTGTTTTGGGGATTAGTTTATAGTCCCATCATCTATGAGGATCTCAGTTTTTTTTTATGATTTTCATTATTTTTTTGGTCCATTAATTCAAGCACTAGAAATATGTATTATTAAATGAGATGAATATTCTAGTGTGTGGGTATAATGTGTGAAATTTCTTAGTATGTTTCTCATTGTTACAATTTCCAACAGTTTAAGGTAGATCATCTAAAACCTTCATATTTACTTCAGCCTCTTCCAATAATAGTTTGAAAATGGGATAAGGTATCCATGGATTTATTATTGGATTAACATAGAATCCCAAAGGGATAAATGATATTTGGGTGGTTATTTTTCGTTTTAAACATTTTATTCTAATAAAAGACACCAAAAAGTTAAAGATTTGGGTATGCTGTATGTGCAAGGAATTGTGAGGTTATATGGGGTTCGTTCACCTATTTTTTAAACAGGAATCCTAGGTTTGTTTTAATTATCTATATAAGTATTAGAGAGGTGATGGGGAATTAGGTTAGATTATGTATTACTTATCATCCAAAGAATAAGGGTCAGTTGAAGCTTGCTATTTAGGTTTTGGAGGATATTCTTCTTTCTTGTGTCTTGAATTTTGGTTAATCTTGGGAAAGCCATGTGTGAATGATTAAGTTTTCTTATAAAAATATTTATTTGTCATCAATTAGAATGGATCATTTTAAATCATTGAATGGTCTTCCGTGAATATAACCTCTTTGTTGGGAAAAGGTGGGTGAAGCTTCTTTGGTGGGACAAAATTTGGTTCAAGAGATGTCTGTGATGATTCAAGATATACATCATTGTCTAGTTACAATTCAGAGTTGGAAGAAGTATTATATTGATAAAAAACAGTACCCTTTGGAGTTTTACATTGGTGACTAGTTTTTTTAAAGGTTTATAATTGTTAGGATCACTTTCATCTTGGAAAACAAGGAATGTTGTCTCCATGATATGTGGGACCATTTGTGGTTATTGAGTGTCTTAGGAAGGTTACTTATTGGTTGGAATTTATGGTTTAGTTGATCAGAATTAATTATGTTTTCTATGTATCATATCTTAATAAATATCATCATAATCCCCATCACATTTTTAGTTGTGAAGATATTGAGTTAGAGCCAAATGTTTCTTTTAATGAGTAGCCAATGGAGATCATTTAACATTAAGTGAAAATATTGCATTGGAAGTCAATTCCATTGGTAACAGTGTTATGGTGGAACATATTTGATCCTCATGATACTTGGGAGTGTGTGTCATTGATAAGAGATCATTTTCCTCACCTCTTTACCATAATTTATTCATACACATGATTTCATAGGGATAGAAAGTAATATGGTGGGGAGTTTTTAATATCCCATTACTCGCTTTCAAATAATTCCCTTTCCTTTACCTTTTTTACTCTTTAATTGGGTGGATCTTGAGACTCCTAGGGATGGATAGATTTTTTCGGAGAAAATGAATTAAAGTTCAAGGAATTAGGTTTTTTTTGAATAAATGTAGTTTGGATATAAATGTACTAATGGTTTTTTGGGGTTCTACCTAATTTTTTTATGATACCCAAGGTGTTTTTAGTTTTTGTGTAAGAATCTACAACTTTTGTAGATAGTATTAGAAATACACACTATGTAATAGGAGTACACACTATGTAAGTCCTATTGGGAAGATGTTTTGAATCTTGTACACAACTTGAAGTGAGTACATTCTATGTAAATATTAACTACCGTGTAATAATAAAAGGTTAGTTTTTAGTAAAAAGGTTATGAGTTTTTCTCTTTATGTGATCCCCATGGATTACAAGATGTGTAAATGTATTACACTTCATGTAAACATCATGAATATGTATTTTAGGGTGACATGTGAGTGATATGTTATTTAATTAATCTATATATCCTTTGGATCTCAACCTTGAAGCATTCTCTGAAGATTTTGGGAGTCTCATTTCTTTTCTGATTGATTTGTTTGGCATTCGACCACTGTTGTAGTTGGTTTGTGTCTCTCCCATTGAGAAAGTATTTTTTACTCTTCATTTATGTAACACCCCAAGATTTCATAGTGTGTTATTTCTTCAAAATAATTCAATAACTTGCACTACACGCAACACCGAGTTCAATTGCACCATGACTTACCAAAAAAAAGCCATTAAAAGAGGACATGAATAGCATTAACTACATTTTTAACTTTATATAATCCTTATAATTTTAGAATCCATATTATGAGTTTCTTAGTCATAATGCAAGAACAGATTCATTTTCAGTATTGCACTTTTATCAAATTTTGATAGTGAAACCTTTTTAAATACAATATTTTAAGATTTTTGACTAAATGGAGACATCAAAAAATTTAGAATGAAACATCCCAAGCTTCCACGGTACGCTTTCCTTTGAATAAAACAGTAGCGTGTGTTGTACGCAACGTCGAGTTTTAACACACACCACAACCGATCAAACTAGCCGTTATGAATAGTAATACCTAAATTTTGAAATTATATATATTTTATATTTTGAAATGGACTTCATTTTTGGATTCGGAATATCGAATTTAGCCTAAGGTGAAATTTTGGTACTTTTCGGATAACTTTCATATTTTGATGAATAGTGAAAATTACTAAATTTTAATTAAAAACAACTTTTTTTATCAAAATAATTAATAGTGATAAATTATGAATTTGAGTGGTTTTAAAGTATATTTAGAATATATTTTTACCATTTAATATAATGTTGGTCATTGGACATAATTTTACAATTAAACCGAACATAAACGAGTGTCAATCTTTTGATAGTTGTTATCTCTTAAAAACTCGCTTTTTGTTTTGACAGCAGGAATTAATTTTAAATTAATTTCTGCCACTTATGTGTTTTAAATTTAGGAAAATGGATTCCATATTTGGAATCAGGATGTTCAAATTGTGTAAATAGGTAACTTTTATTTTTAGACATTTTGAATAATTACTGCGGTAAATATTTTATTTACCATGGTTAAGGGTAAATCCGGTAAATAAGGGTTAAAAAATAATATTATAATAATACTAAATTACCCTAAAACGTGTCTTAACCCTATTGGTTGATACATGGTCGACCATGGGAATCTTTGGGTCTATTTTGGGACCCCATGGATCCACTTGTAAGTGATAATGACACTTTATTTTAATTAAGTTAAAATGAATACAAAAATGACACAAGCATATATCTTTTAGAAAAACAATTGTTACATAGGGTTATATATGTTGGATTTTAGATTATAAATATTCATTAGAAATATAAAAAGATTTCCTACATAATTATATTTTATTTATAATTTTTAGAAATTAAATAATTTATTTTATTTATGACACAATGATGATGCAGTAATTACTATAATAGTGAAAAATTAAAATAATTGATATTATAAATACCCCAAAAAATATAATATGAAACTTTTAATGAATTAAACTAATTTTATAGGATAATATGATATATTATTATTGATTTAATTGACTTTTTTCGAAGAAATCAATCTGTTATGAGTTTCACAAAAATCAACTATTGAATAGTGTCAAAATTGACATAAAAGAGTTCTTAAAACAAATATTATATTATTAATTGATATTAAATTCATAAAAATCTAAGGTTCGGCCAAGAGACTTATATCAGGATAGGTTCATCATTAATGGACCACTTTGGGGTCGCTTGGATGTATATAGTAAGTTTATTAACCATATTATATAAAAATACAAAGAGACATTGTAAAAGTGAAACTAATTAACTTAGAGTTAATACTTAAAGATAAGGTTAATATAAGTACCCAAACCTGTCTAAATTCTATTGGTTGAGTGGTTTTAGACCTATCCCCACCTTAACCTTTGAATAATCAACTTTGGAGCCTTTATAAACCGAATATTAATTTATTATAAATTAATATTTCTAGCTTTTCCAAAGGTGCCCCTCACCCCTCTTATAAAAGGGCACTCCTCCTTCTCATTTCTTCACACCTTAAAAGCCTTTTGGTTCGGCCAAACTCTGCCCAAATACTCTCCCAACTTCCCTCACTACAACCTAGGGGCCTTAGTTTGATTAGAAAGCCAACCTAAGGAGCCCTTTTGATCAAATCAAAAGGAAGAACCCGAAGAAGAGGTAATGATTTCACCACCCTTTTCTAAGTTCCTTTCTTCTTCCACTTCTTCTTCCTTTGTTCTTACCATTATAAAATAATAACTCCAGTATCTCACATATACTGTGATGTTATTATAAATATGGTACAACCATATTCAGTATTCTATCCACCCTTTGAATAACATGTCACCATACGTGCGTACGTACGGCTTACCTTCTCCACGTCGTGGTGTAATTGTTATTCAATATATTATTATGTGGATGGGTATAATAATGATGTGTAACTCATGTAAATAATAAATATAACATGTTAATGATTCTGTATATATGATATACCATCCATTTATATATTATTTTAATATCAAAAGAATGATATTGTCGCTCGTGCGTACGTACGGACTACCGTCTCCACGAACGCGATGAGATTCATTCTCCATCGTATCCATTCAAGTATAATTATCATTTGATGATTTAAAAATGATGTTTAAGGACTTGATATCATTCTGGATATAAATAATATACAACCTATCCTTTACAAACATGTCTTACGTAACAAAACATATAAAAGAAAACAAGTAAGTTAACACCCGAAACGACGATAATTCTAAGATATTATTAACAAATCAATGTTAAAAGATCATATATGATATCATATTAATATATATGATTCTTGTATAATTTAATAACAATTATTTCATCATTATACAGGAGGTTAACCTACCCCAACCAAGGAAAAGTACAAGGTAAGGGTTATTTCACAATCTCTTCATTATCTGAGGTTGTTTATTTGTAATAATCTACTTGGATCTCTTTATCATCCACATCCATGTTTCTTCAAAATGTATTTCAAAACATTTTTATTATTTACAAGAATATGGGTTAAAGTCATTTATACCCTTGTTTGACTTTTTATAAGAGGTTTATAAAGGAATCTTTCCGTCGTTTTCAAAACAAGGTCATTTTTAACCTTTTCGACAGAATTAAGGTAAGAACGCTTTTTTTAAACTTATACGGCGGGTGCGGCTAATTTCCACCGTTATAAAATCTTCAAAACATTCCTTACAATATTATAAGAATATTTTCAAATAAAATGTTTTATTTTATATGGATCTTAAATTATTTCAAAATAAAAGGAGATATTTCTTTAAAAAGAATTTTGATTTCATCTATGTCAACATCCTTTGATGGATTTTAAGATTATTTGAAGTTGATTTATTATGATACAAAACTTTTATATCGTATTGAAGGTTTTGTGATATGTTTGACTGTGGATGTGCTATTTTTATACCATTCATAGTTTATGGTGAAAGTATTGACATTTCATATGCTATTTTTAATATGAATGTTTATGTTATGTTTAAACCTTTTCATATGGGAATGCATTGGACTTAATATGTGACGGGTGGAGCCCGCTATAGCTCCTCGATGCATCGGTAGGTCTCATGAGACAAACTAGTGTCTTGTCACAAGGCCTTGACAAAATCTTATTTGTAGTCTTGGCACGAGGCCTTGGCTATGTGGTTATGATAGTCTGGCATTATGCATTCCAACATTATGAAAGTGGTTATTGATTTTTGCATGTGATTATTCGATTAGTAGAATATCCATGTGAATAAGTAAATGGCATTATTTCATTTTATTTATTCCATACCATGTTGAAAGTTCATATTTAAAAGGCTTTTGTTTTAGTTATACATTGCCTTAAATGTTTATTCTTATTTATGAATGTTTCCGCTATATTTTTATCCTTACTGGGCATTTGAGCTCACCCCTTTTCTATGTTTTATTTTTCCCAGGATGTGAAGAAGTAAGTTATGAATGACCTGCAGGGATTTTATGAGGGGTTAATAGTGTGGATTGTGGAAACATTATGTTGTTGTAGTAGTTTTTCATTTTATGATGTAATGTAAAACTTATGAATATATCTAGTGTTTACAAGGCTACTAAACCAATCGGTCTTTCGAGATTTGATCTTTCTTGTGATCATGCCAATGTTATGTAATAATGCACCGACTCTGGGTAGCTGGGGTCGGGACGTTACAGTTGGTATCAGAGGAAGTTTAGTACAAACCTTGGAAGCTATATTTAGATAAACTCTGATTAGAGCACGTAGACCTAAGATGAACTTTGAGGATTAGTATAGAAGAACTTCCTAGAATTTTGGTATTGTAGATATTTTGTGAGTTTTCCAAGAAATACATCCCTGTCTGGATACGAGCAGGTAGAGGCGGCTCTGGCACAGATGTACCTAGGGGTAAAACCCGAAAACACCGCTTTGAGCTAGACTCGAACGGGAACTGGTGCACGACAACGGGCCTTGCTGCACTCTTGGTTACGACACTCCCGGGGGATATGCTTAGGATAACTCTCATTTTCTTTACAAATCATTTTGAAGGGATTATGAGTATATACTTCCTCAAAGAAAAAATTCTTATGATTTTGGATTATATCCATAAATAGTTCAATTTATGTTAAGTGTTTTATAAGTATGGGATTATGTATTTTGATTCATAAACTGATCTAGTTTATGCCATTGTTTAGAAATGGCGCCCAGTAGAAGGAATGAGAACTCCGGAAATGCACATGATCCAAAGAGAAGGAAGGATCATATCTTTCATGGTCTTAAGCTAGAATTTATAAGAGAAATAGTCTCCCATGTATTATCATCATATGAAGAAATAATATCATGTATTGATAAGATAAGTAAAGAGTTTACTGAGTCCTATGGCTTTGAAGGGAAGCAAGAGAAGAAAAGGATATAAGAGAAAAAGATGGATAAAGGGAAGAGGGAAAAGAAGAATTTTCCCATATGTGGTAACTGTGGAAAGAAACACCCTGGAACTTGCCTGAAAGGAATGGGAGTTTGTTATAAGTGTGGAGGAAAAGGGCACAAAGTACGTGACTGCAAGGGTAAGAAAATGGTTTCAAATGTACAATGCTTCATTTGCAAAGAGTTTGGACACTACGCGAACCTATGTCCCAGTCATCATACTATGAAACAAATGATGCTATTGGATAATAATCAAGTTATGATACTACCACAGATGAAGAGGAATGATTAGAGTTCTTATGTTGATTATGTCAATTGAGTGTTGTATCACCAATGTACTTGTTATAATAATTATGGAGTATATAAGGATTGTACTGCACTACTATTTCATTAAGGACTTGAGATTGTGTGGAACAAAGAAAAGTGACTCAATAGCAGGATAAATTTTTGGAAAATATATGGTTTAGAGAATGATAAATCATAATATAGTTCTGATACTGAGGTAGTGATTTTGGAATAATACATGATTGATTTGGATAAATTATATTGGATATTCTTGACTACCTTGAAGCTGGTTAATGATTTGTCTATTCCATCATTGTTGGGGTTTAAAACATTTTTGGATTGATGAAGTATATCCAGCATTCTATATGGAATAAGGGAGCATGAATGTAATCAATAAGGAATATGGTAATTCAGGATGTTTCGGTGTATTAAAAGAATACATGATGAAGGTATTCATATGCTATTACGGGGTAAAAAGGTTCTACATTATGTTTACCTTACTTATAAATGTTGGACTGTTAGTATGGATAGAAGTATTTTGGATAGTTCTAGTTTGGATTATTTTGGATTGCCATAAAAGGACAACCCGGAGGTCGGGCGGCAACCCGTCACGTCTGGCAAGGCTGCGAGACTTGAACCCGCAACCGAAGGGAGACAAGGGTGTATCACCTACCACTGGCCCACGAGATGTCCTAGATTAAATAATGTAGTTTTTATTAAAATATCTTGTAGATGAATTATAAATTCATTTATTTTGGAACCCTATACGAATAGTGTAAATAGAATTTTTTTTTACATTCTATTATCTTTTAGAGTGAAAGATGAGTTTGTGGTAGAAATTTATTAATGGATAAAACTCTAATTATAAAGTAAGTATATCTCCTTATGATCTTAGCCAATCTCATAAATAAATTCCTCAATATTAAGAAAAGCAACTTAGAACAAAAATGTTTTCCTAGAGGGTACCTTAAATCATCACTAATTTATGGCTTTTGGATTGTTGGCCTTTTCATAGCCACGTTCTCTACCACTCTCCATCAGATAATTGATGGTTAGATTTTTCTTCCATATCCATATTTTCTTACATGGAACCCTAGTATGTGTTATTTTCGGTAATCTTCATACTTTCGACTCTTTATTTTAAATAGAGGCCTCGTTAATTCATTTTTCGATGTGGGATTTCAACTAAGATATTTTGAAACGTCAAAAATGTGTTATCCCAATACCCTATATTTTGTTGAACCGATGGTACTTCAAATCATCATAGATTGATTAGTTTAAGGACCTCAATTATACACTTGTTTGTGATTGATGACCTCAATCACTACCTATAAATATTTACGTTTTTCCTCCGATTATATGTCTCTAATTGCCACCAATGTTCTCCTAATCAAGATCATAATTTGGTGGTGACCCTTTCATTTCTCTTTTCCTCATATTAAGACTAAATTTCAGTAACCCAATTTCCGATGTGGGTTTTCCCACAAATATATTATCTATTTTCAACCTTTTATTTTCGAAGAACAATTTCAAATTGCGAGGACGCAATTTATTGAAGGAGGGGAGAATGTAACACCCCAAGATTTCATAGTGTGTTATTTCTTCAAAATAATTCAATAACTTGCACTACACGCAACACCGAGTTCAATTGCACCATGACTTACCAAAAAAAGCCACTAAAAGAGGACATGAATAGCATTAACTACATTTTTAACTTTATATAATCCTTATAATTTTAGAATCCATATTATGAGTTTCTTAGTCATAATGCAAGAACGGATTCATTTTCAGTATTGCACTTTTATCAACTTTTGATAGTGAAACCTTTTTAAATACAATATTTTAAGATTTTTGACTAAATGGAGACATCAAAAAATTTAGAATGAAACATCCCAAGCTTCCACGGTACGCTTTCCTTTGAATAAAACAGTAGCGTGTGTTGTACGCAACGTCGAGTTTTAACACACACCACAACCGATCAAACTAGCCGTTATGAATAGTAATACCTAAATTTTGAAATTATATATATTTTATATTTTGAAATGGACTTCATTTTTGGATTCGGAATATCGAATTTAGCCTAAGGTGAAATTTTGGTACTTTTCGGATAACTTTCATATTTTGATCATTAGTGAAAATTACTAAATTTTAATTAAAAACAACTTTTTTTATCAAAATAATTAATAGTGATAAATTATGAATTTGAGTGGTTTTAAAGTATATTTAGAATATATTTTTACCATTTAATATAATGTTGGTCATTGGACATAATTTTACAATTAAACCGAACATAAACGAGTGTCAATCTTTTGATAGTTGTTATCTCTTAAAAACACGCTTTTTGTTTTGACAGCGGGAATTAATTTTAAATTAATTTCTGCCACTTCTGTGTTTTAAATTTAGGAAAATGGATTCCATATTTGGAATCAGGATGTTCAAATTGTGTAAATAGGTAACTTTTATTTTTAGACATTTTGAATAATTACTGCGGTAAATATTTTATTTACCATGGTTAAGGGTAAATCCGATAAATAAGGGTTAAAAAATAATATTATAATAATACTAAATTACCCTAAAACGTGTCTTAACCCTATTTGTTGATACATGGTCGACCATGGGAATCTTTGGGTCTATTTTGGGACCCCATGGATCCACTTGTAAGTGATAATGACACTTTATTTTAATTAAGTTAAAATGAATACAAAAATGACACAAGCATATATCTTTTAGAAAAACAATTGTCACATAGGGTTATATATGTTGTATTTTAGATTATAAATATTCATTAGAAATATAAAAAGATTTCCTACATAATGATATTTTATTTATAATTTTTAGACATTAAATAATATATTTTATTTATGACACAATGATGATGCAGTAATTACTATAATAGTGAAAAATTAAAATAATTGATATTATAAATACCCAAAAAAATATAATATGAAACTTTTAATGAATTAAACTAATTTTATAGGATAATATGATATATTAGGATTGATGTAATTGACTTTTTTTGAAGTAATCAATCTGTTATGAGTTTCACAAAAATCAACTATTGAATAGTGTCAAAATTGACATAAAAGAGTTCTTAAAACAAATATTATATTATTAATTGATATTACATTCCTAAAAATCTAAGGTTCGGCCAAGAGACTTATATCAGGATAGGTTCATCATTAATGGACCACTTTGGGGTCTCTTGGATGTATATAGTAAGTTTATTAACCATATTATATAAAAATACAAAGAGACATTGTAAAAGTGAAACTAATTAACTTAGAGTTAATACTTAAAGATAAGGTTAATATAAGTACCCAAACCTGTCTAAATTCTATTGGTTGAGTGGTTTTCGACCTATCCCCACCTTAAACTTTGAATAATCAACTTTTGAGCCTTTATAAACCGAATATTAATTTATTATAAATTAATATTTCTAGCTTTTCCAAAGGTGCCCCTCACCCCTCTTATAAAAGGGCACTCCTCCTTCTCATTTCTTCACACCTTAAAAGCCTTTTGGTTCGGCCAAACTCTGCCCAAATACTCTCCCAACTTCCCTCACTACAACCTAGGGGCCTTAGTTTGATCCGAAAGCCAACCTAAGGATCCCTTTTGATCAAATCAAAAGGAAGAACCCGAAGAAGAGGTAATGATTTCACCACCCTTTTCTAAGTTCCTTTCTTCTTCCACTTCTTCTTCCTTTGTTCTTACCATTCTAAAATAATAACTCCAGTATCTCACATATACTGTGATGTTATTATAAATATGGTACAACCATATTCAGTATTCTATCCACCCTTTGAATAACATGTCACCATACGTGCGTACGTACGACTTACCTTCTCCACGTCGTGGTGTAATTGTTATTCAATATATTATTATGTGGATGGGTATAATAATGATGTGTAACTCATGTAAATAATAAATATAACATGTTAATTATTCTGTATATATGATATACCATCCATTTATATATTATTTTAATATCAAAAGAATGATATTGTCGCTCGTGCGTACGTACGGACTACCGTCTCCACGAACGCGATGAGATTCATTCTCCATCGTATCCATTCAAGTATAATTATCATTTGATGATTTAAAAATGATGTTTAAGGACTTGATATCATTATGGATATAAATAATATACAACCTATCCTTTACAAACATGTCTTACGTAACAAAACATATAAAAGAAAACAAGTAAGTTAACACCTGAAACGACGATAATTCTAAGATATTATTAACAAATCAATGTTAAAAGATCATATATGATATCATATTAATATATATGATTCTTGTATAATTTAATAACAATTATTTCACCATTATACAGGAGGTTAACCTACCCCAACCAAGGAAAAGTACAAGGTAAGGGTTATTTCACAATCTCTTCATTATCCGAGGTTGGTTATTTGTAATAATCTACTGGGATCTCTTTATCATCCACATCCATGTTTCTTCAAAATGTATTTCAAAACATTTTTATTATTTACAAGAATATGGGTTAAAGTCATTTATACCCTTGTTTGACTTTTTATAAGAGGTTTATAAAGGAATCTTTCCGTCGTTTTCAAAACAAGGTCATTTTTAACCTTTTCGACAGAATTAAGGTAAGAACGTTTTTTTTAAACTTATATGGCGGGTGCGGCTAATTTCCACCATTATAAAATCTTCAAAACATTCCTTACAATATTATAAGAATATTTTCAAATAAAATGTTTTATTTTATATGGATCTTAAATTATTTCAAAATAAAATGAGATATTTCTTTAAAAAGAATTTTGATTTCATCTATGTCAACATCCTTTGATGGATTTTAAGATTATTTGAAGTTGATTTATTATGATACAAAACTTCTATATTGTATTGAAGGTTTTGTGATATGTTTGACTGTGGATGTGCTATTTTTATACCATTCATAGTTTATGGTGAAAGTATTGACATTTCATATGCTAGTTTTAATATGAATGTTTATGTTATGTTTAAACCTTTTCATATGGGAATGCATTGGACTTAATATGTGACGGGTGGAGCCCGCTATAGCTCCTCGATGCATCGGTAGGTCTCATGAGACAAACTAGTGTCTTGGCACAAGGCCTTGAAAAAATCTTATTTGTAGTCTTGGCACGAGGCCTTGGCTATGTGGTTATGATAGTCTGGCATTATGCATTCCAACATTATGAAAGTGGTTATTGATTTTTGCATGTGATTATTCGATTAGTAGAATATCCATGTGAATAAGTAAATGGAATTATTTCATTTTATTTATTCCATACCATGTTGAAAGTTCATATTTAAAAGGCTTTTGTTTTAGTTATACATTGCCTTAAATGTTTATTCTTATTTATGAAAGTTTCCGCTATATTTTTATCCTTACTGGGCATTTGAGCTCACCCCTTTTCTATGTTTTATTTTTCCCAGGATGTGAAGAAGTAAGTTATGAATGACCTGCAGGGATTTTATGAGGGGTTAATAGTGTGGATTGTGGAAACATTATGTTGTTGTAGTAGTTTTTCATTTTATGATGTAATGTAAAACTTATGAATATATCTAGTGTTTACAAGGCTACTAAACCAATCAGTCTTTCGAGATTTGATCTTTCTTGTGATCATGCCAATGTTATGTAATAATGCACCGACTCTGGGTAGCTGGGGTCGGGGAGTTACAATTTATTTTATCTCGGTAGTGCTATTATCTTGTATTATTAGATCCATTGACATGTAGTGATGTTTGTTCTTGATTTCTTTAAGATCCATGGTGTGTTCTTGATGGCCCCTATTGTTGTCGTTGAGTCCCTTTTGTGGCCAGTTCCTTCTTTGGCATGTGTGACCCCAAGTTTTGAGGTTTTTGGTTCTATCTCTAGCTTGTATTAGTTAAATGAATTGATATTTTTTTGATAAATTGTTTTATTAAATGAAATGGCATGACATTATTGATTTTATTTGTGTGTGTGGAACTGGTTTTTTATAAAATATAGTTTTCCATTAATTTTGTTAAATGGAAAGGGGTTTTCAAATCATTGAGAAATGAATATGTGAAATGGTTTTCGAAGCCTGAAATGAAGAAATGGATTGATGAATTGATCTGGAAAATAAGGAAAATGAAAAGACTTGGGTACTTAGGTAAATTTATATTAATATGTCTCATCCACTTTCATGAGGTTTTCTCATGGGGATTTACTCTTCTCCCTAAGACCATTGTTCTGGGGACTTGTTAGACTTATTAGGGGGTTTACTTGTTGGGGTGTTCCTTTACTCTCTATACTAAATTAATATGTTTAGTGTATTTATGTTTATGTGATTTTTTTTATGTTAGGTAAAAGTTTAATAGACATAATAACCTAGTTTGATCCCTAGAGTGATATTACCTATGCTACTTCTTTGCTGATTTGGGATTTTACTTTTAGTTTGTACTGTTTTATTATATTTACATAGAATTGATATGAGAAATGATTAATAAATTGTTTTGGTTTGACTTGATATGTTTTTTCGGATATATAGATATGAAATGATATGAAATTGATTTAACTGTTTTATTTAAAAATGTGGAAAAAGAGAAATTAAATTATTTTTCCATGCTTTGGATATAAAAACTATTAAACTTCTATCATGCTTTTTTTTCTTAAATTTGAGCATATATATATTATTGTTCAAACACTTGATATGGAAAATTTGGGTGAAAACCTATTGATCCTATTATCTCACACCCGACATAACTCTTCGTAGATTCCTAGACCTAGTTATATCTTTTAATGTAGGTTACGGAAAGGCACTACAGTGAGGCGGTGAGGTTTCCTATCAGCTGAGTTGGTAGCTGGTGGTGAGTTGGTGGGAGTTTTCTCATGATATATATAAAGACCTAGGCTTATCATAAATTCATATTAAATCATTTAATATGAATATTCAGCACATTAAAATAATACAATCCTAAGGACTATAATATTTTAGTGTCTTTGGAAACTTGGAACAAATTATTATAGTTTGGTGAAAGATATTCAACATCACCAATAAAGAACTTACCATTTAGTACTCCTACTTAAAACCTTTCTTCACAACATGGGAAAAGAAACCTAATAAATGGGTGATCTTGAATGTTTAGTAATTGTAAATAATGGAAATACATAAGAATAACATGAACATAAGGGTATGAGAACAAGAATATATAATTTTATGATCATACCCTATATAAAAAGATCATAATTAAGATACATAGAATAAATATTGACAGTTCTTAAGACATGAATCGTAAGATAATAAAAAACATGTACCATTTTATCATATCAAAGGCACAAGACATAGAATTTTTGGTAGATACATAAACATGTAACATCCTTCCCTATAAGTCAAGCCTCGTTGCCCAAAACTTATCAAAGCACTTCATGGGGAGTAAACCTACTAGGAGGGACACACCCCCATCAAAAGTCATAATAATTTCCTTAAAAGGGATTGGGTTTCCCCATATTACCATAGTGGATCGGGTTTCCCCATCTTCCCATAGTGGATCAGGTTTCCCCATCTTCCCAAAGTGGATTGGGTTTCCCCATCTCCCCATTGCGGATCAGGACACACCTGTTTCCCATTTTGGATCAAGCCCATCGACTTGTTTCCCATAATTATCTCATGATATATATATCTTTACCCAATTAATTTTAGGGATATATATGTCCCTACTATCACATAATAAAATCATTAATACATATGTTACATGATAATAAAACTTTCATCATATCATGACCCATAAAAAGAGATGGGTTTCATACACATCATATCATAACCCGTGAAATGAAATGGGTATCATAAATATTTCTTCACATCATAACCTATGGAAAATATACATATTTCATAATCATTTCATAAATGCACAACCTATGAAAAGAAGTTTGTTTCAAAAACATATAACCAATGGAAGGGAAATGAGTGTCACAAACATCATGCTATTAAAACAAAACCATTAAAGAAAGAATATGAATGTTATTATTGGATAATGTCCCCAATAAAGCTTAAAATAAATAAAATTATGACCTATTATATTAATAAGGATTTATAAATATCACTTGAAACAATTCTTAAGTAAAATAACATTTATTTTTAAATCAGTTTCATAAAACCATTTCAAAAATACTCTTATTATAAAGAAAGCTTTATAATTTCATTTAAAACATTTCTTGAGGAATTTTTTTCCAATTTGAAAAATTCTTTTTAAAACATGAAGTTTTTTTAAAACCTTTCTCTCTTAAAGTATATTTGAAATCATATAACGGAAACTTGAAATTGTTTTGAAAACCATTTTCTTTGAAAACACCCAGAAAACTCATAATGAAATCTTGAAAAACTTTTTAAAACATTTTTACTTGAAAATATTTGAAAAATTGAGAATATGTCTTAAAATAAATTTGAAAACAATTTTAATTGAAAAATTATAAAATAAGCATTTAAATATTTTGAAAACCGTTTTCCTTGAAAACTTTTAAAAAATAAGCATGAAAACATTTTGAAAACTATTTTCCTTGAAAAATTATAAAACAAGCTTGAAAACATTTTAAATACAAATATCCTTGAAATGGAATATTGGAAAAAATTTAAAACCATTTATTTCAAAAAGAATATTGAATTATTTTAGAAAACAAATTTTTGAAAGAACACATATTTCTGACCAAAAGGATAAATAAAGTTGAACTTTTATAGAAGAATTTTCTTAAATACTTTTAGTTACAAAGAGTGAAAAAATTAAAAATTACTTGGATATAACATGAATAAATAGAGGGTAAGAAAATATATGAGGGTAATTTAGATATGGATCAAAATATTTTATCAATGAAAGTATAATCATAAACAATCTCAATAAATGATGATATTGTAACAATAAACTATTATCACTTCGGTAACTTTGAATCATAATAAAATGGAAAGAATAAAATTTAATCAATCATAAATTATAATTAAAATAAGGATATTGATGATATAAAATTTCAAAGGTAGTATATACACTTCATAAAAAAATACAGGTGCATAACATGGAATTTGTCTCAAATAAGGAAAATTGAGACAAAATTACATTACCTATTTGGTAAATTTTAAAACATAAACCCCATTAAAAAAGATAATAAAATAGATATGTAAATAACCATAAATGTAAGTATTAAAATCTTTGAATACATCCATTGGTAGTAAGTACACCCCATATAAGAAATAGGTGGTGAACATGGTTATGTCTCATGGAAAATACATGTGAGATGAGGAAACCCTTACCTTAAGTATTGAGTTTATTCCTCAAACCTACTGTATGATAAATATAAGTTTATTATAAATCTACCAAAAAACCATATTATTATATCTAATACTATATATGATTTTATTATGACTTTATATGACTTGTTTATTAACAACTCTATGTTAATGTTACATTTCGAGTAATATCTTCTTCTTTTTCATATATGTTTTGGCTTGTTATTCTTGATAATATTAATCAGATATTGATTTAATTATTTAAATAATGTAAATAATTATATTAATATCATATATATTCATTATATTTTTATTCATTATAGTATATAGAATATACAAATATGAAATAGAATACAATGTTCCTAGAAATAGTAGGCCGTACATATGCATGAATACTGTTTCTGTTTTATTATCATATTGAAATTAAGAAATTAAATGAAATATATGTATTTATATATATAATATCGTTAAATTTGAATTATTATGTCATATATATCATATAAGTTCACTACACCTATCCTTAATACATTCCATGTAGAGTGTGAACGAATCACATTGCTTTGAAGAGGCAGTAGTCCACACTTCCCCAAATGAAATTATCATATTTAAAAAAATTAAATGGAGTAAAGGAATGTATAATATAATAACTAAATTATAATAAATATATCCTAAATATCATTAATATAATATAAAAACATATTTTCAATCATAATTTCCAAAAATGAGATGTGGTAAAAGAAAAATGAAGAACATCGTTTCGTGAGGCTGAAGTTCACTGTTCACAAGAACAATAAGTTCATTACCAATTATATAGAAGTGTTTGTAAGTGTAAGGATAAAACTTAGAATAAAAAAATATAATTATTATTATTATACTGATTTTATTATATAATCTTGTAATGATAAGAGTTTAGGAGGTGGATAATGAAAATAAAACAAAGGATCTTGGAGAAGGATGTTACCTCTTCTTTGTGTAACTCCTTTTGGTCTGAAAAAAGGGCTTACCTGGATAGATATATGAAAAAATTGGAGATTATATGATTAAGGTAGGTATATTGGGAGCTTATTTGAGTATATTTTTGGTGATATAAATGGTTTTATAATTTTTAATAACTTAGAGGGGTGAGTGCCTTTTTATAGTGGAGGAGGAATGACATTCATATAAATTTTTGAAAAGGGAATTCCACCCACGTTTTTACTATGAAAAGTGGCTCCAATAATGCACCCAATTATATAAAATGGTTTATATGTTTGAAATATTTTCATAAAATGGATTTTGGACAAGTTTATAAGTCATTTTGTCCCTTAAGTGTAAGGTTTAGTCCCTTGTTAAGCTAATCTCCTCTTAATCTTGTAAATAATTTTAATCACTTTCACTATTATTTTTGGTCAAAAACTAAATTTAACTTATTATAAATTATAAATTATACTCATTCCAAATATTTATTACATTTTTACAAATTCATATAACATAAGTGGTAGGAATTAATTAAAAATTAATCCAAAAAAACATGCCACGATAGTGGGTTTTTACGAAAAAATATTTTAAAATTTGAAATGTTTTTGTATCAAATTTCATCGTTAAATTTGTCTCAATTACATAATTTTTTTAATTGAAGAAAAATTTATCAAATTAATCCTAAAAAAAATTAAAATAAAATTTCACTACATAAATAAATCAGATGAAAAAGAAGTTTTGAATTTAAATTCCTTGTTTTTCACTATTCATCAAAAAATAATTTTTTTTTAAAAAAAAATAAAACACATTCACCCAAAAATGAATTTATATATCCCACTTAAATAAATGAAGTTTATTTTTTCAAAAAAATAATTATAAAATATTCAAAAATTATATTTAAAATGGGTCCACCATTAAAAGATGATAAAATTACCTTTTAGAAAAATGCATCTTTTTTATTCATAAAATTGGATTTATTCTTATATCACACCAATTAAATATATTGGATGATTATAAAAAATATTAAATGGATATATAATATAAATATTTTATTGAAAACATTAATTAGTAGTGGATTTTTTAACTGATTTTGACAAAATTATCTTTTTACATAGAAAAATAGTTTTCTTAGAAAATTAATTTCTTTATTTTCAAATGATTATTCCATTAACTTATTCTAATTGATAACCAAAGGAATAATTTTATATAAATCATAAATAATATTTTCAAAATTTAGTTAATTTTATTCATAAGATACTCTAAGTGTTTTATTTAGTGAAATATTAACTTTTTGTTTCTTATAACATAATCATAACTTAGTGATTTTATATAAAAAAATTATATTCTGTGTTGCGTGAAATGAAAAATATCAAAAATATTTAATTAATTTGAAAAAAATATTTCATAAAATATTAGGGTGTTACCATATAGCCCCATTAAAATTAATTTTTCCCTCTAAATTCATATGGGTTATCAAAGGTTTGATTCTTGAAATATATATTCATAGAAACCCACATTGTAAAAATGAATACTAAAACTTCCATTAAAAATATAAAGTTAGAAACAAAATGGTTACCCATAGTAAAAAATACCTATGTTTACACATAGGAGAACATTAGTGGGTTGTGAAATAATGTACATATAAGTAAATAATAAATAATCATAAAGATTGATAAAATCACTACTCACAAGAAATTGTGTGATTGAGAGAAAGTTAACAACCGCAAATCCATAAACTGAATAAGCATAAAAGAGGTGATTTATAACATCAAAAATAATTATAACATGACATAATTTTATTTCAAGACAATTTTTCTAATATTTGAATAATTTTTTTTCAAGAAGACATACTTACCTGATTTCATTCCCTTTCATAATAAAAATCATACCCTTTGGTCGTGTATTAAAAAATTTCTACTTTACATCTTTCTATAAAAAAGCGAATTTTTTATTCCTGAACCAGTAATAAATCCTGAGATCCATGATAAGTCATCCCATTTGTCTTTAGAAACCATCAAAATAAATTATTTAGAACAATCTATCTAATATGTAGAAATTCTCATATAGTGACGTAATATTTTAATCTTACAAGCTTAATCTGAAGTTTAACTTAAAATTTCTATAAATAGTTAACCTTATAACCCTTCCAAAATATTATTATCCAAAAATTTAGAAATAAGGTTAGTAATTCAGCTTAACATTGATCCCACATATATCACTTAGTGTCTCTTGGTTATCAAATTACAAACTTATGATTTCCCTCATCGTATATTCTCTTGAAACATGGTAATAACATGAATTTCCATAAATCCTTTTCAAAAACACACATTCTTCCTTATTTCAACGATTATTGGATATATTCCATAAATCCAATATTTTGTAAAATTCATCCATGATAACATAGACTAATTTTCAGTAAATCCTTCATCATCTCTTATTTTATTAATACTATCAAATTTCATTATCCATATCATCATATTTTTATCAATATAAAATATCATTTTACCATCCTTAGGAATATTTTAAGGGTTAAATTCACTTAATTAAACCCTTTAATTAAATCAAAATACTTAAATAAAATTTTCTATAAATAATCCTTATATAATTCATGATTCATGTAACATAATCTATACACTTCAATCATTGAATTTTATTCTTAAACGATTACTCAGTATTAATCAACTTATCCATTAATAACTATTTCCTAGAATATGAAATATAAATCATTTATTAAGGTTCATCAACCTAAATATAATCGTGATTCTTATGTTAAATGTAAAAATCCTGGAAGAATATCCCATACCTTTAACATGTCATTTGCTGTCTTCTTATCTTCAACAGTAAATCCAATACTCAAACCACCTTCCCGATTCTCTTCATGATATTTACACTAAAGATATCATTTTTTATAATTACAATACTTTCCAAATTTAAAATATTCATTGTTAACTGAGTTCCTTTTAGTTCCCACCATTGGTTAAAACTAGAAAGTAGAGTGTGAGAAACACTTACCATAATGAAAAACCATATAATCATGAAAAATCACTTACACGATTTCTAAATCATGGAACCTAATTTTTAATAAATGAAAACCTTAGGGTTATCCTAGGTTATTAATCGTCATATTCCATCAAAATCTTCCATGATTATTTTTAAATATTTTTTAAGTTTCCAAACATATCCCCTAAGAGTTTCAAACCAGGTGCGGAGTAAGTCTCATTGTCATGCACTGGTTCCTGATTAAGTTTATCTAAATAAGGTGTTTTTAGGTTACCTATATATACATATGTTCTAGATCCACATCCACTTGTAGTATCTAGACATGGTTGTATTTCTAGGAAACCACTGGCTCTATCCATTACCAAAATTCAGGACATTTTCCTAAACATTAAAACATCCTTACTCTAATCCTTAGAGACATCCGTAGACATATCATTAGAAATATACCTAAGGATATAAATAAAGTTTTCTCATTCTAATTTACAAAGGGTTACTAAACCTTTCTTTTGATACCATCTATAGAAACCCAGAATTTACATAAATAGAAATTACATTATTTTAGGTGAATATCCATCACAATTAAAAAATACATGCCGGAGGACCATAATAGTTTTGTTTCTTTAGAAACATGGAACACATTCTTCTAGTTTAGTAAAAGTTCTTCAAAATATCCATTAAAGATATTCCCCTTTATTATTACTACTTAAAACTTTTCTTCATAACCTAAGGAAAGGAAATATAATAAATGAGTGAGCTCGAATTCTCAGTAACTATAAATAAAGGAAATCAGTAAGCCTAACATGAACATAACGATATGAGAACATGAGAATAACATTTGAAGATCATAACCTATATAAAAAAAATATAATTATGAGGCATGAAATAAATATTGATAGTTTATAAGAAATGAATCATAATATAATCAAGAACATGAATCATTTGATCATATCAAAGGAATAAGATATATTATTTTTTCAGATACATAACCATGTAACATCATTCCCTATAAGTCAATGATCTTTACCAAAAAATTATCAGGGAACTTCACAGGGACTAAAACTACTGGGCGGGACACACCACCATCCCCAGTCATAGTTATTTCCTTATAAGGTATTATGTTTACCCATCTTCCCATAATGAACCAGGTTTCCTCATATTCCCATAGGGGATCAGGTTTCCCCATCTTTCCATAGTGGACCAGGTTTCCCCATCTTCCCATTGTGGATCGAGACACACCTGTTTCCCATTTTGTATGATGCCCTATAACGTGTTTCCCATCATTATATCATGAAATATAAATATTTTACCATTGAATTCAAAGAATATAGAAGTCCCACCATTCACATAATAAAATCATTCATACATTTTCCATACGATAATAAAACTTTCATCATATCATAACCCATAAAAAGAGATGGGTTTCATATAAATCATATCATAACCTATGAACTAAAATGGGTATCATAAAAATTTCATAACATCATAACCTATGTAAAAGATATTGGTCTAATAATAATTTATCAAAGCTTTACCACTAAAAAGAAGTTGGATTCAAAAGAATATAATCTGTGGAAGATAAAAAAGTGTCATAAACATTATTCTATTAAAACATTAGCCATTCAAGAATTCAATATTACAATTTCATTTAAAACATTTATTAAGGAAGATAATTTTTTTTAGAAAAAATATTTTTAAAACAAAAAGAATTTTCAAAAAAATTTTCTTTTAAAATATTTTTGAAAAATTATAAAGTAAACATGAAAATATTATGGAAACTTTTTTCTTTGAAAAACATTGAAATATCATAATGAAATCTCAAAAAAAAATTGAAACCCTTTTTCTTGGAAAACAATTTTAAACCATGAAAATAAGGCTTGAAATCATTTTTAAAACAATTATCCTTGAAAAATTATAAAATAATCTTGAAAACATTTGGGAAACCATTTTCCTTGAATAATTATAATGGAATCTTGAAAACATTTTGAAAACCATTTTCCCTAAAAACTTGTAAAAAATATTGAAAACATTTTGAAATATATTTTCCATGAAAAGTTTTAAAATAATATTGAAAAAATTTTGAAAAGCATTTTCCATGAAGGGGAATATTGATTTTTTTTAAAAACCTTTTCATTGAAAAGGAATATTGAAAACATTTTTATAAAACATGGTTTTTAAGGAACACAAAATTTTGATTTAAAGGAGTAATAAAGTCATATTTTTATAAAATTTTTTCTTAATTATATTTAGTACAAAATAGTATAAAAATATACCATTACTAGGATATAACATGAATAACCATATTTTAAGGAAAATAATTAGAGTTATTGTGATATGGATCATAATATTTCATCAATGGAATCATAATCATTAATAACTTCGATAAATGATGAGATTAAATCAATAAACCTTTACAACTTTTTTAAATTTGAATCATAATAAAATGGAAAGAATAAAATTACATGAACCATAAAATATAATTTAAAGAAGTATATTAATTATATAACATTTCATAGGTAGTCTATACTCCTCATAAAAAAATATAGGTGCATAACATGGCATGTGTCTCAAAGAAGGAAAATTGAGACACAATTATATTACTAATTTGGAAACTTTTGAAACATAAACCCAATGAAATGAATATCATAAAATAGATATGTAAATACTAATAAATTTTATTATAATAATCACAGAACACATACATGGGCATTAAACACACCAAATATAATAAATAGGTGGTGAACATGACTTGTGTCTAATGGAAAATAAAAGTGAGGGTGGAGAACCCTTACATTATGTCTTGAATTTCTTCGTACATGTTCAAAACTCTTGTATAATAAATAAAAGTTTATTATAAATAAAACACATAAAAATATTATTATATATAATAACAAATATTATTTGATTATGACTTTATATTACCCTTTTTATTAACAACACCATGTTAATGTTACATTTCAGGTAATATATTCTTTGTTTTTCATATATGTTTTGGATTTTTATTCTTGATCCACTTACGTAGATCATGATTTAATTATTTAAAAATTTTAAATCATGATATAAATTTCTTATATGTTCAGTACATATGTATTTATGATAATATATAGAATATATAAATATGAAATGAAATACACTGTTCATGGAGACAGTAGGTCGTACGTACGTATGAACGATGTTTCCGTTTTCTTATCATATTGAAAGAAAGGAAGTAAATAAAATATATGTGTGTGTGTGTGTGTATAATTTCATTCCATTAGAATTATTATGTTATATATATCCTATAATTTCACTAAACCCAACCTTAATACATTCCATATAGAGTGTCAACAAATCATCTTGCTTTGACGTGACAGTAGTCCACCCCAAATGAAATTATCATATTTGAAAAAAATAGAAAGTATGAAGGTATGTATTGTTTAATAATTCTAGAAGAATAAATATTTCATAAATATAATATATTAAATATAATAATATATTGTTCATAATAATTCCAAACCATGTGAGGTGGTAATAGAAAAAAGAAAAATGTTGTTTCGTGAGGCGGTAGTTCCCATACACAAGAACAGTAAGTTCGTTACCCATTAGATGGAATTGTTTGTAAGTGTAGGTAAAAAAAATAGAATATCAACATTTCAATATATTGAGTATACTGAGGTTATTATATAAGCATGAAATAATAATAGTTTTTTTGAGAAAGATGAGAACAGAGGCTCTAAAATTGAAAAATAAAGGAGATACACGATCCGAAAAGAGGGTATTTTACATTTATCCATAACTATAAAATGCATCAAGTCAGGAGGAAAAACATTCAATATCATGAATATTTCTTCCAAGATACCTTTTTTGGAAATCCCATCCACAATATAATTCCCTTCCTGAAAAGTGTGCGTGATAAAATAAATCATATTGGCGAGCCTTTCCAACATGAAATAATAATAGTTGCGGGGGTGGAGAATGAAAATAAAACCAAGGAGCTTGAGGAAGGGTGTTTCCTATTCTTTGGGAAACGACTTTTGGTTTTAACCAAAGTGTATAATTGGTTGAATTTATTCCCAAATGGTAAATTATAGGATTAAGAGGGGGGGTTATTTTTTATAGTAGAGGAGTGGTGACATTCTTGTAAAATTTTTAAAGGGGAATTCCACCCAAAATTTTCTTGTGAAAATTGGCTCAAATAATGAACCAAATTAGATTTAAGGGATAATAGGTTCGAAATATGGACAACCAATGGCTTTCGGACAAGTGTCTAGTTCATTTTGGCACTTAAGTGTAAGGTTTGGTCCCTTATTAAGATAGTTTTCCTCTTAATAATTGTAATTAATTTTAATAACCCTCAATAATATTTTCCATTTTTCAAAATTAAAATCATATAATTTTCAGGAATTATTTTAAAATTAATCTTACAGATATGTCACGACAACAGGTTTTTAAGAGAAAATGTTTAAAAATTTGAAATGTTTTTATATCCAATTTCATTTTGAAATTGGTTCCAATTACATAAATTGGATTAATAAATGTAAAATTTATCTAATTAATCTTTAAAAGTCAATTAAAATATAATTTAACTATACAAATAAATTAGAGGAAAAACAATTTTTAATTAAAATTCAGTGTTTTCACTATCCATCAAGAAATGAAATTTCTCAATCAAATACAAGAAATTAACCCAAAGTAAATTTTGATAATATTATTTTAAAAATGAAGTTTATTTTTTTAAATAAAAATTATAAAAGTTTCAAAAATCATATTTAAAATGGGTTCTCCATTATAACGTGGTAACATTACCTTTAAAAAAATACATATTTTTATTCATAAAATTGGATTTATTCATATATTTTACCTATAAATATATTATAATAGTATAAAAATTATTGACAGAATATATAATATATAAATTTTACTTAAAACATTAAACAAACGTTTTTTGTTTAATTTATTAAGATAAAATTGTGTTTTTATATTGAAAAATAATTTTCTTAGAAAATTTATTCTCAAATAGTTATATCATTCACTTATACTGATTGATGACCAAAGGATTAATTTTATAAACATGTTTAAATAATATTTTCACAATTATGTTATTATAATTAATAATTTTTATTCCAAAAACTAGGTGGTAGCTATAATAATATTTTAATAATCATATTAATACTATATTGTAGTTCGGTAAAAACTCATCCTTGCGTGTAATGCAAGCTATCAAAGAGACTCAGTATTGTGTGTAATACAAGAAAAAAATTGTCTTACATGTATCATAAGCTAATATAAGTGTTTTGTGTAGTGAAATATTAACTTTGTGATTTATATAATGCTATAAAAACATAGTGCAAATATATATATAACTATATTGAGTGTTGCATGAAATAAAAAATATCAAAAAAATTAATTAATTTTAAAAAAATATTTCTGAAAATCTCAGAGTGTTACACTATAACATAGAGTAGTTGTTTTTCATTATTTGATAGTCATTTTTGGTTGGTATTTTATATATAGATTTGTTTCTCATCTTGATTGGTTTTATTTAGACTATTTAGTTTTAGTTATGGAATAAATTTATCTTTTTTGTTGTTATCTATGTTATAAATCTATTCCATTTCATTGCTTCAGGATATGAAAAAATATTCCCTATAGTTTTTTCTTAATGCTCGGGTGGTAGTCTCCATCCCATGGGGATCAGGCACACCCTTTGAGTAGGCTTTCTATCATGTCGGGTACCATCTTGAAAGGGTATTCGATTTGGTTCATTACAATAGATCTTCAATATCTCCCATAAATTTCTTCTCACATAGAGCCCTTCTTTGGAATACCCAACAAAAAAACATTCTCCAAAAATTGAAGAAAAGGAAACATAAAAAAGGGTGATCTCAAATGATGAGTAAGGGTAAAGATGGAAGATAATAATTGGTGATCATAATTGAGCATAATATATGCATAAGGTCATGTTAACATGATCATAGATTATTAATATATACATAATATGTCATAAACCATAAATCACGAGTGTAGAATCATCAATAATGAACCACAATCCATGAGATCATATTATAATCATATGACATAATTTATGGGATACACATAAGTATCAAAAATAATTTACTTTGTCAATTCTCACTAATAAGACTATCATACTAGATGAATTCCCATACTATATTCGGTTCACTCCATATTCCCGTTCTTATTATCACATGAGACATTAATCTTTACATTTCACCATAGCATAATTAACCGATGAGAGAGAAATAGGTTTCATGAAATAACCCTTAAAACATAATTATTATAATTCATATAGAGAAATAAAGTGGATGGTATCATATGATCATATCCTCAATGAATCATAACAATCATTAAAGGATGTTGACATATATGACAAATCTCTTTTTCAAAATCATTTAAAATATGCTTTGAATATCTAGATAAAATATCCCTCTCTTTTGTTATCTTTTAAAAACTAAAATTCCCAAAAAATGGGAATAACATTTTCCTTTTAAAACCTATTAAACTTACAAAAGAAGCCCCATGATAAAATAAATAACTCATAGTGGGAAAATCTAATCATACTATTTACATTAAAGGAGGACATTTTTTTTACACTTTTTTTTTTCAGAATTCAAAAAGATAGTTATATAAAAAATATATGAATAATACAATTTTAATAATTTTAAAATAAATTAAAATGTAGAAAAAATGATTTTTTTATAAAAAATTCAATTATAGGTAAAATCTTTTGAAAAACAATTTTAAGAACATTGATATATAAGAGAAAGATTCTCATATAAAAACAAGAAATAAGGTCATATTTTCTTAAAAAAATTTATTAATAATTTTAAGTACCAATGAGAAGATAATAAAAGAGAAACATGAAAATTATATAAATAAATATAATATTGTAAAATTTATTGGGTTTAATATAGATATAGAATATGATTTCCCCAGTGTAAATTTAAACATGAATAATCTTAATTAAAAATGATATTGCAACAGAAACCCTTATCTCAAATCCTGAATTTATTCATACACGATCTTAACACATTTTATAATAAATTTATATTTAAATTATAAATATATAAAATAACCATATTTATACTTATATTATAATATATCATTCTTTTATAATTTCTATTTACCCATTTATTAACAATTATTTATTGAAATCATCATTCAGGGTGTTAAACATTCCAATTCCCATACATATTTCAGATTTACTATTTTGGTCCTTTAAACTTGGTCATGGTTTTAAGATATCTATAATATTAATAATGTGATAATTGTAATATTTATTCATTATATATTCTTTTAAAATCATTCATGTAAAGTGGTGATAAAAAATGAATTACATTACTTGAGGGAGATGTTAGTCCACACATACACAAGAGTAAAGTTTTCAAATTCCAAATGATGGAAATAAATAAATTTAAATAATATATATATATATATATATTAATAATCATAATAATAGAATAAATATCATTTATATTCAATAAATATATCATTATTATCATCCATTTTATGGAAAAAATGAAAAACTAATCATATCATTTCATGGAGGTGGAAGTCCAAACATATGCACGGGTAGCATTATATTTTTCCAACGGATTAGAGGGTAAGAATGTAGAAAATATTTTATCTTCAAAAATTCATAATTATGTTACAAATATAATATATTTCAATTAAATGCATCTATAATAACTTCAATGAGAGAAGTTTACGGAAAATAAAAAACATCTCTTTATGGAGACAGTAGTCCGTACGTATGCATGAAAAATGTCTTTATTTTCCATTAGATATAAGTGAGATAGAAACTAGATATACCATTATTATTTTTTAAATATTTTAAATATACTAATTTCATAATATTATCATGGTTATATAAGATTTATATGATGATAAGGAAAAAAGAAACTCAAAATAGATCGGTAAAGACACTTTCTTCTTCTTTACATATCTTCATTTATATCGTAACTTAATCCTTATTTTGATGGTATTTTAGTGATAAAAATACCTATATAATATGTTCAAGAAATTTTGGATGGTATTTGGGTAGGTCTTGACCATACTGGAGTTGTAAAGTGTTGTGAATAAGTGATAAGAGCAGGCGCCCTTTTATAATTGAGGTGGGTGGAAAAGTTGTAAATACTTCCAACTTAATTATATAATATAGTCCTAATCAAATAAAGTGTCTCCAAATTGTCACAATTTAATATATAATAAGTTTAATTTTTAAATAAGATCAACTCGTTATATTTAATAAAATATTTAGTGTTATTTTAAACCTTATCATTTAGGTTAACCCTTCTTTTAGCCATTATTGTGGAAACAAATTCTTTACCATCGTAACTATTAATTATGGATAAAAATTAAGTTAAAATTATTACTTAATAATAATAATTATGATTCCTAATATAGAATAAATTTTATTAAATTTAATTACTAGAATTTAAAGAAGTCAATAATATTATAATTGTATAAATACCATTTTTAGAAAAAAAGTATTTTTATGTGTAAAGATGAATTTATATTTATTTAGGCCAAATATTCTTGAGTACTGGAAATTCACATGAATTTATTAGATTATTGTTAGGTAAATAAATATTAATTTGTATTAGAACTATGGTGAAACTGAATGGAATTGTGGAATCACCTCTTTAAATATAAAGAATAAAAATAGTTCTTTTTTAGAATAAAATTTAACTTAGGTCCTAAAAAGGTATTCAAGGGTTTCTAAAATAAACATAGTAGTTTTAAATGATTTATATTACTATTTAAACTTATATTTGGTTGATCCATTGGTTTCATATATTTTTAAGTCACACTTATATCATAATTATTCCATCAATGTTATTGTATCCGTAAAAACAATATGTTTCACTATTCACTAAAAAATAACGCTTTTTAAAAAAATTGAAAAAATTCACCCTAAGATAAATTTTACATGATGATTTTAAAAAGTAATAATATTTTTTAAAATTCAGATTACAAAATTTTTAAATTTATCGTTCAAATAAAAAATATATAATATACAAAAAACTAATGTTTTTAAGGAAAAATATTTTCTTGAGTGATGAATAATTAAAGTAGTGCTTCTTAAAAATGATTTTACTAATTATGTTTCATTTAATTTAGGGAAAATGATGAACTAAATAGGTGATTTGATTTAGAGTTTCCTCAACCCGCCAACGCCTTCCACCCTTGTTGTAGATCAGATTCTTCTCGGCGCTACAACTTGGCATTCTTGTGGAGTGTGGCGTCTCTTCCGTTGAAAAATCATGCGTCTCCATGGGTTATATTTCTAGGAAAATCTTCCATATGATGGTTTTTTATGCCCTCGATGGATAGGGCTTTACATGGTGGTGTAGTGAGGGTCCGGTGAGGGTCCATTGTTCGAGTTTCCGGTTGCTGCGACAAAGGTTGTCATCACGTTGCTACGTTAGCTACAGATCTATTGGAAAGATATAGTCTTCATATATTCTTGAAGGTGGCAATGAGCATTAAAATATTATTTTAGTTTGTTTTGGCATTAGGGTGATGATTTTAGGTGATGTTTTTTGATGGTTAATTCATTTTTTGAGCGTGGTTTTTTATGCTATGGTTCATGATTTGGTTTCAGTTTTCTGGTTTGCGGTTGATCTTTCTGGATTTATGGAAATGGCTTCTTCCAGTGGCAGAGGTGTTTTCAGAATTGGGAGGTACTCATTTCGATGTTGGTTTTTTTTTCTTACTCTTCATATATGTTTGTTGTTGGTTTGGTTCGTGCGATGGGTCATCATCACTGGTGATTTTTGCCGATTCTGGTTGTTCTGGTCAAGGGTGATGGTTGCACTGTTGCTGAAGGAGAAGGAGAATAACAAACTGGTTTGGGTGTTGGCCGTGTTGTTGTTGTTTTTTATGTTTAGTTTGATTTAATGAAGGAAGAGGAGTTGAATGAATTGTTCTATGAAGGATCTAATTGAGGTGCAGTGAATGGTCATTGTGGATATGAAAATTGATTTATCATAGGTCTGATTTGGGGTTTTTGATAATTGTGTGGAATGCTTTGAAATGGTGGAGTTGTTGGTTGAATGCATTGAGTTGGTGGAATGTTCTTTGTGGCCATCTGTTTTGAGGTTTGAGGGTTGCTGCATCTGTCTTACATGGTTTTTCTCCGAAGGGGGATTAGAGCTGTTGGTTTTTGTCTAGTCTTCTCTCCATAATCAGATGTTTGAGAGAGTATGGCTTCTCCATCGGTTCCAAGCCCCTGCGCTCATGCACGAAATAGTTAGCCGGTAGCGGGGAGCAGAATGAGGCTGATCTTATTTTTTATGATGCTACGTAGGGGCACTTCTATGTTGGCTTGGTGTTGGTTGGCCTTAAATATTTTTACTATGGTGCTTTGATTTTCTTAAGTCGTGAAGTCATGTATGGTTTCTCACTTTTCTAATCAAAAGTGTTTGAATAATTAAAAAATTAATTTTTAGTTAGTTTCATTTAATTTATTCATAGTATTTTTAAATTTATATTATAACATGGAATTATTTTCTTCAGTTTTATTTTTCATGCATTAAAAGTTATCAAAAAATTTTAATTTTTTAAAGAAAAATATATTCTAAAATATCAAAGTGTTAAATTCTTCCCCCTCATAATATTTTTACCTTGAAATTATATTAATATAATGAAAAATATGATACTTCTACCCCATAAAATCCTTGGGTTTCCATGTATATCATCAAATTTAATGTTTATCTATAAAACCTTAACGAGGTGAGTGGTCTTGTTCTACCACACTTTATCTCCTCCATTTAGAATCTCCACTAGTGGTTCCTCATAAGAAATTTTGTGATCCAGTGGAATAAAAATTTTAATTAATTTAATGTTAAGGATCATATATGTACTTTCTAAAAATATAAAAATGAATTCATCATGAACTTGGGATAGGTGCAGTGGAAGAACCAAAAAATAAGATACCTTCCCAACATGATCAATAATCTCAAAGGGACTAATTTATTTAGGGAATAGCTTCCCCATACTTCTAAATAACATAATCTTATTCCAAGGAGATATATATAAGAACACATTCTCTATAACTTCAAATTTTTTATCCCGTTGATAGTTATCCACGTAAAAATTCTATTGATGCGGAAATTCCTTGATATATTGTCGAATAGTTATAACTTTCTCTACCATTTCCTTTTCCATATTTGGTGCTAGTATATTTTATTCTCCAACTTCATCCTAATATATTGGAGTTATTCACTTCTTACCATAGAGGGATTCATAATGATCCATCTGAGTGCTAGAGTAAAATATATTATTGTAAGATAATTCAACCGGAGGTAGGTGTTGATCATAACCACTTTTGAAATATAAAGAGTAAGTTATCAACATATCTTATAGGGTTTTAATGGTCCTCTTATACTAAAAATATATTTGAGGATGATATGCAGTGCTAAATTTAAACTCTATATTCAAATATTTTTGAATAATTCTCTAGAAATTCGAGGTTATCATGAGAACTCGCTTATAAATAATAGAATGTGGAAATCTAGGAAAACTTACCACTTCTTTAATGTATATACAGTTAATTGATCAATAGATAAATCTTCTCTGATATAAATAAATGAGCTAAATTCATAAAGAAATCAAATATAACCCAAATGGTGTTATGGAATTTAGATGTATCGGGGATTACTATGATAAAATATATGGTGGTATTGTCTAATTTCCAATCCAATATGGGTAAATTTTTAACATACCATAATAATTTTTACATTAAATCTTGACTTACTAAAATACCAGGCATCGAGATACACACTCTGCAATATCCCTTTTCATGTTTTCCCACTGGAAATACTGTTTGAGATCTCTATAAATCTTCATACTTATAATATGAATCTATAATGATGATCTATGTGCTTCATCCAATAACTCATTTTTCAATTTTAGTTTTTATGGGACACAAATTAGTTC
Organism: Viscum album; assembly: GCA_963277665.1. Taxonomy (NCBI): domain Eukaryota; kingdom Viridiplantae; phylum Streptophyta; class Magnoliopsida; order Santalales; family Viscaceae; genus Viscum; species Viscum album. Next base: position 2,029,503,976 of record OY728127.1, read on the forward strand.
CTTACCTTATTTTTTATATCTACATCTTCAACCTACACCAATTTAATCTTTACATGCATATATGATTAAAAATTAATCTAATAAGGATATTATCTTTACCCTTTACTTATGATTTGATGGTTCATACTTTTAAAATCCATAATTATTATATATCATTCAATTATCATCATAGAAAAACTATTCTGGTTCTTCTAACTCAGAGAATCAACCACATTGTTCACTGTACCAACATGGTAATGTACTGAGAAGTCATAATATTTATTCAACTACAACCATACACTCTGGTTCATATTCAACTCTTTCTAGGTGGATATATAATTAATGGTTTTATAATCAGTTTATATTTCTCAACATTCACCATATAGATAACACATCCATATTTTCATTTAAACAATTACCATTTCCAGATCCAATTAATGAGTCAGGCAATTTTTCTCAGAATCCTTTAATTGGAATATGGAATACACTAATACAATTTAATTATGAATGATAACACATAAAAATCCCTTCTTTATGAATTAATTTAAATCAAAATCTATTCACCCCTGTAGGGTAGTGTAAGAATATGTGCACTAACTAACTTTCTCTTAATTAACTTGTTTTTTTCACATTCATCTTTCTAGAGGAACTTTTCTTCCTTCCATGCCAACATGGTTATTGAATTTGATAGTCATTAGAAATTTTCCCCAAAGTATCTATAGTACTTATACAACCTAATATAAATATGTATTTTATCCACAATGGTTAGTATAGGGAATTGTTCAATAATTTTTGTCTTATAATGATCTACAGATATACCCTCACTTGTGATCACATGACCCAATAATGAATTTTTTATAGCCAAAATTCACAATTACCATATTTTTAATTAAATTTAACCTTCCTCAAGGCCTTTATCACAATCCTAAAATGATATAAATGATCTTACTTTCACTTATATAATATTATCACCTATAGATACTACTAAAAATGGATCTAGGTAATATCTAAATACATCATTCATTATATCCCTGAAGACAGGGAGGGAATAGGTATGTGAAAATGACATAATTATAAATTCATAATGTATATACCTTGTAAATAATGACATCTTGTGTATACCTATCATATGGACCCTCAATTTATGATATAAATAATGATAATAAATTATTAAAATGTATTGAGTTCTACACATTTGATCAAACAAGCCATCGATATAGGTTTGAAGATACTTGTTCTTGATAGTGATATTTTTAAGTTCATGAAAATCAATTAAAAGATGCATTGAACTATATTTCTTTAAAAAAATAATAAGTTTACCCCATGGTGACACACTAATTCATTTGAAACCCTTTTCTCTATTCTCTTTAAGTTTCTTTTTCAATTACTATAACTCAGTATGTTCTATTCTATAAAGAGTCTTTGAAATTGGTAAAACACTAGGTGCATGTTCTATTGAAAACAATAATTCATCATTTAGGTAAGAGGAGGGAACTCTTCATGAAATGCATAGAAATATTAACAAATAATAGAAGTATTATAAATTTTTTACTTTCTCCCTAACCATTTGAGATAAATACCCCTCATGAATATGTATTAAGACCCATATAATGGATGTATTTTCTATTAGAAGTTCATGTACATCCTCACACCTATAGATGATCATAGGTTGATTCAAAATATATAATGTGTCTTATTTTTATTGATAATTGATATGGTATCTATATAAATAGAAACAATCCATGGAAAATATCACATCGATTTCAACTAAGAGGATAATAATGAGGTTTATAGGAAGTATATTCCCACAACCTTCTATAATATAGCAGCTATAGACTTGAGATGCGATCATCATACCATTACAAATAGTAACTAATAATTCAAAATTTAATCATTTAGGTTGTTTTGTGATAACTTTATAAAATTATTTATATTTAAAAGAGTTGGTAGAATCAAAATCAAATAATAAATTTTCATTTCTAGAGTGGATTATAAGTTTACATTTTACCACATAACATAAATGATTTTAATAACATGAGATTTTCCTTTATCACTTATATTAAGAGGTTTCTAACATCGATTTTATTTATTATCCCTTGGATTAATTCATTTATTAGCATAATGTGTATACTCCCTTGAATGAAAGCATTGGAGTTTAAGATATGTATTTAATTGAGTTTTCTATCCATTATTTTCATTTTATAACCACTTTATATTACCTATATATTTATTTTCTTGATGAAATTCTTTTCCATACTTAACATATTTACTATTACCCTTAATTCAATTTCACATATGATTTTTCCACACTGTTAGAATAATGAAAATTTAAATTTATTTCCTCCATGGGTTTTATTATTTGAATCTCCCCAAATATCCATATTTATTTTCTTATCCCATAAACCATGAGAATAATGGCAGTATCCACTATCTATTTATACCATGATATCACATCAAATGATGCCTTCATAGCTACTAAAGTAACTTATGGATAATGAATTTTAGATACTTTTTAAAGACACTAAAGAATCGACCAAATTTTCTTTTAAGGTTGATGAAAGAAATAGAAACATACCTTGAAAGTATGTTGAAATTTTCATTAAGGGTACTAATGTATTCATCATGCTTTTATTTAAGATCAAGGAATTTACTTTCAATTATTTTGATAAGAGTTCAAGGAAAGTAATTATTAAAAAATAACCTCTTAAAATCTTTCTATTTCATGGTGTAAATATACTACACTTTAACTGTATTCTTAAAATTTGTATACCATTTATCATATTCACCTTACAAATGATAAATAACTGACATTACTTATTCATGCTTCAAGAACTATAGAATAAAAAATATGATTTCAGTAGTACTGATCCATTTCTCAAACATTAGTGGATCATTGGACCCATTGAAGGAATGAGGAAGTTTTATCATGAAATAATTGATAGTTAATTTATACTTACTTTGTTTATTTGGAATCTTATAATGATTCTTCTATTAATATAGTTCCATGAGCATAATAATAATATTTTTCATTCTATCCCCAATTCCATTCATTTTCTCATGTGTATAGTCATTGAATTGTCCTTTATATATGTTTTATCAGGATTCCTCTTGGTTCCTTCCAATAACTAAAACAAAAAATCATAACTTGAGAGTAATGTATTGTTAAATATAGGGAAAATCATATAAAAAACATTTCCAATGATGTCCTAAATTATGATGCATTCTTATCAGCCTATAACACTTTCGGTTTATCGTATCATTATTTCATCTCATCATAGGTTTTCTTAGGTTATATCCTTATTTTCCTCAAAAAATAGTGTCTAAAAATATCTAAACCCTATTATAATACTAATTTATGGGACCCCATCATTACATATATAAATATTATGCCATTTGAAATGAATATTCAATACATAACACAATAATACTTTCCCCATAATCATAATGTTTTAGTATATTTTATGAATAAATACATAAGAAAATCATTTCATGAAATATCTTCTACATAATTAAATAATTTATTCTCACATATAACCATTATATTATATACCCTACTTTGTACCTTTTTTTATATCTTGGGGAAAAGGAATTAGGAGAAAAGGGGAGCTTAGATGCTCAGTAAGGGTAAATTTGAGTAATATCAACTGATGAACATAAGTTATCATAGGATAAGAATATTTGTATGAGAACATGATCATAACTTTTGAAAACACTATCATTATTTCATAGATCATAGATCATGAGTCCCAGTATATGTTTTTTTCAAAACAAAAGACATGATTCATAAGAGTACAGAATCATCGATAATAAATCAGGATCCATGAGAGTTTATCATAAGAAAAAAATATAAGTTTATAGAATAAAAAGAAGAATAAATAATAATTTACTTATTAAAGTATCACTACCAAGACAATCATAGTGGATAGAGTCCCTTAGTAGATCAAGTCCACTCGCTATTCCCATAATTTCCTTAGTCAAGGCTCACTACTGAGAATATCAGAGAGGATAAAGACCCTTGCTCGACTAGGTTCACTCACCATTCCAGTTAATATTATATCATGAGATACAAATCGTTATACAATGAATTATAGGAATATAAAATTTCAAACACACTAGTCACATAATGAAAACAATATATAAGAGTTCCATAAGATCATAAAAATACCCATTCTCTTTTGGTAACTTTTTAAAAATAAATATCATATTAAAATGGGAATATTACTTTCCTAGAAAAACATTTTAAACATATAAATTAAGATTCATTAATAAGTAAATAAATAATAATGGGAAAATTATTTCATTCCATATAAGTTAAAATAGATCATTATTTATGACCTTTTTTAGAAAGAAAAAATGAGTTATACAAAAAACGTTTTAAAAGAATAATTTTAATCCTTTACAAATAATGTAAAAGGTAGTGAGAATGAAAATTATTGTAAATATGTTTATTAATTAAAATCTTCCATAAAACAATTTTTGGAATGTGGATATAGAAGAGAGGGATCCCTGACTAAAAATAGGGATTAAGGTTAAATTTTCTTAAAAACATTTTTAAGATCATTTTTAGTAGAAAAGGAATGAGAACCAATGGAAAACATGAAAATTATATAAATAAAAACAATTTAATAAGATTTATTGTTTTTTATATAGATATATAACATATTATTTCCCTAATTAAAATTTAAACATGAATAATCTTGATTAAAAATGATATTGTAACATAAACCCTTACCTCAGGTCCTAAATTGCTTCATATTCACTCTTAATATCCAATATAATAAATTTAGATTTAGTATAAATCTATACCAGAACCATATTTATACTTATATATTATAATATATCATTCCTATATAATTTCCAACTACCCATTTAATAATAATTCATCAATAAAATCAACATTCATGGTGTTAACTATTATATTTTCCATACACATTTTAGTTCGACTATTACAATACTTGAACCATGACATGATTTAATAATATAAAAAATCATAACCATTTCATAATTATAATATTTATTCATTATATATAAATTTGAAAGCATTCTTATAAAGAGGTTATGAAAAATGAATTGCATCACTTCATGGAGAAGGTAATCCGGACATAGGCACTAGTGATGATTTCATTTTGCAACGAATAGAAATAAATAATGTTAAATAATAATATATAATTATATAATCATAATAAAATCATATATATTCATTAAATAGATCCTTATTACACTACATGTTATGAATAAATGAAAAATTATTCATATCACTTCGTGGAGGTGGTTGTCCACACACAAACACACAAGCAAAATTATCGTTTTCAATTTGATGGGAGGGTAAGAAGGTAGATAATATTCAATATTTATAAAATCATAATCATGTTATAAAAATAATATAAATTTATTAAACCCATCTATATAATTATCCATAATTTGTGGTGATGAAAAATAAAATACATCACTTTATGGAGATAGTAGTCCATACGTACACAAGAGCGATGTTTTTATTTTCCATTAGGTATAAAGAAAATAGAAAATAGATATAAAATTAAAATTAAAATATTTTATTATAGTTAATATACTTATGAAATAATATTATGATGTTAATATAGTATTTTGATGAGGTTAAAGAATAAATAATTTTGAAATATATTGATAAAAACAATTACCTCTTACTAAGGAATATTCATATATATTACACAATAATCCTTACTAAGAAGGTATATTTGTGATAATAAGAAATATAATAAATGGGTAGGAAGGTTGGGAAGATATTTTTTTAGGTATTGGTTGAAATAGATATCCCAAGTGGTATAAAAAAGTGAGAATAAGAGGTTCCCTTTTATAAGTTTAGTGGATTGAATGCTTGTAAATAATTGAAAATTTATCATATAATATATGTATTAGTCAAGTCAATTGGCTCCAAATTTTCAATATTTATAATATAATATTGGTAATTTAAAAATAAAATAAACCAATTATATTTAATCATATTTTGTTTTGTTATTTTAAACCTTGTCTCTTTGGTAAACGCCTCTTTGAACCCTTTCAACCCTTACCCTGATAACAATATTTTTACCATCGTAACTATTTATTATAGATAAAAATTAAGTTGAAATTATTTCATAATATCAATTAATGTGTTTCAAAATATGGAATATATTTTATAATAGTCAATTCTGAGAAGTGTAATAAATTTATTTTAATGTAAACACATTAAAACCATTTTTAGAGATATAAGTATTTTTATTTGTAAAAATTATTGTGTAGTGGAGATTCTAATAACTTTATTGGATTATTATTATATAAATTAATGGTATATTATATTAATACTATTAAAAATAAGGAATTAATCATTTAAATAACTCATTATAGGTAAATAATCAAAAAATAGTTTTCAATTAGAATAAAATATAATTTAGGTTCCAAAAAATCAACCATGGTTATTAAAATTCAACATAATAGTTTTAAATGATTTATTTTACCCCTTAAACATATATTTAGTTTTAAAAAATGTTTACCATATTTTTAAGTCATGCTTATATCATAATTATTTCATCAAAGTTATTGTATTCCAAATATGGTATTTTCACTATTCACTAAAAAATCAATATTTTCACAAAAATCATAAAAAATTACCCTAAGATAAAATTGAATTTTTTTTTTCATTAATTAAGTTCATTTTTCAAATAAAATTATAACATATAATAATTTATCTTTCAACTGAAACATATATTATATATAATAAAAATAAAGTTTTAAACTAACTTTCTTTTGTTGAGCTATGAATAATTTAAATAGTAATTCCTAAAATTGATTTTACTAATTATTTTTCATTTCATTGCCTCATAATATATTTTAATTTTTATTAAAATAAGGTATTATCCTATTTAATTTTATTTTGTTTTCATCACAAACCATCATATATACTGAACTTTTTAAATATGAATATATTCTAAAATCATGAGGAGTTACAATATGGTTTTATACTTATATAGAATGGAATTATCATAATATTATTTTCTTAGTTCCTCTAATCCCATTATATACAGCTTCATTTATTCTTAAAATTTTCCAAATTATAAGTTCACCCTCATCATGACCTAGCAATCCCTATGTTGAAACTCAATAGGAAAGTGAAAATGTTTTCCATAAATAATTACATAAGGGGAGATAACTAAATGGGTTTTGTATAGAGTTTTGTTTTCCCATAATAAATTTTCTAGATTTTTACTCTTGTCATTTATGGTGGGTTTTATAGTGTTCTCTATAATCCTCTTAATCTCACTATTGGACACCTATGATTTCCAATTTTTATGTGGGTGGTAGAAAATTGAGGTATTCTGATGCAATCAATATTTATTTATTAAGGATTCCAAGTTATTGTTATAGAATTTTGTGCCTTGGTCACTGATTATTTCTTAGTAATACAAATCTAATTTTTTTTGATTTTAGATATTAATTGAAAGATTTTGAATAATTAGTTATAGTTTATTTTCCTTCAACCCATATAGAAATAGATTCCAATAGTAATAATATTTTGGATACAATAAATAATTTAGGAAATGGTCCCAATAAATACAATCCCCATACATAAAATATTTCACAAAAAATTAAAGGTTTTTGAGGGAATTTCATGTCATTTGGAAACTCCAGTGGTAAGTTGACAGTTTGAACATACTTTATAGAAATTGTTCGAGTCTTTAAAAATTAAGATCCAAAATAACCCACATTATAACACTTTCATTGCAGCTATTTTATGACTAAAATTTCCTCGACAAGTATCTGTATGAAAAAATGCAGTCAAAACATCAAACTCTTCCTTAGGGTTTTATCTCTTAATTATTTGTTCATTAAAAATGTTTCCTGAATATTGATCCTCTCAAATAGAAATTTTTTTAATCATGTTTTTTTTAAATTTTTTATTCTTTTAAAATAATGGGTTAACTTTGATGTGACTAGAAAATTGACCAAACTAACACACCATAGAACTTTGGTGACTTTTTATAGTTTCTTACTGGGGAATGAGTCATCAAGGCATTTCTCACTTGGTGGCTCTATATTAGTAATGTGTTATGCACATGTAATCTGCCATAAGAGTTTCACAACCCTTATCATCCTTGATCTATATGTAAAACTCTTACAACAACAATATCCACCTCAATAAACTTATCTTTTCCTTAGCTTTCTTTATCAAATACCTAAGTGATGAATGATCAAAATAAATAGTTACTCTAATTCTTAATATGTAAGAGAAAAATTTATCTAAAGTAAAAAATAGACAAAAACACATTTTTTGTTGTTGTGTAATTGATTTTGGATATATATAAGGTATGATCAGTTTAGGATATCACTTTTGGGTTCCTATAAACTTTCTAAGAGAGTAAAACTCCCACGAATTTATTTGAAGCATCACATAATATCTCAAAGTATTCAATCCAATTTGGTGATTAGATCACATAGAATTTTTTAAGCATTTTTTGATATTTTATAAATCTATATTTCTTAAATCATCAAACCAAAAATTATTTTTCTTTTTTAGTAGGTTAGTTTGGTGTAAATAATATTTCTAAAGTCACTAATGAAACTTATACAAAATCCGACATGGGATGGAAAATAGATAAATTATATCACAATGGTGGGGTAAGAAAGTATAAAAATAATTTTAATTTTGGAGTTATCCACTTTCATCCAATATTTATAATTTTTTTCCTAAAAATTTTCCTTCTCTACCTTGAAATGTAATTATTAAAAATTTAAGACCAATATTTTATCATTACATTTTTAAAAATATTTTCTAGAGTCTTAAGTAATGATTGGAATATTATTCCATAAATAGTAAAATCATTAAGTAATACCTACAATAATATCTCAATCAAGTATGAAAATATTATTTATATGAGAAATTTAAAGGTACCTGGGGAATTTCAAATTAAAAAAGTACTTATATGGTAAGAAAACCTACTAAATGTGAATGGTAATGTAGTCTTATCCTGATCCCGTAGAGATTGTTAGACTAAAAATATCCAAAACATGTATCAAGGAAATATTTGTGACCCTTCTTAGCTAGAATCTATAATATTTTGTATGCAAAGATAATGGGTAAGTGGTACTTTTAGGTCACATGGTTCAGTTTATAGTGGTCAAAGAAAACTCTCCAACTATTTTGAATCTTTGTGGGAACTATCTCATTTTTTTCATTCTATACAATTATGTATCAAGTTTTATTTGGAAAATTTTTATGGTATATAAAAATTTTGTGTTTTAGATGGGGTATATGATTATAGGTCCTAACAGTATTTCTACTTCATTCTTTATAACTTTTTGGAGGGTTGGGTTGATCCTATTTTAAGATTTGCTCATAGGTTTAGATTTAATTTCTAGTAAAATCCTCTGAATATAGGTGTTATGGATAATCCATAGGATGTATCCTAATGTGTATAATATTTCCTTATTTTATTTTTTTTATAATTACCAATAGTTTTAAGAAATGGACTTAATAAATTATGCTATAAAACATTTTAATTTATTATTTATAACAATATGGAAATTAAAAATGTTTCAATTTAAACATAGTATTCTTATCATGGTGGTATTATATTTAATCAAGAATGTAAAAATTCATTATTTATTCTCTAAATATCATTAAAAAATTTACTTTATTAAAATTTTCTTATTATTTTGGTATTCTTAAGAAATGGACTTAATAAAATGATGGGTGAATTAACATTAACTCTTTATTCATCAATATTCATAATCTAATAGTAATTAGGGAACAAAAATACTTTTATGATTACGAGAACATCCTCCAGAACTCCAATTCAATTGGAAGTGGTTTTGTTAACAAGTTATACTACCACTTGAGTGGGTTTGATCTTTCCTAACAATAGGGAAGAAAAAATTGAATAAGGAATTACATTATTTGATCATAGTAAATAATATAGTTCATTTAAAAAGATGATTTCTCATATGATTAAAGGGATAATGAAGGTACATGGATCTTTGAGTTTCCTAGAAATTTGAGGGTGTAACATAGGAAGATACATTTGTTCTTAAATTTACATTTTTATTTCCTTGAAATAACTACTTATTGGTGAAAATATACATGATTAAACATTTATATGTTGTGATTTAGTGTGTGAATTATAGAAATAAATTTTTTCTCACAAAACTTTTGAGTATCTCCAATATATATTATTATGATGTTTCTTTATAGGTTTTATTCAGTGTGTTTATTATTATATGTAAGAGAGGTTTAAGATGATTAATACTTTCATTTTATTGTTTACCTCATCCTTATTCACCGGGGGTGTTTTCTCCGATGATTATTCTTCTGATTCCTTAATCTCAAGGATAAATTCTCCAGCTTCATCAAGCTTTCCACTTCTAGATTTTTATCGAGATAATGATTCTTAATTATTTACTATCTCCTTTCCACTCCTCAATGAAATAGTACTAATATTAAATTTATTTTTAGGAATTTAATTTGTAGTAAGTACACCCAAACCATATTTTTTCATTTCAATAATAGTAGATATAATCTAGAAAACTTATCCTTTTAGCCCCATCAACTCTAAATTATTAGTGTTTCTAAACCTCATAACCTGCTTCACTAGATATTCTATTGAGTGTTCATGACATTCTCATGGTTTATAGCTTGTTTATTATTGATAGATATATCTATTAATGGGTGTATGTCTAGAAATATGGATGAAAACCTTATTCGTTGGTGTTTTTGATATTATTGATTCACAACACACAATTGACTATTATAATACTCATTTAATATTAGATTGATTGATGGTTGCATCTGATAGAGTCTTTGGTACATGGACTCATATACTTCTTTAACATTTGGGAAACCATTAGTTTATTGATACAAGGAGTGAAAAATTTAGAATATTTGATAGGGTGTAGTAGGTGTGTTCTCCTAAACATTATTCACAACTAACTATCTCATAAAAGATGTTGGGTATTCCATATTTTTTTTATAAAGGGGAGTTATAAACTATATACATTATATAATCCCTTTGTAGTAGTTCTTGTGCGAAATTGTTATTAATTTTTAGAAATCAACTATGTAAAATATATGAATTAATTAAGGGATTTTTTGATATAATCTCATAGAGATGAATCATCCAAAGCTTTCTGATCACTATCTATCAACACTTTGTAAAGGAATACTAGGAAATGATGTTCTTTACAGGGTTGGACTGAGTATAATGTAAAGAACCACATTAACATTTCCAAAAAATCCTAGAGGGTTTCTATAACTTATTTTTTATTATATTTATCACCTTCCATAGTTTTTAACTCCTATATTCTTATAAATATTTTCATAAAGACATATGTAGTTCACCTCATGTAGTGAATTATCCAAGATGGAGGATTTAGAGATACTCATTCCTTCAAGAGAGAAGGTAAAGGTGGTAAATTTTTTTATTGAATATATTTTTTGATAATAAATCATATAATTTCCTCACATTTCATTAAATATTTTTATTTATGGAATATTTTTTATTAGATCATCCATTTTTAAATTTGATAAAAATTACAGTTCTAACCCTTAAAAGTGAACTGTAGTATTTTGGCCATAAATAATTTTTTATAAATTAGTTGAACTTATAATTTCAAAATATAACTACTTAATTAATGGGATAAAACTTTTATATAGGCAACTTTAGTTGTATCTTTCATTTGATTAGAGTAAATGGACCATAAATTCAAAGTTGGTCTGGACTCATCAAATTGGAAACCACTTCACTATTTGAGATATATCTTTCACATAATGAAATTGATTGGGAAAAAATTTGGGTAGTATATAGAAGAATTAATTTTAAAAATATAATTATTATTTAATAATATCTATTTACCACTTTTTTTAGGTCAACAAGTTGGAGAAATTTGGATTAAAATATTTGATCCAATTTTCCCATTCACACTTTTAACCTATTGTAACCCTAACCTTCCCTCCAAATAAATTTTCTGTATTTTTCTCCTTAATAGGGGTTTGGATGTGAATTTGGATATTTATGGTATAGGATAAGTGGTTTCACTCTATTTATTCAATCATTTTCAGAGGGAGATCTCTTGAAATAAGGATCCTTTCATCGAATCCTTCTTCTTCTTCTTCACCTTGTAATGTTGGTGTTTTTATAATAAACTTCATAGTTCATCTACCATTTATTCTATTTTGTTTAATTAAATACTTAATTCATTAACTTATTTGTTCTGTAAATTAGGATTATAAATGTGATTGGGTTATACCCTTTCCATACCTTTTCACATTCAAGATGTTTCTAAAATGAATACTTCACTCATGAAAGTGTATTTTTACTTAGTAATAAATCTAATTCTAACCACATTTAATGATTTGTTTTGAATATATAATATCATTTTAATTTTTATAAATATAATATATAAATTGGGGTTTAATTTAAAAATAATTCAAATGGTAAACACTTTTTATGTGAGTTCGAGTAATGTGTGAATTGTGAGAATGAAATATTAACTAGAAAAACAGAACAACTTGGGATCAATTTGTAGAGTTAAAATAGAATATTTAGACTCAATTTATTCACTATTGTAGTGTGATTTTTCCCTTAATTAATAACATAACATAAGATATCCAAGGAATTAAAATCATGATAAGATTCTAATATTGTATAATTAGAGATTAGTCTAAGGTTTAATCACTTTCATCTTAGCCATTGTGTCAATTTCCTTAGGGTTTAAAAGTTGATAAATTTGGTTATTGTATTTTAATTAATTTTAATTAAAAAATTATGTATTCATGAATTTATTAAGTGGTATAGTTATATATATTATGTATCTTAAAAATATTTAAAAAAACATCTTATCCTTGCATTTTATCAATCATGTTTTAAAAAATATCATCTTCCAAAATACTTCTTCATGTGTTATAAATGAAGAAAAAACCCATCCTTTTTAATGGATTGTTTATTTTTTTATGATTACCCTTAATATTTTTTTTGAAATGATGCCTCCTTAGAGGATGACCATGTTTAGAAACTCAACATCACCTTAAAATTCAAAATTAATAAATTAGTTGAGAGAGCCCATGAAAACACCATTCAAAGTAGAAACATTTCAAGGGATGAAATAATTTTATTTTACTAATTTGTGGTCTTTTTTACATTATTTCATAATATTATTCTATTTTTATTTTTCAATCTTTCCCTTTCTCATTTTTTATTTTTTGGGACAATCAATTCAAAATTCTTATCTTTATATCATGGTATATTTTTCTTCATTCCAATTTTATTTGATTTATAACACGAAACAAACCCAAGGATCTCTTTTATCCAAACCTGGAGATTTAAAATAACCTTAAGGATTTAATAAGATAGTGTCAGTCTATAGGAGGTTTTTAAATTCCCCTAATTGGTGAATTCCTCCATTTTAGAAAGAAGTAAATTAGAAGCACTTCGAAATAAAATTTAAAAACAAAACCAATAGATAAGAATAATAATAATTAACATGATAGAACCATTCCAAAATTGAATGGAATAGAAATTAAATATAAAAAAACATGTATTGAATACCCAAACATGAAATCATACTTTGAATTAAATTTTGATTGACACACCTTCATTTAAAATATCTTAGTCTCTATGGAAAGGATCTAGATAAAAATCTAAAATAATTCAAGGTGGTTTTATTGACCTTAAAACCAAGAAATTTATCTGAATAAAAAATTAAACTAAGAAAATTCCCATTCTCACTTGACGAAAATAAAAAATATTTTATGCATTATTTACCACCACAAAAAGTAACACGTTGGAATTATTTGAAATGTATTTTCCTATTGTGATTTATTCTTGAATCTAGGACCAATTCCATTTGAAAAGAGATACCATAGATCAAGAAAGAAAAAGGGGAGTCAATATATGTGTACTAGGAGAAATTCAAGAATTTGTGTGAAAGTTTCCCACATCACAAAATCAGTGAGAAAATACTCATATAGAACTTATATAAAGGCCACACAATTATGGATAGAATCATATTGGATTCCACAGTATGAGGATACTTGATCAACAAAACACTGAAAACTTCATGGGATTTGATTGACATGATGACAGAAAACTCTAATAAATTTTTTATCAAGGTATACCATATATTAGAGTAGTATGTTTGGTAAGTCCATATTCAATTAAAAATCATTTAATTGATACTAATTTGGATGAATTAACCACTATGGTGATATTAATTTATTTCACTCAAAAGGCATCCCAACCGACTCCTGTAATTTCTTTTTCAAATTTTCACTAAAACAGACTACCCTACTTACTTTTCCCCCCAATTACAAGATACATAGGATTGTCCATCTATATTATTTGGGTGAAAATATTAGTAGAAACAACAACCACATCCCCAAAAGATGTAATATTACTTCACAAAAACATATTACCAAGGGTTTAAAGATCACTTGATCTTCTGTGACATATTTAGAAAAAAATTATCCCTTTTTAATAAAACTTCTATCGGTTTTCACCTTAAAAATAAGGGTTTTTAACAACCCTATAAGTGATTCGATTCCCATGAATAAACAATTGAACAAAAAAAGGGTAATCACCAACAAAAGTATATTATTACACTAATTATTTTGTGAATTTTTTTCTTAAGAACTGTATGAGATGAAAAGTAACGATATCGAGTTGAGGGAACTAAAGATGAAAAGGAACCAGATTTCCACTTTCCTCGAATTGATAAGTAAAAACTCTAAAACTTTCCCCTACCAACCTACTTAAAATCCCAAGGGGAACATTAGTTCCATAAAATTGAGAATTTGGGAGAAAAATGTTGATATATATTACCATATTTTCCCTAGGATTCACCTCAACCCTAGAGAAGGCCCATTCAAGACTAACTGATGAGTAGCCAAAGGAGACAGAAAATGGTAAGAAAAATATTGATGATATTACACCTAAACCCCTTCTATTTTTGAAAAGAGTTATAAAAACAAATAGCATGGATGAATAAGTGACGATAAAGAGGTTTTGGATACATTAAAGTGTATTGAGTTCAATATAACTTTATGTTAAGAAGTCTAGAAAATTCGAATACATGCCATGTTTTTGAAATAACCATATAAAAATAGAAGAGGGGAAAATTGAAATGAGTTGATCAACCTTGGGAGTAATTTATTTTTTCTCATCATAGAGACATTAGAAATTTTTATAAAGTGAAAAGACCTTAACATATTCACCATTCCATGAACCATAGGGGAATTTCATTTCCTTGATGCTTTATGTGATTTGGATTCCTCCATTAATGTCAACGTCACCCTATTTTCACTTCCATGAAAATTATAGAGAATAAATTTATGAGGGTGGCAGTTCAATTATAAAATAATGTCATGAAATACCTATTAGGGTTTCTTGAGGATGTACTAGTTTAGGTCAGGTATATGATATTCCTTGCTGAATTTTCCTAGATGAATATGGAGGATGATCAAGTTAGTTATCATGCTTCCACCATTCTTTTTAGACCCTTACTACAAAAATATATGAAAATCATAAATTTTTATGATCCTACAATATCTATAGAGTTTAGATATGACATTAAAAGATTTATCATTTAACAATCCATGAAGTACCCCTCAAAAAAATATAATACACTCTTCATCTACTATTCAGACCCAAATAATAATGATTCTCCAAATATTTATTTTCAATCATTTTAAGATTGGTCTAATTCCATGATTAATGATATTTTGAGTATTGGGTATAACATGATGTATCAAAGCATGTGAAGAACTATTTTACATGAGAATACATCTCTTGGTTCTAAATTTAATATGGATTCTTATTCTGATTTTGGGTATATAATTTCTAATTATAACATTGATGTTGATCTTGTAGATGTATTTTATTCCTTATTCACTAATGTTGATGATATACATTTGGAACACAATATACATTATTCACATATCTCACTTAAAATTTAATTTCCATCAATACAACACCCACTGAAATTAGTTCTTAAACCAATTCTACCAAATTATAAATATTCATACCCATTTAATGAAGAATAGTTTCTTGTAATAATTTATAATAATATACTTAAAAAAAAATAAACACAATTTTTAATTCTTTCAAGGATTATATTAGGTTAATTGGGTAGACATTACTAGATAGACAGTTTATTAGAACCTCTATTTTCATTCACAAGATTATTCTAGAGGATGCGGCTAAACTGGTAAGAAAACTAAAAAGGAGACTTAACCCCACATCATTAAAAGCTGTAAAGAAGAAGGTGGAAACATTTCTTGAGATAGGTATCATTTACCCTATTTCTAACTCTCAGTAGGTCATACCTATCTTGGTTATAAAAAAGAAATTTGATCTCACTATTATAAAAAATAAATATTATTTGTTATTAATTTTAAGAGTAAAAAATAGTTGGCTAGTGTTTACATATTATAGTAAAATGAATCAATACACTCAGAAGGACCATTCCCCATTCCATTAATTGACCATATGATTACGATACTTTTGAGGAGGAAACACTATTGTTTCTTGGATAGTTTCTCTAGAATTTTTTAGGTTCCCATTATAGTAGATGATATAATGGCCCTATCCTTTTTAATTTATTATTACTTGATTTTAAGAATAAATAACCATAAAATAAAAATAGAGTATCATAAATTCAAATATCTTTGGATGATTAGGTATATAAAACTAAAATCATATAACCCAAATAAAAACATCTTTTATTTAATCATCAAAATGAGATACTAACTTAGTTTGAGCCCTTACATCTGCATAACATAACCTGGGGAATACATGAAGAAAGGGATGAGTTCAAAATCATAGTAAGGGAATAAGAATTTGAAGAAATCATAATACATGGGTTAAAAGGCATAAAATGATGTCATGAAAAGTGATGGAACATGAAAAAGCATAAAAAAAAATTACATGTAAAACTTGGGATCATGTAATCATGGATTCATAGAAATATGGTGACAATATACAACATGAAATAAGCATGAGTCAAGGATAACCTCCAAGACCATTAGAAATTTAGTATCATGAGTCAAGGATGAACACCATGACCATTGCACATGGAGAATCATTAGTTAATGCTAAACACCAAGACCATTTCACATGGAGGAGCATGAGTCAAGGCTAAGCATGAAGACCACTGCACTTGACATGTCATGAGTATAAACATTACCCAATGAATTCATAGCTATCAAGGTGAACCCATCATATCATGCTCACGAATATTTGTTCTACATGAATAATCATACATAAGTAATAAGAATAAGGGTTAATCATGGAAGAAATGGGTATCCTAATCATGTCATAAGGCATAAGAAATGGGCATATCATAATGATTTTCATAAAAGTCTATATCTAGATAATACATGGACCTCAATAAGGTAAATTAACCATATTTCATTATGAGTTATGTTAAAATAATGTTATCACATAGAAAAGAGTATTTAAGAAGCTTTAGAAATGATCCACTTTGGTGCAGTTTAAGGGAATATATAAAAGATACTTTAAAGAGAAAAATAAATATTTATTTACATAAAATAAAAAATTAACTAAGATAGATTTTCATGTTGAAATGAGTTATTTTATAAATAAAATAGTTTCTTAAAATATATTCTGGAGTGCACTTGAAAATGGGTAAGAAATTAAGAAGTTCCCTTTAATTGGGCTTGCTTATCGGGTATAATTGAGAAGGGAATCTTATAAAAACACATATTTCCCCATAAAATAAAATAAATTGATCTAGATACATAATTTTAGAACATAAAAATATTATTTAGGAGGGGTATATAAGAATAATTAATAATTAAATTGCGTTAAAGTGAGAGATATTTATAGTAGTGTAGAGGAGTGTTTTTCAATAATTTTATTCATTTGTTTATTATTTTTTCTTAAGAATAAAAATTTTTATGATTACCATGACTGTATATAGTAAATAGATAAGTAGATTTTGATATTATGGTTATTACATAAGAAATGAATCAATTAATAGTGTATTTAACTTATAATGTTATATTAAGTAAATTACCGTATTTCACTATTCAAAAAAAAATTCAACTATTTTAGAAAAATCAAAAAAATCCCCAAATTTTTTTTAATGTGTAGAATTAAAAAATTAACCCCATTTCATGAAGATAACTTTATAAATATGATAAATTTAATTTTTAATTAAAATGATTATTTACTCAAAAATACCAATTTAAAAATTATAAATAATTTTATAAAAATTTGGAAAATAAATTAACTTCACATAAAATTATCTATAATCATATGAAAACTAAATATTAATTTATGAATCAATTTTATGAATATAAATTTTCTTTTAAATAATTATATTAATTATAAAATTGTAAATAAACATTTATGTTTCATAAAAATAACAGTACTTAGTTTATCATTTAAAAAAATTTTATTTACTCATACTATAATATAAATATATTATATTTTTATTTATAAGATAGCTAAATTTTATTTATACTTTCATAGGTGAAGTTACTATTTTATTTGTCAGATTACTTTTCTTAATGGTCACATTACTATTCCAAAGTTCATGTTACTATTCCCATTGTTTGGGTTCCTTAATTTTTAAAAAATCCTATTATTTCACTAATTATTATTTATAAAGTTTTTATTGTGTTATCTATGTGATTTTATGTGATTTATGTTATATGAAATAATTTTAAAAAGGGAAATTTCAATGATAGTATTATGAGTCGTTATATTCTTCCCCCCTTAAGAAATTTCTCCCACAAAATTTATTTTTACAAACAATGGGGAAAAAAGGTGAGGGTACATCTCTTTTATTTATTCCTATGGTTCCGATGTTTACTATTCATACTTATGGTTCCTCCATATTAATTTGACCAGGTGAGTGGTCTAGTGGCGTAGAGATTTGTCTCTATGATCCAAGATCTTCACAGGAATTTCCTTAAAAGAGAGATCATTTTCCAACTATACCATGTACAAATTTAGTTCATGTGGAAAATCTGGTATGTACATCTTCAATAGGGATAAATGGAATACATCATGTACATGATATATGGTCAGTAGTAGTTCTAATAGATAGGCCAAAACTCCAACACGATCAAGAATCATGAAGGGGCTGATGTACCTGAGACATAACTTTCCTTTCTTCCCAAATATCATGATCCTCTTCCGTGGAGATATGTGGAGGAATAATATGTCTCCAAACATAAAATCTAGGTCCCATCAAAGATTGTCTGCATACCTCTTCTATTGAATTTGGCATGCTGTGATGTTCTTCTGAATGTTTTCACCTTTTATACCATTTCTTCGACCATTTCAGGACTTAACAAATTACGTTCAAAGACTTAATCCTATCAAGTTTGTGTTCTATATCTTTTCCCATAAAGGACTTTATATAGATCCATTTGGATACATGATAAGAAACTATTATTGTAGGAGAACTGATCCATAAGTAGGTTTTAGTCCCATCCTCTCTTGAAGTATATGGCACCCACTCTCAACATGTATTCCAATGTCAGAATAGTCCACTTAGATTGGCCATCATTTTGAGTATGATAGGCCATAATGAAGTTCATCTCAATGTTTATAGAATGTTGGAGACTTTTTTCAAAAAATGTAGCAAAATATTGGATCCTAATCTGATATAATTGATAGTGGTACTCCACATAGCCTTACCTCTGATGTATATCTATGCAAGTTGATCCAGTGCGAATTCCTCTTGAATTGTGTTAAAGTGATATGTATTTGTAAGACGATCCATAATGAAACGTATATAATCATTTTTGTGGATATATTTGGTTGTATGGTGACAAAGTCCATAGTGATGTTTTTCCACTTCCATGTTGGTATGGGTAATGGTTGCATCACCCCCCTAATCTATTTTCCTATCAAACATCACTTGTTGACATACCATACACTTTTATGTATACTCAGAAATCTCTTTCTTCATATTGTCACAGCAAAAATTTACTTGGAGATCTCGATACATATTTGTGCTCCCTAGGTCCACTACCACAAAACAGGTCAAGGGAATCGCTACCATTTATCAGCGCTAAAAAGAAAGTGCTGATAAAGGGTTATGTCTTTATCAGTTCTAGTTAAAAGCGCTAATAAATCTAACCTTTATCAACACTAAAATAAGCTCGGATAAAGGTATACCCTTTATTAGCCCCTTTTTTATTGCTGATAAAAGGGTACATTTATCAGCGCTTATTTTAGCCCTGATAAAAGTTTTTATTCTTAATTTATATAAAATTATAATATTTATCAGAACTAAAATAAAAGCACTGATAAATTTATGTTTCATCAGCACTTTTATTTTATCACTGATAAAACATACCTTTATCAGTGCTTTTAGTGAGCACTGATAAAATTTCCAGTGGTTTCTTTGTAATAACCCAAACATTCCCTCCTCTCTCGCACATGGTAAAGATTTCGTAGAAGTTGAACCAAGACCATATTCCTCCGTCGCCATTGGGTTTTTCTACTCTACCGCTGCCGCCGTTGGGGTTTTCTCCTCCGCCAATGCCTCTACGCCATTGGGTTTTCCTCCTACGCCGCGATCGCCACTACTTCCGCCACCACAACCGCCACTGCCTCTACTTCCACGACCGCTGCTGCCTCCGCCGCCGTGACCGCCACCGCCTCCGCCGCTGCTGCCTCCACCACTGCTGGTTAGTGTAGGATTATTTTTCATTCTCTTGGGTTAATATAAATGATAAATGATGATCCTTGAATGATTAAGACGACTTATAGTTTTTTTATAAGTGAGTTGAACCTATGTATGGGTATTTGGGGCAAGAGTGAGAGCCCAGGTGGTGAGACCCTTTTATTGTAGGTTGTTTTAGATAACGGGTGTGTGAGAACCTATTGTAAGTGGTTGGTTTGGTTTACTAGATGATGTGTGTTTTTAGGTTGGGATAAGAGTGGCACCCTTGGGCTAAGGATTATGTAAGAATTGATGTAAGGTGTTTGTGTGAGATCGCAGTGGTCGTTAGTATGTGACTCAGGATGGTTGCGAGTTAGTGAGTTTTGGTGGTTGGGGGAGACTAATGACTGGGGTTATCTTGGTGTTATGAATACCTTATATACATAAATCTAGGGTAGATTCTTTGACATGAGGGATTGATGCATATTAGGTGTTATCAAGTTGATAGCGAAGGAATGGTCATGCCTTGGATTTTTATAAGGGAAGAACTCTCTATTCTTGAGTTTTGGTGTTTTGACTGGGTTGAGTTACACGATCATTTGGATTCCTAAGCCTATTGATTTATAGCATGGTTTTAATGTGACCATCAATTTTGAACCTAGATGGATGGGTTTAGGGTAATGAAGCATGGGTATATTCCTTTGGTTTTGGAATAATGTTGGGTAACTGGTGATCGCGTGGTGAGTTTTGGCATGGTGTGATGTTAAGATTGGAAAAGAGTACCAGGGGTGTACCATTGGAAATATGTGCATTCCCCCAAATTTTTGTCAATATGTATGGGTAGGCTCATTGATTTTGAATAGGGATATGATCCTACTCACTAGATACCACGTGTTGTGTTGAAAAGATTGTACCATGATGTTTAAAGTCATGCGATTAGGATGTATGTGTCATGAATGGTGTGATAACAGAGGATTGATCAGGGCTTACTCATTTGGGATATGCTATCTAGAATAAACTTGGGGAATATACCTAGTATAGAGGACCTATTGGTCAGGGCTTACCCATTGTATGTTCATCTTTTATATTTTTAAAAGTCTATTGAACTCGTTCTATCGAAGGTGGGTTCTATAATTTCTTGTTATCTTAAGGTGTGTTTAACCATGGTGTTGGTTGATTTCGGTTTTAGTGGGTTCTTGGGGTTTGTGGGATGTGGTAAATGGTGAACTCGGTTTTAGATTATTTTATTCTCATGAGTTTCCCTATTTTATGTTTTATTTTAAGTTGGAAATATCCTCTATTGTGCACCTCTCCTCTGCCACGAACGCATCTCTGCCGTGTGCTTAACAACACCTTTGCAGTGAGTTTTCTCCTGTTACTCATTGGTTTCCTCTTGTTCACATGTTTTTAATTTTTGATATTAATGGTTATAATGTGAAATGTATGGGCTAAACGCCCCGCAGAAAATCGTGGCCGTTGGTGGTCCTTGTTTTCGCACTAAATGAATTGCATGTTGGTTGGTTATTGTTGAACATTTGAATATAAAATTTTTTAATGTACGTATACTTGACATATGAATTAATTCCCTAGGATGATAAAACTTCTGTGATAACCCCTAAATTAAGAAAAAAAATTGAATAAGGGATGCTTTGTAAAATCTAAAATTATGATTGTTTGGTTTGTATGGTGTTGCGATTGTGAGTACGATTGTATTTTTGTATGGTGATGTGGTTGTTGGCATGATTGATATTCCATTTGTTTTCGATGTTGTTGTTCTTCCACCATTGAATATCAATCCAAACTTTACCCATTTCAATGGAACCACCACTTTCTTACTAGTACAATTCCACTGAATCCTAAAAAACCACTTATAGAGGACTCTATGAGACACTTTATGGTGTGAAGATAATTTTTTCAGATTCTATATATTTTTAAAATATATGGTATATAGTCTAGTTAAATGTAACATGCTTCACCATACATGGGGTTCATATAGATTTTAATTCCAGAAAATAGTTATCTCCAAAATTTACACCACATGACTCATCTTCTGACTCAAAATTGGAATAAGTTTTATTTTAAATGTTACATGTCATGTGAATGTATGACACATGAAATGTATCACCAAGACATATAATTCAGTATGAAACCATGTACATGCCAATAAAAAATGGTAGAACCATATGATATGTGTTTTACTTCACTCACACCATGTATAGATACCATAGGAACTTGATGTGTATAGACTATACACCCCTAGTGGTCATGTAAGGACTACACACCGTGTATTCCAAAAAAAATGTAATGCATATCCGATGAAGTGACTCATTTTGTATCTAAAGTACATGCATTTATCTCAAGTTGTTCTATATGTCATGTATTTTCAAAGGCATCATGCAGTCTTTGTAAGACTAACTTGGAATTAATTTTATATATGTCAGATTAAATCAGTTATCTTATCCATAGACGATGTTCACCCTACTGGACACACCATGTATATGGACTTCACATGAGTTTAGAAGTGGTTTTATACAACCAACCTTGACTGAGAACCCTACACATTATGTATCCATTGAACAAATTGTGTGCTATGTTAATTTCATTATTATTATTTATTTTTTAGTTAGATGATAATATTTCATGTATGAGTAGCCCATTATAAATATCTTCTCTTGTAGATCACAATATTATGATTCACTCATTCATTGAAAATTGCACATGATGTGGTTTGGATATTTTAATTATCTTCACTCTACTTCAGAGTTGACAAGTGACAAGTGAGATGTTTGGAGAAAATATGGATTATGGTACTCCCCATGTTTCGGTGAAGAGTCCACCATGTATAGTTTTTAGGTACTCCATGGAGATATACAAGAGACAGGGCACAGTCCCTTGTATATAGATAGAATTAATGTAATTTCACATGTTTTGGGGTAGGTTCCTCTATTTCATTGTAGAGGCATTTTTACCATGATTTTTTTATGAAACCCAAACAATTATACTTGATTAATTAAATCATAATATTAGGAAAGTTTGAGATCGAACCCATAAAGACGATGAATATTAATAATGAATGGATGAATGCCAATCAGTTGAAAAAAGAGTAAGAAGATGGCGTGAAAGAGTTTATCAAGTTTACAGGAGATCATGCAAGTAACCCTTCTCAAATCCTTTTTCCGTGTTTACGATGTTGTTATTCAAGACAAATTAGTCAAGAGGAGTTGGAAGAAAACCTAATCTGTCACAGAATAGATCGAAGTTATACATGATGGAATAAACATGGGGAAAAAATGAATGTAGGTAGTGGCTCGAATAACATGACATTTTATGGAAGATCTGATATGATTACAAGCGTAAACAGTGAAGACAATCGTATGGAGGGTGTTATTACAGATGTGAATGATGATGAAGATTGTATTGAGGAAATGACAATGAAATTTAAAGATGAACTTCGTGATTTCCCAAAATTGTTTGATAAGTTAACGAGTTGTGAAAAATGGCATTGTATGTTGGTTGCACTAAATATACAGCATTGTCAGCCGTACTGAAGCTGTATAATTTGAAAGCAGGCAACAGGTGGAGTGACGCCAGTTTTACAAAACCACTTGCTCTCCTGAATGACAAGCTCCTAGAAGATAATGAACTCCCAAGCCGAACATACGATGCCAAACGAATGCTATGATTGATGGGTATGATCTCTGAAAGAATACACACCTTCTCGAATGACTGTAAATTGTTTTTCAAGGACCAAAAATCACTTAAAGAATGCCCAATGTGTGGTGCTTCTCGATACAATAAAGATGATTCTAGTCCTACGAAATTTGTATGCTACTTTCCAATCATTCCAAGGTTTAGGCGCCTATATAGAAGTGAGGAGACAGTAGGACAACTGACATGGCATGCAGATACAAGAATTAAATATGGGAAACTACGTCACCCGACAGACTCTCCTCAGTGGAAGAGAATTTATCACGAGTATCCTGAATTTCGGAATGAGCCGAGAAACCTTTGTCTGGCGTTATCTACAGATGGGGTGAATCCTTTTGGTTTTCAAAGCAGCAGTCACAGTACATGGCCAGTTATGTTGGTAAATTATAACTTACCACAGTGTTTATGCATGAAATGAAAATACATAATGTTATCTATGCTTATATTAGGACCAAAAAAACTGGGTAATGATATTGATGTTTATTTGGATCCGTTTATCGATGATTTCAAAATATTATGGGATTCAGGTGTTACGTTGTATGATGCATACAAAAAAGAAGATTTCACTTTGAAAGCCATGTTGTACGGGATGATAAATGAATTTCCTGCTTATGGAAATTTGTCAGGCTACAACATTAAAGGAACTCAAGGGTTCCCCGTTTTCGAACAAGGTACACCGTCAATTAGGTTGAAACATTCAAAAAAAACTGTGTTTTTAGGGCATCATAGATTTCTACCCTAATGGCATAAGTAATGATCTTGGACAACATCATTCGACATAAGTTTAGAAGAAAGTACAACACCATCTCCACTAACAGGTGATCAATTGTTTGAGAAGGTAAAAGATTTGAACATTACTTTTGGTAAACCATTTTCGAAAAACATTACGAAAACTGGTTGGAAAAAGAGATCAGTTTTTTTTGAATTACTATACTGGAATTGCCTGTATGTCAGAAATTTTCTTGATGTAATTCATATTAAAAACATTTATGTGATAGTGACATCAGCACGTTGCTGAATGCACCCGAAAAAATGAAGGATGGAATTAAGGCAAGATTGGACATGCTTGAGATGGGAATACGAGAAGAGTTGGCACCAGTGAAGGGAGAAAAATGAACATTTCTTCCTCCAACTTCATACACTATTTCCAGGAAGGAGAGATATCAGTTTTGAAAATTCTTGAATGACGTAAAGGTTCCAAAGGGGTATTCATCAAATATCAAGAACATCGTGTCAATGAGAAATTTAAAATTAAAGGGTCTGAAATCACATGACTACCATGTTTTGATGCAAGATCTAATTCCTATAGTTTTACGTTTCATTTTTCCCAAGAATTTCCACTGTAAATTAACAAAGCTCTGTTTCTTCTTCAAAGGTATATGCAGCAAAGTTATAGACCCGGTGAAATTGCCAACTATGGAAAGAGAAATTGCCGTCATATTATGTGAGTTGGAAATGTTCTTCTCAACAACATTTTTTGATATGATGGTTCATTTGATGGTTCATTTGGTGAGAGATATTCGACTATGTGGTCCTGTACATTATAGATGGATGTACCTCATTGAACGGTATATGCAGATTTTGAAAGGGTATGTCAAAAATTGAAGTCGGCCAGAGGGTTGTATTACTGAGTAATATATTGTTGAGGAAGCCGTTAAATTTTGTACCGAATACCTATCTAGTGTGAAAAATGTTGGACAACCAAAATCTCATCACACTGAGTGGCTTGAGGGTGAAGGAATTTATGGAAGAGAGGTTGTCACAATCAATATTACAGATTGGGAGAAGGCTCACCTTTATGTTTTGCATAACAGTTTTGACGTTGACCCATATTTTCAAACCCACAAAGAAATTCTTTGGCATTTGAATCCATATAGGGATGAAAAATGGATATCAGATACACATAATTGACAATTTATAGGATGGTTTTAGGACCGTATTTTGAAGCAGTTTGATGAAAATCCAGACACAATTTTAGAACGACTTCAATTGCTAGTTGGAGGAGCAAGTGTGTATGTATTATCTTACAATGCTTATGCAGTTAATGGTTATACATTCTATACTAATGAATATGATGAAAATAGTACCATGTAGAATAATAGGGTTACACTTGTGGCTGAGGCGATGCATGTTTCCGGTGATAAGGAAAAAAATCCAATTTATGCGAATATGTCATACTTTGGCATCATCAAACGAATATGGGAGTTGGATTATATGAAATTCAAAGTGCCGATTTTTCAATTAAAGTTGGTTGATAATAGGAGGGTTGTTAAAATAGATGAATTATGATTTTTTAAAGTTGATTTCTATAAGGAAGGGGAGAAAAATGAACCATCTATAATGGCATCATAGGCAGTACACGTATTTTATGTTCCAGACCCCGCAAACCAAAATTGTTCAATTGTTCTGTTATCGACCAAAACAACTGAAGGGTCAGATGAAAGTTCAACGAAGGATGACCCTTTTATAGGGACTTCACAAACATTTCATAGTGGTACCAATGTAGACAGTGTTTTTTATGTTAGAGGGGACCACAATGAAGGGATTTATATAGTCGATAGAGGAGTCAAATCTATTCAGCCTTTAATGAAAAAAAGAGAGTACAATAATCAGGCTATTTGTTTATTTTACTATACATTGTGTTACATTATATTATTATCTGTCCACTAATGCTTTTATGTAATCTAAATTAAATGTTAAACCACATTTTCAGATAATGACTTTTTCACCTGCTGATGCGCCCAATCCTAAGGCACAAAAGGTCTCTCAACTACCTGTTGGTGGTCCCAGTGCAGAGAAACAACAAGTTTCTTAACCAACTACTGGTGGTCCCAGTGCAGAGCAACAAAAAGTTTCTCAACCTGTTTTTGCTGGTCCCTGTGCTGATGCTAGTTCTCCGAAGAAAGATATTGATGATACTTCTAAGGAAATGGTAGTAAATGAAACCCTGAAAGCGCAAAAAAAAAAACAAGAGCGCCGTAGTTTGACAATGTTAGCCAAAATTCTTAAGGAAAAATAAAAATGCATCAAATTTGAGGTGGGATGGAATAAGAGAGGCCAATATGTTAACCCCAATAAAGCCATCTTTAGTAGCTACATTGGAATCGTCACTCGGCAACACATACTGATTGATGTACAATCACAGCACCTTGTTGTCACCGGTCTTAAGACACTAATGTGGGAAGAGATTACGGTAACATTATGATATCATTTTTTTAATTTACTAAAAATAAAATACCAAAACATTGACTTACTCTTCGTCATCCATTGCAGAGTACATTTATAGTAGATTCCTCACACATGGAATATGTATTAAGAGCTTCTGGAAGGATTCATAGAGGTTTCCGCACAATTTTAACGAAATATCATCTTAAAGATGATGAAGGGAAAATCAAGCCGCACCCACCTCCTCTTTATGCACACATGATATCCCATGGAGCGTGGGATGCGTTTATCAACCTTCGTGGGGAGCAGACATTTCAGGTACATTGTGTGGGGTAATATGTTGTTTGACGTTTCTTGTATTCATCACTTTGATTGATATTTTATTATTTATGAAATGTCAAATGAGTGCTGAAAATAAAAAACGTGCAGCAGAAGTACCGTACCCTTACTATAAATCAAGGATGGGGTACGCTTCACTTGAGAAAAAATTGGTACACCTTTTAAATCTACTGTACAACTTATATGTGACATAAAACAACACCATAACCAGGTTTATCTATTTATATGTAGATTGATGAATCTAAATCGAAATCCAAATCCATCCCATTCCATGTGATATAGAAGGAGGCTCGTGTAAATAAAGAGGGGATACTGATAGATGAAAACACACAAAAAGTGTGGGAAACATGTGTAAGTATGACATAATATAAATTTAATTTGTTTTAAATTTCTATTACATTAAAATGACTACTTATTTTTCAATATTTTCTATATGACATAGTCACAGGAATCAACAACACCCGCACCATATGCAGACATACTTTCAGCAGCCCTGAAGCGGCCAGACCAGTGTGGTCGCGTCAGAGGTGCGGGTTTTGGGGTGACACCCCGAACATATTTAAAAAAACAAGCGGATGATGAAAATGAAAGAATGAAAAAGCTGCAAGAAAAATTAGATATTTTTCAAGAATAACTACAATACTTGAGAGAGATGATAGCAACATTTATAGGGGAGAGGAAAAGAGAAGAAACAAATCAACAAAAACTCGTGCATGATGATCCTGTCCCACCCCCACCAGCTTTGAGGCAAGCCATTCCCCTAAAAAACATGAGTTAGATGAGGTAATAAATAATTTAATAATTGTTTATATGAAATGTGATTCACATAGACACTAATACCTTTCCTGTACTAATATTCTACAGGGTGAAAATGACTGTGATTTATATCTATCAACTCCCACATATCGCCTTGTAGAGAGGGCTACGATGTTCAATACACAGAACGGCATGCTACACAACAGAAAGCATCCAATAGATCATTTTAGAGTTTTAATTAATGTATATAATGAGCCGAGTTCTGAGATACCTGTTCCAAATGACGATGATAACATTCATACGGTTGAACAAGATGTTGGAACATTCATCGTATGGCCGTCAGTTCTTGTAAAAAAACATGTCGACAAGAGGTATCCATTTCCAAGTTATTTTTCAAGCCGGACCTTTAACATTTAATGAAAAAAGGTTTGAAGCGATGAATGTTATTACAGAACGACAAAGAGAAGGGGGTGAAACGAAATATCAGCTCAAAAATATCTTAAGGATCAACCAACCGATTGAAATGGTCTACTGAGAGAACCTTCACCCCGCCCGTTCTATATCCATAGTTAATATCATTGTAGGATCTTGTGGATACAAAGTTGATAGACAACAATGCTCACACAGTTGATTTTGAAAAAAATATGTACGGAGAGGAAACATCAGATTTAATTAGTGATGAAAATGTAAATAAAATCCTCAATTATGAATGGCTGGGCGACTCAGTTGTAAATGTATACATGAGGTATGTTTTCATGATTTGATTTTACAAAAGCTGATATATTCTGATAATTATGACTAGATACATTATATATTTTTTGCAGGCGTATATATGAAAAAAATTGAAGGGTTTTTCCCATGAACAAAAATTTGGACTCGTTAGTCCTCAAACCACCTCCCCAAAAGAAGAAATAGATTCTGATAAAGAGGCTGCAATAATTTCATCCCTGCTAAAATCGTTTGAAAAAAATATTATGGATGACAAACTCTTTTTTAATACCAATGAATCAGGGGAAAAACTCTAAAATTTAATGACATCAACAATATTTTCATTTCTTTCTTTAATTATTCGTTTTTTTATTTTTAGGGAGCATTGGATGCTTATTGCAGTCAATTTGGATACTCCAAAGATTTATTTTCTGGATTCAAGGCATTGATATCCAACAAACCGACCACACATGATGGCGTTTGTTAATTTGTAATACACTAGATCCAACATTTTAAAACAAAACATCTAATTATATCATTTATGTTATCTTTTAATGAGGATTCTGTTATGATAGGGCGGTGCATCAATATCGTCTAATGCATGGAATGAATCTAGGGCATAAGGATGAGCAAGCCTACAAGATCTACAACTGGAAAAGTATCCAGGTATATATAATAACATTCCACTATCCAAACACATATTAGAACAAATTACTTATTTTTTTCGATGTTTCTGCAGTGTCAAAAACAAACAAACTGAAAGGAATGTGGTTATTGTGTTTGTAAATTTATGAAATAGATCGTATTTCGTCAACAGACTATCATCCCTGATGAGGTATTTTCGAAAATAATTACGAGTTCATTTAAAATATTTATTAATCCTTTGTGTATTTATATTTTTTCAGTACTACCATGATTTTCATAAAAACTTATATTCAGAAGATGATATAGATGTGTTTAGAAATGAATGGGAAACACACATGATGGAAGATTGTACAAAAATAAGATGAATGTGAATTCCTATTAATGTTATCCATATATAATCATTGATATATCCCTTTTTTACACTTATTGATCATATATGATCAACCTTTATTATGTTTTATATCCTCTATGTCACACTTCACCAATCCCTATATGGAATATCCTACACATCACACACACCATTACTCTTATATATCCTTAAGGGGTGTTCCCCATCATACGTGATATATAAAACTATATTATCCATCTTATTTAGGACTAAGACTCTAATACCTACTCAAATAGCCGTAGAAAACCTAACTAGGCTATAAAAATCTCATACCAAACCCGGTCCTCTCATAAACACAACTAGAAACCTCACCTCCATAGAGACATAATCTCTGGATGATCACAAAATCACAAACATTCAATAGAACCCTCACTCTATATCTTAGTGGATCAAAAACACCATATTTATTTACCTAGGTTTCTCTTTATTTATATCCCTTTCACTAGAACACATATACTCATGCATGAAACAACGATCCATGAGTTATTTGTGAGGTGTACGAATTGACCGCACCTCAATCTGACACACGGTGTGACCGGTATGGCTAAAAGTGTCTGATATCAGTTTGAAATTGACATTAACATTAGAAAACAACACAAGTGACACACGAAAAACCAAGAAAACACATTCTTATTGTTTTGATACTTTAGGAAAATGATCCATGAGAGTCATTTGTGATGTGTATGAATCGACCGCACCTCAATCCGATGCATGGTGTGACCGGTATGGCTAAAAGTGTCTGATATCAGTTTGAAATTAACATTAACTTTAGAAAACAACAAAAAGTGACATACATTAAACTGAGAAAACACATTTGGATTGTTTTGATACTTTAGTAAAATGATCCATGAGTCATTTGTGACATGTTCGAATCGACTGCACATCAATCTGATGCATGATGTAACCGGTATGGCTAAAAGTGTCTGATATCAGTTTCAAATTGACATTAAATTTAGAAAACAACACAAGTGACATACAGAAAACTGAGAAAACACGTTTGGAATGTTTTGATACTTTATGAAAATTATCCATGAGTCATTTCTGTCATGTATGAATCAACTGAACCTCAATCTGACACATGGTGTGACCGGTATGGCTAAAAGTGTTTGATATCAGTTTCAAATTGACATTAACTTTAGAAAACAACACAAGTAACATACGAAAAACTGAGAAAACATGTTTGGATTGTTTTGATACTTTAGGAAAAGGATATATGAGTCATTTTTGATGTGTACGGATCATACACACCTCAATCCGACGCACGGTGTGACCAGTATGGCTAAAAGTGTCTGATATCAGTTTCAAATTGACATTAACTTTAGAAAACAACAAAAGTGAAAAACGGAAAATTGAGAAGACGCATTTGGATTGTTTTTATACTTTTGAAAAATGATCCATGAGTCATTTGTGACATGTAAGAGTTGACCGCGCCTCAATCCAACACACTATGTGACCGGTATGGCTAAAAGTGTCTGATATCAGTTTGAAATTGACATTAACTTTAGAAAACAACACAAGTGACATACCGAAAACTGAGAAAACACATTCAGATTGTTTTGATACTTCTGGAAAATGATACATGGTCATTTTTGAGGTGTAAAAATTGACCTCACCTCAATACGATGCACCTGGTGACCGGTATGGATAAAAGTGTCTGATATCAGTTTGAAATTGACATTAACTTTAGTAAGCAACATAAGTCACATACGGAAAACTGAGCAAACACGTTCGGATTGTTTTGATACTTTAGGAAAATGATCCATGAGTCATTTGAGATGTGTAAAAATCAACCTCACCTCAATCCGACGCACGATGTGACCAGTATGGCTAAAAGTATCTGATATCAGTTGTAAATTAAGACAAACTTTAGAAAACAACACTACTAACATACAGAATACCGAGAAAATGTATTTGGATTGTTTTGATACTTTAGGAAAACGATTCCTGAGTCATTTTTGAGGTTTAAGAATTGACTACACCTCAATCCAACGCACGGTGTGACCAGTATGGCTAAAAGTGTCTGATTTCAGTTTCAAACTAACATAAACTTTAGAAAACAACACTACTGACATACAGAATACCAAGAAAACGTGTTCGGATTGTTTTGATACTTTAGGAAAACGATTCATGAGTCATTTGTGAGGTGTAATAATCGACCTCACCTCAATCCGACACATGGTGTGACCGATATGGTTAAAATTGTCTGATATTAGTTTGAAATTTACATTAACTTTACAAAACAACACATGTGACATACAGAAAACTGAGAAAATGCATTCGGATTGTTTTGATACTTTAGGAAAATGATCCACGAGTCATTTTTGATGTGTAAAGATCGACTGCACCTCAGTCCGATGCACGGTGTGACCGGTATGGCTAAAAGTGTCTGATATTTGTTTGAAATTGTTATTAACTTTAGAAAACAACACAAGTAACATACAGAAAACTGAGAAAATGAGTTTGGATCGTTCTGATACTTTAGGAAAACAATCCCCGAGTCGTTTTTGAGGTGTATGAATCGACCACACCTCAATCCAACGCATGGTGTCACCAGTATGGCTAAAAGTGTCTGATATCAGTTTCAAGTTGACATTAACTTTAGAAAAAAACACAAGCGACATATTGAAAACTAAGAAAACGCATTCAGATTGTTTCGATACTTTACTAAAAATATCAATGAGTCATTTGTGACGTGTATGAATCAACCGCACCTCAATCCGATGCACGATGTGACCGGTATGACTAAAAGTGTCTGATATCATTTTCAAATTGACATTAACTTTAGAAAACAACACAAGTGAAATACGAAAAACTGAGAAAATGAGTTTCGATTGTTTTGATACATTAGGAAAATGATCCATGAGTCATTTGTGAGGTGTATGAATCAACTGCACCTCAATCTGATGCATGGTGTGACTGGTATGGCTAAAAGTGTCTGATATCAGTTTCAAATTGACATAAACTTTAGAAAACAACACTACTGGCATATAGAATACTGAGTAAACACGTTCGGATTGTTTTGATACTTTAGGAAAATGATACATGAGTCATTTATGATGTGTATGAATCAACCACACCTCAATCTGATGCACGATGTGAGTGGTATAGCTAAAAGTGTCTGATATCAGTTTGAAATTGACATTAACTTTAGAAAACAACACTACTGACATACGGAATACTGAGCAAACACGTTAGGATTGTTTTTATATTTTATGACAATGATACATGAGTCATTTGTGACGTGTGCAGATCCACCACACCTCAATCCGATGCACGGTGTGACCGGTATAGATAAAAGTGTCTGATATCAATTTGAAATTGACATTAACTTTAGAAAACAACACTACTAACATACAGAATACAGAGAAATTATATTCGAATTGTTTTGATAATTTAGGAAAATGATAAATGAGTTATTTTGGAGGTGTATGAATCGACCACACCTCAATCCGATGCACAGTGTGACCGGTATGGCTAAAAGTGTCTAATATCAGTTTGAAATTGACATTAACTTTAGAAAACAACACTACTGACATACGACAAACCAAGAAAACGTGTTCGGATTGTTTTGATACATTTTGAAAATGATCCATGAGTCATTTTTGAGGTTTATGAATCGACCGCACCTCAATCTGATGCACAGTGTGACCGGTATGACTAAAAGTGTCTAATATCAGTTTGAAAATGACATTAACTTTAGAAAACAACAAAAGTGACATACGGAAAACTGAGAAAATGCGTTTGGATTGTTTTGATACTTTAGGAGAATGATCCATGAGTCATTTTTGACATTTTAGAATTTACCACACCTCAATCCGACGCACGGTGTGACCGGTATGGCTAAAGGTGTCTGATATCAGTTTGAAATTGACATTAACTTTAGAAAACAACACTACTAACATATGGAATACTAAGAAAACCCATTCGGTTTATTTTTATACTTTAGAAAAAATATCCATTAGTCATTTTTGAGGTGTACAAACTGACTTCACCTCAATCTGATGCACGATGTCACCGGTATGGCTAAATGTGTCTGATATTAGTTTCAAATTGACATTAACTTTAGAAAACAACACAAGTGACATATGGAAAACCGAGAAAACACATTTGTATTGTTTTGATATTTCAGGAAAATGATCCATGAGTCATTTGTGACGTGTAAGAATTGACCGCACCTTAATCTGATGCGCGGTGTGACCGGTAAAGATTTTCATTAGATAAAGAATCAGTATTTATTAAATGAGATAAATCATCCAAAAACATATTGATTTTACATTATTCCCTTTCATTGTTATCAGAATGAAAACATTTGATTTTATCATTTCCATTTTTAGTTTCACATTTCCATATTAATGTATTCTTTCATATTAATGTTTTAATTTATTTCATTATGGTAATACTAACATAATATTTGTTTTCTTATATATGTGATTTTTTTCCTTGAGTTCAGATGCTTTGTTCAGCAAAAAATACCGTGGACGAAAATTTTTGAGAGAGTATCATGGATATCAAAGGATGAAACATTAATTTTTATAACTGTTTTTAGATAATTTTAATTGTAACCCTGTAAAATGTTATTTGAAATGCATATAGTAGTGTATTTTTTTTGTATTCATGTTGTTACATAAATGTATATAGAATTGTTTGTCAAAATATTGTGTGTGGGTGCTGTTTTGTACAGGTGTGCAGGTGCTGTTTTGTGCAGGTGTGCAGGTGCTGGTTTGTGTAGGTGCTGGTTCTACAGGTGCAGGGGAAGGTTCCTTTATCAGTGCTACAAAAGCACTGTTAATGCCGGCGTAGATATCAGGGGGGGGGGGGGGTCCCCTTTATCAGCGCTCTAAAAAGCGCTGATAAAGGTTTTCCTTTATCAGCGGATTTTTTAGTGCTCATAAAGTTCTCCTTTATCAGTGCTTTTCAGAGGGCTAATAAAGGGGACCCTCCCCCCCTTTATCTTCACCAACATTAACAGTGCTTTTCTAGCGCTATTAATGTCGGTTTTTAGCACTGATAAAAGGCTAAATTGTAGTAGTGATGAGTATAAAAGGTTGATCTATATGTGTCATTCAGAATCTCTTTCATTATCTTTGTATTAGTTGGTACATATTGTTGTGACCCAAATCTTACAACTCCATCCTCATCAATTTTGAACTCGGTGGATTTCCCATTTTTAATATCTTCCACATTTTTCTGAATTTCCTCATAATTTCGTTGAGCATCATTTATTTTCTCCATAAAGGATAGTTGATAAAACATTTGAGAAATAATTGATAACTTCCCTTCCATAATGATTCTCATGTCTATCCTTTATAGGTAAAATAATATTTGGTCCTTCATAATTATCATTATTGATTAAGATACAAGATCTTTTCTAGAAAGAGCATCCTCCATCTTATTTTCTTTAAGAGGATGGTAGTGGATTGATCAGTCATAATATTTGATGAGTTATAACCATATTTACTAGAATATATTAATGTGCTTCTATGTGAATATATATTTTAGGTTGTTGTGATTAGTATATATCTCATACTTCTCCATATAGAAGTAATGTTTCCAGATTTTCAACGAAAAGATCATAACCACCAACTCCAGATCAGGTGTGAGATAGTTTTTATCATGAATTTTCAACTCCCTTGAGATGTAGGCTATTAATTTATCATATTTCATCAGTACATAGACTAATACATTCTTTGAAGAATTTTCGTACACCACAAAGATCTCCACACTTATCGAAAGTGTGAGTGTTATTGTAGTGATAAGCCTCATTTTTAACTCTTTGAAGTATTCTTCAAATTCCCTGGTCCAGATAAAATTTACTCCCTTCTGAGTCAATTTGTTTAGTGGGTTTGAAAATCCTGATAAGTTCGTAACAAATCATCACTAATACCCTACTAGAATAAGGAGACTACATATCTTTTTTACAGATGTTGGCCTGAGCCACTCTTCAATTTAATTTGTCTTGGAAGGGTCCATAGATATTCCTTTTATAGTGATAAATTCCCCAATAATAATACTTCATCCATATAGATATCATTTTTACTTTACTTTTCATATAATTTCTCCCTTCATAAAGTATTTAAAACAATATTCAAATGCTCCTCGTGTTCCTCCTTACTCTTAGAGAATATCTGAATATCATAAATAAAGACTTCCACAAATTTATTGATGTAATCTCTAAATACTCTCTTCATTAAGTCCATGAAAATTACTAGAACATTAATGAGTCAAAAATTAATCACTATGAACTCATAATGTCCGTACCTCATTTGAAAGGCAGTCTTCGGAATATATTTCTTCTTCACCTTTAATTGGTGATATCCTGATCGAAGGTCCACCTTAGAGAAATACTTGGCTCCACATAATTGATCGAACAATTCATATATCAATGTTAGGGGATGCTTGTTCTTTATTATAATTTTTTTGAACTCATGACAATAAATTGATAGGTGCATTTCCCAATCCTTATTGTTAATGAAGAGGATTGTCACACCCTACGGTGAAGCACTCGGGCATATAAAACCCTTTTATAGATTCTCCTATAATTGATTCTTCTGTTCTTCCAGCTCAACAACAACCATTTTATAAGGTGTATTTGATATAGGTAGAGGTTCAGGAAAATGTTCAATTGAGAACTCAACTTCCCAGTTAGGAGAAAGGCCATGAAAATCTTCAGGGAACACAACAGTGTAGTCCTTCACAATAGAAAGATCTTCGAGCAAGATCCTATCCTTTGTCTGAATCATTTGAGAAATATACTATTACTCCAAAGGAAATAATATACATAATTGAGATAGTTATTCTGATAAATATTCATCCTCTTCCTTACACTTGTATAGAATAGAAGGATACCCCAGGATGTGAAGAGTGATCTCCCTTTACCAACATTTGATGTTTTCTTTCTATAAATATAACCAAACCATTCCTAATATAGAATCAAACTCCACCAAAATATATAAGTCAATTTTTTATGGGATGTTCAGTCCAAAAAAATTAATTGGTGAGGAGTCATTTACTTTGGATTTAATAATTTCCCCATTTTCTATTCTTACTGATAACTCAACCTCTATATTTTAAGGTGGTGTTTGAATAGTTATACTAAACTTTCAAGATATGAAAGAATTAATTTAACCCAACTCAAATAGTATGTTCTATATTCTTGAATGAATAACTAGCGTAACTATCACCACATCATTTTCAGGATCCACCTTAGCTATAGTGATAAAATATTCCCTTCCTTGATACCTTGTAGGTTATTGTTGTTTATTTCCTTTAACAAACCTTGGCTTAGGGAAAAGGTTCTCCTAATTACCATGTTACTTGTAGTTAAAACACTACACTAAAAGATGTGTGTTGATTTGAAACTTCCTTTATCCATCCAAATTTGAGGGATTCTTGATATCCCTTCAGAAGTTATTATCCAGATACCCCATTCTTATATATTTAAATCATCTTCTAGTTCCATTTAGACAATTCCGGATTATTCTTCACATATATTTGATTGGTGGGGTGTTGGGTTTTCTTTACATCATGGGATTTATCTATTGATCCTTCCATATTAAGCTCCATTTTCCTCATTTTATCTCTAGGACAACGAGACCGTTGAGAGCGTCTGATATACACTTCAATAATAAGGGAACAATGGGAAATCTCTCTATAACTATCAAATTCTTTAATCCCCAACAATTTTCACTGTCTCGACATTAATCAGATAAAGAATTACTCCACCTTGATTTATATTTTCATGAAAAAGTTGGAGGCATATCATACAAGCCTTGTTAAGTTTTCCTCATACACCATAATGTAATTCTCTTCCTTCTTATTTAGTTTGAGGATCTCCCTTTAAATCTTGATATAGAGGGTTCAATGAAAATATTAATTTAAAAATATTTTCTTGAATTCCTCCCAATCCAAGGAATCAATTTCCACTTTGGACTTTGTGTTCTTGATCAGTGTCCACCACTGATCAGCTTCCCTGTTAAAACATTAGACAATTAGATCAAATTTCTCTTATTCCGAACACTAGAGGATAGATAATATATTATAAATAGAGTTAATCAATTTTTCAGTGAGGAGGGAATATGAATATCCACTAAACATGAAAGACCTTTAATGCATAAAGTATTTAAATGAACCTTTTTCTTTCATAGGAGAAGGAGGGAGTTCCACGTGATTTAGGTTATTTTTTATAACTTGACCCATTTTAGAAAGTGTTTTGATACGGTTTTTAGATCCCATTCCCATCATATTTGGAATATCATTAACAAAATCATCACATTACCAATTACATTGATGGTTGGAATGTGTTCCTATAATTCCAGTCATTAACTAAGAAAATAAATTACAATTCGATGGGCTTAAATACTTATATAATAATCATATAAAAAAGGAAAATGTGAACATAGAGGGAAAAACTTTTAAATTAAATTCATTTCCTAACTTG
This sequence comes from Viscum album, assembly GCA_963277665.1. Classification (NCBI taxonomy): domain Eukaryota; kingdom Viridiplantae; phylum Streptophyta; class Magnoliopsida; order Santalales; family Viscaceae; genus Viscum; species Viscum album. Next base: position 2,029,542,747 of record OY728127.1, read on the forward strand.
TCATTCACTATGTTTCAATCTAGGTTATCCATAGTGAAAGAATTATCCCTAGGGTTTTTACTAAAGTTTTCTAGTCATAATCCCCCAAAATAACTAGACTGTCCTCTGATACCATCTAAAGCAGCCATATCATTTTACACATATTATTACATGATTTTAAATATAAATTCATCAAAAAAAAACCAATTATTGTTAAGTCTAGTGTCATTGGAAGATTAGGGACATAAAAATGAAAACATGGAACTAAAATAAAAATATATTTTATTTAATCTTCATAATGAGCTCGTAACTTCTTTTGAGACCTTAGATCTACATAGAAAAACCTGGTGAATACATGAACAAATAGATGTGCCAAAAATCCTTGTAAGGGAATAAGAATATAAATAAAGAAAAGTACATGAGTTATAAGGAATAACATGATTAAATAAAAATTCATATAACTTGAACAATCAAAAGGAAACATAACATGTAAAACATGGGATCATATAATCATAGAATCATAGAATTGTGGAAACAACATACAAAATGAAATAAGTATGATATAAGGATAACCACCAAGACCATTTCACATAGAAGAGCATGAGTCAAAGCTGACCACCAAGACCATTTTACATGGAGGATCACGAGTCAAGGATAACCACAAAGACTATTTCATATGGAGGAGCATGAGCTAATGCTAACCACTAAGACAGCTAGACATGGCATCTCATGAGACTAAACGTTACCCAATGCATTAGTGCACTCTATGGGAACACCCATCATAAAATGTTAATTAATATTCATGACACATTAATAATCATACATAAGGAATAATCATAAGGGTTACCCATAGATAATTGTGTATCATAATCATGTCTGTAAGGCATAACCAATGGGCATATCATAAATGTGTCCATGATAAAATGGATCAAAATCAAGCATGGACTTTAATAAGGGAAAATAAGAATTAATAATGAAAATTTATTTAAAAATCAAGTGAAAATATGTAAAATATATTGAAGAAACTTTTGAAATGACCACTTTGCTGTGTTTTTTGGAAAAATATAAAACAGATTTTATAGAGAAAAAGGAATATTTGTTTTCATAAAACCAGAAATGAACTAAGACAGTTTTCCATGGTGAAATGAGTGATTTTAGAAAAATAAAAATTTCTTAAAATAGATTACAGAGTGAACTTGAAAATGGGTAATTAATTGGAAAAGTTACCTTTATTCAGGCTTGTGTATCAGGAAGAATTTTGTAGGGAACCTTATAAAACCAAATATTTCCGCATTAAAGAAAAAGAATTGAGCTTGGTATATAAATTTGGAACATACAAACAGAATTTAGGAGGATTACATAAGAATAATTAATAATGGAATTTGGTTAAAGAGAGAGAAATAATAACCTGAAATAAAAATGGAGGTTCAGAAAAATCACTCACCTTATGTCCTAAATTATTCTACACTTGATCTTAATGTCCTCTTGAATTATTCACCTCAAGAACATAATTAGGGAAATTGGGTTTTGTTTTTTTGAGACCAAAGGCTCCTAGACCCAGGGTAGATACTTGAGATGTGAATTGCCTAGAATTTGGACAAGATTAGAGGCTTTAGAGGTGTGAGGAAAAGATGTGGTATTTATAGTGGAATAGAGGGGTGTTTTTTAATTATTTTATTCAATTATTTATTATTTTAGATCAATACTAAGAAATTTGTAGATTCCCACGACTAGATAAAATAAAAAAATAGTTATGGTTCCAGATTATGGTGTTTATAACAATAATGACTCAATAAATAGTGTATTTAAGTTATAATGTTATAAACCATAAACTACTATATTTCACTTTTCAATGAAAATTCAACAATTTTAGAAAAATTTTGAAAATTCACCACAACCATTTTTCATTTTTTAGAAATTAAAGAATAACCCCATTTTATGGAAATAATTTTCTAAATATAAGAAATTTAATTTTTAATTAAAATCATCATTTACTTGGAAAATACATATTTTAAAATTATAAATGATATTATAACACTTTAATTAAGGTCTCATAAAACTAACTCATAATCATATAAAAAATATATATTAATTTACGAATCTATTTTATGAAAATAATTTTTTATATCATTATATTAATTATATAATTGTAAATAATCATTTATATTCCATAAAAATACCAATACTTAGTTTATCATTTTTAAAATATTTAATTACTTATGCGATGTTATAAATATATAATATTTTAATTTATAATACACCTAATTTTTATGTATACATTAATAGGAGACGTTAATATTATACTAGCCGGATTACTCTTCTTAATGGTCACATTACTATTTCAAAGCTCATGTTACTATTCCATTGGTTTAGGTTCCTTAATTTCTAAAAAATCCACTTATTTCATCTATTATTCATTTATAATGTTTTTATTGTGTTCTCAAGGTGATTTTATGTGATTTATACAACATGATATAATTATAATAAGGGAAATTTCATTGATATAATTCTACATCGTTACACATGACCAGGAGAAGACAACATAAACCTATTCATTCGGTACATTTTCTTGCTGAAGGAAGTCATTTGGACTTCGAAATTCCCCAAGTTCCTTCTATAGATGCATGATGAGTATCTTTTTTGATTTACTTGATACTTACATGTTGGTATTTTTAGATGATTTGAATATGTATGGTTCCACTTTGGATGAGTGTCTCTTGATATTGGGTAATGTATTGCATCATTTAATTGTGAAAAATCTGGTTTTGAACTTTAAAAAATGTCATTTCATGATTTTGAAGGGAATTTTTCTAGATCATGTAGTGTCACAACATGGAATTTAGGTTGATTTATCTAAGGTAGACATTATTTCTTCTTATCCATATCCTACTTGTGTGCGTGATATCTAATCATTCCTTCGACATGCTATTTTTTATCGATGCATCATTAGATATTTTGGTAAGATCAGTATACACTTATATTGACTGATTCAAAAATATAATGAATTTATTTTTGGGGATTCATTTATTGGTTCTAGGTGAAACAAAAGAATGCATTGGTTGAAGATACATTAAAATTTATTTTAATTATTGTTTCCAAAAACCATGAGTGAGGATCTTGCATGTCAAATTTATATTTTATTCATTTAATATTTAAATAAATAAATAACTAGGTTTAGGCTATTTATTCATTGATGAATGTTGATCATCTGAAAAGACCCATTTAAATTTACTTTATTTCACTGTGAGGATTAAAAGATATAATCCCTCTAGCGGTGATCCACACATGCTCCTATGATCTCCGAGCAATAACACTTGATCTCTAGGTGTTGGAACAATGAATTGAATGTCTTGCATTGTCTATTCATGATCACTCATTCTTCAGTTTTAGAGAAATATATATTTCATTTTTTCTTTATTTATATGAATATATAAGGAAAATTCGAGAGAGAATTCATTATGCACAACAATTATTTATTTCTATTGCACTGATTGATACTCTACACAATAGAAATAACCAAATATTTATAGAACTAAGGTCCAAGGTAAAATAATTATTTAATGTGTGAACTCCATTAAATAATATAATAATTATTAATAAACACCATTACACATAATAAAATAATAATAATATTATTTTTTGTTACGTTCCATCTTTTTAAATAAAAACTATTATTTACCTAACTTGTTAATTAATATTTTTCACCATACATGGCCTTGGTCTATTTGAAATCCTCTAGAAATTATTCAATAACAGAATAAAATATTTAATTCTCTTAAATAAATATTTTACTCACAAACCAATAAATAAATATTTAACAAATATTCAATAATTTATATATATATATACATACATATATATTTTATTCACAATTAAGTGAATAAGACTTATTTAATTTAAGATATCAAAAAATATTCAATTAAATTATTACTTGGTCTTGAGGAAAATATTTATTCCAATAATTAAATTCAAATAAAATTTAATTGGGATCAAAGAAATCATTTTTTGTGTGATGCTAAAGGATTCCTTATTGTTGGCATTAAGTGATCTTGTATAAAGTCTAAGATTAATATCTAGTAACAAGTTAAGAAACCAAATATAAACAACTTAATGTTGCAATGATGAAACCACATATGAACATTCACTATGTAATATAATTCCTTTATCATAATACCTCATCAATAAGGTTTCAAATTTGTGTCACCAACCTACATTCTTGATTATTATTTCATTTACTATCCAGAATAAACATTGTTACACCATAGAAAGAGCATATAATAACATGTCATCAGCGTCTGCGTGGAATCACACTCTCTCCCTTTCTCCCTAGTTTTCCCTCAGTGGTGAACTAGAGGGGGGGATAATTTTTTCTCACTGGTTCCTTCCCCCACCCCTCCCTCTTTTATACTTCCCTACGCATTTCCTTTCCCTCTCCTTACAACTCTCCTTGAGTTAGGGCTCTCTCAGCATGTCACTTTCTCACTGGTTATCTATGGATGGGGCCTTTTTATCCTTCATGGTGGTGCTTTTTTTTCTTGGTGAAAATTCCATAGGGATGTTTTGAAGGTCCCATCGTGATTTTTTATGCTAAAGATCTAGGCCACTCAAACTTTCTCTAACCACACATTCTTCTATGCCTCTCCATGTCAGATCTATAATAGGGTTAACAAAGTGGTTTTGGAATTTTTGGTTTGATGGTATATGGTTTAACCTACATTGGGTTTATATTTTTTAGATTTTGTTTTAGTCTCATCGATTCCCAAAGCCCTTGGGTACAATAATATATTCTTGGGACTCAAGTTCCTATTCTCTTCTACCTCTTGAACACATAGTATTTGTTACCTATAGGTTTTGGGATGTGGGATTTGGTGCTTGATAGTGTTCAATGCATGAATGGAGTCAGTTTCTCCTATGATGATGATTTAGAACTCTACCTCTTAGATGTTGTTAAATTTTAGAGGTGTAAATAGAAAAAAAAATATAGATTATATTGGTGTTAAGTATTTTATTAGGTGTTCCATACTCTTGTCAGTGGTAAAGGTTTTTTTGTTTACATTGGCACGTGATCAATCTGTTCAAATTTTATCAGTAAAGATTTTGATTTGTGTCTATGGTATTGGAATTATTAATTTTGGGTTATGGTGGTGGTTTTCAGTTTTTTTAATGATGATTATATATCAATAATGTTTACTCTAATGTGGCGAGCTCACTCTACAATGGTGTCTTGAAGCTACGATGTAAGATGGGCAGTGGGTCTCACCGGTGTAGTTGATCCAATGATCGTTAGAATGTTTTTTGGGGTGGGGGGTGTGGATCGAGGTGTCTCACCACTTGATATCTATTCACCCATAGTGGTTTGATGTTGATGGCTCGTTATCTTGAATTTTAATTTTGGGATGTGGTTTTTGATGTTTGATCTCCAGATTTTGAATTTTGAAAATCTCGGCGGTTTGGTTTTTATCAGTTGAATGTGAGGTTACCACTTAACCATAAAGTGGATTTTAAAAATTAAAAAAAGGATTTATACTATCATTACAAAATGGCTATGAAATTTGATGTGATAGTTCTATTCTAATAAAAGGTCTAAGATATCAACTTCCATAAATATGGAAGGGACTAATCCTTACTCAATTAACTCATTGATGAAATTTCAATAGTGACACACCCAACATACTCTACTTCCCACCAACACATTGTCTAATGGTTTTGGTTAGTAAATATAAGTGTAAAAATCATGACATTAATCAAGGATAATCTTAAAGCCTAAGGACCATTTTACATGATCAAATATTGGAATATCTGATGATAACAAAACATGCAGAATTCCTACTGGTGGGTTGTTCTCATAATCTCCCACCATGGAGGTTACCAAGTCTAAACATCATATGAAGAAAACTCATACACTTATGTGTACTCTAACATGATGATATACATACCATGTGTCCTAAAATAGTACATTATCCAGCCTTAGAACTATATTTATGTGATATCGACCTAGAATCTTAGTGTTCTCATCATAGTGGGGAACTTCTACAATATTACCATTGAAAAAATACTGCAGGGCATTATCAATTCAATTTTATGTGTAATAATAATCAATTTGTGCTCTGATATTTATATAAATATTCACTTATTTGAATATAAAATTAATCTGACATACAATGTTGTTGGTTCTAGGGAACCAAATCCAATAAAATCCAACTTTAACTAGATACAATTGCGAACAATAAGTTAGTCCTCACATGTAAAACATGATTATACAGAGTATGAATATATTTTCTAGGTATACCATGTTTCTGTGGCTAGGGTTGGTTAATCCACACATCTATGAAAAAGATCTATTTACTCCAACAAAACTATGTTAAGAAAATACCTCAAATATTAATTTAACCGAGTATCCACCTCTTGTTCCCGTGTCAGAATCATGACATCCTGACTAAATCCATAGTCATTGTTTATCATAAAATGATGAACATATAATTTTCGATATAACCCAAAATCAGAATATGATATTGCTAAACCACTTCTTAAGCTATATCAAAATTCGCAATGCACTTAGATGTTGTAGATATGGAAACCAATGACTGTAATGAGTTTTTATTGAATATTAATATTTCCTTACTGATGATACTAGATCAATTTGAACTAAATAAAGATAAGTTTTAAATTCCTTTGATCACTAGTATTCTCACATATCCAAACACCAAGAACTCATCCAGTTTTACTTTTCCAAGTACTTTTAGATAGTTCAAACTACAAGACTATGTAATAAGGGTGGATTTATTTGATATTAAACTATAATGAATTATGTAGAATTAAAATCTAATGTCAATATATATCATGGAATGGGGGATGGATTCCTATATCTTAAGCTATTGAAATTATTTTAATCTCCATAACCACATCTAATTCCCTTGTATATTCTAATGGAATTATTATATGACAATAAAAATTAAATATTTAATTGTTTCATCTTTTTTTCAATACTTTCTTAATATATGTACTATGACTAGATTAATAAAACACATAGATCCATTTTTATATACCTTGTTACCTAGAAAACAATTTCTACTTTAAGTTGAAAGTTGGATAAATTTCATTCCATAGTTTTAAAAACCTTTTATGAAATAAAAAATCATTTCATATTTTATTAGAAATTTATCTTGAAAACTTATAATGCTCCCACTAGCCAGTCTAAGATACATGTAACCCATTCATTTCTAAATGATATCTTATGATCACTATCCAAGATTTATTCATAAATTAATTTTTGTAATCTATATATATTATTCTAATCTATTCATATCATATCCTCTTATTTATTCCTAGTAGACTTATACCATATGGTCTCCTTTTGGTCACATCCTAGAGACATATTCTATAAGGATTCCTCTGAATGAGGTTACCTTGACAATCAATAACCCAATACAATGTTCATATAAGTATTATTTGAAAATTATAATTTTAAAAGGATTTTTGATAAGATGAGAGATGAATTAGTTTATTCATAGAATAAAATTTTTATAATCAGTCGTGATTTAATGGTAACATCTTGTACCATCCATGTTCAGTTTCTCTTGAATACTCACCAGCAATATCAAGTCTAAGAAACATTCAAAATATAGAGTCCATTATATTGATACATGAAGTTAATTACTAGAATTTATATATAATTTTCAACCATAGAGAATTATTATTTAATGCTTCTTTATAAGAATCATTATTCTAAAAGAATAATACATGTATCACCCCCCATAGGGTACATAAACCACTTATTTGGTTATGAATTCTTATGTAGTATGTGTCTCTAGAACTACTCCCCCCACTAATATTTGTGGATTCCAGTATTAATTTTCTAAATTTTACGAATACAAATCATTAAACCATAAAATTTAAGTATTCTACAACTATTTTCAAATAGATAGACTTCCTTTATATAAATATAGTCGATCTTAACTAGATGTTAATATCCTCAATGTCTACATGATCATTACCATATTTGTGCCTTGGTATTTTGTTTTTTGATTATAGATAAAACCAAATTTTATCATACAACTTTAAATAAACACTTATGTTAGTGTCCTAATAGATTATTATCATATCAAAATTTATATGACATCCATTATACAATATAATTGGCATATGGTTAGTTATTTCACTAATATTTGGAAAATACTTCTTGGATGGTATAATGGAATATTTGAAATATATATAAGAATCATCATTAATCTTCCTTTTTCTATCATCAATTTATTTATGTATATAAGGAAATGTGAGTTTGGGATAACCTTTACTCCACTTATCTGATAAATGATTACTTAGATGAGATGTTCTTCGAAAATCCATCTCAGAGATTCCTCTATCATTACCAAGGAACTGATTTACTTCACCGACCATTTATAAAATTTATTAATGGAATCATATATATGAATTTACCTTTAGCTTACGAATAGTTTAAATAACCCTTTTGAACTTATTTTAAATGAATTTGTACGTAACCTTATGTATAATGGTTTATTTATATAAAACAAGATAAGTAGTTTGTTTTTTATATCTAGTACCTTAGCTCAATTAAGACTAAAATAATTTAAAGGGAATATTCATGTCTACTACATTCAATTTTATATGAGAAGTAATTATATTTCCAAAATGAGGTAATAATATTATATTTTATTTTCATCATTCATTGCAATGGATATATATGATTCAAGAGTTACTAAACAAATGGTTTAGTGTTTATAGTACCAAAACAATATTTATTCTAAATTTAGAATAATGTCTCATTGTGTCTAGCCAAACATTGAGATAATTTTTTTGGTAACACTTATAATAAACATGAATCAATCCACTTAACAATGAGAAGTAGCATTATCCCCTTGTATTAAATATGTATCATACTTTCTTAGCCTCGTTTGAGTTCAATTTATAATCCTTCTATTCTTTCTCAATTCCAATATTTAAGTACATTTGTGTAGTAAGAATATTGAATTTAATATTAAAGTGATGAATAGAAACTTAATGAATATACCCGAAGTTGATGAAACTTCTTCTTCAATTCATCACGATTTATTTTTCAGTTACCAAGCATTCTACATGAGAAGAAAATGACATCCTATTATTCTTATGTCCTCAAATCCTTTGTCTCTTTAAAGGATATTGTGAAGGATATTTTTGACATATATTATCCATAGGACCTTCATCATTTTCTTTAAAAAATTTCACAATAAGAGGATGAGAAACAAGTTTCAACAAATCCTTATCATCTTAGTGAAGTATGGAAAAAATTTTCCTGAGTGACTTATCTATTTTTTTTATCTGGGATTGGAAAAGTAAAGATAATCTCGATTGTATGGATAATAAAATTAGATTAATGGATAATTTTTTACCCAAGTGGAACCAAAATTTCCCTAATAAAATAATATACCCCATCATTTGGAAATCACAATTAGTAGATATATTTATTTATTTAAGTTTTTACTAATATAGTGCATTTACAATCTTATTTATTTCTAGCCTTTCCTTCTCTTTATCAAGAGAATAGAATTTTTTTATTTTGGTGTAATCATAAAGGTCTTTTTATTGTGCCATCAACTCTATAGAGACATTTGATAATATAATACAAAGAACATATGAGGAATCCTCAACATATATCTGGTAAGATGACTTTTTTACCTTCACTTACTTGTTGAGGTGGAAGAACATGAATATGGGATTCTAAAAAATAATACAAACTTTTTGATAATAATGATTCACATAAATGATTAGACCACATATGAATTTTTTTATTTTTATGGACATACCCTGAGTTGAGGAATTATTTCAATACTTTCATGGGTTTTTTTCTATATCTCTATAATAATTAAAATAGATGATTACTACTTTACTTGATCATAAATTATGTGAGAAATAAAAATAATTTAATTTTATCAATTATCCCACTATGTTATCAAGTCCCAATAACCCTCATTACTAAACTTTATTTCCTCTAACATTTGAGTCGGAATGATCTATATCCCCCTTCTAAAAAACCCAATGAGGTTTTGTAAAGCTACTTCCACCACAACAAAACCAGGTTTTAATAGTGCTATTAAATGGAATTTAATAGCACTTATAAATTGTTTTCTACACAAGCGATGTTAAAAGGAATTATTTAATAATGATTACAAAAAATCATTGTTAAAGGGGTCCTTTAAGAGTTCTAAAAAAAGAGATGTAAAAATCCCCCTTTAACAACACTTTTTTAGTGCTTTTAAAGGACCCCTTTAACAACAAATTTTTAGCACCGTTAAAGGGGGCCTTTAACAATGTTTTTTTAGCACTGATAAAGGGGGGAATTATTAGTTCTAAAAAAGAGCTGTTAAAGGGGGTAAAATTATATTTTTTCAGAACTCTATGAGCCCAACCCCTTTATCAGCACTTCCACGACCCCCTTAACATCACTCCAATTCCCCTTTATGAGTGCTTTTCACCCCACCACCCCTTTAACAATGCTTTCTAAATTTCCAACCTCTAGCACAATACTATATTTGAACACTAAACCTCTACCTTGAAGATGAAACAACATTTTTTTGAAATGACTTTACCACTGCACCATGTTGTTTTTCTTTTTTTAATGATATTTTAGTTTATATATATATTTAAATATTTTTTTATTCATATATTTGTATAATTATTTTTAAATGAATTTATAAAATATATGTTTCTGTGTGTATAATATATATTCTTATATTAATTAATATATATTTTATATTATATTTATTTACCTATGGTATAATTTAATATGAATATATACCCATTTATTAATACACATATATGTATATGTAAATATTATATATATATATATATTTATAACGTAAAAAATGGATAGATATTTTTTAAATACATTTTTAGAATATGTATTTATTTACATATATTAAAATATACATATACATATTTTTTTTGGACACATATGTTTATATATATACATTAATTATATATATTTATATATATATATGTATATACATATTAGTGTATTTGTATAACGTATGTAAAATGGAATTTTTTTTACTTTAAATAAAAAAAATAATAAATAATTAGTTTATATATTTAAAAAATACATTTATACATAAATATGTTGATATATGTATTTATACAAGTGATTTATTATGAGTAAATATAAGAAAAAAATGCATATATTTAATTATAAATAAAACTACATTATGAAAAATGATAAAATTACAAAACCATGATATCAATAAAAATGTGAGACCTAGGAATAAATTCATTCCCCACTAAAAATGAGCCAAAGGAACCCCATTAAATGTGGATTAAATTCTATCAAATATTAAAAAATTTGGATACCTGGAATAAAAAATTAGATTTGGAGGGCTTTTGGGCCTATTTTGGTGTCAAAAAATGTGAATGGGGGCCCCTGGTCACTAATGAATAGATATTTTCATTATATTTTATTTGAAATGTGGTAAATCCCAAGAGGACACCTAGATCAAAATTTATAGCTGTTTGAAGTTAAAGTCTTGTTTTTAACTTATCTTAGTCCATTCATTAGTTCAATTAGTTTTTTTGTCATACAACTCTTTTTAAATGACCATTACATGATAATAATTAGAAAATTAATAAATATTAATATTTTTTAATTATTTTATAATCCATTTTCACTAAATATATTATACAATAAGTGTAAATTCATATTTAGCCTTATATAAAACATATTCAAAAAACATATTTTTTATTTATATCAATATAAATATATTTATATATAAATATATTTTTTCAATGAAATATTTTGTATGGAATATTCTTTTTATCAAAAAAAAAATTATTGATTAATGGTGGGACTTTATCTATTATTTTCTTTTCTAGCGATGATAAATGACCCCCTTTATCATCATGTTTTTAAAAGCACTAATAAAGACCCAAATTTTATCAACACTTTTTTGTAGTGCTGATATGGGGGGGGGGGTTATTATTATTTTTAAAAGAACTTATATTGGGGCTAGTTTTTACATCACTCTCGTTAGTACTTCTAAATACACCCTTTAACAACGCTAAAAAAATAATTGTTAAAGTCCCACTTTAAAAGTTCTTTTCCTAGCATTAGAAAAGGGAGTCTTTGACAACACTTTTAGCTAGAGCTATTAAATTCCTAGCCCTAAATAAACCCATATATGTATTAGTGTTTAAGGTATTTAGGTGGGAAGGTCTTTTCCTACTACGGACTTGCATCTCCTTGATATGTTGAATAGAATCCCCTATCCTCAAATATTGACTTGGATTTCCTCAACACTCTCCACTTCTAAGTTACATCAAGTCTAGAGAGGTATATGTATCTTAATGTAAGATGGTTAATTTGACCCATAACCTTTATAAAAAACCCACATTAATATTAAGTGTCCCAATGAGGGTTGGTCAAAAACTTAGTTTAAATAATTTAATTCCAAATCATGTCATGAAAATCCAAGTATGACTTAATATTTAATTATGGGATTTTTTAATTTATTATAATTTTTTTATCTTTTTTTATCATTTACATGTCTTCTTAATATTTATTAGTTTTTACTTAATTAATTAACAATGTAGGATAAAATATTTATGTATAATCCCTTTATTAAAATTATGTCTTTACACATTAATCTATTTATTTATGTGGTTGTGGTATAGAGTATATAAAATAAATAATTGATTTAAAAAAATAAATAAATTAATTAAATGAATATATCATGAGATTTATATAATTGTTGATTTAATGATCGGACATGAAATCAACCTTCACTTGGGGGAATTATATCTATTTCTAATCTTGGCATGAGTTAAAGAATTCCTCATATCCACATGTATATCACCTAAGTAGGAATGATAATGGTTCCATCTTGAACCAACTCTATATGCCTCTGGATACTATAATAATTACATGTATTTATAACTCAAAAACAGATGATGTGAACTGAAGGATTGGTTTAAGAGTATTATATAAATAACCCTAAACACTTAGTTCCTACATAATAATGGAGGGAGGGATGAATAAAATTACATAATTTTAATTTAATATTAAATAATTAAAAATCCATTCAATAAATAAAATAAAATAAATTCCAACCCATACATAGGTCTTAGTTGAGCTCATGATCAGTTACACAAGCAACAAATATGTAAAAAAGTACCCATATAGTAGTCATTTCATTCTTAGTTATATATTATTAAGATAAACATGCATGAATTAATTAATTAATTAATAAATTAAAAAAATAGTAAATTAATAAATTAATAAATTAATAAATTAATAAATTAATAAATTAATAAATTAATAAATTAATAAATTAATAAATTAATAAATTAATAAATTGATAAATTAATAAATTAACAAATTAATAAATTAATAAATAAATTACCTTTCATACTAATGATTATTGTAACTTAATTTTAGATAACCAAAATTTATATAATTCCTGGAATATAAATGATATAACCAATATTGAAATATTTATCATAATAAATGAATTGAGTATTTAAAAATATTTAAAACCATTATTAAATTTTCAAAAACATAATGGTGTTCTAATCAATAAAATAATGTTTTTCTAAAATGATTTTTTTAAACTCAATTGAATTTTAATTTTTTTCTTTTAATAGGAGAATCTGTGATGTGTACTATTCAGTTACATCTCATGTACCACAATTTACATGTATTCATGTCATAATCTTGTGGCTTTGGTATGTTGACTCAACTAGACTAGATGATCTGTACATACCAACTACACACCATGTATCCACTTTCTATTTTTTCAAGACACTCACCTAGGTCTTGGGAATTTATCTTAGAGGATTACATGTCATGTATGATCTATCTACACATCATGTGGTTGTAATTCCATGTTCCCATACAACCCACAAAAAGACTTGGAATGTTCTCGAACAAGAGTGTACATGGCGTGTGGACTCTAGATACATTCCATGTATCTATATTGTTGTGTGTTGAGATAACTCATCATGTATATGAGGTGCAAGAATTGATGAAATACATGCCGCATACAGCACATAGAAATTGTATATATCATACATTATTTAGGTTTTTATTCACACATGGTTTGACCATGTGTAATAACTACATGGATTTTGTAATTTACACCGCTAATTCATGTAGACTACAAGAAATGTATGTCGATACACATTATATAATCTAAAAACCATATACTAGATTGTCTAGTAAAAACAAGGCATTCACCATGTGTCATTAATTCATAGAATTCCATGTATCCTTCAACACATCTAGATATAATGCACTAGGGTACATGGAATGTACCTATGAGTACATACCATGTAACACTATCTTACCGGCCAAAAATTTTGTAGTTCGTAATGTTATCACCAGTTGTTTCTCATCCGTTTTTAGAACTTTAGGTAATTTAAGAACTTAATGGTCAAGATTAATATGTCAAAGAATGCAATTTCAAATTGAAATAAATAAATAATAAAATTAAATAAAATTCTAACCACAATTGTGAAAATATAATAAAAAAAATAAATAATTATGAATTTAAAATGCGACCTATCTGATACCAGTTTATTGTCCTGAGTACAACAAAAGTGTGTGGTAGTGGGAGATATATAAAAATTTATTTTAATTATCATTATCCAAAAACCATGAGTGAGAATCTTTCACATAAAATTTATAATTTATTTACTTATTATCTAAATAAATTAATACCTATGATTATGATCTTTCATTGTTGATGAATGTTGATCATCCAAAAAGACCCTTTCAAACTTCATTCATTCCACTATGATGATCCAAGGATATAATTTGTCTATCAATTATCCACACATTCTACTATGATCTCTAAGAAATTACACTCAATCTATGAGTGTTAGTGTGGTGAATCGAATGTCTTGAATTATTGGTTCTTGATTGGTTGTTCCTCAGTCTTGAAGAAATATCTGTTGCATTTCTTGTTCTTGATAGGGAAAGTGAAGAAGGACTTGAGAGAGAATTAATGGTGCGCAACAATTTTCTATTTCGATTTCACCAATCAATACTCTACACAATAGGCATAACCGTCAATTTATAAATCTAGGGTTTAAGTAAATATAATTATTTAATGCATGATGGCCATTAAATAATATAATAACCTTTAATAAACCTTGTTACAAATAATAAAATAATAATAATAATATATTTTGTTCGTGAACCAACATGTGTAATAAAAAGTATTATTTAACCGATTTGTTAATTAATATTTAACACTGGACTCGAACTTGACCCATTCAAACTCCTTTAGAAATTATTGAATACTCGAATAAAATATTTTATTCTATTAAATAAAATTTTTATTCAAAAACTAGTATATAAATATTTGTTAAATATTTAATAAAATAAGTAAATATATTTTATTTAAAATCTAGTGTACTAATATTTATTTAATTTATGAGATCAAAAAAACTTGAAAAAAATTATTCCTCATTATTGAGAATAAAATTTAATCCATAAATTAATTTAAATATAATTTATTCTAGATCAACAGAAACACTTAGTGTGTGACTCTCTAAGATTATTTATCATTAGCATTAGGTGGGAATTCCTAACATCTAATATTTTTATCAAGTAGTGGGTCAAGGCAGTCAAGAGAACGAACTTAATGTCACAAAAATGATAACCACATACAAATTATGATTGTGAAAAGTAATCCATTTATCCCAATATCTCATCAATAAGGTTTCACATTTGGCTCACCAACCTATATTCTTGATACATCATTCTTTGACTATCTGAAATAAACTTCATTACACCATGAACATGGAATTGAATGTTGTTTTTATATCCAAATTAAAGGGATGAGATATAAGATTTCATACAGATGTAAGGGAAAAATACTTCCTTAACTTATTCATTAATGACATGGAAATCACGACAAACCCAACATACCCTACACCCCTCCAACATATTGCATGATGGTTTTGGTAAGTAAATATAATATCATGAGTAGTGATATGAATCAATGATAATTTTAATGTCTAACGAAGGTTACACACATTCAAAAATAGGAATATCTGATGTCACCAAAACATGTAGAATTCTTACTGGCAGGTATTTTCTCATAATCTCCCACCATGGAGATTACCATTTGTGATCTTCATGAGAATAACCCTAATAAACTTACAAGTACTCTCACCTAATGATCTATATATTATGTATCTTATCATAG
This sequence comes from Viscum album, assembly GCA_963277665.1. NCBI lineage: Eukaryota > Viridiplantae > Streptophyta > Magnoliopsida > Santalales > Viscaceae > Viscum > Viscum album. The sequence continues at coordinate 2,029,558,922 of OY728127.1, forward strand.
CATTTTATCCAACCAAAAAATTATATTTAAGAGAGATTGACATAGAATATCAAGGCTCTCATCATAGAGGGAAACTACTATGACCTTATCATTGAGAAAAATATAATAGAACATTATCAAATAAATGTTATATAGAAGGTAAATCAATATATTATAAGATATTTATAATAATGTTCACTATTTTGAATATAAAATTAATCTAAAGTACAAAGTACTTTGTTCTATAGAACAAACTCCAACATCATGAAAGGTATCATTTGATGAGACAAATAAGAGTCTCAACACTCCACTGATCATATAGCCCCCATGATGGGATATCCCATTTATTCTTATGTGTGACACCTCAAACTAAAATGTTGGATTAGTCTTATCATAGAGGGTGGAGGGAGGTTCCCATGTGATTTCATACACACTAGAGGCATTGTATTTAGCCCAATATAACTACACTACCATAGAAAAGGATATTCTTACTATTATAATCTTTTTATATAAATTTAGTTCATTTTTATTGGGATTTAAAGTAGTTTTTTTCATAAATGTGTAACATTGAGGCAACTATTAAAGAATCCAAAAAAAAATCATAGACCTATCCATTGGATACAAATTCTTCAAGAGTTTGATATTGAGATAAAGGATAATAAGGGTTTTAAAAAATTGGCGGTGGACTACATGAGTAGGATCACTCACACACCAAAGGATAACACCTTAGAACAGGTACCACTTCAGGACACATTTCTTGAGGATCATCTTTATAGACTCTTGAGTACACATCCATAGTATTAAAATTTATTTAACTATCTTGTATCCTATAAAATACCTCAAAATATAATTAAACACCAAGTCCAAAAATTGAAAAGTGAGTTTAGGTATTATGTGTGGGATGACCCATAACTTTGGCGGATGTGTAGTGACTATGTTGTTAAGATATGTATCTTGGATTATGCGTTTGAGAATATTTTACATTTCTACAATAAAATTGATTATATAGGAAAATTTATCCCAAAAGGATAGAAATGAAGGGATTATACTCAAGTTTATATTGTACAAGTTTTTTTTCATGATAACCATATGTTATGTAGGTCATGCTCTCATTTCCAACACACTGGCTATATTTCTAAGAGACACAATATTCCATAACAACCTATATTATTTGTTGATATTTTTCATGTGTGGGTAATTGATTTTGTGGAACAATTTCCTAGATTATTTGATTAATTATATAAACTCATTGATATTGATTATGATAGATAATTGGTGGAGGATATGGCCACTAGGATTGATGATTCTCATGTTGTAGTTGATTTTGTCTGGGAACATATTTTTTTAAAGTTTAGAATATCGAAAGATATCATTAGTGACCAAGGTTCAAAATTTTACGACTAGAAATTTTATTCCTTACTTTAGATGTATGGGCTGACACACAAAACATATACTATGTACCACTCCTAAAAAAATGTCTACATCAAAGTTTCAAATATGAAGTTGAAATTTGTTTTGGAGAAAACCATGCAACCAAATTGAAAGGATTAAAGACTGTTCTTGAATGATGCACTTTGGGATTATAAGATATTTTACAGGACTCCAATTGGTATGTCCCTATTGCATATTTTTTTGGGAAAATAGGTCATCTCCCCATAGAAGTTAAGAATGAGGTATTTAGGGAGATAAAAGAAGTTAAACATGGATTTTGTACAAGTAGAAGAACAAAAGAATATTTAACTTTTAGATATTGAGGATATTTTATTATCATATTATGAGAACTCAATGATATAAAAAGAGAGGAAAAAATTAACCCATGACAAGATGATATAGAAAAGGGAGTTTTATGTTAAATAAAAAGTATTGCTGTACAATTCATGATTGATGTTGATTCCTAGTAAGTCTAATTTTAGAGGGTAAGGATCTTATTTTGTATCAATTTTTTCCCTTATGGGGAATTGGAGAATTCACAAAAGAAAAATAAAGGAAATTTATAGTCAATGGGAAACATTTAAAGAAATATGATGAGGTAATTTAAAAACATGCTATAAATGTCATCACACTGCATGACCCTATCATTAATTGAGAAGATTAGAATGTACCTGACCGTTTGACTTTTACATTATTTTTTATAATTAAAATTAAAAATTTCATGTTCATATATCATATAATAGGTTAAAATTTAGGAAAATATAATATTACAAGTGTAGGGGAGGGGAAAACATTTTGTGATAGCTTCTTTAAGATTTTCATTTGGGTGTTATGTGTGTGTTTTATGTATTTTTTTTAAAAAATCTTTCAACATTATCATTTAATTGAGGAACATATAGAAATTTCATGTTTTAATTTTCAAGATTCATTCATAGCATCATAAGAAGGATCAAGATTTAATAATTAATGTCTTTTTATAAAAATGGAAATTATCAATGGTATGATTAGTTTTTTCATTATAATACCTTTTATATTATTTCACCATTCCTTATGACATTTGTTCATGTTAAACTTTTTCATTGATTTATTACATAACTTTACATGAAACTGTGTCTTATGAAATTTCTCTTACTCAATTGAAGGTATAACCAAGCTATATAATTTTTCTGAGCTTACATCAATGAAAAATCTATATGTTCATTTCTCTTCTGATCAATTTAATTATTATAAAAAATTTACCTATACATACGGACTTGATATATGAAAGTTATATGCATAAAAAATAAATAAATAAATAAATAAATATATATATATATATATATATATATATATGTTGTAGAGACCCGTATCTTGACATACATGGACATTACATTACATTTGAGGAATACTTAGTACATAACAAAAAACACACACACAAGGATCGTAATAGTTTAGTGTCTTTGGAAACTCGGAATATAATCTTCTAATCGTGGTGAAAGATCATCAAAATCTCCCATAAAGATCTTCTTTTTTTTACCTAAAACCTTTCTTTATATCCTGGGGAAAAGAAAACATAAAAGGGTGAGCTCAAATGCTCAGCAAGGGAAAATAATGGAAATAAAAATCATATCATATATTTTTGAAAATCATATCCTGCAAAAGAGATCATAATATCTTAACATGGAATAAATCATAGAAGTGAAAATGAGATCCCCATAATCATAACATGAAACTTGAAACTCTGTGGCATGCACACATAATCATGGAAAATCATTTCTTGTTAGTCATGACTCATTTCCAAGACTATCTTAGTGGACAAAGTCCCTTTCTGAACCGAGTCACCCTCGTTCCAGTCCTGTTTCACTGAACCGGTATAACCTACCGTTCCAGCCATGTCTATCTCATGAGATATAAAATCTTTACCCAATGCATTGGAGGGAGATATAGGTCCCACCCATCTTATAATTAATCCTTTCTTATGTGTGCCACATAATCATAAACCATACATCATAGCGTAACCCATGTAATAAAAATGGGATTCTTAAACAACATGACATCATAAAACAATTCATATAAGATAAAGGAATTCATAAAAATATTTCCATCACAACATAATAAAATCCATGTAATAATAGGGATAAAAACAGAACCCTTTTTATTATCTTAGATGGAAAATAATTTTGATAAAATACTTGAACTTCATTCTTGAGGAAAATATCATTTCTACTTCAAAAACATTTTTCCTTTCATAACATGTCATACGACTTTAAAATAAAAGAAGTTGATTAAAAATAAACTTGAAAACTTGTAAAGGATGCTTCTTGGAAATAATGTTTTAAAAATCCATTCACGTCATATAAGTTAAAAAAAACATTCTTCGTACTTTTGTCGGAAAAGTCAAAAAAGTACCTCGTACGAGAAACGACAAAAGATTCCTTTCATTTCTTTTACTAAAAACTCACCTAAGGGTAAAATTGGATGTAAACAATTGTAGGTGGATGTAAATAACATTACATATTGAGGAAAAATGGATGTGGATGATAAAATATACCCCAGTAAATTTCAAAGTACAAACAATCTCGGATAAAAATGAGATTGCGATATTTCCCTTACCATAGGTCCGATTTGCTTTGTACGTGTCCGAAGCTCCTGTATAATGGTTTAAATAATGTCATTGACTTATTACAGAATCATATTCATTGTTATGATATCATATATGGTTCACTTATGACATTATATTACCCGTTCTTTTGTAAATTTCATGTTAAAGAAGCGTTTTGGGTAAAATCGTTTCATTTATCATAGGTGTTTTGACTTGTTGTTCTTGACATTATTATTACTTATATCATGATTTAATTACTTCCAGAATATAAAATATGATTTATATATCATATATATTTAGTATATATATATATATAATAGATAGATAAATGAAATGAAAAACACCGTTCATGGAGACGGTAGTCCGTACGTACGCATGAACGTTGTTTTCCTTTCCTTATTGTCTTGAATGGAAGTAAGTAGATGACATACATATATATATATATAAATAAATCCAGTAGCTTTATAATTTCATATATTTCATTATTATTTCTTATATATACTTTATAATCATTCTTAAATGGTTAACATGGAGAATGAATCTCATCGCGTTGTGGAGACGGTAGTCCGTACGTACGCACGAGCGATGATATCATTTCCATAAATATTGAATTGAATTGGAGTGGATTATACAATATATCAGAATCAATATGATGTTGTAATAACTATGTATAGTTATTCTTTACACCATTATACCCATCCATGTAAGGTGGTGGTGGAAAATAGATTACACCACGGCGTGGAGACGGTATTCCGTACGTACGCACGCGCGGTGATTTCTTTTTCCGTAGGATGGATAGATGGTGAAATAGGGTTGTTTCATACTTATAATAACATATCAGTATATGAGTGATACTGATGTTATTACTTCATAATGAAACAACCTAAGAAGAAGAAGTGGAAGAAGAAATAAAGATGAAAGAATTGGTAATGGTAATTACCTCTTCTTTGAAGCGCCTTTTGGAGACCTCCTCTTAGGGAACTAAAATTGGTCTTTGAGGAAGACAAGAACCTCTAGGATGTTTCTAGGTAAGTGGAGAATAGATTTTGGCATAGGTTGGACGATCTTGAGTGCTCAAATTGGTGTGAGGAGGAGGGGGAGGAGGTTTCCTTTTATAAGGGAGGAGAGGGGCACCTTAGGAAAACCTCAAAATATTATTTTATATTAATGTCAAAATCGGTTTATAATGGTTCCAAAGGGTCTTATTTTGAAGCTAAAGTGGGCATGGGTCGAAATCCTATCATCCAATATGATTTAGACAAGTTTAGGGTATTATTGTAACCTTATCAATTAGATTTAACTCTAAGTTAAATAATTTAACTTTTACCGTGTCTTTTTGTTTTCTTTCACTATATGGTTAATACACTTACTATAACATGCCAAACGAACCCCAAATTGTATATGATTAATACATATATCATTATCTAAGTCATTTGGACGAACCTTAGATTTTTAGGAATAAAATAACAATTAATAATATAATATTTGATTTAAAAACTATTTTGTGTCAATTTTGACACTATTTGATATATGATTTTTGTGAAAGTCATAACAGAATTATATGTTCGAAACAAGTTGATTAAACCAACACTAATATATCATAGTAAACTATAAAATTAGTGTAATATATAAAAAGTCTAAAATTACATTTATTTTGGTATTTATAATATCAATTATGTCAATATTTCATTAATAAGATAATTACTGCATCATCTTTGTGTCATAAATAAATTAACTTATTTGATGTCTAAAAATTACAAATAAAATACCATTATGTAGGAAATCTTTTTATCTTTCTAATGAATATTTACAATCGAATTTATCTTATGTATAACCCTATATTAAGAATGTTTTAGTAAATAAACTTTGATTTTAACTCTTTTAACTCTTCTTTGTATTAAATAATAATAAATGTCCTAATCTAACCCAAGTGGGCCTAAATGGTCATATTTTATTCCTAAGTTTGTTTTTGGTCGAATTAAACTTATCCAATAGAATTAGGACATGTGTTAGGGTAATAGTAATATCATTTTTACCCTTAGTTACCCTATTTACTATTAACCGCGGTAAAAAAAAGTAAAAAGTTACTATTCACCAAAATTTTTTTTATCTCATTGAACCACATTTTACTTACTGATATCAACCGTGTCTGTCGGATTTTCGAAATTCCATTCACAGAAGCGGTAAAATTATGTTTTATGCAAAATTCATTTTTTAACCTACCACTTAGTGGTTTCACTATTCATCAAAAATTGAAAGTTTTCAGAAAAATACCAAAATTTCACCCTAGACTAATTTCGGTATTCTGAATCCAAAAATGAAGTCCATTTTGAAAAATAAAATTTATAAAATTTCAAAAAGTGGTTATTATTATTCATAACGGCTAGTTTTAATCATATTTTAATAGCATATCGTTGTTTAGTGAAACTCGGTATTGCGTACGACGCAAGCTATCGAGGAAGGTCGCGATTGCGTGTAATGCAAGGCAAGTCAAGGATGCGTGTTGTGCAAGCTCCTTTTGGTGTAGCGTACAACACAAGACATTAGTGAAATAAAAAAGAATATTTTTCATAAAATCTCGGCCTGTTACATTCTACCCCCCTTAAAATGAATTTCGCCCTCGAAATTCGTCGAGGTTATAAATGGTTTACTATTTGAAAGTTTCTTTAATAGAAACCCACATCGTAAAAAGGAATACCAAAACTTGGCTTTAAAAACTAAAGTATGAAATGTAACAATTACCCAAATAAACTAATCACTGTGTTTCCACATAGGTGAAAATATGGATATGGAAGAGAAATCTAACCATCATGTTCTGATGGAGAGTGGTAGAGAACATGGCTATGAAATAGCCAACAATCACAAAGCCATAGATTTGTGACAATATATGGTACCATCTGATTTATCAGATATAAGAGCACTAGGACAACATTTTTGGTTTTCAAGATCGTTTCCCTAAAGTTAAAGAATTTGAATTAGAATAAATACTTACTTTATTTTGGTACAATATCACTGTTGTTCATGCCTTTAACAATTTCGACTTCATCTCTTAAATAAATGAAGTTGAATTTGTTATTCGTGAAGTGTTAGCAGATCATGTGATAGAATGACGGGTCATTCCATCTGTCTCAAAAGGTTAGAAAAATTTATATACATAAGTCGATCTATAGTGGGATTAATCATATATGGTTCCTAAAATGGGCTTATACTTCATATATCATACTACTTAATATAATAAAACTAGTTTCTACTAAACAGGGACTTCCTGTAGGCCAGTGGTAGGCGATAAAGGCCATTCGCACTTCGGTTGTGGGTTCGATTCCCACAGCCTTGTCCGAAGCGATGGGCTGTCGCCCGTCCTGCAGGTTTTCCTTTTTCTAAAACTACATTACTATAACATCCCATCAATAATATTGAAAAAAAAACTTCTATCCTTAAACAATACTCACTTATGTCCAACATAATCCATTTCAATCTTTAGGCTTATCCATAATACTGCAGTCCACTCTCATAACATAGTGAAAACGATTACCAGAGATTTAATACCATCGTTGATCCCCATATATCATAAGATATGTTTTGTTGGTCACATTCCAAACATTCAAAGTCCTTAATCATGTATTCTTTTGAATACCTTAATGAAAACATGAATTCAGTTTAAAGTTAACACTTTCCACATACCAAAATCCTCAAAATTCTATATACTCAAACCATGATATCCCTTAGTCCTTATATCAATAATGAGCTCATGAATACTATTAAACATTTCATTTTCTCGTTTTCCCTTCATTATGCGCATATCATCTTATTTCTAAAAAATATCTCAATCACTTTTAATACCACATCAATAAATATTGCAATACTCAATGATACAACATTATTTTGGAATCCCATTACATAAACACTTAATCATTCCACCACATCGTTGTCATATTCAACATTGCCAATAGTGATCACATGTGACTTCCCTTTGTCCTTTGCCTTCAGTGGTTGCTCATGTTGATCATCACTAACCCTTGGATTAGGGCATTTATTAGCATAATGCCTCATTTCCTTGCACTTGAAGCATTGAAGTGTTGGTGGTGCGTTCTCTGCAGTGTTTGCTTTATTCACATCATTAGAAACCCTTTTTCCATTACTTCGACACTCAGCTGCTCGATGAACTTCTTTTCCACACTTAAAACATTTTCTAGTCCCTTTAAGACAATCTCCACCATGCTTCTTTACACACTTTGTGCATAAGGAAACATTCATCTTCTTTTCACCATTATTCTGAGATTTCTACTTGAACTCCATCTTTCGTTTCTTGTCAAAACCATGAGATGGATATGTAACACCAACTTCCATTTCTACCTTGATAGCACAATGCACAATTTCTTCATAGCTACCGAAGTCTCTTATAGCTAATGCCCTTCGAAGACTTGGTTTTAAGCCACTGAAAAATCGATCAACTTTACTTTCAGGTTGGATGATAATGCCAGATGCATACCTTGCAAGTCTTGTAAAATTCGTTTCGTATATACCAACAGATTCATCATCCTTTTGCTTTAGTTCAAGAAACTCCTTCTCCATCTTTGTTTGAAGAATACGAGGGAAGTACTTATTGAAAAATAAGTTCTTGAACTCGTCCCATTCCATGGACTCAATTTCATCTCTTTTCCTTGTATTCTTGATAAGATTCCACCATTGATCAGCTTCACCTTCCAAACGATATACTGCTAAGATGACTTTATCATGTTCAGAACATTGAAGAACTGAAAATATCTTTTCAGTGGTACTGATCCATTGTTCAGCAACAAGTGGATTAGAAGACCCACTGAAAGAAGGTGGACGTTGCCTCATGAAGGACTCAATAGAATATTGTTCCCTTCTCTGCTCATTTGGAAGTCCAGAATGATTCATAGCTTCTGTAAGTATAGCAATAAGATTTTGCACTCCATCTCCCATAACATTTGTTTGTTCAGGAGGACAATCATTGCATTGACCATTGCATTGATCAACACGGTTCCTTCGGGTTCTAGCCATCGTCTAAAACCCAAAAAGAATAGTGTGAGAGGCAAAAATCATGCTAGGGAAAACTACATAATAAAGGGGGAGTACCTTTAACATCTTAGGTTTAATTCTATGATCGTTAGCGTAGTTCTAGTACTATAACCTATACGTATACTTAACCTTAGGGACATCCCTAGACATACCGTAGAAATATCTCTAGGGATATCACTAACGTTTTTGCATCCTAGTTTCCAAAGGTTGACTAAACCTTTCCTCTGATACCAGCTGTAGAGACCCGTATCTTGACATACATGGACATTACATTACATTTGCGGAATACTTAGTACATAACAAAAAACACACACACAAGGATCGTAATAGTTTAGTGTCTTTGGAAACTCGGAATATAATCTTCTAATCGTGGTGAAAGATCTTCAAAATCTCCCATAAAGATATTCTTTTTTTTTACCTAAAACCTTTATTTATATCCTGGGGAAAAGAAAACATAAAAGGGTGAGCTCAAATTCTCAGCAAGGGCAAATAATGGAAATAAAAATCATATCATATCTTTTTGAAAATCATATCCTGCAAAAGAGATCATAATATCTTAACATGGAATAAATCATAGAAGTGAAAATGAGATCCCCATAATCATAACATGAAACTTGAAACTCTGTGGCATGCACACATAATCATGGAAAATCATTTCTTGTTAGTCATGACTCATTGCCAAGACTATCTTAGTGGACAAAGTCCCTTTCTGAACCGAGTGACCCTCGTTCCAGTCCTGTTTCACTGAACCGGTATAACCTACCGTTCCAGCCATGTCTATCTCATGAGATATAAAATCTTTACCCAATGCATTGGAGGGAGATATAGGTCCCACCCATCTTATAATGAATCCTTTCTTATGTGTGCCACATAATCATAAACCATACATCATAGCGTAACCCATGTAATAAAAATGGGATTCTTAAACAACATGACATCATAAAAAAATTCATATAAGATAAAGGAATTCATAAAAATATTTCCATCACAACATAATCAAATCCATTTAATAATAGGGATAAAAACAGAACCCTTTTTATTATGTTAGATGGAAAATAATTTTGATAAAATACTTGAACTTCATTCTTGAGGAAAATATCCTTTCTACTTCAAAAACATTTTTCCTTTCATAACATGTCATACGACTTTAAAATAAAAGAAGTTGATTAAAAATAAACTTGAAAACTTGTAAAGGATTCTTCTTGGAAATAATGTTTTAAAAATCCATTCATGTCGTATAAGTTAAAAAAAACATTCTTCGTACTTTTGTCGGAAAAGTCAAAAAAGTACCTCGTACGAAAAACGACAAAAGATTCCTTTCATTTCTTTTACTAAAAACTCACCGAAGGGTAAAATTGGATTTAAACAATTGTAGGTGGATGTAAATAACATTACATATTGAGGAAACATGTATGTGGATGATAAAATATACCCCAGTAAATTTCAAAGTACAAACAATCTCGGATAAAAATGAGATTGCGATATTTCCCTTACCATAGGTCCGATTTGCTTTGTACGTGTCCGAAGCTCCTGTATAATGGTTTAAATAATGTCATTGACTTATTACAGAATCATATTCATTGTTATGATATCATATATGGTTCACTTATGACATTATATTACCCGTTCTTTTGTAAATTGCATGTTAAAGAAGCGTTTTGGGTAAAATCGTTTCATTTATCGTAGGTGTTTTGACTTGTTGTTATTGACATTATTATTAATTATATCATGATTTACTTACTTCCAGAATATAAAATATGATTTATATATCATATATATTCAGTATATATATATATATATAATAGATAGATAAATGAAATGAAAAACACCGTTCATGGAGACGGTAGTCCGTACGTACGCATGAACGCTGTTTTCCTTTCCTTATTGTCTTGAATGGAAGTAAGTAGATGACATACATATATATATATATGCATAAATCCAGTAGCTTTATAATGTCATATATTTCATTATTATTTCTTATATATACTTTATAATCATTCTTAAATGGTTAACATGGAGAATGAATCTCATCGCGTCGTGGAGACGGTAGTCCGTACGTACGCACGAGCGATAATATCATTTCCATAAATATTGAATTGAATTGGAGTGGATTATACAATATATCAGAATCAATATGATGTTGTAATAACTATGTATAGTTATTCTTTACACCATTATCCCCATCCATGTAAGGTGGTGGTGGAAAATAGATTACACCACAGCGTGGAGACGGTATTCCATACGTACGCACGCGCGGTGATTTCTTTTTCCGTAGGATGGATAGATGGTGAAATAGGGTTGTTTCATACATATAATAACATATCAGTATATGAGTTATACTGATGTTATTACTTCATAATGAAACAACCTAAGAAGAAGAAGTGGAAGAAGAAATAAAGATGAAAGAATTGGTAACGGTAATTACCTCTTCTTTGAAGCACCTTTTGGAGACCTCCTCTTAGGGAACTAAAATTGGTCTTTGAGGAAGACAATGACCTCTAAAATGTTGCTAGGTAAGTGTAGAAGAGATTTTGGCAGGGTTTGGCCGATCTTGAGTGCTCAAATTGGTGTTAGGATGAGGGGGAGGAGGTGTCCTTTTATAAGGGAGGAGAGGGGCACCTTAGGAATACCTCAAAATATTATTTTATATTAATGTCAAAATCGGTTTATAATGGTTCCAAAGGGTCTTATTTTGAAGATAAAGTGGGTATGGGTCGAAATCCTATCATCCAATAGGATTTAGACAAGTTTAGGGTATTATTGTAACCTTATCAATTAGATTTAACTCTAAGTTAAATAATTTACCTTTTACCGTGTCTTTTTGTTTTCTTTCACTATATGGTTAATACACTTACTATAAAATTCCAAACTTACCCCAAATTGTATATTATTAATACATATATCCTTATCTAAGTCATTTGGCCGAACCTTAGATTTTTAGGAATAAAATAACAATTAATAATATAATATTTGATTTAAAAACTATTTTGTGTCAATTTTGACACTATTTGATATATGATTTTTGTGAAAGTCATAACAGAATTATATATTCGAAACAAGTTGACTAAACCAACAATAATATATCATAGTAAACTATAAAATTATTGTAATTCATAAAAAGTCTAAAATTACATTTATTTTGGTATTTATAATATCAATTATGTCAATATTTCATTAATAAGATAATTAATGCATCATCTTTGTGTCATAAATAAATTAACTTATTTGATTTCTAAAAATTACAAATAAAATACCATTATGTAGGAAATCTATTTAGCTTTCTAATGAATATTTACAATCGAATTTATCTTATGTATAACCCTATATTAAAAATGTTTTAGTAAATAAACTTTGATTTTAACTCTTTTAACTCTTCTTTGTATTAAATAATAATAAATGTCCTAATCTAACCCATGTGGGCCTAAATGGTCATATTTTATTCCTAAGTTTGTTTTTGGTCGAATTAAACTTATCCAATAGAATTAGGACATGTGTTAGGGTAATAGTAATATCATTTTTACCCTTAGTTACCCTATTTACTATTAACCGCGGTAAAAAAAGTAAAAAGTTACTATTCACCAAAAAATTATTTTTATCTCATTGAACCACATTTTACTTACTGATATCAACCGTGTCTGTCGGATTTTCGAAATTCCATTCACAGAAGCGGTAAAATTAAGTTTTATGCAAAATTCAGTTTTTAACCTACCACTTAGTGGTTTCACTATTCATCAAAAATTGAAAGTTTTCAGAAAAATACCAAAATTTCACCCTAGGCTAATTTCGGTATTCCGAATCCAAAAATGAAGTCCATTTTGAAAAATAAAATTTATAAAATTTATAAAATTGGTTATTATTATTCATAACGGCTAGTTTTAATAATATTTTAATAGCATATCGTTGTTTAGTGAAACTCGGTATTGCGTGCGACGCAAGCTATCGAGGAAGGTCGCGATTGCGTGTAATGCAAGGCAAGTAAAGGATGCGTGTTGTGCAAGATCCTTTTGGTGTAGCGTACAACACAAGACATTAGTGAAATAAAAAAGAATATTTTTCATAAAATCTCGGGCTGTTACATATGTTATCTTAATAAATAGGGGAGTGATGAAGTTTTCAAAAAATTTGGGATATCTTGGTCGGGAGTCTAAGGTTTGACTTTTGGGAATGCTTAAGTGATTAGGTATTGAAATTTGATTAAAATAGAATGTAGAATAAATTTTGTAGAATTAAACCTGGTAAGAATAAATTTATTACTTTACCTAAATATACTGATTAAAGGGTGAATATATGAGCTTGAAATGGTTGGTAGACAAACACATGAAGAATTAACTCATATTAGACCCATAGCTTGTTTTACTATGATTAATATCATTAATTTCATTGGATTTTTTGATCTAATTTATGAGACAATGAATTTAAAATTTATTGATATTATCTTATGGATGAGATTAATACTTCACCAATATTTCCACTACATATTGGGAAATTTCAACATGTATATCTGGTCATAATTCTCTAGAATAAATAAAATGTAACTTTTACCAGGAGTTCTAAAGGGTAAGTGTGGGGGAGCTGATAAAAACAAATTTTATTGATTAATTTTTTAATAATAAATGAATTAAGTTCCTCAAATTGTTTTCTATATGTTTATTTATTATATATTTTGGATTAGATCATTCATTTACAAATTTAATAAAAATTCAAGTTATGAAAATTTAAATGGAACGATCATATTTTGGCCATAAATATTGATATTTTACTCATTTGAAATTAAAATTTCATAAAACATTTCTTGACTCAATGGGATATAACATTCATTTAGGCCATAAATGATGGATATTCAATTTGATTGGAGTAAATGGTCCATGAAGTCAAGGTTGGTATGGACTCATCAAATTGGACTCTATTTCACCATTTGGGCCATATATTATATATAAGGACCTGTATTGGGCTCAAATTTGAACATCAGATATAGAAATCCATTCTAAACGAATAATATTTCTAGAATATTAGCTAGTTCATGCGTTTTTTGAGGTCATTAAGTTAGCATAATTTGGATTAAATATTTTCATGTATTTTCCAATTCACCATTATATCCTCCCATAATCTTAGCCTCCCCTACACTATATAAATATGTATTTTTATCCTTTATATGTGTATTTGCATGAATTATGTGATTTATGGAATATGGGAAGTGGTTTAACTCTATTTATTCAATTATTTCAAGAGTTATATGTTTTAAATAAAGGATACCTTCATTGAATCCTTCTTCTTCTTCTTCACATTACTTTGTTTGTGTTTCTGTAATAAAATTCTAATATCCTCTTACAATTATTCGATTTTATTAAATTTTATTGTTCATTAATTAACTTTTATTTATTTTTAATTATGAGTAAAAACATGATTGGTTTATAAAATTTCTAGACCTTTTCATACATAATTTGTTTCTAAAATGACTACTCCATCCATATAAGAATATATTTTATTAGTAATCAATCTAATTATCACTAAATTTAATGATTAATTATGAATATAGAATCAAATATTCATTTAAATAAATATATTCTATTATTGCGTTTTAATTTTTAATGTAGTAAAATTGTTAACAATTTTCCTATGTGATCTAGTAATATGGGAATTATGAGAATACAATTATAACCAAGAAAATAAAACAACTTGGAATAAATTAGTAGCGTTAAAAAAATATTCTTTATACTCAATTAATTTATAATTATAGTGTTATTTTTTCCTAAATAACAACTTATATTAATTTATACTAGGAATGAAAATCAAGGTAGGGTTCTAAGATTATACTTTCTATGTTCAATCTAAGGTTTAATCACTTTCATCTTAGTGGTTTTTTCAATTTCCATATGATATAAGATTCGATAAATTCGGGGATTATATTTTAATGAATTTTAACTCAAAGGTTAAAGATTAATGAATTATTTTAGAGGTAGATTTATATTTATTAATCCCTCTAAAAATAATTTCTAAAAAAACATATTGTCATTGAATTTTATCAATCACATTTAAAAAAATATCTTCTTACAATATGATTATTCTTGTGTTATAAACGTTTAGAAAACCCCACAAAATTTTTAATAGTTTATTTCTTTTATTTTATTTAGAAAATAACATTAAGATATTTTTTTAAAATAATTACTCCTTAGAGAATGAATAAGGTCAGACAGTTGACTACACCTAAGTACTAAAAATTTATACATCATTTTAGATCACCCATAACAACACCTTTCAAAAGGACTTCTTGCCAATCTAAGCCTCTATGGCTCCTCTATTTATGAACATATTTCAAAATTATAAAAATGATATCATATTCCTAATGAGATATTATCCTTAAAACCCATTAAATTTAGGTAGTAATCCAATAATTCTAGTTATAATATCTCAATCCTATTGATTATTCAATTGTAACTCCCAATTATTATTGTTGAAATTAGGTGAATAAAATTATCTTAAAGTCCTATTTCATTTAGAAATTCTTTCATCCATGTTTTTTCTTCTTACAATGACTCTAGTGGAAGAAGTAGATGTTATGGTAGAGTTAGTCAATATAATTATGACAAACCCTCACTCCACTTGATCAATGATTCCCAAATTACTAATTCTTACTAGAAAAAATTGTTCAACCTCTAGATTAAAACCAGTGAAGTGAGATGAAATATATCTAGTTCTATAATAAAATCATATTTTTAAAAAAAGAACCCATGAATGGACAACTTGATAATTATTACAAGTAGATGATAGGTGTGCTTTTTGGCCCTCAAATAAACAAATTTTATGAACCTTAATTTAATGTACAAAATAGTGGGACTCATGTTTTAACCAGAGAGGAGAGTGTTTTGGGTATGTTTATATATTATTGAAAGGGTTCAATATATGAAAGAAATGATTGGATTTGGATGGTTTTGTTTTCATGTTTTAAAATATTGAGCTAACCTTGGACATCACCTAACTTCCTGTTAAATAACAATTAAATTATTTTACTCTCCCATTTTCTATTTAGTCAAGAGAAATATCACTTGATTAACCTCACCTGGAATTTTGAGCTTAATAAGTGGAATTCATTTATCACTAAAGTCTCTAATATCACCTATAATAGTGATTAAAAATATATATTCACTCTTAAATCCATCAATTTCTCATTATCATAATAAGTTGAAAGAATATAAGTAGTTTCTGTGTACAATCTTGAGAAATATGGAAGGTAAATTATAAATGTAAGAATACAAGAAAATATTATTAAGCTTAAAAGTTTTAAAAGTCTATAGATATGGATATAAGATATTTTAAATTAAAATGATGTATTCATTATTATAGGTTAATTTGAATATACTCATCTCTACACCTAATGGATTAGTTTCCATCACTAAGGAATTATAACAAAAATTACAGAAGAAAGAAGTAAAAAATAACCCATATAAATAAAGTAATATTTTGTAAGAAACCTCTTATATTGGGTGAAAAATTATTTATTTATAGTATAATTATTATATATTCTTCATGGGATTATAAATTTCACTCAAGTAAGTATCATATATTTCATCTTTTCCCAAATGATTCTGGTATCTTAAAAACATTCCTCAAATTGAGCACCTAGATTCCTCTCATTTTATTTCTACCACATGTATAAAAAAAGGGTTAGTATCTTTCTAGGGTTGTATATATTAAAAATATTTTCTTCCCATGATCATGCTCCATATGTATTCAAGAAAAATATTATATTATTAACTTCACAAAGATAATTCACCATAACTTATAAAACCCATAACTATGAGTTTCATAACAAGGATTCAATTTTCTTACATTCCTATGAACATTTAGATTTATAGTTTTAATGAATTAGGAAAAAATATCACATATAGAATCCATACTAAAAATTGGAAACCTTTACTAAATATTCATTTTTTATATAAAAAATAGATTCTTAAATTTATAATCATGTTATATTCAAAACGAGTTCACTTATTTGAAGAAGAATCCTCATAGTAGAAAGATACTCCTCGATATACATCATACTCAATTATAATCCCAATGAAAAACATTTCAAAATATGGGATAAACATAAAAATACCAGAAAGGGTTACAAAAAGAAATAATCCTATTAGTATATTTTTAAAATCATGAAATCGCATAGAAAATTTTCCTTTTATATAATTAACCTTGAGTTAACAATAATCATTTACTTAGTCATGAAATCAAATTCACTTCATAACTATTTTCATAAAATATCTCATAATAGATCATAAAGGATAAATTCTGATCATTAGGGTTTCTTGTAAAACATTAGTACTCATGATTTTTTTTGAAAAACATACTTTTCACCCTTAAATGGCCATAAAATTTAATTTAAACGTAAACTCATTAAATTAACCAATGAAATAAAAAGAAATAAAATCATTTGAATATAAAATTATTGTAGGAACCTTTAGTAATCATTTTAATATCATTATTACAATCAATATTAAAAAAACTATTATAAATGGAGTAACCTACTTTGTTAATTAGATCATATATTCCCATATGAACAAAATCATTACCCAATAGATTAGGGAGCTGTATTGGGTTCACCCATAATCATGAGATATATTGACCTCACTTATCATCATAAAAGATTTTAAAGGTACAAAAAAACAATTAAACACATATATTCTTTTATTTAAATTATAAAAACTCATAAAATAACCTTTTTAACACAAATGCATAAGAAGTTTTGTTCGTCATGTCAAAATTAGGAGAAATGTCACTTTTTTACTTTGAAAAATCTTAAAAAAGAAAATTTCCTAGGAGAACAGGAAACAAAATGTTTTAAAAACCATTAAAACTTATAGAGTATGATATTTAAATAATAATTCTCATTATCTTGGTAAATTATGTTCATTTTTCATTTTTTAAAAAAAGATTCCTTTTACACGTTTTAAAACACAACCTATATAAAAACATTAAAAACATTTATTTTAAAATATTTATATATAAATTAGAAAATTTTTTTAAATTAATTTGAGTATATATTTTAGTATATGAAAAAAATTCCTAATATTATTTACAGAACATGTATATGGAGGGAAAGGAGAATAAAAACTTTAAAACTTTAAAAGTAATGTTTTAAAGAAAAATACCTCACACCAAGTCCGAATATCTAGATAAATTATTTAAAAACTATTTAAACAACTTGTGTTAATTATTTTTATGTTTTAGAAACCTTTTTAGGTATATTTACATATCATAATACCTTTCTTAATTTATTACCATGCCATCTATATTTACTAAATTGTTTAATTTTATGTTAGATGTTTTGAGGATTTTCAGTTCATAATCCCAAAGTAAATTTGGTAAGATGACCATGGTCGAAAGGTTCATTGTTACATTATATCCATAATATTAATAATTAAATAATTATCATTTTTATATTTTAAATAAATTTTTTAGAAGATCCATGAATGGTGTAAATGAGAAACCAATCCAATCTCTTCGTGGAGGTGGTTGTCTACACAGACACACGAGCAATGTTTTAATTCCACAACGGATTGAATGGTGAGAAGGTAAGTAATATATTATCCTTATAGAATCATAATTATTTTATAAATATCATATATATTCATTATATCTATCAAAATATATAGCCATGTGAAGTGGTGATGAAAAATGAAACACATCGCTTGGTCGAGTTGGCAGTCCACACATACGCATGGGCAATGTTTTCATTTTCAATAGGAAGAAAAAAGATATGAAAATGGGTTGTAAAATAAAAATAATCTCTTTTATGTATATTGGAGGTATTTCTGATGTAGAATAATAAATATACATGAAATAAATCAGTTGTGAGTTATGCATCTTTTTTGAAAAACCACCAATAGCTTACAACTCAAGACTTTATGATTCATCATTTAGAGAGAAAATATCCTATAGGATATTTATAGGTATGTTGAAAAATTATTTTGAAAGGTATTTTTTAAGATAACGTGAATGGGAAGTGCTTATTTAAGGTAAAAGAGTGGGGATATTTATACGTGATAGGGGTGTTTTAAGCTTAAAATATTGATTATTTTATCATTTATGTAAAATAATATTGATGAGTGATGATTAAAGTTAATTTATTTGTTTATTATTAATATAATTTATTTTGTTTGACATTTAAACCATTTCAAAACAGAATGGAATCCTTAAAACACCTTTTTGAAATTAAATAACTAAAAAATAATTTTTTATTTGAATAAAATATAACTGTTGTTCCAAAAAAGTCAAGGATGGGATAAAAAATTCAAAAAAATGTTTTTAAATTCTTTATTTTACTCTTTAAAATTATCTTTTTCTAAGAAAAATATTTTATGAATGTTTAAATTATTCTAACATCATGATTATTTCATAAAATCTAGGGTATTTGTAAAATATATATTTTTCAACATTCATCAAAAAAATATACAATTTTAGAAAAATCCCAAAACATCACCAGAAGATGTTTTTAAAAGATGATATAAAAAATTAATTCAATTTCATAAAATTCAAACTCTAAAATCACAAAATATATATTTTAAATAAAATCATATAATACATGTAAAACATTTATTTAGAACTAAAACCATTTCATTTATTACAGGTGATTACATTTAAATTTATTATTATTTATTAATTATTATATGATTTTTAATTAAATATTTATAGTTATAAAACAAATAAATTTTATTAAATTAATCATATAATTAAGTGTAATTTAACTTTTAATAACATAATCGAGAAAACAACTTTAATGTAAGAAATGTTATATGCTACGATTAAAATTATATATCAATGAACCTTTCAATTTTCTAAAAACTATATTATCAAATCTTTGTAACCATTTTTTGATAATAATATGATACACATAATATGAATCAAACTATCAAATAAGAATAATAAATATTTCATAATTTTATTTTATTTAAAAAAATAGGCTACATAACCTTTTAAAAGGATATTTTTGAACAACAAAATATAGTTACATATAAGATGGTAAAAAATATTTAGAAATTAAATGAGATAAAATATAATTTAAAATTCATGAGAAAAATACTATTTTAGTATAAAAATTATATTTAACCATTTGTCAAATGTTTCAAATAAAATGTTACACGACATTACCATAAATATTTTACTACATTGTGACTTTGAAAACTTGTGTCATAATATGTTAATAATTAGATTATAATGACTTAATTAGTATGATGATGTGTAAATAAAACTAAAATGTTGTTTAGTTATCAAATAAAAATATATATTTTAAAATGATAGAACATAGAAGTAGGGAAATACATGGGATAGTGGAAGGTGACACACCTTTGTCACCCTTCGGTCGTGGGTTTGAGCCCCACAACCATTCTTGATGCGACGAGTTGTTATCCAGACTATGGGACACCCCTTTAATAAAAATTATTTTAACAAATATTAAAGTGATTCATTTATAATTTAAATTTATAATATATGAAAACATGTTTATACGAAAACCAGGATTTTATATTCCGCCTAAAGAAATTGTATCCTTGTAATTTCCATTTATCTATAGATATGATAAATGAAAATAACAATTCATACCTTAAATACACATATCAGGGTACTATTTTACATTATTGATATTTCCACAATCCTTTATAATGAACTCCATAACTATAGTTAATAAATATCCAATTTTATTGTGGTATTTCACTTTTTTAGTGTGATGAAAATGTTGAGATATTGAAATCAAATAAAAGAGATACCATGATCTACAATTTTTTTAGAGAAATGAAAAGTTTTTAGATAGATCCAATGGGTTCATATTGGATATTGGGATATTTCAAAATATTTTAAAATAATTTGAACTATAATTTGAAATAATAGAAATGATGGAATCATATAGAAGGGATAATAAGGTTTTATGGGATCTTTTTACCTCAATATTGATAAAAAAATATTTAAATATTTCAAAAGTAAAATCATAAAATGAAAATAGTTCATGTGAGTAAATAAAACTTCCAAATAAATTATATAATACTTCAACCTTCAATTACTTTATTAAAAATAATACCACAAGTTTCAACCAAAGTTTATTTATGTTATTATCCTTCTTAATCCAATCCCAAAAAATGTATGATTATCCTGAACATACTAACCCCAAATGTCATATAATATTTATAACATATAATCGCACACCATCATATTAACTCATAAAATATTCTTATAAAATAATATCCTATCCTGTAAAGTTTACTAAAATATTTCTTTGATACAAACTATAACATCCCATAATATATACAACCCATAACTATGCGTTTAATAATGATGATTGAATTTAATTCAATTAATATGATATATTATGTTTTTTATAGAATTATTAAAAAATATTTCATATCAAACCATTACAAAAAAATTGGATACTTCCACTCAATATCTATTTTTCCCCAATATCATGACCCTTAATTGTAATCTCATGTTTCATTCAGAACACATTTTCTTCTTTTAAGATAAATCCCCATAGAGGAAAGATTAAACTTTTTGTAGTTCCAAATGTTCCTTAATCCTTGTGAAAAATAGTTGCAAATGAGGGATGAAAAAAGGATCAATAAGTTATATGAAAGGAAATAAACATTGCAATGTCTTAATTTTTTGAATCAGGTTAGCAACGACTCCCGTTTTGATCTTTTCAAATAGTGGGGGTGTCGTTTTCTATATATTTTATCAGAATAAAATTTTGGGAGTTGTAATATATTTATATTATTTTTTATGTTGGTTTAGAGGTGTGGAGAGTGCCTTGGGTTCTCAAAAGGAGTTTCAGGAGTGTTGGAGGCTGAATGGATTATTTTTGAGTTGCAGAAAATTGTGCAATATTTAGGGTAAACTATGTGGACCCTTCTAGTTAACTATGAGGCACATTTTTGAAATGCCACACAATTTGTGTAAAAATTGTAATGGAGGTGAACGACCTTGCATGGGTGTCTTCATATATTCCATTGATTTTTCACGGTTTGCGTATGGTTAGAGACAACCATGAGGAAGGACGCATGGGTACTTCCACTAAGGCAGCACCTCAACACTGTAGCTCACACGACTACCACATGGTTTGGAAAACCATGTGAGTAAATGGTGAGGCCAAGTAAATCCCTTAATTTTTTTTCTTATTTATCTTTAATTTCCCCCTCCTTCCTCCCATCATGGTCACACAATGTAGAAGGAAACCTCCTCCTTCTCTTCTCCTTCAGATTTCTATCCCTCCTCCATCCAATCAATGATTTTGGATCTATCAGGTGTGTTGAATGCGTCTTGGTAACACTAACCTATCCCTATCCACTTCTTCATTTCTCCTTCACCTCACAGAGTGATAAATCCGTTTGAGTCATTTTGGCCCATTTTCAGGGCATACGGCTGGAACTGAAATCTACGCCAATTCGATTCGAGTTAAATCTCGATATCAGACATGCCTACATCTCTAGATCTAAGGTAAGTGGTGAATATCTTACTTTTTGTTTTCATGGTAATTTTGGGGATGAAAATTTTAGTGTGAATTTGGGTATTTTGAGTGAGGAACATTTTTATCTGTTGATTCATATCAAAATGACTGCGTGACCCTATGAGATGCCTATGGGAATGCCCAACCATTTTTCAATTGAGAGAGGATGGGTTATATGACATCTCTCCTTAGGGTAGTTTGTCTAGGGTGATAAATCATTTTAAAGTGATTTAATTTAATTTAATTGTTTTTATTCAAATATAAGCTATTAAATCCCGCTATACAGATATTTAATATTTATTTAGATGATAAAATTCAATCTTATAAAATTGAATTGACTTTATTATATTGAAATTGAGATGTGAACTTCAATTTCTTTGGATTTATTGTTAATTGAAAATGAAATATTTATACATATTTTTATATGATAGACTTCTTGGACCCAATGGGTCATGACGGGCCTCGCCTAAGTAATTGGGATGGCATGGCCATCCAGATTGAGTGATGTTGATCACTGGTTGGGCTTGGACCAAATTTTATTGAGGGATTTTGATCATAGGATTAGGCATCGAGGATGTTGTTTTAGGAGATATGGCCATCATATTGGGCATGGACTATGATCTTCGATGGTTAGACCATTGGTTTTGGGATACATGGTTATAGTGGCATGATCTCCCAGAGTTGATGTGGCTTTGGTATTTATTTTGTGATTGCTGCTCACACGAGATGGAAAAAGTGTAGAATTGAGTAGTGTTCACACAAGTTGAGTTCATTGATGTGGTGTTTATGACCACTCATGTGGTTAGGGACCCTGAGTAGTGCGTCTTAGGAAATGGTTTGGGGGGTGATTTCCATAGAAATAAATGTGGAAGGTGAGGATCCTTCGATTGATAGTGATGATGATATCAGTTGGTGGTTGAGGCTTTCCATGATTGAGGCCATGGGCCAAGATTTATTTTGAGGACATACATCATTGTGCCTTCACACATTAGTCTATGAGTAGATGAGTTCTTTGAGTAGGGGTCCAAAAGACCAAATACAAATGATGTTGGAATGCCTTCAGAACATCAGTAATTACTGATAAATGAGGTGACAAGAGGCACGAGGTGTCGGGTTACATATTTTGAGGTGGAGCTTGATGGTTCACCTGGGTATGACATTAGGGGTACCTCGAGACATAGGCCAAAGAAACTATTTAATTTTGGGTTTTCAGCATTTTCCAAGGAAGGTGATGGATTCTTTGTGGTAGTTAAGCACTAGGGAATTTTGTCTTTACTTTACACAATAAGCTATTTTACTTTTATTTTAAATTTCATGCCTTATTAAATACATATTATAGGTATCCACCCTTGGTTGGTATTCTAATAAGACTCATTTTACACCCTACAAGGGTCCTTCAGGATGCATGTGGACTTTATATCATTACATTCTGGTGAAGGATCAACCTCAGGAGATTTATTGTAGTAGAATCTCTTCATGGATATTGTCATAGGACCTTGAGGTCATGCCTAACTAGAGTTTTATGTTTTAGTTTTTTTTTTCACTTTAATTATTATGTTTGTAGCTATCACTACCACAAAACAGGGCAAGGAAAACGCCACCCTTTATCTGTGCTAACGAAAAAGAGCTGATAAAGGGGGGGTACCTTTATCAGTGCTTTTTTTAGCGCTGATAAAGTTACCCCCTATAACAGCACTTTTTTTAGCACTGTTAAAGGGTACCCCTTTATCTGTGCTTTTTTTTTCGTAGCGCTGATAAAGGGGGGGTCTTTATCATTGCTTTTTTTAAAAGCACTGATAAAGGGACTACTTACAAAAAAAATCATTAAAAAAATATTAATATTTAAATATATAGATATAGTTATATTGATAAAAAAATAATATATATTTTTTAAATATATTTTTAAATCTATTTTTGATAAGTATAAATATACAACTACACTTAATATATAAGATATTTAGTGAAAATAACTTATAAAAAAATTAAAAAACATTTTTAATTAATAATTTGCTTATTACTATGGGGAAATATTCATTTAACAACAATTTTAAGACTAAAAAAATAAAAAAAAAATAAAGATCCAAAATATGTTGAAAACGCAACTCGAACTTCAAACGGCCCTAACTTTTGATCCTGGTATCCGTTTGAGATCTACCACATATCAAATAGAATCATGCGACAAGATCTACACCCTTATCATTAGGGGGAACCCTTGTTAAGGTTTTTTCGATGCTAAAAAAGGCCCAGAAGGCCTCCAAAATTGAGTTTTTAGTCTGGATTCCCCAATTTTTTAACATTTTGTGGATTTTCAGCCTCGTTTAAGGGGTATTATTGGATTTGTTTTGGTAGGGGATGAATTTATTCCAAGGTATTACATTCATATTGATATTATGTCTTTGAAAGTTTATCATTTTTATAATTTACTACTATTTATAATCCAATATATAACAATATATACATATTTTTTATATATTCACACATAAAAATTTAATTATAAATATTGATAATAAAATATATTTACATAAAAAATATATTATCTTTATCTAAATAATAACTAATATTCATTTTATTTAGAATACCAATATATAAATATTTATATATCTATATATTAATCTAAATATATATATATATTAATATAACTACATATATATATTGATATAACTATAAATATATATATTAATATCACTATAAATATATATATTAATATAAATAAATAAATAAATATATATTAATATAACTATATATTAAAATATGAATAAATATAACTATATATATATATATAAATAGATATGTCATTAATTGGAGAACAAATCAATTTGGCAGAGTGGTAAAGGCTTTAGGCGCGCAAGGGGGAGGTCTCAAGATCAAATCTTGGTGGAGGTAAGGGTGCATGCAAGGGGTGGATTTGGGGGGCTAGGGCTGATAAAGGGGGTGGGTGTAGCATTGATATAGGGTGGAGGGAGGAGCGTGCAGGTGCTGGAGGTGATGAGAGGCGCTGTTAAAATGGGGGCTCAAACAATATAAAGCCCCCCCGATTGGTAGGATTTTTTAAATTTTTTTAATTTTTTTTAATTTTTTTACTTTTATGAGTGCTAAAAAAAGCGCTGATAAAGGACCCTTTTATCAGCGCTTCTTTTTAGCACACATAAAGACCCCTTTTATCAGTGCTTTTTTTAGCACTGATAAAAGGGGTCTTTATCATCACTTTTTGTAGTGATGATAAAGGGGACCCCCCTTTATCTTCACCAGCTTTAACAATGCTTTTCTAGTGCTGTTAAAGGCCATTTTTAGTACTAATAAAAGGGGTATTTGTAGTAGTGTATGGTTAGTTATCCATTGATTCCCATTTTTTATATTTACATGTATGACCAATTATGGATGCATACTTTTCCTATTTTGTTTAGTATATACAAGAGATATTCTAGAATTTTCTTTTATTTACACTATTTTATTCATTTATTCCCCTATTTATTGTTATTGATAGTGGTTCTGCCAGTGGTAGGTCTTGTTCGAGTCTTTTAATTCATTACCTTTCCTATGTTTTTGATATATGTGTATCTCATACAAGTATTATACCATTCCCTTGAGGGTATTTCCTCCAAAAAATACCTATTTTCTCCCTAGATGCTATTCCAAATCCTTTGTAATTTGAGGAGGTGTGCCTAAGGATAGTGGAACCATACCCAATTTCACTATTCGGGTGGCTAATCTGGTCAAGGACCCTACAAGTTTTATCAGATCCATATTGACTGGGATTTAGTAGCATAGTTTGATTGGGTACTAATGAGATCAAGACTGATTTTTTATTTCTTCAGTATTTTAATTTGGTTTATGGTAGACTGTAGAATAGGTTGTTTTCAAAACTAGGTTTATAACTTTTTCTTGGGTGCCTGCAGCCCCAGGTATGAGGGACAAACGAAGTTGATACGGGTGGTAACTGTTGTTATTCTATTGCTCATTTTACATTTTTTATGATTTATACATCGCAAGATCACTTAAAATGTGATGGTGAATTTTTATGATAAGAGACCTTGACCTGAAATGGCCAGGAATGAAATTTGGGACCTTGGTTCGGTGAGGCAAGGTGTGTTTGAGATTCATGTTTATGTATTGTTTAGGTACATTTTAGAATGTTTTGAAATATTAAATTCATGTTCCATGATGTGATATTCCTTGTGAAAGTGTAAAATTCCATTATATATATGATACTGTATGTGATGTGAAATGAGCCTTTCTCTTATAAGAGAAGGCAAGTATCAAGGAATGGGGTAATTTTTATCATAATGTTGGGAGACTTGGTCATCAGATTGAGGCTAAGATGATTGTCAGGATCGGAATAGCCTGAGGTAATATTGATAATTGTATCTATTGAGGGTGGGTAAGGAGTACATAAAGCTGAGATTCCATGTGGCATGGTTTCAGTGGGGGAGAGTAAGGGTAGTGAGGATACACTGCCTTTTCACTACGTTACATATCTGCATGTTATATATATTATATGGAATGTTTTAGAATTTTTGGTATTCAGTGGGTTTCTACTTAGGTATATCATATGGAGTGTCAGGAAGGTGTGGAAAGTGGGAAGGTTCAAAGCCCTAAGGATAAGGCAGAGCCAGTACATGCTTAGGGTAGGCTCAATCTCAGGTTCCAATGCAAGTATGTAAAATGCCATATTTTACTGATTTTGGGAAATGGATTGATGATAAGATCTAATCTATCCTTTTATAGGTTATATGGAGTATCAATAGGGATGTTTAGGGAGTTGATCCCTCGATGGAAAATTTGAATCAAGATTTTAAGTCACAACACCCACCTCTTTTTCAGGGTGAGGGTGGTCCATAGGCGGCTGAAAAATTGGATAGAGAGAATAAATGTGATCATCAACTCGATTGAGATTCCTCCAGGTAGGAGGGTTAATTTTGATACTCACATTCTCAGAGGGCCAGATAAGTTCTTGTAGGACATGTAGGTTCAAAATGGAAGACATGAGGGTTTTTTGGGAAGGACTTCAAGGCCAGATTCTTCGAGAACATTTTCCCAGAGATGCTGAGGCCTGAAATGGATTAGGAGATCATAATAATTTATTAGGGTGACATATCTATTATGGATTTTTAGTTATATTCATTGAGTTGTATCACTACTCACATAACATGGTGAGAAATGACACCTCCAGGGTGAGGCACTTCAAGGATGGTTTAAAACACGATAGTTAGGTATAGGCAAACATCTTTAGATTGACCTCATTTTATGAGGTAGTGAACTAGGATCTCATATACAAGGGTAAATAGACAGATAGGTCCTAATCAATCTAGGTAGCAGCTTTAGGTGATTTGAATAGTGACCCTTCAGATGGAAGAAATCAGAGCTAGGATGAGTTTGAACATAGAGGATAGGCCAAGGATTCAACTAAACTAGTTTAGAGTGGTTATTTTACAATTATATTCTTGTGTGGGCAGCCCGAAAATGTACAGGCTCAGTTTAAGGGGACTCTAAATGAGTGATGGGAATGTGGAAATCTTGTAAACCTCAAGAGGATCTATAAGAGGCCCTCTCGTTTAGACAACTATCAAGTTCCAAAGCAAAATTTTGTCTCAGAGATCGATTTAGGATCAGTACCAGGTGAGGGGGGTTGGGGTTTAGCTAGACACAGAGGATGTGAAAGAGATAGTGAGATCCGTTAGTGGGGTTAGTGTGTAGGGGTTAGAGAATCACCATAAAGAGTATAGGCTTCATACAGTTGTGTTTGAGGATAGTAGCATGCCATGGATCTACCATGTTCTGTGCTGGCTGGTGAGTTGATGATAGTTAGAGGTACACTACGAGTGCGACCATGATATGATTTTTGTTTTCATTGGCATGGCCTATTGAGGCTTTCCCATTTTAGGGCATCTGGTGAATGAGTTGTATATTGATTGAATAGATGCTAGTTAGTATGTTATAATAATATCAGATGTGGGTTTTATATCTATAGATATGAGGTGTGAGGAACCAAGTTCTATTTTTAGCATCACTGGATGCGAGTTATGTGAGGTGAGAGGCACCAGGGAATCAATGAGATGCGAGAATTATTGGAGGTACAAGGCATTCTGTATCCATTTATGTGTAGTACTTAATTTATGTGTGAGGAATAGATATTTATTTGAGTATCTGTGGTGATACATGACTTCATTGGTTCCTTGTGAGACAAGGGAATGAGGCAGGAACCAATGTAGTGCAGAACTTGATTGAGTGTCATGTATAGAATGAGAGAACCTAATGAGGTTTAGGAGTGAAGGACTATTGAGTCTATGATTTAGTCATTGTACAAGTTTAATGATTTTAGATTTTGAATAGAATTATACCAGGTTAGGAAATTCCAAATATGGGGATCCCCTTGAGGTAATTGGCCTATACCCATGAGACTGGGGTATTTTGGGTTTATTTTAATAAGATGGGTATGTTTGATACCATATCCATATTTAATTTTATAGCTTATGTATGAGCTATGTTAAGGTGGGGAGATTTTATTGCCCTTAGTTTTTGAGTTAGGTTAGAAACCACTCCCATTTTGATCTCTTCAATTAGTGGGGGGTGTATTTTTCTATATCATTGACCAGAATTAAATTCTGAGAGTTCCATAATCATTATATTAGGTTTTTTTACTTTTTTAGATGATTGTAGAGTTCCTAGGTTTCTCAGAAGGAGTTTTGGGAGTTTGGGAGGCCGAATGGATTGTTTTGGAGTTTCAAAAAAGGCACATGGTTTAGGGTAAACTTTCCGGCCCCTTGTAGTTAACCATGTGGAACATTTTTGAATTGCCACATAGTTTGTGTAAACTATGCAACGAAGGTGAAAGTCCATGTGGGGGTGTCTATAGATATTTCAGAGCCTTTCGTACATTTTGAACATGGTTAGAGGAAACTATGCGAAAGGCCGCATGAGTACTACCACTTAGGTAGTACCTAAACACTATAACTCACATGGTTATAGAAGGTTTGGAAAAACGTGAAGCCCAATAAGTCCCTTAAATATTTTATTATTATTTATCTCTATTTTCCTCATCCCTCCTCCCTTATTGGTTGTACACAAAAAGAAGAAGCCTCCTCCTCCTCTTCTCTATTATATTTCTCTGCCTCCTCCATCTAACATCCAATTTTTGATCCTTTAGGTGCGTCAGATGTGTCTCAGTAAGGATATCCTCACCTGATCCTCTTATTTTTTTATCCTTTTCTTCATGGATTACTAAATCCATTTGAGTTGTTTTCCCCATTTTTAGGTAATACGACATAAAATCACATCTAATCCAATCTATATCAAGTTAGAGCTCGATATCATACATGCCTACGTCTCTGGGTCCAAGGTATGTGGTTCACATCTTTGTTTGTGTTTTATCTATCATTATGGGGGTGTGTATCTTAGTTTTAATTTGGGTATTTTGAGATGGACCCATTTATATCAATTTCTGCATAACTAAATGACCGTGTGACTCTATGGGATGCCTATGGGCATGCCCAACCCTTTTTCACTCGAGTGAGGTCGGGTTAGAGGTCATTTCTCCATGGGGTTGTTTGGTTGTGGTTCCAAATCCTTTTAAAATTATTTTATATAATTTATATGTTTTGTTTATTCAAATATAAGGAATTAAATCCCTATATATTCAATTGTTGTGTTTATTTAGATGATGAAATTCAATCGAATTAAATTGATTGACTTTTTATATTGAATTTGAGATGTGTAATTCAATTTCATTGAATTGATTGTTAATTGAAGGTGAAGTTTTTTATATATTTTCTTGTGATAAACTTTTTAGACCCAAGGTGTCATGAAGGTTATGTCCCAAGGAATTGAGATGGTGTGGCCATTATGATTGAGTGATGTTGTTCATCGGTTAGGCTTGGACTATATTTTCTTTAGTGATTTTAATCACATGATTTTACATCGAGGACATTAGTTGAGGTTGGAAGGCTATTAGGTTAGGAATGACATTTGATATTGGATGGAAATGAAATAAGTTTTGGGAGACAAGGTCACAGGGGAACAAGATGCTAGAGTTTATGTGGATTAGGTATTTATTTGGTCATTACCACTCTCCCGGGATGGCCCAATCACAGAATTGAGTCATGTGAACATAGGTTGACTCCATTGATAAGGTGTTTTGACCAATCGTGTAGGTAGAGACCCCAGATAGTGTACAATAGGTAATGTATTAGGGGGGTTCTTTCCATAGAAATCCACATGGAAGGTGAGGAGATATTGGTTGGTATTGATGAGGCTATCTATTGGGGGATGAGGCTCATCATGATTGCGGTCATTAAACTAGATTTATTTTGAGGATAAAAATCATCGTGTCTCTGGACATCAGGATCTAATATGATGAGTGATTTGAGTAGGGTTTTGAGGGACCAAATATTACTGATGTGGGTGTGCCTTAAGGACGTCAATACTTACTGAAACATGAGGTTTTAGGAGGCATAAGGTCTCGGGTTACTTTTTTTGAGGTGGAAACTAGGGTTCACCTGGGTCTGACATTAGGGTTAGA
The DNA here is from genome assembly GCA_963277665.1 of Viscum album. Taxonomy (NCBI): domain Eukaryota; kingdom Viridiplantae; phylum Streptophyta; class Magnoliopsida; order Santalales; family Viscaceae; genus Viscum; species Viscum album. Next base: position 2,029,589,951 of record OY728127.1, read on the forward strand.
TTGTTCCATTGGATAAGGAACCTATTTACTTATGGTATTACAACATTGTTCATGGAAAGTGGTGGATTTTATGTGGCTATTGAGCACCAGGGATGTTTGTGTTTACTTTAATAATTATGATTATTTAATTTTATTTGATACTACATGCCTTCTTAAACACATATTCTAGGTACACACCCTTGGGATGTATCCTAATAAGACTAATATCACACCCTACATGGGTCCTTTGGGATGCGTGTAGAGTTTATGTCATTAATTCCAGGTAAAGGATCAGCCTTAGGATATGGATTGTAGATGATACTTTTATTGGATATTAACATGGGAACTTGAGGTGATTCCTTTCTATTGTTTTCCATTTTACTTTTCTTTTTTGTTCAACATGCTTATTATGTATGTTTCTATGGTTAGTCAGCCATTGGAACCCCTTTTTTATATTGACATGTATGAACTAATATGAATTCATGGTTTTTTAATTTTTTTAGTAGCTACATGTGATATGTTGGAATGTACTTTTATTTCCACTAATTTATTTATTTATTATGATATTTATTGTTATTGATTTTTTTCCTCCATTGGAAGGTATTGTTCGAGCAGGTTGTGTCATTGTCTTTCCTTTTTTTGTGATATATATGTCATTTGACCAGTATTATACCATTATACAGAGGGTATAACCTCCTCACTATAAATTTTTACACCCTCTCTACTAGTTGGAAACCTTTAGTGTTTTGGAAGGTGCAATTAAGGCTAGTGGAACTCGGCTTGATAGCACTATTCGAGTGGCTAATCGGGTTGGGGATGCTACAAACTTGTTATTTAATTTTTAAAACCATGAAATCCAATAAAACATTTAGCATTTATATAACTAACCTTGAACTCTAAACAATAATTTAATTACTCAAGAAATCAACTTCACTTCCAAAAATATTTTCAAGAAACATATAATTATAAATAATAAATAAAAAATTATAATTAGAAGGGTTTCTTGCAAAAAATATGTACTCATGAAATTTTTTTTCATGAAAAACATACTTTTCACCCATAAAAGGGACATAAAATTTATTTTAATCATAAGCTCATTATCTTACCTTATGAAATAAAAAAGTCTTCCATGAAAGATAATTTTCAAGAATAGAAAATTCATGTATATACATTCAGACATCATCTTCATATTATATTGAAACTAATCTTACAATCAATCATAAAATTGGAATAACCTACTTGGTTGATTCTAATATATATTCCATGAAGAAGAAAATCATCGCCCAATGTGTTGGAGAACTATATCCAGCTCACTAATCACAATGAGCTATATAGGGATCACACATAATCATAAATAATTTACAATTAAAAAAATATATAAAATATATATAATATTTCATTTACATCAAAAAATATTTAAATATAATTCTAAACACATATGAATAATAATTTTGAAGAATCACGTAAAATATAGGTGAGATGTCATTTTTTCCTTTGAAAACTATTAAAAAATAAAAAATTTCAAGAAAATGTGAAGTAAAATATTATTTTAAACACACGAAAACTTGTAGAATAATTTTATTAAAAAAATAAAAATCATGATTAAGGGATTTGTTTCATTATAAAAGTGTTAAAAAAATATTCCTTTCATACTTAATAAAAAATAACCCATTCAAAAAATATTCAAAATATATTTTTTTAAACATCCATACATAAAGTTAAACATGGTATAAACTAGATTTTGACATATATTTTAGTATATGAATAATTTTATAGAAACATTTTAATTAACATGGATATGGAGGAAAGATAGAATAAAAAATATAAAACTTTTAAAATAGGGTTTAAAAGGAAAATCCATTACCTCATGTCTGTCTTGCCACATACATTCTTTTAATCCTATATAATAAAATTATATTAATTATTTAATTATTTAATGACATTTTTATGGATTATTCCATTATCATACATCCTTTTTATTTAATTTATTAACATTTATTATATAGTTACTAAATCAATTATGTTCATGTTAGACATTTTGAGGATGTTCAGTTCATAATCCCCAAAAAACATTGCTAGGTTGAACATGAACAAATGGGTTATTATTATATAATCCAAATAATATTGATCATAACATAAATATAATTTTTATACATTACATAAAATTTTATAATCATCCAGGAAAGGTGGAAATGAAAAATGAATCACATTGCTTCACGGGGTGGTAGTCCACACGTACACACAAGGGGCATTATAATTTTATAAAAAGTGAAAGGGTAAAACGGTAAGTAATATATTAACTTTCCAAAATAATAATCATGTAATAAATATCATATATATATTTTTAATACATTATAATAACCATCCATGTGATGTGGTGATGAAAAATAAAACCCATCACTTTGTGGAGGTGGTAGTTCACATGAGTGATGTTTTAATTTCTCATGGGATGGAAAAAAGATGAAAAAGGGTTATACCATAAAAATAATAATATATACATATATTTTATCTACTTGTTTAATTATATAAGAATGGTTATGAAAGGTTTTTATTATGTATAAGAAGAAATAAACAATAAAAAACTCAATTAAGAGTTATAGAAATTCTTTAGAAAGCCTTAATTGGATTTCACCTTAAGCCTTCTAGGTTGGTATATTGGAGAGACTAGAACCTATAAGAAAAGTTTATGGACATTTGGGGATTATTTAAGTATTATTTGATCTATATAAATTTAATTATAGGTGGTTTTCCAAGGGAAACTAGAGGGGGTATTTATACTTGAGGATAGAAGCGTTTTAGAGTTAAAATATTGATTATTTTATTATTTAGTCTTGTAACATTATTAGAGTGATGATTACTTTGAATTTTATTGTTTTTTTAAAAAAATTAATTTTTTTTACATTATAACCACTATAAAACCAAATTTTATCATTAAACCACCTAATTAAAAGTAAACAATCAAAAATAATTCTTTATTTGAAAAAATATAACTTTGGTTCCTACAAGTTAAGAATGTGTTTAAAAATTCAAAATAATTTTTTAAATACATTATTTTACTCTTTAAATACATATTTGGTTTATAGAAAGGTTTATTAATGTTTTAATCAAACATGTATCCTCATTATATTGTAGAAGTTACAATATTTTAAAATCTGTATTTTTCACCCTTCACCCAAAAGTCAACTATATTATAAAAATTGTAAAAACTAACCATAAAATTTTATCAATATGATAATATCAAAAATTAATTCTATTTTATTAAATTATAATTATAAAATTAATAAATTGAACTTTTAAATTAAATCATATAATATATGGGAAAACAGTTTATTTAGAATAAAATCTATATCTTTTGTTATGAGTGATTAAATTTATATTAATTATTATCTATTAATTATCATATTATTGATAATAAATTATTTATGGTTATAAAAAATATAAATTTTATGAATTTATTTTTTTAATTAAGATTAATTTAGATTTTAAGTACGTAATCGAGAAAATAGATATAGTGTAATAAATTTTAAATTTTATGATTTAAATTATATATCAATGAACATTTGACTTTTTTAAAAACTAAAGTAACAAATATTTGTACCAATTTTTTTATAAAAATATACTACACATAAAGTTAATCACATTCTCAAATAAAAAATCAATTTATTTATAATTTTATTTTATTAAAAAGAAAAATATTTTAAACGTTTTAAAAGGAAATTTTTGATTAATAATATAATATGTACATATAGTGTGATAAAAATAATTTATAAATTAAATTAGATATAATATAAATAAAAATTAATGAAAATTTATTTTTAGCATTAAAAATATATTTAAACCTTAATCATCTGTGTAAAACACAATGTTTTTTCTGGTTGTGAAAATTGGAAAAAAAATTATTTTTTGGTTTTAGATACCTGTAAGGGATAAAATGGTCTTTCTTTAGTATATATGATTGACTCAAATAATTTTTCTAACCACTCTATGGTTCATATATAAGGTTTTTACAATAGTATATTTTTTTTGGAATTATGAGATGTTCGAATTTTGGTCAAATAATTAACATTTAATTAGTTAATTATTTATTTATTCACATGCATTCAAATGGAGATATATTTTTAATTGAGAGATGGATTTGGATTATATATCTATGGTTGGTCTTGGAATAGGTGGGTTTTCATATTCAAATCATAGACTCATGTTGGGTGATGGGGCTAGGCATGAGCAATGTTTTATTTTGCTTTTCTTTTTCATCATTTTGTTTTTTTCCTTTAACTTTTCTCCTACGTGTTTTTTATCATGCATGACTGATGGGTATTCCCCTTATGTTTCTTTGTATGAGATATGGGGGGGGGGGATCACTACTAGGATACGTCATGAAGATAGGTAGATCATCATGGGGCACAATCTATGGATTGAGGATCGAAGCATCAATGTTCTATGTCGGGAGGTTGGATGTGTTTTGAGTATTTGGACCCTATTACCATAGATTTGTCATTTTAATTTCCATATCCCTATTATGATTCCTGGGTACCCCAAAGGGATCTATTTTGGTATATTTTTGAAAAAAATAGGTTTTATGAAGTTTAAAGGGGTTTGCTGATCAGAAAACTTGATCACATGATGTGTGATTTTAAGAACACCTGATGTGTGTTCTTCCTGTTCGGAGAAGATGGAGTTTTTTGAACCAAAATATATATAATTTGATTATATTCTATGTAGTAACATATTTCCAAGTATATGAGCACTAGGGAAGACACCCCATGCAAGGGGGACATGACTATGTAGTAGTTTATGACCGAACCCCAGGTGTTCATTGGTCCTATAGTAGTACACGACTAGACCCCATGTGTGTCCTAACTATGTAGTATTAAACAACCAGACCCTTAGTTTACCCACGATACATATAATTACATGTACATGGGTTAGGTTTTGGTATACATTTCATGTAATTGGGTAATATTATGTTTTCAATACCTTTGTAACCCATTTGGGGGTTTTGGGTGGTTTTCACCCCATATATAGAATTTAATGAAATAAGAGTCTATTTTTGAGCATTATTCCTCCTAGAATGCGATGGTGGAACCATTGGGGTGTTTGGGGAACTTTAAAGAGGTGGTTTAGGGTTATAATGGTATAATTGAGAGGTTCTTCCTATAGAAAATGTAACCATAGGTCTCTTGAGAGAGACATAGGATGATACCCAGATGGGGGTCCTAAAAATATCAAGAATACATGGAATATAATAAAAAATGTAATTAGTTTATGGTGACTAGGGCTATCCTCGGTCAGCATGAATATGTTGCGACTCAATCAGATATATAGGTTGGGGTTTGGTCCTATCTAGAGTGTCTTGGAAAGGGGTTGGGCATGAGTCCATATCTCTTACAAGGTTTCCCTTTTTAGCATGTGAGGATATGAGATGTTAGAGACATGGTTGTTGGACGCGTTACCCTGAAAGATGGGAATTGTCTTGAGAGTTTATAAATTAACAAGGATACCAAGAGGTATGCCTCCACTTATGTTATGACCCAGAGGATCCCAAGTGTGATGCCTCCACTTTCATATCGATTATGAGTATCCCAAGAGAGTTTCTTCCACTTATGTGTTAACCTAGCATATTCGAGTGGATTCCACATTAATAAACCAACTATGAGTGTGTATGTATGGTTTTGGATAGATATTGTTGTTGGTGACACCCTAGAACCCAAAATGAAGTGTATTCCTATTGGGGATGAGATGTAGATGACATATATGGGCGTTTAATAGGCCCTTGTTATGTTTATTTTATTTTATTTATACTAAAACTTGGTTTACACCCTCAAGGATGTTATGATGCATTTGGTCAGCCAAGTCATGGAGTATGGTACATAGATGGGATACCTTGTTTTTAAATGGATACTTTTGGATATGCCATGGAAATGGAGCTTGGTTGTTGTAACTACCCAGGATTAGGATCTCTATATGTTATAGAGGATGCCTTGGATTTTGAGCATAGATTATTATAGGGTCTTCCATGTATTTGGTGCTCATATAATAAGTCTTTCAAGGGTTCTATCCTTATAGTTATAAGGATTTGATAAGGTATTCCATGGATTTGGATCCTGGATGATTTTACTACCATAGGTTCCATCCCTAGAGTCTTAATGATATAATAGGGGTTTCATTCAATTTGAATCCTGTTTGAAAAGGATACCATGGGTTCCGACCTTCTATTTACGAGGATATAATAGGGGATACCAGGGATATGGTTCCTATATGATAGGGCCTCCATGGAATGGGACCCCATAGTTGTGAGGATTGTCTTGGGATACCTTGGATTTTAAGCCCCCATGTTACATTTGATGCATGATCATTGAGAAATGATCAATGTCACCCTGACACTAGATAAAGAAGGTATGGTTAATATGGTTTATGGAAATAAATATTAGTGATGGTTTTTTTTTTTGATTTTTTTATTTCAGTTGTGTATCGTTTTGGTTAAGAATATTACATGAGCATACACTTATGACACTGGGTTATAGGTTCACCATTGGGGGTGGCCAACTGATATTCATTTCTCACCCCCAATAAGAGAACATCTATGGCTATGAAGGCCTTATGCCTAATATCAGGTTGAGAACTAATGGAAAATATATAGGGTGGAGTAATTGGATTACATTATTGAGTGGAACCACTCTTGTAAAGTCTTATGATTAGTCTGGAGAAGATCAACATAGGTTTAGAGATTGGGTATGTGGGATGGATCAGAGTTGGAAATAGTGTCTCGTGTATTTTTATTCAGTTTTTTATATTATAGATATAGTCAGACCATGGTTCAATTAATGTTGTATTTATGGAATAGATGTTTAGGACATTACTACATTTTATTTTATTAGATAATGTTCAGTTGATTTATTCATTCTATTTACTATGAATTGAATGATTCTTGATTATTTATTTTTTTATTGTGCACTATGATATGGGGGTACAATATCTTTATAGTACCACCTTGGTCCCCACATTCTAGTCTATTACCTCAAGTGTATGAGGCGACATTCATGAGATCATGTGCTAAACCTATCTATCAACTATTTAGAGCGAGCCTGATTGAGAAATTAAAGTGGTATGAGAGTGTGTTTTATTTTTTGTATTATGATTTTGGGATATGGTATACTGAATATTAGGAATGTATCAGATCCAGTGATAGATATCAGTATGGTGCATCGAGAAAACATTATATGGTTGGGATTATAGTTTATTAGGGATGAGATTACTATTCTGGTTTTTGATGTTTTGATTTTATTTGATTTTATCATAAAGAAATGTATGTGGAAATTTTAGGGACTTGATTTATATGGATTTATGGCTCTTGGACCATTATAAAGAGGCAAATGGCTAGATTTTACTCTTTTATTTTATATGTAAAAGGTGCATCATGCATCATATTAGGAAATAATAATTTAAATGACATGTAGGCCTACTAATGTGTGATTTTACTGATGAATAAGGATGTTTTTTTAAATTTTCAATAACTACTCACATGGTTCTTTTTGGTATAAGTAATTGGTAGAATTATTCATAGATCAGCTGACCTATATTTGTATTTCCTTATGAAGAAAGTTCTTGTGGATCTGTGGAGAGATTATCATGGATAGCGAGGATGATGATACAGCCATGGGGCATAAGAGGTGAAATAACCCTAGTTAGTTAGTATAGGAATAATTCATAATTATTAAACTCCTTTTAGTATTCGTATTTTTTGGTTTTTATATTTAATGTTCCAGTAAAAACCTAAATTCCATTTTACTACATAGCTTGGAATTCCATTTTTCTTAATAAGACTGATTTTATGTGACTCCCTTGGTATGGTTCATCTAAGTTGATATCATTGGTTATGAGATGAGTTGACCATTGAGACATGATCTTTGAGAGAGAAATCTTATTAGTGGATGCTTATGAGGGTGTGTTCCCTAGTTCTGGGTTTTGACTAGTGTGTGATACCATTATTTGTGAAACCCATGAGCTTGTGGTTGGTCAGGACTATTCCATGGGTTCACATGAGAGTTTGTATAATTCCACATGTTCTATGAATTTTTGGGATTTTTAGTCTATGATCTAGGTGGTTGGACCCAATGGCCCTGATGTATGATTTGACCGATAGGGCTTGGTGGGAGACCTATAGGCCTTTAGTTATGACTTGACTATTAGCGAGTCCATGATTAATATGATTAGTGGGAAGCCCATGAGAGGGGTTGGATTTTGTTTTTTGGTGCCTTAAAGGTAGTGGGAATGATTGTATGCTCATGATGTGATCAGTACACATGAGATGTTACCTATTATGTGACTTAGTCATACTGATGCCTCAGGGTAATGTTATAATGATCACCTAGGTTTCATGGGTATTGAGACTAGTTTTTATGGGTTGGGCTGTTAAAAAAAACCCATGTTTGATAGAATATACGATATGAAACATTGATGCTAAATAAACCATGTTTTTATGGTTTTTAAATATTACTATTTAAATACGTAACACCATGAGATTTTAGAAAATAAAACCATGTTTGATAGCATATACGATATGCAACATCGAGCCCAAACAGACCATGAAATATTACTATTTAAATATGACCATTATAACCTATCCATTAAATTGGCAGGAATAAATAATATCAAATAATTTATCAAATATATATAATGGTCCTAATAAATAAAAATATATTGATAATTTTTTTTAAATAATCACTCAATTTTTATTAAGGTCATATTATGCCTTAAAAATATGTTTTCTTCAAAAATGTTTTTTATTTATTTTTATGAGAAAATATAATATTTAAATTTTTCCATGTTATGAAATCATTTTTGTCAAATTAAAATTCATTAGAAAATAAACATATAAAAATTATCTTAGGGTGATTTTTTTTGTATTTTTATGGAAATATTGTTTTTCAATGAATAGTGAAAATTACTGTTTTTTATTGAAAACTTTAATTTTTTTCTAAATTATTTTAAAATTAAAATTATATCGATGATTAATTTTAAAAATTAATTAATTAATTTTGATTAAAAATAACCCAATTATATTCTTTTGAATGATTTTTTACTTGAATTTGGTATAAAAACATTTTATACCTAAAGGCATTTTTCTGAAAACTGTGTTTTGTTTATTTTTTGTTTTAATGTTAAATTAATTTATGACACTTCTTGAAATTTAATTTCAAAAAATTAATTCCATATTTTTATTTTAGAGGTACGTATTTTCTAAATAAGTCCCTTTTATTTTTTGTCATTTTGAATAGAAACCATAATAAATAATTGTCACCATAGTAAGGGTTAATCGGGTAATTAAGGTCGAAAATAATAGGATAAGAACAAAAAATTACCATAACACTTAAAATTATTTTTTATGAGTGGATTTTGGAAATTTCCATTCATGTTTCTAAAATATGGAAAATTGGTTCCCCATTTCAATGATTTTTATCTTTATATTATTTTATTTAAATAAACAACAAAAATTTCATTCTCTTTGTTTTATTATCTCTGTATTTTTCACATAGAGATAAATAGTGGATATGTTTCATTATGAAAGGGTTTTTTTAATGATAATTTTCTTTATCATGGTAATTTATTTCAATTTTTTTGTGATAAAATATTTACCTTAAATTCTTACGTAGTGACGACATGATATTTTTTAATTAATAGAAAAATAAAACAAAGGATATTAAAAATATTAAACGTAATGTAATTTTAATTAATTGATTTGTTACATAAGTTTTTTAGATAAATATAACATGGTTTTAATTTATTAATGTATTATATTAGAATTCTTCTACTATGATGTTTTTCTCAAAGACAAATTGACTGAATATCGTCAAAAATGACATTGATGATATATTATGTTAAATAATATTTTATTTAATTATTTAAAGGTCATAAAAATCATGAACATAGAAAATTAGTATTTTAAATGTTCCCTTATTTCAGCCCTTGTCCATTTATGAGTCAATTATTTACCTGATAAGTAAAATTAAAACTCTTTAATATTTAAAAATTCATTATCGGAGTTAAGGTTAAAATTGGTTAACAAAGGGGTTAATCCAAAATATAAGGTTTAAAATGATATAAAATACTATTAAATTTTTATTTTATGATTACATTAATACCATATCTTCATTATAATCGAATAAATACTATTTAAAACCATTTTACATGAGTTAGATACATATCATACTACAATATTTCATGTATTTCCAAAAATGGCATAAATGTTATTTTAAAATAAATATTAATTCATTAAATGATTTAAAATTAATAAAAATAATATCTTAAGAATAATGATATCAATACGGTTTAATATATAAACCATGGTCCATTTATGGGTCAATTTTCCTTTTATTGTAACAATCTTGACCCCCAAAGAGTAAATGACTTTGTTATCATAATAATCCTTAAAAGGGTTAATGTAGGGTTAAAATAAGATAAGGATTAAGAGATCACATAAAATTGTAAAAAAAAATTATATGAGATTATTTATAATTATAATAACCATATATTAAAATTATATAAATTTTGATCCATTTTTACATGAAAATTATTTTATATTAATTTGATACATTGTGAAATTTCAAGAATGAACCTCCCCTTATTATAAAAGGGAACCCCCTATCCCATACTCTACACACATGAAGAACCTTTTGGGTTTGGAAAATCCCAAATAAATTTCTAAAATTCCTTACCATGTTCTAATGGTCTTATTTTGGGAATAACTTTAACCTTAGAGGGATTATGGTGTTAAGAAAAGGTGGTTTCTCGAAGAAGTGGTATAGTTCCTGACCAAGAATTTTCATTCTATTTCTTATTCGAACTCATTAAAATATCTTTCATCCATTATAAAATAAAAAACCCAATATATTACATATATTTATATGTTTTTTATATTAGTGTTACACCCTATATCAATCTCTCTATTCATCAAATGAGAAACAAAACCGTTGTTCATGTGTTTGGTGGATTACTACATCACGAACCACGTAATTTGTTTCTATCACCATGTCTCAAAGATGGTTATAATGACTTATTTAATATTTATATATTATATTAATAAAATATTTATCATTATAAATAGATAATATATAATATAATTTATTATATTTTCATCCATTGAAAAATGATAACATCCTTCATGCGTATGTGTGGGATACCACCTCAATGAAGTGATACAATTATTTTTCCATCACCGCATCACATGGATGATATATATAAGTTTCTTTAAAAAAATGATATTGTATTTATTATCATTATGTAAATATAAAATAATACTTACCTCTTTTCTATCATGATCATTGAAAAATGGAAATGTTACTTAAGCTTACGTATGACCCACTATCTCCATGATTGTAATGTAGATTATTTTTCATAACCACATTTCATAATTGGTTTTGAAATTATAATTATTTTTATTATTTTGTAGATGTTGTAATAATGACCTCTTTTCCGATTTCCAAACTACTGATGTCATTTTTGACATATGAGGCAAATATTTTCCGAACATCCAATTTGAACTTAATTGATTAAGTAATTATTTGTAACATAGAATTAAATGAAATAAATGGAATAATAAAATTTAAAACGTTCTGAATAAATTAAATAATTAACATAATTTTATTATTTTTTAAGATAAATAATATACCTAGAGAGTCATACTTGAGGTAAGGGACACTTTTCTTTAAAATACTTATTTTAAATGTTTTAAAGATTTATTTTCTATATATTCATTTTCTATATCCATATTATTAAAATTATTTTATTGAAATATTTATGAATTATGAAGGAAATTTTATGTCTCTTTTTTATTTATTTAAATTCTTTTGAAAAGTAATGTTCTTACTAATTTTATGATGAATGTTTTTTACTTTATTTAAAAATATAAAAATTAATGTCCTATTTTAATGTACATAAAAGAAATCACTATTCCCACTACCACAACCATTATTTGAATTTTGGATTCCTTTATAAAAATCCATGTTTTCATCAAATAAAGTCCATTGTTCCATTTATTATGTTAATTCTAGTGTCAAAAATTGGGTTTTAAATAAATGGGATATATCAAGATTCAAAAAAAATTATGGGGGAAACTAATATTTATATGATAAAATATTCTATGTATTACGATTATGCCTTCTTATTGATGTCTTTTTGTGGAACACATAGTCATGAAGATGTTGTGGTGAGTCCACCCAGATAACACTCCAATTAAATGGGTAAAGTTTTTTATCATGAGACATTATGCATGAGTTTGATCAGTAAGCCTAATTAACAATTGGTCTTTGTCCACCTTATAATGCCATCGTGGTAGTTATACTTGATTTATTAATAATTCATATTTTTTGTTACTGTAATATCCCCTTTATGAGTTTTATTTCCAGTTCAATATTTATTATTAAATTATTTATGAAAATATCGGGGAAGAAATGTTGATTTCATGGGTATTAAAATATTAATTTTATGCCTAAAGTTTATTTTTTAAAAGGTGATTTTTTATAAGTATTCATGAATTATTAGGTTTATTTATATCTTTTTATATATCTTAATATGGTTATATTCTCATCATACATTAAAACTTCTTTTCACATGGTTTTAAGGATGAGTATGAATAATGATAAAGGCATAATAAGGGAACATAAAACATGGGTATAATTGGAAAATGATCACTTAGTGTCATGGGTATCATTATGTAACTGTTTTTTCTAATTTTATAAATATATAAACCTAAAATATCCTAAGATATGTTAGTGATCCCATATTTCTGTTTGATGTTGTATTTTTTGTATGGTTTAAATTTGGTTACATTGATTGGTATTAAAGCTATAAATGTATAGTTTATGACTTTAGATTTAGATCTGAGTGTCTAGGTCTTGAGTTGTGATAGGGTTACTAGCCCTATAGACCAATGGATGCACTTTTAGAAGTGTATTTTGAGTGAGGGTGGATTCTCGTGACTGGAGTAAATATTGGTTGGCGTAAAAGTGTATGGATAAGGATGAAATGCTTCAGACTAAGGATGGGAACCTATGATTTAAAAATGATGCTATGAGGTGGGACGTCATAAGATGAATCATGGAAAGAGTATGGTTCCTGGTTTTTAATAGGAGTCCCAAGGGAGATACAGAAGTGGCAGTACTGATCTACCATGAAGTTCTGTAAACATGGTCTTAGTGATGTATGGATCTCAAGAGTGTGAGTCAGATGATGGATCATGTTAGAGTGGATCCAAAGGAGGGACACATAGTTGGAATTAAACTCAATGGGAATATGATTGAGGGGAGGTATAAGGTAAAACATATGTTGGTGAGTCAAAAAATTTACCTTTTGATAGTGGTGACCCTCAATATGAGTTGAAATTCAGTGTTTTCTATGGAAACCATTCTCTAGAAGTGATAATAGGAAATGTTTTGGTGTTGTGGGTTGGTGCTCAGGATTGAGTAGGTTTCATAATACAATTCATTGCATTTAGTGATTGATAAATTGTGATCCATGGATTTGGTGTTTAGTTATAATGTTAAGATAAAGATTCTTCTATTTTGGGTAGTATAAGTTCATTCTCAATGATAAAAACCTAGAGTTGGTAGGGATGACGATGCGATGGTAACCATATCAAGTGGTTTAGTGGGCCAATAATGATGAGTTTTTATAGGAGATTCCAATAGTGGAAAGCACCCTGAACCAGAATCATCCATTATAGGTTGAGTTCTATAGTGTGGAGAACCATGAACCTAAGGATGACTTATGGATAATTTTGTGACATATCAAAATATATGGGTGCATCCAAGCACTATCTCGATAGTTTTTTAATGGTAGAAAGCATTTACTTGACCATTGACGGGTTATGCACTTTATCTTTAGAGTTGTACAAATAAACTAGAATATCATTCTATAGTATAAAAATGTGTTACAGATGAATTTTTGAACAAGGTGAATTAATGTGTGTGTTTTTAATTCCACTAAATAATCTCAAGGATGAGAAGTGTTTTGATGGGGATATTATAAAACTTTTTATGTTTCCTGGTTCTAAAAATGAGTGGGAATTTTGTTTTTTCATTTTAGATGATCATGAGGGATAAAATTATCATTTTAACCTTGTATATTAATGAAGATTTTTTTTATGTTACCACTCCACTGGTTATGAAATAAGGTGTTTACCCTATGAAGTTAGTTTTGTGGAATTTTGAGTCATATGAATTTTGGAAGAATATTTAATATTTATTTAATTAAATATTAGTTTATTTTCACGTTTTCAAATGATGATATATTTTGAAAAAATTATCATATTGATGTTACATCTATTTGGTTAGGTCCACAATGAGAGGTTTTTCCTAGGCAAGGAATAAAATCATTTTAGGTGATGGGGTCAGGCATGGACCCCTTTTTATTTTCTTTTCTTATTCCTTCTTCTTTATTTTCCTTTTTCCTTTTTTTATTTATCCCCCATCCTTCTTATTGCACATTACCAAGGGGAATTCTACATTTGGGGTATTTTTCTGAGAGAGAATGATGGTTTTAGGATAGGGTAGAACACCAAGGAGCCTCTGTATAGAATAATAAGGTATTAGTGGGAATGTCCTATTAATCTATGATTGAAGTGTCAACGTTTTATGCCCAGAGGTTGGATATCTTATGAGTTTTTATACATGATCCCCATATATTTATCATTATTAATTTTTAAATACCTATTTTGTCTTCAGTTTATCCCATGTGGATCTATTTTGGGTTTTTTCGGGGAAACTGGGGGGTTTTGGGAGTTTGAAAGAGTTTCCAGATCAGAATACCCAATCACATGGTGTGTGGTTTCAAGAAAAAACAATTTTATTGATATTATTTGTGGAATATGGAGTTTTTGGAACTATAAAATGTTCACTTTGATTAAATATTGTGCAATGGTTCAAGGATATATGGCCTATTACCTTGGTAGACACCCTATTTAAGGGGGGAATGCCCGTGTAGAGGTACACAACTAAAACCAGGTGATCCTTGGTCATGTAGTAGTACATGAACATAACCCATGTGTTACCTAGCCATGTATTAGTACATGAACATACCTCAGGTGTACCCAAGTCATGTATAAGCACATGGATATGGTGGATGTTTTCGATTACATGCTGTGTACTCAAGATACAAGCAGTGTACAACACGTTTGTTACCAATTTGTGGTTTTTGGATGATTTTGTGCCCCTAACCTAGATTTAGACAAAATAAGAGGATATTTTGAGCAATTTTCCATATATAATGTTATAGTGGAACCCATTGGGTTTATATACAACTATTAAGAGAAAGTTCATGGTGAGTGAGCTATGATGGAGAGTTTATAACTGTAGTAAATGGAACCAGCGATCTCTTGAGAGAGGCATGGGATGAGATGTAGATGTGGGTCATAAGAATATTTGGAGAGAGTGGAATATGATCACTAAGTTCACCGATTTACAATTATTGGGATTGTCCCTGGTCCGTGGTACAAGATTTAGATTTAAGGAAATGAATAAGTTGGGTGTTTGGACCAACCTAGTGTGGTTTGGAAAATGGTACGATATTAAGGCCATCCCACTTGGGAGGTTTCCCTTTTTTAATGTGAGGAAGCGAGATTTTAGATTCTGTGTTGTGGGATGTGTTATCCTGATGGACAGGCTTTGGACTATGAGACTATTTGGGACTAAGGA
The DNA here is from genome assembly GCA_963277665.1 of Viscum album. NCBI lineage: Eukaryota > Viridiplantae > Streptophyta > Magnoliopsida > Santalales > Viscaceae > Viscum > Viscum album. The sequence goes on from OY728127.1 coordinate 2,029,605,619, forward strand.
TCCTAAGAAGGTTGACTCTACATATGTTCTAAACCAATGTTTCCTAAGAGGGTTGTATCCATTTTAATACTGATTATAAGGATCCGAAGAGGGATTCCTCTACTTACATGTTGAACCAAGGAATGTGAGTTGAATCCCCCTTGGTAAATAGATCCTGAGAGAGTACGCATGGTTTTACATAGATATGGTTGGTGGTGTCACCCTATAGGAATTAGACCATCCTTTATTTTGATTTTTTGTTTCATTTATACTAGAACTTGGTTTACACCTTCTAAGATATTGTGATGACATTGTCATACCACATCTTAGATATGGTTACATGAATGGGCTACCTTGTTTGGAGTTGAATAATTTTGGATCTTCCATGGAAATAGATCTCGGTCGTTAGAGCTATCACATATTATGATCTTGGTTTGTGATATAAGATTCAATGGATTTAGATCCTAAATTATTATTGGGTCTACCATGAATTTGAAGCATGGATGATATGGTTGTCTTGGGTTCCATCCCTATAGTTGTGAGGATATGATAAAGGAGACTATGGATATGGATCCTAGATAATAAGGATATTGTAGGTTCCATCCCTAGAGTCATGTAAATATTATAGGGTTTACCATGTATTTGAATCTCAGATGATAGGTATTTTATGTGTTCCAACCCTTGAGTTGTGAGGATATGGTAGGGGATTCCATGGATTTGGAACCCGGATGACAGGGCTACCATGGGATGGGTCCCCAGAGTTCTAAGGATTGGTTGAGGTTTATATGGATTAGAATCATTAATTTTACACGGAATTCATGGTCATAAAGAAATTCTCAGAGAAACCCCAACACTATATGGAGAAATTATAGTCAATTAGGGTCCCAAAAATAAGGATTGACATTGGTTTTGTTTTATTTCTTTGTTCCAACTATGTCTAAACTAGGTTGGTCATGCTACATGATCATGAACTTATGACATTAAGTTATTGGTACGTAGTTGTATTGGCCTACTTAGATTCATTTCTCATCCCTGCATATGTGCCTCGGTGTGTGTAAATACCATATGTCTACATTTAGGTTGAGCAAAAATTCACAATGGATATGGTATAGGTCTAGAATATCATGATAAAGAATATCCGATCACGTTGAGACTTATTATCAAGTTGGAGCAGTTCAATATGGGTTTGAAGACCAGATATGTGGTATGTATTTTATTTGGATATAGATCCTGGTGTATTTTTCCATTTTTTATATTGTATATGTGATCAACCCAATGCGTGATTAGTATTTCATGTATGGAATTTATACTCAATCCATTACTACATTTCATTTTATTATAGAATGTTTTTCTGATTTATTATTTCCATGTACTCTTATGTGTATGATTCTTGTCTATTTATATTGTTATTTCACACACTAATTTGGGGGAATAATCTCTTTATAGTACTTCCTTACACCGCAGTTTCTAGTCGACAACCTCGATATACAAGGGGGAGTTCCATAGGTCACATGGTGAACCAGTTTGGCTACTGTTCAGAGTGAATTGGGCCTCGATGTTGAGATATGTTTCGCATAAAATATTATTTGAAATTACCTTAAATATGATACAATATTGTGACTTTGGAAACATGTATCATACTATGTAAATCATTATTTTTTAACGACTGAATTACTATGATGATATGAAAATAAAAACCAAAAAATAATTTAGTTATCGAATAAAAATATATATTTAAAAATTATGGATAATATAATCATGAAAACATGGGGTATAGTGGTAGGTGTTACATCCTTATCACCCTTTGGTCATGGGTTCAAGCCCCACAACCTTTCTAGACATGATGTTCCTTCGCCTAGACTGTAAGATTCTCCTTTTTTAAAAATAAATTTTAATAAATAATAAAGATATACAATTAGAATTTAAATTTATAATTTAATAAATAATGTTCCTAGAAATATTTGGATGTTATAGTTGTGTCATGGTGTAGTGGTAGATTAGTATTTCTTGGAATAATAACATTAAGTATAGGTAAACTAAATCCCCCAAAGGGGCTAGTTTGGGACATGTAAAATGTGTGAATTAAAATGGGATTGGTCTATCTTGGGATTTAGTGTAGGAATATTTAGGCCTAATATATTTGGTTGGAATAACAGTGAAGCTAGCCTAGAACATGGAAAATTGTGGATTGTTCTGTCTTATACATCAATTGACTAAGCCTGCTTTGGAATGCCTGTTCATAGAGTTGTGAATCCTGGAATTGGAAATATCTCAATAAGGATTTGATCATTGGGAGAAATGTTCAGTGAGTCATAGTAGAGGGATCAACCTGCCTAGATGCCACCCAAGAAAATTAGTTGGAATCTAGGTGCTTTGGTTTATTCACATATCATGGAGTACTAGTTTGGTGATTTCATTAATAACTTGTGTAATACCCGGTTACCTTATTTCAATTAATTATTGACCCTTGTTTTTATATTACTTGGTTTATGGATAATATTCAGTTGTTTCATGTGATTTTTTATTTTTTTGGGTTTTGGGTATCATAACTATTGGTGCACAGTTAGGGAAAAGCATGCAGTTTCTCCTAGGAAGCCATGAACCATAGTGAGAGGGTCTAGAGGGTGGAACACAGTTGGTGCATAGTTTTTCAAAATCATATGAATACACCTCATGAAACCTTTTATAGTAGGGGGTTTTCATGGTTGGTTCATCATTAGTTTAATTGTGCCTATAAACTATGCACCCCATCCAGAAGTTTATTAGGGGTGCACAGTTTTGGTGCATGGTCACTAATAACCATATGGTGAACCCAAAAAACCATGCGTTTAGTTTTTTAACACCGTATAAATTTATTTAAAAATCATGATACCCACTTTTAAGATGAATAACCCCCCCCCCAATAAAACCTAATTGAGTTATTTTTCTTTTGGAGGCTATCTATAGGATCCCTTAGCTCTCCAAACCTATTTTCTTATGAATCAAAGATTTGGTGGAAGATCTGATCTCCTTCTGCTTAGTGGATGTCCTCTTAATTGGTTTCTTCTATTATTATGTTCTCTTATTCTTATAGAGTGATATATCATTAAGTTATTGATGGATCTAATCTTTAATTGGATGGATATTTATTCTAGGTTCGATTTCTTGATCTCCTTCACCTTTTTTCTTCATTATCTAATCTCGTTGTGGGTGCTGTGTTGATTTTAAATCATGACTAAATATAGGTTATTATATAAGGATTTACCCAAATATTGAAACCCTATGTTGCTTAATTTATTTGATATTATTTTTTAATTATTTTAAAAACAATTTTTTTATGATTCTATGTTTAATTTAAAAGGGCGTAGAATAATGAAAACCACCAATTTTAATGGAATTTAAGTTGTTGGGAGGGTTTGGATAAAAATGATGGATCAAATTTTAAAGAGGATTTAAATAAAGTATTTTATGTTAATTTTTTAGCTAATTTGTTTAAAATTAAACATGTTTTGAAATGTAATGAATTTGATGAAAATCTACAATTTGTTTTTGAAATGAAAATGGAATGTTGAAAACTGAATTCAGGAAATTAAATTCTTAATAATGAAATGATTTTAAATGGTATGATTTCCCCATAATTGAATTATTAATTAATCTTAATCACATGTGATATTAGGTAGTTAGTGGGAAATTCTTAGAATCTGACTATTAAGGAATGAATTGATAATGACAATGCTAACTAAACCAAGTTCAACATGATTTCCCATAATAGGCCCCCTATTAGGGTGTTGATTTGAATTCCCACACATATATTGAGCTAGGTGTAAGTCACCAACCCATGGAGATTGGTAATTAATTTCAAGCTATGTTAGGACTGGATGGGTTATTAGTATACTAGGTTATTCTAGATTGTTAGAGATAAATTGGTATGAAAAGCAGGTTGGGAATATTTCCTTGATGTTGGTGTACTATTTTTGGGATGTCGTAGTACATAATATGTAGGATTTATAGGAATTATAAGGTGGTTATGATAATGTTCCTAGCTAGATATCATTGTAAATATCCTGATGTCTACTGGGTGTTTGGGAAATGTGTCTTTGAGGAGTAATTTGAAATTAATTTAGACGTTTTCCAATATTTAATTTTGTGGAAGAAATTGTTTTTAATATATCTCTTGTTTCAAGTTGATGATCTGTATACTCTTTCTAATTTCTTTAGTGTTGAATATTGTTTTTGTTTATCATAATTCCTATGAGAAGACAATTGAATATTCCATAGAAGGAAGCTTCTGGTTAACCACAATGTGAAAATCCTCCAGTAGAATAGAATCTTGTTGAGATAGTGGTGTATACTATTCAGACTGTAGGACAAGTACCTACACCCATTCCCATTATGGACCTAGTTATAGAGCATTAAAGTGATGAATCTATAGATCATGATCAATAGTTTCTTCATCAAAAGCCAACATATTTCCAAGTCTCAAATGATCTTAAAGAGGATGATGATTGGTTGAAAAATATAGAGATTTTATTTTAGTTCTTAGAAACACTCAATTAAAATAAAGTGAAATGTGCTACCTTTATGATGGATGGTCCTAGCGGAAGATGGTGGGATTTTATGGTGACAATAATGAAAAATTAGGACCTTGATTGGAAAGGATTTAGAGTTATTTTAACTAATTATTTTTATCCATAATATTTGGTCTTGGAGAAATCCATGGAATTTATCAATCTCCATCATACTGACCAGACCATGACATAGTATACGAACTATTTATATGATATTGTTCAATTTACTCCCAAGGCGGTGAAAAGATGATATATTAAAATATCAATGGTTTTTTATGGGTTTTTTTAAGATATCTGATCCTAGTTCTTCTTGATGAAGCTCAATTATTATACTATCATACTGGATGGAGAATTAATGGATGATCCTGAACTGGCTGGTAGGTCAGGGTTGATGAGAGTTCATTTTTATCCCAGTGGGAGTCATTTTAGTTACATTAAAGGAAAGAGAATGTTTTTTGTGTATCAGGTTAGTTATAGATAGTAGGCATCGTCAAGACCTCCAGTAGTTCCTGGAAGAGGCCCTCTGACTTGATTTTTGTGTGGAATGTTTTGGAAATCAAAGCTTGTTTGTAACAAGGAACCCAAGATCTATTGTTTGTGCGGGGTCTTAGGTCACATATAGAAGTTATATCACACCTTTTATTCTCTATTAGTGTCATGATATCATAGAAAAATAAAATTACTATGGTTTATTTGGATTCATCATGAACTAAGGGGTTCCAACCATAAGAATCATGAACCAAGATTCTTCTTATAGTAGAAGATTATCCATAGGAAACTGATTTAGGTATCGAAATCGTGAGAGGTACCATCACTATAGGTTAAACATTTCTGACTAAATTATTTGATACTAGTGCATCTCATTCATTTATATCCACTCATGTAGTAAACTTGAAAAATCTTCCTATGGAGATTTTGTCTTATGTAATGAATATTATTATGTCTCTCAGAACAATGAGAGGGAAGGGTCTCTAATGTCCTACTTTTTTCTCTTTATCTGATATTGAGATTAACTAGAATTTTTTGGTTCTCCAAATCAAAACTCTTAATTTCATTTTTGAGATGGATTGGATGGTTTCTTATAAATATTATACAGACTATTATCTTTGGTGGGTCTCCTTTACTATACATGACAGGGTGTTCTGTGTTTTCTAGAGAGAATTAGTTCTAAGTTCAAGTATATATAGATGTCATTTTTGGAGTTACAAAATGTTATCTCAGTGTTTTATTTTGAATTGGAGCAGGAATCTTTCAGTAATGATATCCTCCAATTGTTGTCAAGCTTCCTATTGATTTTGCTTTTGATTTATTTGTCTTTCCACTGGTAAGAGAGGTGGAGTTTTATATTAATATAGTATATGGGACTCAATTATTTTCTATTTCGTTGTACCAAATAGTACAATGGAGCGAAAATAATTGAAGACTCAATTATATGATTTTTTAGAAAAATGATTTATATCATCGAGTGTATTACCTTGAGTGGAACCTATAATTTTTGAAATGAAAGATGATGAAAGACTTTTCCTATATGTTGATTTTCAAAATCACAATCAATTTACCATAGAGAAAACGTATCCATTTTGTTAGGTCCAGAAGGCTGAATAACCTGAGAGGGGGGGGGAGTGAATCAGGGTATGACTAATTAAAAATTAAAGCCCATTCTGATCTTGTTTCGCTGTTAAGAAAAACACTCTTCTCTCTTTTACTATTGCACAATATAAACAGAAAGTAAAGCAAGCACAGGACACAACAGTTTTACTTGGTTCACCGCTAAGGGCTATGTCCAAGGAGCATACGCTGACAGATTTCCGGTAATACCAAATTCCACTATACTTCACTAGCTGTGGATACAATGGTTCAGTATAGATCACTTCTATGCCCAGGCTCACTGCCATTACAATGTTTAGGGTCAGCTCACTGCTTTCCCAAGGGTCACTCCCTGTTTCTCTCTCTCTGGCTCACTGCCGGTGGAGATGATCACCTTCTTCCTCTTCCTAAGATCACTGCTCTAGAAGGGAATCCACTCACAGTTTATAGACCTGTAGGTCTCTTCATTTTGATAAATAAATGAATCCTCTACTGTTTATAGATGCTTTGTTGAAGTCCAACTTTCACCCGTAGATGAATACCCCTTTGCCACTATCCACTGGGAAAACTACCTTTGAAAGACCATCAAAAAGAACCCTACTTCACGAGGCTCCCAATTTCACAATGCTCAAATAAGTCTTCACAAAGCTCCTGCCTTTTTGTGAAGCACTCTCGTGAAGCACCACTATGAAGAACTACCGCGAAGCTCAAGTTGTTGCAGAGCAACTTCCCTCGTGAAGCTCACTGAGCCAACGCGGAGCTCGCAACTTTCGCGGAGCTACAATAGCCGCCGCGAAGCTCTTCTTTTTCGAAGCACACATGCTACACGAACTACCTTCGCGAACCGAGAGCAAATAATTTTCTCTGATAATTCTCTATACTTCTCCTGAGGGGGTCGGCCTCTATTTATAGGCGATTCCACTGACCCTCGAACTTTCCGCGCGAAGTCAATGCCACGTCATCTCAAATCGCGAAGCTCCAAAGTTTCCGCCGGAATTCTATCCAAATCGCGAAGTACCTCGGCAATTTTTGGATTGCGGAGCTTGTCATAATCGCGGAGCATCACCGTCAACATTCCTTCACGCCTTCACTGCGAAGATCCCTCACAAATCCCTTCACCACTGCGATGCGCTTCAACTCTGTCATTCGCAAAGCTTTGACGTAATCGCGAAGACTCACCGCCTCCATTCTTCTGGTCTTCGTGATTTCCATACCATGCATCCTCTCTTCGCGAAATTCATGCCTTTGCCATATTTAATTATTATCTTCATGGAAATCCACTTTTCGCGATGCTCAGCAACTTCCAGATTTTAGACCCCAGAAATTTGGCAAACACTGGAAAATGACGCCTCCTTGTATCTGATCTTTTATACGGCCTTCAGAACCTCCATTGCTCTTGTCAACATTCTTGAGTCAAACATGGATCGTTGACCTCAGCTCTTGAACTCGAAAATTCTCCATGAAATCCTCTTCGTCAACAAATTAGTATGTCATTGTTTTGCTTTGAAAATAATCACCACTCAGATGTCCACTTTTTCAACAAACACAATCACCTCAAAAATGCTTCAATGATACCTTGAGGGATTTTTCCCAACAATCTCCCCCTTTGGGTTTGTTGACAATTATTCATAACTCTTCTCATAAAGATTTTCTGCACGTTGATACCTCACTGAGTCTTCTTCTAGCCGCTACCACCATTCGCCTCTTGCGATTCTGATAGCGTTCAAGGATTCACTTAACACATACTCTAAGCCTACATGATCAATGCTGGTCGTGAGCAACTAGAGTAGTATGAGAAGTTCATCAATGAATCATTTCAAGTCAAACACCAATTGTCGATTCCAACCTGATACCAATTCATAAATTGATACCAATTTTTGAACCACACTGATCCCAATTGGTGATAGCTGGAAACCTTGTCTCACCATTCCAACACCACTATTCCACTTTTATCATGATCCTCAGCTGTCATGATATATATTATTTGATCGATCACTTCGAGAATTGTCAGATTTAATACTCTCCCCATTTCTCATTGCTCCCCCTTTCTGGCTGCTCCACCTGTCAGCTTCTCCCCATATCAATCATGATTTATCAAATTTTCCACACTGCCTCCCCCTTGAAAAATCACTATTTTCTCCCCCTTTGTCAAAAAACCCAGAGTAGAGAACACATATCATCACATTAGGGAAAAACACATCATACCCCGGGGAGGGGGGGGGGGTCCGCATCCACACTATTTCAAGTGCGGGGAATCAACTGAACGCCCAGAGCCAGTCGATGCCTTTCAAATGCATCCTTGGGTAAGGCCTTTGTCAGAATGTCGACAACCTGTAGTTCAGTAGGCACATACTCCAACTTCACGTTTCCCTGCTCAACCTTCTCCTTGATAAAATGATACTTTATCTCAATGTGCTTTGTCCTTGAGTGATGAACTGGATTTTTTCTAAGATTAATAGCACTTGAGTTATCACACTGGATTCTGATCGGAGACTTCACTTCCACTCCCATATCTTCAAGCTGCTGCTTCATCCACAATAACTGTGTGCATTCTTGAGTGGCCGCAATATAATCATCCTCTGCGGTGCTTAATGAAATACAATCACGATTCTTGATTAACCAAAAAATACATAGTTTGCCAAGATAGAATACACCTCCAGATGTTGATTTTATGTCATCCACTGAACTGGCCCAGTCTGCATCAGTATATCCCAATAAATCGGTCTGATATTTGTCGTTATATGTCAAGACGAAGTCCACCATGCCCTTGATATACTAAAGTATTCTTTTCACTGCGAGCTTGTGACTTTCCTTGGTATTACTCTGATATCTCGCTACTTGGCATGTGGCGAAAACAATATCAGGCCTTGTCACGGTCAAGTACAACAAACTTCCAATAACTTCCCTGTATTCTGTGATATTAACTGCCTTTCCATCCTCATCTTTTGATAATTCCATCCGGGTAGCAACCGGAGTCTTCAACTCCTTGGAATTCTCTATTGAAATCCTTCTTAGGACCTCCTTGGCATATTTAGATTGAGAAATGAATGTTCCATTCCTTCCTTGTGTCACCGATAGACCAAGGAAAAATGTTAGCTCTCCAATCATTGACATTTAAAAATCATTTTTCATGAATTCTGAAAACTGTCTCCACTGAGATTCATCTGATCCACCAAATATTATGTCATCGACATAGACTAGCACCATCATCCTTTGATTAATATTGTTATTGAAATAGTGATTGTAATAAACTCCACCACACTGGAAACCAAGCTTCTTCAAGTACTGACCAAGCCTTGAGTACTATTCTCTCGGTGCTTATTTAAACCCATACAATGCCTTCTTCACCCTAAAAACATTGTTCTCATCCTCATGAATGAGAAATCCATCCGACTGCTCAATATACACTTCCTCTTCTAGAACACCATTCAAGAATGCAGATTTGACATCCATCTGGAACACTTTGAACTTTCTCTGCACTGTTATGGCCAAAAATAATCTGATTGTCTCCATCCATGAAACTGGTGCAAATGTCTCATCTACATCTATTCCCTCTATCTGGGAGTATCCCTTGAACACTAGTCGTGCTTTGTTTCGAACCACAGTTCCATCTTCATTCATCTTGTTGTGATATACCCATTTAGTCCCGATGGCATTCTTGTCTACTGGCCTCGAAACAATCTCCCAAGTCTGGTTCCTCACGATTTGATCAAGCTCATCATTTATAGTCTGAACCCAGTTTTCATCTTCAGCTGCATCGAAAATTTTTTTTGGCTACACCTAAGATTAAAATAATGTTTGCTGTAATGAATTCATTCTTCGAGTATGAACTGGAGCTGTCTGATCACCAATGATATTCTGCCTATCAATTTCAGCTCGACTCTTTGGATTCCTTCCAGACACAGACTTGACACTTTCTTGTTCATCATCAGTATCTTCTTTTGAGTCAGCCTCTGCCACTTCTGCCCCCCCTGTGTTGCTTACCTCATCATCACTTTCATCTAAGAACTGTTCACCGGGTCGTTGAGTATTCTGTTCATTTTAAACTATAGTGACATCATTGCTCTCAACAATTTTTCCCAGCCTTTTGTTGAAGCATTTATACGCTTTCCTTTTCCCTGAGTAGCCAAGGAATATCCCCTCATCTCCTCGTGCCTAAAACTTCCTATGATTTTCTTTGTTGAGAATGAAACACTTAATTCCAAAGATTCGAAAGTATTTCAACGTTGGCTTCTTTCTGTACCACAATGCATACAGAGTCTTCCCTTGCTTCGGACACAACATAGACCTTTTTGAAACATAGACCGATGTCAAAACTGCTTCCTTCCAAAATTTCTCTGGTAGGTCTTTGTCAATAAGCATCATTCTAGTCATGTTGTTGATGATCCAATTTCTCCTTTCAACCACAGCATTCTGTTGGGGAGTTCTCACTGATGAAACTTGATGCTTTATCCCGTGTTTCTCGAGATATTCTTCCACTTGACTTTTTGTGAATTCTGTACTGTTATCTGTACAGAACTTCAAAATTTTCTGCCCAAGCATCCTTTCTGATTCCCTCCTGTACTGTTTTATGCAACTAAACACCTCTGTATTATGGGTAATGACAAATACCCAGGCCATTCTGCTGTAATCATCAATGAAAATAACATAGTACCTCTTCCCATTTATATCTCGTGGTGAGATAGGTCCACATACATCAGTATGAACCAGTTCGAGCACTCTAGTTGATTTCTGTTCCTTTGGCCTGTATGTCTTTATGATGATCTTCCCTTGTTGGCAAGCATCACACGTTTGAGTGCGATCACGTGATAGTTTGGGAAGGTCCCTAGCAGCATCACATTTTACGATATCCTCCATAGATGATTGGCATAGATGACCAAGTCGCTTACGCCACAACTGGTTTTCTTCCTCTCTAGATAAAAGACATGTATATTCTTCTCCACCTACAAGGTAGAGATTTCCCTTTGACCTTCTCCCCTGCAGAACAATTGCTTCATCTATTCCTCTCACAACACACATCTTCTTGGTAAAATGGATAGAGTTCCCAGAGTCACATAGTTGACTGGCACTGAGTAAGTTATGGCTAAGACCCTCCACTACCAAGATGTCAGCACGTCTCATCTCTTTGCCCCCAAACATGGCTTTTCCTGAGCCAACAATCTTCAGGCCTTCATCATTTCCAAATTTTACAAATCCTTCTTTGTCATATTAGATGCCTGTAACAAGATCCTTATTACCTTTCATTTGGGATGTGCAACCACTGTCAAGGATACACACACCAGATCGATCAGATGCTTTAAGGGAAATCTCCACCACCACGACCTTCTCATTTTTCTTCTTCTTGGTCCATAATTTTTCTTTCAGACTCAGCATTGATTGAGACTTCTGTCCTTTCTCAGAGTATGATGGACCAGCCTCGTCATGCAAAGCCACAAATCTATTCTGCCTTTTTAACTCACCTGTCGGTTTATTGATCTTCTGCTTGTGAACGTTTTGATTCTGCTTTGGCACATTTCTTTGAATGGTCGAAGTGAAGTACCTAGCCATGTGCCCAAATCCTCTGCACCAAAAACATTTTCCTTCAAAATATGTTCTGGAAAACCGTTCTCTATATGGATTCCATCTCTGTTCTTATTTCCTTCTATATCTCTTGGCTATTGAACACACATACTGTGAATGTCCCATTTTCCCTCATCAATAACACCTGATATAGGATACATTCCTTCATAATACTTCAGCACTACGATTTTCCCTTTGGGATCTCTAAATATTCTGATTTTCTTTTGTGCCCAAGTCAACCTTCAATTTTGGGACGGTTGCTTGCGGTCTGACTGCAATTGTCATAGATTTTTGTTCCTGATTAAGCCCTGAAATGACCTTAACATTTGAGCTCAATTGCTGCTTCTTACCTGTTGAACAACTAGGCTCCTCTTTCATATTCTCTTTCTTCTGAATGGCCTGCTTTTCTGATATCACATTGGGGGTCAAGAGTTTTTCTTGATCCTTAATTTTTTGTCACAGACTGACCACTTCTTCTTCAATATCATTAATACACTTGGCCTTCTTTTTTTCTGTGTTAGTAAAACAATCAATTTCCTTATTTTGTTCCTCAATTTTAAGCTTATAATCACCAATATTTTTTAAGCTCTCTGGTGTTGAGGATTTTAGTCTTTCAATTTCTTCTAATAGCTCAGACTTTTCTTCATCCTGTTGTTGCATATAGAGTTTGGCATCACGAACCACTTTATTGTATTTCTTCATTTTGTCTCTCCAAACATCTATCTCCTCAAGAGTTGCTTCTAATTCAGCTTCCATATCAACTCTCCCTTCAATTTCTTCTTCTTCTTCAGCGTCAGATTCTTCCTTTCTTTGAGAACTACCAACAATCGCCACCAAGGCATTTACCCCACGATCTCTGCAATTTTCTATTTCCTCAACCTCTCCATCCTTAGACTCCTATGAACTTTCAAATTCTTGTGAAATGAGATTTTTTTTCTTGAATAAATTTCTCTTGAATTGCTTGTTCCCTTTCACAAACGCTGAAGTATTCTTGTTGACAATTTTAACTTCATCATCATCATCATTGTTATCTTGAAATTTCTTGGGGCATCTTGCCGCAAGATGACCAACCTTTCCACATAAAAATCATGCTAGTGGAAGTTTACCTTTAAACTTTCCTCTTCCTCTTTGCAGATTTGAAGAAAGGAATGACATCACCTCATCTGTCTCTTCTTCTTCATTAGAATCTTTAATGGTGAGTTTCTTCATGGCCTTGAATGCCACCTCTATGGATTTCCCCTTTTCCACAATCTTGTTATCATCGTTTCTCATTTCATATGCAACAAGAGTGTTGTGCAGGTTATCCAATGTGAGTTCTTTTGGGTCTTTATATTCCAAAAAAGAAACTTTCGGATTGAATCGAGGTGGAAGTTTTCTCAATATGTGCTTCACAATTTTTATATCTTCGATAATTTCTCCAAGACCCCACATGTCTTCTACCAGATCATTTACCCAGTCAAAGAATGCATCAACAGACTCATTCAGGTTCATTCTCAGATCTTCATACTTGTTCCACAACACTTGCAGCTTTGCCTCTCTCCCCATTGTATCCCCTTCATATATATTCAAAATCATTTCCCACATGTCATGTGACATTTGGCAAAACATCACCTTTGTATATATGGGATTAGAGAGGGCTCCCCCTAAGGCATTGATTGCTTTGGAATCAGCATCCAAATATTTGTGCTCAGCTTCTGATAATGCACCAATAGTAATATCAGCTGTGATACCATGCAAAGGTGTTGAAAACACATCCATTACCAAAGGTCGGAAATATTGTTGCATTCTATTCTTCCATATCTGAAAATTACATCCGTCGAAGATCAGAATCCCTCTATGATTAGTGACCTTTATTGAGAGAAGACCTAATATCAACCTTTTCCTCTGATACCAATTGTTAGGTCCACAACGCTGAATACCCTGAGAGGGGGGGGGGGGGAATCAGGGTATGAATAATTAAAAATTAAATCCCGTTCTGATCTTGTTTCACTGTTAAGAAAAAAACTCTTCTCTCTTTTCCTGTTGCACAATATAAACAGAAAGTAAAGCAAGCACAGGACACAACACTTTTACTTGGTTCACCGCTAAGGGCTACGTCCAAGGAGCATACGTCGACAGATTGCTGGTCGTACCAAATTCCACTCTACTTCACTAGATTTGGATACAATGGTTTGGGCCATATCACTTCTATGCCCAGTCTCACTTCCTTTACAATGTTTAGGGTCATCTCACTGCTTTTCCAGGGGTCACTCCCTGTTTATCTCTCTCTGGCTCACTTTCGGTGGAGAGGATCACCTTCTTCCTCTTCCTAAGCTCACTGCTCTGGAAGGGAATCCACTCACAGTTTATAGACCTCTAGGTCTCTTCATTTGCATGAATAAATGCATCCTCAACTGTTGATAGATTCTCTATTGAAGTCCTGCTTTAACCCGTAGATGAATACCCCTTTCCCACTATCCACTGAGAAAACTACCTTTGGAAATACCTTCGCAAAGCACCCTACTTCACGAGGCTCCCAATTTCCCGAAGCTCAAATAATCCTTCGCAAATCTCCTGCATTTTCGTGAAGCACTCTCGTGAAGCACCACCGTGAAGCACTACCATGAAGCGCAAGTCATTGCAGATCAAGTTCCCTCGCAAATCTCACTGAGCCAACGTGGAGCTCGCAACTTTCACGGAGCTACAATAGCTGCCGCGAAGCTCTTCTTTCACGAAGCACACAGGCTACGCGAACTACCTTCGCGAACCGAGAACAAATGATTTTCTCTGAAAATTCTCTCTACTTATCTTGAGGGGGTCGGCCTCTATTTATAGGCGATTCCACCGACCCTCGAACTTTCCGCGCGAAGTCAACGCCACATCATCTCAAATCGCGAAGCTCCGAAGTTTCCGCCAGAATTCTATCCAAATCACGAAGAAACTCAGCAATTTTAGGATCGTGGAGCTCGTCATAATCGCGGAGCATCACCGTCAACATTCCTTCACACCTTCGCCTCGAAGCTGCCTCACAAAGCCTTTCACCGTCACGATGCGCTTCAACTCTGCCATTCGCGAAACTTTGACGTAATCGTGAAGACTCACCGCCTCCATTTTTCTGGTCTTCGTGATTTCCAAACCATGCATCCTATCTTCACGAAATTCATGCCTTTTCAATATTTAATTATTATCTTCATGGAAATCCACTTTTCGCGATGCTCAGCAACTTCCAGATTTTGGACCCCAGAAATTTGGCAAATGCTGGAAAATGACGCCACCTTGTATCTGTTCTTTTGTACCGCCTTCATATCCTCCATTGCTCTTGTCAACATTCTTGAGTCAAACATGGATCGTTGACCTCAGCTCTTGAACTCGACAATTCTCCATGAAATCCTCTTTGTCAACAAATTTGTATGTCATTGTTTTCCTTTGACAACAATCACCACTCAGATGTCCACTTTTTCAAAAAAAAAATCACCTCAAAAATGCTTCAATGATACCTTGAGGGATTTTTTCCCAACAATATCCCCCTTTGGGTTTGTTGGCAATTCTTCATAACTCTTCTCAGAAATATTTTCTGCACGTTGATACCTCACTTAGTCTTCTTCCAGCCGCTACCACCATTCTCCTCTTGCGATTCTGATAGTGTTCAAGGATTCACTTAACATGTACTCTAAGCCCACATGAGCAATGCTCATCATGAGAAACAAGAGTAGTATGAGAAGTTCATCAATGAATCACTTCATGTCAAACACCAATTGTCGATTCCAACCTAATACCAATTCGTAAATTGATACCAATTTGTGAACCACACTGATCTCAATTGGTGATAGCTGGAAACCTTCTCTCACCATTCCAACACCACTATTCCTCTTTTATCACGATCCTCAGCTGTCGTGATATCTATTATTTGATTAATCACTTCTATCATCTTCAGATTTAATACTCTCCCCCTTTCTCATTGCTCCCCCTTTCTGGCTGCTCCACCTGTCAGCTTCTGCCCGTATAAATCATGATTTATCAAATTTTCCACATTGTGTCCCCCTTGAACAATCACTATTTTCTCCCCCTTTGTCAATGAACCCAGAGTAGAGAACACATATCATCACATTAAGGAAAAACACATCATACCTCAGGGAGAGGGGTGGGTCCACATCCACACTATTTCAAGTGCGGGGAATCAACTGAACGCCTAGAGCCAGTCGATTCCTTTCAAATGCATCCTTGGGTAAGGCCTTTGACAGAATGTCGGAAACCTGTAGTTCAGTAGACACATACTCCAACTTCACGATTCCCTGCTCAACCTTCTCCTTGATAAAATGATACTTTATCTCAATGTGCTTTGTCCTTGAGTGATGAACTGGATTTTTTCTAAGATTAATAGCACTTGAGTTATCGCACTGGATTCTGATCGGAGACTTCACTTCAACTCCCATATCTTCAAGCTGCTGCTTCATCCACAATAACTGTGTGCATGCTTGAGTGACCTCAATATACTCAGCCTCTGATGTTCTTAAGGAAATACAATCCTGCTTCTTGCTTAACCAAGCAATACATAGTTTTCCAAGATAGAATGCACCTCTAGTTGTTGATTTCTTGTCATCCGCTGAACCGGCCCAGTCTGCATCAGTATATCCCAATAACTCTATATGAGATTTGTCATTATATATCAAGCTGAAGTCCACCATGCCCTTGATATACCAAAGTATTCTTTTCACTGCGATCATGTGACTTTCCTTGGGATTACTCTGATTTCTCGCTGCTTGGCATGCGAAGAAAAAAATATCAGGCCTTGTCGCGGTCAAGTACAACAAACTTCCAATAATTTGCCTGTATTCTGTGATATTATCTGCCTTGCCATCCTCATCTTTTGATAATTTCATCCGGGTAGCAACCAGAATCTTCATCTCCTTGGAATTCTCCATTACAAACCCTCTCAAGACCTCCTTGGCATATTTAGATTGAGAAATGAATGTTCCATTCCTTCCTTGTGTCACCTGTAGACCAAGGAAAAATGTTAGCTCTCCAATCATTGATATTTCAAACTCATTTTTCATGAATTATGAAAACTGTCTGCACTGAGCTTCATCTGATCCACCAAATATTATGTCATTGACATAGACCCGCACCATCATCCTTTGATTACTATTGTAGTTGAAATAGTGATTCTAATCAACTCCACCACGCTGGAAACCAAGCTTCTTCAAGTACTGATCAATCCTTGAGTACCATGCCCTCAGTGATTGTTTCAGCCCATACAATGACTTCTTCAGCCTACAAACTTTGTTCTCATCCTCATGAATGAGAAATCCATCTATCTTCTCAATATACACTTCCTCTTATAGAACACTATTCAAGAATGTGGATTTGACATCCATCTGGAACACTTTGAACTTTCTTTGCACTGATATGGCCAAAAATAATCTGATTGTCTCCAGCCTTGCAGCTGGTGAAAATTACTCATCTACATCTATTCCCTCTATCTGGGAGTATCCCTTTCACACTAGTCGTGCTTTGTTTCGAACCACAGTTCCATATTTATTCATCTTGTTGCCATAGTCCCATTTAGTCCCGATGACATTCTTGTCTGCTAGCCTCGAAACAATCTCCCAAGTCTGGTTCTTTGCGAGTTGATCAAGATCTTCATTCATAGCCTGAACCCAGTTTTCATCTTCAACTGTATCGGAAAAACATTTTGGCTCCACTTGAGATAAAAACGATGTTTGCTGTAATGACTTCATTCTTAGAGTCTGAACTAGAGCTGTCTGATCACAAATGATATTCTGCCTATCAATTTCAGCTTGACTCTTTGGCTTCCTTGCAGACACAGACTTGACACTCTCTTGTTCATCATCAGTATATTCTTCTGATTCATCCTCTGCCACTTCTAATCCCCCTGTGTTTCTTACCTCATCATCACTTTCATCCCGGAACTGTTCACTGGGTCGTCGAGTATTCTGTTCATTTTTAACTATAGTGAGATCATTGCTCTCAACAATTTTTCCCAGCCTTTTTTTGAAGCATTTATATGCTTTTCTTTTCCCTGAGTAGCCAAGGAATATCTCCTCATCTCCTCGTGCCTCAAACTTCCTATGATTTTCTTTGTTGAGAATGAAACACTTAATTCCAAAGATTAGAAAGTATTTCAACGTTTGCTTCTTTCCGTACCACAGTTCATACAGAGTCTTCCCTTTGTTCGGATTCAAGAGAGACCTGTTTGAGACATAGACCGATGTAAAAACTGCTTCCTTCCAAAATTTCTCTGGTAGGTCTTTGTCAATAAGCATCGTTCTGGTCATGTTGTTGATGATCCAATTTCTCCTTTCAACCACAGCATTCTGTTGGGGAGTTTTCACTGATGAAACTTGATGCCTTATCCCATGTTTCTCGAGATATTCTTCCACTTGACTGTTTGTGAATTCTGTACCGTTATCTGTATGGAACTTCAAAATTTTCTGCCCAATCATCCTTTATGATTCCCTTCTGTACTGTTTTATGAAACTAAACACCTCTGTCTTATGGGTAATTACAAATACCCAGTCCATTCTGCTATAATCATCAATGAAAAGAACATAGTACCTTTGCCCATTTATATCTCATGGTGAGATAGGTCCACATACAGCAGCATGAACGAGTTCGATCACTCTAGTTGATTTTTGTTCCTTTGGCCTCTACGTCTTTCTGATGATCTTCCATTGTTGGCAAGCATCACACGTATGAGTGCGATCACGTGATAGTTTGGGAAGGTCTCTATCAGCATCACAATTTACGAGATCCTCCATAGATAGTTGGCATAGATGACCAAGTCTCTTATGACATAGTTGGTTTTATTCCTCTCTGGATAAAAGACATGTATCTTCTTCCCCATCTATAAGGTATAGATTTCCCTTTGACCTTTTTCCCTGTAGAAAAACTGCTTCATCTTTTCCTTTCACAACTCACATCTTCTTGGTAAAATGGATAGAGTGCCCAGAGTCACATAGTTGACTGACACTGAGTAAGTTATGGCTAAGACCCTCCACTACCAAGATATCAGCATGTCTCATCTCTTTGCCCCCAAACTTGGCTTTCCCTGAGCCAAAAATCTTCAGGCCTTCATCATTTCCAAATTTTAAAACTCCTTCTTTGTCATATTTGATGCGTGTAACAAGATCCTTATTACCCTTCATGTGGGAAGTACAACCACTATCAAGGATCCACACACCAGATCGATCTGATGCTTTAAGGGCAATCTACACCACCACTGCATTCTCATTTTTCTTCTTCTTGGTCCATACTTTTTCTTTCACACTTGGCATGTATTGAGACTTTTGTTCTTTCTCAGAGTATGATGGACCATCCTCGTCTTGAAAAGCCGCAAATCTATTCTGCATTTTTAACTCACCTGCCGGTTTATTGACCTGCTGCTTGCGAACGTTTTGATTCCGCTTTGACACATTTCTCTGAATGGTCAAAGTGCTTACCTAGACATGTGCCCAAATCCTCCGCACCAAAAATAGTGTCCTTAAAAATATGTTTTGGAAAACTGTTCTCTATTTGGCTTCCATCTCTGTTCATGTTCCCTTCTATATCTCTTGACTATTGAACACACATACTGTGAATGTCCCATTTTCCCACATCCTTAACACCTGATATAGGATACATTCCTTCATGATACTTCAGCACTACTATTTTCTCTTTCGGATCTCTGAATATTCTGATTTTGTTTTGTGCCCAAATCAACCTTCAATTTCGGGACAGTTGCTTGCGGTCTGACTGCAATTTTCACAGATTTTTTTTCCTGATTAAGCCCTGAAACGACCTTAACATCTGAGCTCAATTACTGCTTCTTCCCTACTGAGCAACTAGGATCCTCTTTCATCTTCTCTGTCTTCTGAATGGCCTGATTTTCTGATATCACATTGGGGGTCAAGAGTTTTTCTTGATCCTTAATTTTTTGTCGCAGACTGACCACTTCTTCTTCAAGCTCTTTAATACATCTGTCATGCTCCTTTCCTGTGTTAGTCAAACAATTAATTTCCTTCTTTTGTTCCTCAATTTTAAGCTTATACTCAACAATATTTTCTGAGCTCTCTGGTGTTGAGGATTTTGGTCTTTCAATTTATTCTAATAGCTCATAATTTTCTTCATCCTATTGTTGCATATATAGTTTGGCATCACAACCCACTTTATTATCTTTCTTCGTTTTGGCTCTCCAAACGTCTATCTCCTCAAGAGGTGCTTCTAATTCGGCTTCCATATCAACTCTCCCTTCAATTTATTCTTCTTCTTCAGTGTCATCTTCTTCTTTTCTTTCAGAACTACCAACAATCTCCACCAAGGAATTTACCCCACGATCTCTGCAATTTTCTATTTCCTCAACCTCTCCATCCTTAGACTCCTCTGAACTTAAAAATTCTTGTGAAAGAAGATTCTTTTTCTTGAAGAAATTTCTCTTGAATTGCTTCTTCCCTTTTACAAACGCTGAAGTCTTCTTCGTGAGAATTTCAACTTTATCATCATCATCATCGTTGTCTTGAAATTTCATGGGTCATCTTTCCACAAGATGACCAACCTTTCCATATCGAAAGCATGCTAGTGAAAGTTTACCTTTAAACTTTCCTCTTCCTCTTTGCGGATTTGAAGAAAGGAATGACATCACCTCATCTTTCTCTTCTTCTTCAATAGAATCTTCAATGGTGAGTTTCTTCATGGCCTTGAATGCCACCTCTTTGGATTTCCCCTTTTCCACAGTCTCGTTATCATCGTTTCTCATTTCATATGCAACAAGAGTGTTGTGCAGGTTATCCAATGTCAGTTCTTTTGGGTCTTTATCTTCCAAAACAGAATCTTTCGGATTGAATCGAGGTGAAAGTTTTCTCAATATGCGCTTCAAAATTTTTATATCCTCGATAATTTCTCCAAGACCCCGCATGTCTTCTACCATAGCATTTACCCTTTCAAATAATGCATCAACAGACTCATTCAGGTTTATTCTCAGATCTTCATACTTGTTCCACAACACTTGCAGCTTTGCCTCTCTCACCTTTGTATCCCCTTTATATATATTCAAAATCTTTTCCCACATGGCATGTGACGTTTTGCATGACATCACCTTTTTATAGATGGGATTAGAGAGGGCACCCCCTAAGGCATTGATTTCTTTGGAATCAGCATCCAACTCTTTGTGCTCAGCTTCTGATAATGCACCACTAGTAATATCAGATGTGATACCATGCATAGCTGATGAAAACACATCCATTCCCAAAGATCGGAAATAGTGTTGAATTCAATTCTTCCATATTTGAAAATTACATCCGTTGAAGATCGGAATCCCTCTATGATTAGTGACCTCCATTGAGAGAAGACCTAGTATCAACCTTTTCCTCTGATACCAATTGTTAGGTCCACAGGTCTGAATACCCTGAGAGGGGGGGGGGGGGTGAATCAGGGTATGAGTAATTAAAAATTAAAGCCCGTTTTGATCTTGTTTCTCTGTTAAGAAAAACACTATTCTCCATTTTCCTATTTCACAATATAAACAGAAAGTAAAGAAAGCACAGGACACAACAATTTTACTTGGTTCACCGCTAAGGGCTACGTCCAAGGAGCATACGCTGACAGATTTCTGTTCGTACCAAATTCCACAATAGTTCACTAGCTGAGGATACAATGGTTTGGGCTAGATCACTTCTATGCCCTGGATCACTACCTTTACAATGTTTAGGGTCAGCTCACTGCTTTCCCAAGGGTCACTCCCTGTTTCTCTCTCTCTGGCTCACTGCCGGGGGAGAGGATCACCTTCTTCCTCTTCCTAAGGTCACTACTCTAGAATGGAATCCACTCACAGTTTATAGACCTGTAGGTCTCTTCATTTGCATGAGTAAATGCATCCTCAACTGTTGATAGATGCTCTATTGAAGTCCAACTTTCACCCATAGATGAATACCCCTTTGCCACTATCCACTGGGAAAACTACCTTTGGAAAGACCTTCGCAAAGCACCCTACTTCACGAGGCTCACAATTTCACAAAGCTCAAATAAGCCTTCGTAAAGCTCCTGCCTTTTTGCGAAGCACTCTCGTGAAGCACCACCTCGAAGCACTACCGTGAAGCTCAAGTTGTTGCAGAGAAAATCCCCTTGCGAAGCTCAATGAGCCAATGCGGAGCTCGCAACTTTCGCGGAGCTACAATAGCCGCCACGAAACTCTTCTTTTGCGAAGCACACAGGCTACGCGAACTATCTTCGTGAACCGAGAGAAAATGATTTTCTCTGAAAATTCTCTCTACTTCTCTTGAGGGGGTCGGCCTCTATTTATAGGAGATTCCACCGACCCTCGAACTTTCTGCACGAAGTCAACGCCACGTCATCTCAAATCACGAGGCTCTGAAGTTTCTGCCGGAATTCTATCCAAATCGCGAAGCACCTCGTCAATTTTCGGATCACGGAGCTCGTCATAATCGCGGAGCATCACTGTCAACATTCCTTCGCACCTTCGCTATGAAGCTCCCTAGCAAAGCCCTTCACCTCTGCAATGCGCTTCAACTCTACCGTTTGCAAAGCTTTGACGTAATCGTGAAGACTCATCGCCTCCATTATTATGGCCTTTGCGATTTCCAAACCATGCATCCTCTCTTCGCGAAATTCATGCCTTTTCAATATTTAATTATTATCTTCATGGAAATCCACTTTTCGTGATGCTCAGAAACTTCTAGATTTTGGACCCCAGAAATTTGGCAAATGCTGGAAAACAACGCCACCTTGTATCTGTTCTTTTGTACCGCCTTCAGATCCTCCATTTCTCTTGTCAACGTTCTTGAGTCAAACATGGATCGTTGACGTCAGCTCTTGAACTCGAGAATTACCCATGAAATCCTCTTTGTCAACAAATTCGTATGTCATTGTTTTTCTTTGACAACAATCACCACTCAGATGTCCACTTTGTCAACAAACACAATCTCCTCAAAAATGCTTCAATGATACCTTGAGGGATTTTTGCCCAACACATTTCCACAAACTAATGATCTATTTGACCAGTTGAATGGGGTGAAGTGGTTCTCAAAGACTGATGTTTAGTTTAGTTATCACTCATTGAGAATCAAAGTGTTTTATATTCAAAATATGATCTTTAATAGTTGATATGGTCATTATGAGTATCTTTTTATTCATTTTATTCTATCTGATGCTCCTATAGTTTTTATGGGTTTGATGAAAAAACATTACAAGAGTATCTTGATAAATTCATGGTGGTTTTTAAGAATGAAATCATGGTTTACTTCAAAAATGAGGGAGACCATGTGTGTCATATGAGAGTAGTTAAAGGAATCTTCAGAGATCAAAAACATCACACACAACTATTGAAATGTAATTTTGGGATTTGGTAATTAATGTTATTGGGACATGTGGTATCATAACTTGGTATTTCAGTTTTTCCTAAGAAATTGAAAGCTATTATGACATGAGAGAAACCATCAAAAATTTTCAAGATGCAAAGATTCTTGTGTTTGGTGTTGTATTACCATATGTTTGTTCAATATTTCTTGAATATATCCTCTCCAATGACCACTCTTAGTTTAAATATTGTGATGTTTTTGTGGTACGTATAATATATGAGTTATTTTGATGATTTGAATCATATTTTGTGTAAAGAACTAAATCTTGACGTACATGTACATTACATTACTCTTTAGTAATACTTATTATATTTCAAAAAAAACTCCCAATTACTGTATTAGTTTAGTGTCTTTGGAAACATGGAACATAATCTTCTAATCATGGTGAAATATCTTCAAAATCTCCCATAAAGATCTTCTTTTTTTCCTACCTAAAACCTTCTTTTATATCCCGGGGGAAAAGAAAACATAAAAAGGGAGAGCTCAAATGATCAGTAAGGGTAATCATGGAGAAAATAAAACAACCCATATACATTTGAACTTAAAATCATGAACATAAAGTTTAAACATCAAAATATTGAGCAACAACATTAAAAATGGTAGTACGTAAGGCATAGATCATAATGAAACATGAATCATGATAAAATAGCATGGGAATAAAACATGTAATTGTGGAAAAACATTATGCACATTATATGATTTCCATAGTATCCAAGGCATTGCAGCAAAGACCATCATAGTGGACAAAGTCCATTACTGAATCGGGTTTACCTGCCATTCCAGCCCTATATTACTATACCAGATTTACTTACCATTATATCCATGTCTATATCATGAGATATAAATCTTTACCCAATGCATTAGAGGGAGATATAGGTCTCACTCATCTCATAATGAAATCATTATTACTTGTGCCACAAAATAAACATAAATCATTCATCATAACCCAAAGAATAAAATGGGTTTCATAAACACCATCCCATCATAACATAATCCATATAAAACAAATGGATATAATTTCATCATAAGAAGAATAAAACCATGAAAATAATAGAGTCATTATACATTAAACATAATCATACTAAATAATGTGATCTTAGAAGGAAAATAGTTTTGACAAAACAATTGAAATGAATTCTTGAGGAAAATATCCTCTCTTCTTCAAAATCATTTTCTTTTCACAAAATACAAGGAAATTTTAAAAGAAAATGATTTTATTGAAAATAATAATGAAATAATGTAGAGTAAGCTTCATGAAGAAAAGTAATTATGAAACAGTAAAAATCCATTCATACCGTATAAGTTAAAAAAATTTCTCCTCATACTTTTAACAGAAAAGTCAAAAAGTACCATGTATGGTAAACAAAAGAAATATTCCTCCCATAACACAAAGTGAAAGTCAAAGAGGGGTAAAACTGAATTTAAACATACATGGAATAATATTAAACAATTTATGAAAAACATTTTATGGACATGGATGAAAAATATAACCCCAGTAAATACTTACGTATAAGTAATCTCGGATAAAAATGAGATTTCAAAATTATCCCTTACCTTAGGTCCGATATTCTTTATAAATATTATAACCTCCTGTATAATGATTTAAATAATTCCATTTACTTATTAAATAATCATATCCATTGTTATGATATCATATGTGGTTCTCTTATGACTTTATATTACCCGTTCTTTTGTAAATTCCATGTTAAAGCAGCATTTTGGGTAAAATCGTTTCATTTATCGTACGTGTTTCGACTTGTTGTTCTTGATATTATTACTTATATCCGGAATTACTTAATTCCAGAATGTAAAAAATGATTTATATATACTATATATTCAGTATATAAATATATATGATAGATCAATAAACAGAATGAAATAAACCGTTCATGGAGACGGTAGGCCGTACGTACGCATGAACGCTGTTTTTGATTCCTTATTGAATTGAATGGAATTAAGTAAATGAAACATATATATACATAAATACAGTATCATTATTATTTAATATCTTTCAGGATTATTTATTATATATACTCTATTATCATACTTGAATGGTTAATCATGGAAAACGAATCTCATCGCATTCGTGGAGATGGTAGTCCGTACGTACACACGAGTGATGATATCATTATTTTGATATTAAAATAGTATATAATTGGATGGTATATCATATATACAGAATAATAATTATGTTTTATTTATTATTTATATCATTTATACTCATTATTATACACATCCAAATGATAAAATGTTTGAATAACAAACTACACTACGACGTGGAGACGGTAAGTCGTACGTACGCACGTGTGGTGAATTTTTCATTCATAGGATTTATAAAATAAATAATATGGTTGAATTTTTTTTATAAAAACATCATAGTATATATAAGATACTGGATTTATCATTTTATAATGGAAACAAAAAATAATGAGGAAGTGGAAGAAGAAAGGAACATGAAATAATCGGTAGAAGAGATTACCTCTTCTTCGACGTGCCTCTTTTAAACTTCCTCTTAGGGAACTAGGGTTGGTATTTTGTGAAGACCAGAACCTCTATGATATAAATAAAGTGGTTGAGAAGAGACATTGGCATGGGTGGCTGAGCTTTAAGGCTCCAAATTGTGTAAAGAGGAGAGGGAGGAGGTGCCCCTTTATAAGGGAGGAGAGGGGCACCTTAGGAAAAACTTAAAATATTATTTTATAATAAATTAATATTTGGTTTATAATTGAAAAAAGTGACTTATTTCAAGGATAGGGTGGGGATGGGCCTAAATCTCTTAAACCAATAGGTTTTAGACAAGTTTAGGTTACCATTGTCACCTTATCATTTAGATTTAACTCTAAGTTAAATAATTTAACTTTTACCAGATCTTCTTGTATTCTTATACTATATGGTTAATAAAAATACTATAAACTACCAATCAAACAACAATTGGTTTATTAATGTCATATATATTATTACATAAGTCTTTTTTACGAACATTAGATTTTTAGAACCATTATATCAATTAATAATATAATATTTGTTTTAAAAACTCTTTTATGTTAATTTTGACACTATTTGGTATTTTGTTTTCTCTAAACTCATAATAACATTATTACTTCAAAAAAAATTCATCTAACCAACCCTAATATGTTATATTAACCTAGAATTTTTTTTAATTCATAAAAATCCTCAAATTACATTTATTTGGGTATTTATAATATCAATTATGTTGATATTTCATTAATAAGGTCATTAATACATCATCATTGTGTCATAAATAAATTAAATTATTTAATGTATAAAAAATATAAATAAAATACCATTATGTATTAAATCTTATTATATTTCTAATTAATATTTATAGTCGAATTTATCTTATGTATAACCCTATATTAAAAAACTTTTAGTTGTTAAACTTTGATTTTAACTATTTTAACTCTTCTTTAATAATAATAATAATAAGTGTCCTAATCTAATCCAAGTGGAGCAAAGATGTTTATATTTTATTCATAAGGTTGCTTTTGGTCGAATTATACTTATAAAATATAATTAGGACATGTGTTAGGGTAATAATAATTTCATTTTTACCGTTAATTACCCTATTTACTTTTAACCGTGGTAAATAAAAGTAAAAAGTTTCTATTCACCAAAAAATTATTTTTATCTTATTGAACCACATTTTACTCTTCAATATTAACCGTGCCTCTCGAATTTACTAAATTAAACTCACAGAAGTGGTAAAATTATGTTTTATGTAAATTTGTAAATGCTCTTAGGAGGTGGGTAAAAGACGGTAAAAATTTCAATAAAATTTTTATATATCTAAAATTATTATAAAATGACTGCAATGAATTAAATTTAACTTATATAAGTATTATGTATCTATTTTGACCTAAAATAAATTTAAATAAAATAAATGATTATTTAAATAAAAAGTTGGTTTTAACCAATAACTCAGTGTTTTCACTATTCATCAAAAATTGAATGTTTTCAGAAAAACACCAAAAATTCACCCTAGGATAATTTCGATATTCCGAATCCAAAAATGAAGTCCATTTTGAATGCTAAAATTTATAAAATTTCAAAAAGTTGGTATTGTTATTCATAACAGCTAGTTTATATAATATTTTAATAATATATCGTTGTTTAGTGAAACTCAGTATTGCGTACAATGCAAGCTATCAAGGAAGGTTTCCTTTGCGTGTAACGCAAGCCAAGTCAAGGTTTCCTATAGTGGAAGATTCATTTGTTTTTGCGTATAATAGAATCCAACCATATTTCATTTATACATTGAATATATATATATATATACATTCAATGTTGCGTAGAATAACTTCTATCAAATGAACTTGAAATTGTGTGTAACACAATCCAAGAATAGTGTTACATA
Source organism: Viscum album (assembly GCA_963277665.1). NCBI lineage: Eukaryota > Viridiplantae > Streptophyta > Magnoliopsida > Santalales > Viscaceae > Viscum > Viscum album. Next base: position 2,029,633,014 of record OY728127.1, read on the forward strand.
TACTAAAAGCTAATACGGTGTTGCGTATAATGAAAGATAATATTGGTGTAGTGTACAAAAAAATAAATCAATGAAATTAAAAAGAATAATTCTCATAAAACCTGGGGTGTTACAGTCTACCCCCCTTAAAATGAATTTCTCCCTCAAAATTCGTCGGGGTTATAAATGGTTTGTACTTGAAAGTTTCTTTCATAGAAACCTACATCATAAAAAAGAAATAGTAAAACATCATTTTAAAAAGGAACGTTATAAACATAACGGATACCCAAAGTAACTCATCACTGGATTTCCACAAAGGAGAATAAAGGTGAAAATATGGATATGGAAGAAAAATCTAACCATAAAGTTTTGATATAGAGTGGTAAAGAACATGGCTATGAAAAACCCAACAATCACATAGCCATAAATTTTTGATTATCTAAGGTACCATCTGATTCATTGGATATGAGGGTACCAGGACAACATTTTTGGTTTTCAATATAATTTCCCTGATGTTGATGAATTAAAAGAAATACTTACTTGATTTTGGTATAATCTAACCATTGTTCGTTCCTTGAACAATTTCCACTTCATCTCTTAAATAAATGAAGTTGAATTTGTCATTCGTGAAGTGTTAGCAGATCATGCAATAGAATGATGGGTCATTCCATCTGTCTCAAACAAAAGGTTAGGAAAAGTTATCAAATATACATAAGTCCATCTATGGTGAGGTTGATCGAATATGATTCAAAAAATGGACTTATACTTCATCTATCATACAGCTTAATAAAATGAAACTAGTTTCTACTAACCAGGGACTTCCTATATGCCTGAGGTTGGAGATAAAGTCCTGTCACACTTTGGTTGTGGGTTCGATTCCTGAAACCTTGTCCGACGCGATGGGTTGTCGCCCATCCTACATGTTTTCCTTTCTCTAAAACTAAACTATTATAACATTCCATAAACAATATTGAAAATAAAGGTATTATACTTAAACAATATTATCTTATGTCCAACATAATCCATTTCAAATCTTTAGTCTTATCCAAAATTATTCTATCCAAGCTCATAGTATAAAGATAACGATTACTAGAAATGTCATCAACCAAGCATGTGAATACCATCATTTATCCACCATATATCATAAGATATATCTTCTTGGTCATATTACAAACATGTGAATACCTTAATCATGTATTCTTTTGAAACATGAATTAACATAGAACCTTAGTGAAAACATGAATGCTGTCAAATGTTAACTCTTTTCACTTAACAAAATCCGAAAATTTCTATATACTCAAACCATGATATCACATTGTCCTTATATCATTCATGAGATCATGAATACTATCAAAAATTTTATTTTCTCATTATCCCTTCATTATGCGCATAACATCTTTCCAAAAATATTTCCATCACTTTTCATGGTTACCAATACCATATTCTTATGGAAAACCATAATGGACCAATTCATAGATATTCCAATATACCATAAAATTCCCTCACCAAAATTATTCTTGAATACCAATACATAAAAAATTCAATCCATCCTCTTTAAGTATTTTTATGGAACAATTCCTTCCTTGATTTAGAAGTAACCTCTTAGGTCTGGGCATTGAGATGGGTAATGCCCATGTTCTCCACATATAAGACATTGAACTCCATAACATTTTTTCACTGTATGACCCTTCATCCCACATATATAACATCTTCCCCTCCATTGGGTGTATTCATCAAGGATATTCTTTCCTTCTTTAGAAATCTCAATCTTCCTTTTGATATGATCCTCACCATGAAAACATGCATAAAAGTCCGTCTTCCTCTTATTTGATGAATTAGGAATACCACTAAAGTTCACCTTGTTAATCATATATCGCGATGACTGATTCAACATAATCAAAATATCTCTCTTTATAGGCATTTCACAATTTCTTTTCTCATAATCACCAATTTTTCCAGTGGATTCAATGTTAACCCAATTCCTTCTGGTTACATCCATTGACTAAAACCAAAAACCATGGTGTACAAAATAGTTAAAATAATAAGGAACCACATAATCATAAAATGTCACTTATGGGATGTCTAAAATATCACACATTCTTTTATCCTTGAAAAATTTGGTTTACCCTAGGTTATTCATGACCGTCAACATAATTATAGGACTGTAACCTATAGTTATACTAAGACTTAGGGACATCCCTAGACATACCTTAGAAATATCTCTAGGGATCTCTCTAAAGTTTTTTCATCATAGTTTCCAAAGGTTAACTAAACCTTCGCTCTAATACCTACTATAGAGACCCAATTCTTGACATACATGGACATTACATTACTTTTGAGGAATACTTAATACATTACAAAACAAATGCCCAATGGCCGTATTAGTTTAGTGTCTTTGGAAACTTAGAACATAATTTTCTAATCATGGTGAAGGATCTTCAACATCTCCCATAAAGAGATTATTTTTTTTCCTACCTAAAACCTTCTTCTATATCCTAGGTGAAAAGAAAACCTAAAAAGGGTGAGGTCAAATTCTCATTAAGGGTAAGCATAGAGAAAATAAAACAACCCATATACATTTGATCTTAAAAACATGAACATAAAGTCTAAAAATAAAAATCTTGAGCAATGACATTAAATATGGTAGTATGTAAGGGATAGATCATAATGGAACATAAATCATGAAAAAATAGTATGAGAATAAAACATGTAATTGTGTAAAAACATTAAGCACCTGATATGATTTCCCTAGTAGCCAAGGCATTGCTGCCAAGACCATTATAGTGGACAAAGTCCATTACTGAATCGGGTTAACCTGCCGTTCCAGCCCTGTATTACTGTACCAGATTTACTTTCCATTATAGCCATGTCTATATAATGAGATATAAATCATTACCCAATGAATTTGAGGTAGATATAGGTCCCACCCATCTCATAATGAAATCATTATTAATTATGCCACAAAATAAACATAAATCATTCATCATAACCCAAAGAATAAAATGAGTTTCATAAACATCATCCCATCATAACGTAATCTATATAAAACAAATGGATATCATTTCATCATAAGAAGAATAAAAACATGTAAATAATAGATAAATTATACTTGAAACATAATCATATTAAATAATGTCATCTTAGATGGAAAATAGTTTTGACAAAACACTTGAAATAAATTCTTGAGGAAAATATCCTTTCTTCTTCAAAATCATTTTCTTTTCACAAAATGCCACACAATTTAAAAAAAGGATTTTATAGAAAATAATCATGAAATATTTTAGAGTAAGATTCATGAAGAAAAGGAATTATGATACTGTAAAAATCTGTTCATGCTGTATAAGTTAAAAAAATATTTTCCTCATACTTTTAACAGAAAAGTCAAAAAGTACCACGTATGGTAAAAAAAAGAAATATTCCTTCCATAACACAAAGTAAAAGTAAAAGAGGGGTAAACGTGACTTTAAAAATACATGTAAGAATATTAAACACTTTATGAAAACAAATTTATGGACATGGATGAAAAATATAACCCTAGTAAATACTTACGTATAAGCAATCTCGGATAAAAATGAGATTTCAAAATTATCCCTTACCTTAGGTCCGATATTCTTCGTACGTATCCGATCTCCTATATAATGATTTAAATAATTTCATTGACTTATTAAAGAATCATATTCATTGTTATGATATCATATATGGTTCACTTATGACTTTATATTAGCTGTTCTTTTGTAAATTCCATGTTGAAGCAGCGTTTTGTGTAAAATCGTTTCATTTATCGTACGTGTTTCGACTTGTTGTTCTTGATATTATTACTTATATCCCGATTTACTTAATTCCATAATGTAAAACATGATTTATATATAATATATATTCATAATATAAATATATATGATAGATCGATAAACGGAATGAAATACACCGTTCATGGAGATGGTAGGCCGTACGTTCGCATGAATGCTATTTTCGTTTCCTTGTTGAATTGAATGGAATTAAGTAAATGAATCATATATGTACATAAATACTGTACAATTAATATGTAATATCTTTAATTATTATTTATTATATATACTTTACAATCATACTTGAATGGTTAATCATTGAAAATGAATCTCATCGAGTTCGTGGAGACGGTAGTCCGTACGTACGCACAAGCGATGATATCATTCTTTTGATATTATAATAGTATATAATTGGATGGTATATCATATATACAGAATCATAATGATGTTATATTTATTATTTATATCATTTATACTCATTATTATACCCATCCAAATGATGAAATGATTGAATAACAAACTACACCACGACGCGGAGCCAGTAAGCCGTACGTACGCACGTGTGGTGACTATTTCATTCATAGGATTTATAAAATTACTAATATGGTTGTAAAATTTCTATAATAACATCAAATTATATAGAATATATTGGAGTTATAATTTTAGAATGGAAACAAAAAATAATGAGGAAGTGAAAGAAGAAAGGAACTTGAAAGAATCAGTAGAAGAGATTACCTCTTCTTCAACGTGCCTCTTTTAAACTTTCTCTTAGGGAACTAGGGTTGGTCTTTTGAGAAGATAAAAACCTCTATAATATAAATATAGAGGTTGATAAGAGAAATTGGTAGGGTTTGGCTGAGCTTGAAGTCTCAAAAGTTTGTAAAGAGGAGAGGGAGGAGGTGCCCCTTTATAAAGGTGGAGAGGGGCACCTTAGAAAAAACTTAAAATATTATTTTATAATAAATTCATATTCGGTTTATAATGGCTCCAAAGTAACTTATTTAGAGGCTAGTGTGGGGATGGGTCGAAATACTCTCAACCAATAGGTTTTAGACAAGTTTAGATTACCATTCTAACCTTATCATTTAGATTTATCTCTAAGTTAAATAATTTAACTTTTACCGTGTCTTCTTGTATTCTTACACTATATGGTTAATAATCATGCTATAAACTGCCAATCGAACCAAAATTGGTTAATTAATGTCATATATATTATTATATAAGTATTTTGGCCGAAAATTAGATTTTTAGGACCATTATAACAATTAATAATATAATATTGTTTTTAAAAACTCTTTTATGTCAATTTTGACACTATTTGGTATTTTGTTTTCTCTAAATTCATAACAGCATTATTACTTTGTAAAAAATTCATCTAACCAACCAAAATATGTTATATTAACCTTGAAAATTAGTTTAATTCATAAAAAGTCTCAAATTACATTGATTTGGTTTTTTATAATATCAATTACGTTAATATTTCATTAATAAGGTAATTACTGCATCATCATTGTGTCATAAATAAATTAAATTATTTAATTTTTAAAAAATATAAATAAAATATAATTATGTAGGAAATATTATTATCTTTATAATTAATATTTATAGTCGAATTTATCTTATCTATAACCCTATATTAAAAATGTTTTAGTTGTTAAACTTTGATTCTAACTATTTTAACAATTCTTTAAATAAAACAATAATAAGTGTCCTAATCTAATCCAATTGGACCAAAGAGATTCTTATTTTATTCCTAATGTTTTTTTGGTCGAGTTATACTTATCTAATAGAATTAGGACATGTGTTAGGGTAATAATAATATCAGTTTTACCCTTAATTACCCTATTTACTTTTAATCGTGATAAATAAAAGTAAAAAATTATTATTCACCGAAAATTATTTTTATCTTATTGAACCACATTTTACTCCTTGATATTAACCGTTTCTCTCAGATTTTCGAAATTCAACTCACAGAAGCAGTAAAATTATGTTTTATTTAAATTTTCAAATCCTCCTAGGAGGTGGGTAAAAGACGGTAAAAAGTTATAAAATGACTCTAATGAATTACATTGAACTTATATAGGTATTATGTATCTATTTTGACCTAAAATTAATTTAAATAAAATAAATTATTATTTAAATAAAAAGTTGGTTTTAACCAATAACTCAGTGTTTTCACTATTCATCAAAAATTGAATGTTTTCAGAAAAATACCAAAAAATCACCCTAGGCTAATTTCGGTATTCCAAATCCAAAAATGAAGTCCATTTTGAAAGATCAAATTTATAAAATTTCAAAAAGTGGGTATTAATATTAAAAAAAGCTAGTTTATATAATATTTTAATAACATATCATTGTTTAGAAAACTTGGTATTGCGTACAATGCAAGCTATCGAGGAAGGTTGCTCTTGCGTGTAATGCAAGCCAAGTCAGGGTTGTGTGTAGTGAAAGATTCATTTGTTGTTGCGTATAACAGAATCTGACTATATTTCATTTATACATTGAATATATATATATATACACACTCAATTTTGTGTAGAATAACTTCTATCAAACGAACTTGAAATTGTGTGTACCATGATCCATGAATAGTGTTGCATATACTACAAGCTAATACGGTGTTGCGTATAGCGCAAGATAATCTTGGTGTAAAATACAAAAATAGACATCAAAGAAATTAAAAAGAGTAATTCTCATGAAACTTGGGGTGTTACATTTTTACTTCTTCACTACTGTTGACCCTTCTAGAGATTGATAAGGGCTACATAATCTTTTTTGATGCATTAGGTTTGGGTTTATTATATATTCATATGCAGGATGATCACATGGTTGACTATGATTCTAGATAGCTTAGGCCACACAAGTAGCATTATCCAGCCCAAGAACTCAGACTCAAAGCTATGATTTATTCTCTAATGATTTTACTACATTGAATTTTTAGAGAAAGGTATACCATATATTATGACCACATAGAATTATTTTATATCTTCTAAAAACATATCAGAATCTCCAATTGAGGAATTTGGTAGAGTACCAACAATATTGATTTGGAAATTTCCTAGATCCCTAGTATGGGGAATTTCATCACTGATTCATTATTAAATAAACTTACAACCAAGGATATGACAGAATCCTCATAAGTTTGGAATCTTGTGTATCTCTTTTGTCAGTTTCATTTAGCATTTTAAGAGGTTTTGACCAATATATTCATTAATAGCTTTCAATTTACGTCCACTCTTCTTGAGATGATTATTTTGGAGTAGTATATTGATGAGGAACTCTATGAAACTAGGGACTCTCTTTATCGGGGGGATACCATCAAGGAGTGGTCATTATCTTATGAGGATATCATATGTGTCCAAAACTGGTATTTCATAATTTTATAGTGAGAAAAGCCTTGATGGGGGATTTCCATAATTACTAGTGGGAACTACAACCTAATACCATGATGATGTTCCATAATATGTGGTGAGGATTCTTGGGGTATGTTATAATATGAGACATCACCAACGTTGTTTATCTTTGATATAATTTCCAACAGGTCAAACTAAACACCAAAGACATATATGTTTTCTTCAAGAACTTCCTATGTAGACATGGTAGTGGGATGATAATTATATGGATTTCATTGTTGGTTTTCTACATACCCCTTAGAGTAAGAATGCGATATGGGTTGTGATTGAACGACTGACCAAATTGGATCACTTTAAACCCATTGAATATATAACCAAATTTGAGGACTTGGAAATCCTCTACGTGAAAGAGATTGTCCATTTTCAAGGATTTACTTCTGCTCTAGTCTTTGATAGAGATCACCGGTCCAGTTATCTTTTTTGGAGATCCCTCTAGGAGATGTTGGGATCCCAGGTTATGTTGATCCTGGCATATTATATGTATATGTATGGATAAAAATAAAGTGATATATAGATTCTTGAATACCTGATGTGTTCTTGTGTTCTTGACTTTGGTGGATCTTGGGATTCCCATTTGAGTCTGGTTGAGTTTTCTTATTATAAAAATTACTAATATGATTTTAGAATGAATCCTTTTGAGTAATTGTATGCTTATTCATGTAAATATTTGTTTTTTTGGTTGGATATTGGTGATGTTTCCTTGGTTGGGTTGAGCATGGTCTGGGAGATGATGATGAAGATTTAGCCGATTCATTAGTGAATGGTAACAACACATAGCTGATATAAATGCTATTATGATCATTTTTATGAGAATTGGTGTTTTTTATTTCCAACTAGTATTTTTTGAGAGTTTCAATCTTGTTGGGTCATCGACATCTTGGGAGATAGAGAAATATGTCACCGATGTTTGGGGATCCTTTTGAGATTATTGAGCGGGTTGGTAACATGGAATTCCTTTTTGAAGTTATACCATAGTTGAAATCAATCCACAACATATTTCATGGATAAATTCACCAGTTTTTCATCCTAAGTAAAAATATGGGTGGGAGTCTGATAGTGAGGTTGGATGATCTTGATGTTGAACTTGATTTATCTATGACTCAACATCCCGCTCGAGTTTTTTATTCTAAGAAAAAGGTTACTAGTGGGAAGATGATACCTTTGGTATGTTTTATATATCTGAATGGTTCCAATTCACATGGGACTTGGGATCATGGGGAAATATTGAGGGATAAGTTGCCTCATCTCTTAGATATGGGATCTATTGACAGCCTTTCTGGGGATAAAAAGTGTTTATGGTGGGGAGGTAACATCATCCCATTACATTAAATTTTTTAATTATTGAATATTGTTTTAGATAATACTTGTATCGAGGATAATATTGGGTTTTTCAGTGAAGTTTTATTTTATAAGGTTTTGGGGATGTGTGCGTTTGATGCACAGTCAGAAAAAACTGGGCTGTTTGGCCTAAAAAACTTTGTGCCCTATTGGGATGGTTTGGAGTGTGGTGCACGGTTGGAACCCCATTTTTCCAAACCATGTGTCTACCCCTCAAAACCATGAACCCTTAAAAATTTTGGATTTTAATGGATGGTTCATGATTATTTTAACTATGTGGTCGAACTGGGCATCCCATCTAGAATTCTAGTAGGGGTACATGGTTATGGAACATGATTACTACTAACTAAGCAACCCCCACTATTCAAATTATGTATGAAGGTTTTTAACCAACCTAGAATTTAATTAAATATCCCATGACCACCATTTAAGATTCCTAATGTCACCACTCAACCCAAATCAGTTAATTTTACATTTCGAGTATCCCTAGAAGATTACTTGGCACTCTGAACCACTTTTCTTATGAACCGAAGTACTAGTCGAAGATCTGATCTCCTCCTAATAAGTGTATATCCTGTCATTTTTATTCATATTATATTCTCTTATCACCTTACAATAGAGTGATATATCATCAATTTATTTATTTATATAATCTATATTTTGATGTATCTTAATTCTAAGTTTGATTTGTTGATGTACTTCACCTTCATTCTTCATTAGCAGATCCCATTGTAGGTGTTGTGTTAATTTGATATCCTAATTAAAGGTAGGTAGTTATATAAGGATTTACCCTAAAATTTAAACCCTATGTTTCTTAATTAGTTTGATTTGAGTCTTTAGTCAATTTAAACCCAAGATTTGAGATGATTTAATGTTTGATTTAAAAAGGGCATTGAACTATGAAAATCCCCAACTTCAATGGAATTTAAATTGTTGGGTGAATTTTGAGAAAAATGATGTTTTGAATATTAAAGTTTATTTGATGAAATGATTTGATGTTAATTCGTGAGATAATTGTATTAAAATGAACAATTTTTTGAAAAGGTAAGAATTTGATGATAACCTAAGATTTTAATTTGAAATGAAAAAGTAATGTTGAAAACTAAATTTGGGAAATTGAATTATGAATGATTTAATTATTTGAAATGAAATTATTTTACAGTGATTAAATGATTTATTTATCAAAATCACATGTGATCCTGGTTAGTTAGTGGGTGATTAGAACATGCACGCCGAAACTATGACTCATTAGAAATGGATTGATGATGAAAACACTAAGTAAACCAAGTTCGTGAAGATTTAAAGTAATGGTTAACCTATTGGTGTGTTAATTTTATTTTGCACGCATATCTTGATCCATGTTTATAATGATATGTGTTAGTATCCTATATCTAGAAACTAACATTCCATAGAGATTACTAACATGGTGATTTATCGTGATTGATTTGATTTTACATGGAATTTATATTTGGACTATTTTATTCATGTTAATTTATTTATATAAATGTTTCATATAAAATTTTCATTTTATATTGTTTTAATATATCAACCTTCTTTTTTATTTGAACACATGTTTTATAAAAATATGTAAATTCCATGCCATGCCTTGTTTTATTTAAATTGAAGGAAGAAATGGTTAATTGTTTTGAATTTATTTTGGAATATTTTGTGGCATCCCACTAGGACCTTTTTATCTCAAATTATGAAACACAAAAATATTATTATGAAATATTTATCTTTAAATAATTTTATTTCTTCAATAGCTTTCATTACATGCAACACTAAGTTTAAATGAACTCTGTACTATTATTAAAATATTATGTATCCATTATCTCCTATCGATTGGATTGATGGGTATGAATATAAATAGTTAAATTATGAAAAATTTATAGTCCACACATTTATAAAAAACAATTTATTTGTTATCAAATAATTATAATTACTTTTTTTGAAAATAAAAGTGTTTTTTTTCTGAAAAATTAGTTTTATGCCTGTAATGTTTTTTTGGGTTTATAAATTAAATTAATCATTATTGGAGTATTATTTTAATGAAAAATATATATTATTTAATTTATCAAAATTTTTAATAATTCCAAAAACATTTTTCTAGGCATAGGATAAAAAATAATCTATTTCATTCTTAAAAGTGTATTTTTTTCTAAATATATGTTTTTGTCACATTTTTCATAATTAAATTAATAATTTTTCCATCCATTAATAGGTATTATAATACATAAAGTGAATTAAATATTAATAATTATGAGGTTCACTTTAGGTAAATAGGCCTATTTTATATTTGGTTAATATGAATAGTAACTGTGGTATAATTATCATATCGGAAAAGGGTAAATCTGATTAATGTTGATTAAAAATAAGTTATAAGGACATTATTTTTCATGAAAATAATTATTGGATGAATTTAATTAAAAAAATATCTCATTATTCTCATTATTTATCAGTTTAATAGACACATTTCCCCAAAATGGGTTATATATTATTTAAATCAAAGAGAGTTAAAAAATGCCACTCTCTTAGTTTTAAACATCCTTCTTGTGTTCACATATGAAAAAATACTAATAAATGAATATTAATATTAATTTTTTTTGTAATGAAATTATATTGATGATGGTAATTTATTTATATTTTTTAGGTTTTATATATTTACCTTAAATGTTTACATAATGCGAAAACAATATTTATTCATTTAATGGAAAAATAAAAAAATGATTTTGAAAATATTAAAAGTGATATAATTTGTGTATGTTATACCATTACATGAATTTATAGGTATATATTACATATTATTGTTGTCGTAAAATATTATATTATAATTACATATATATATATTTATGTATTCTAAGTCAAATTAAATGAGTAGTATCAAAATTTTCATTAATGATATTTTATTAAAGTAATTTTTTATTAAATTATTTAAAAATAATAAAATATTAAAATAAGTTAATTTGGATATTATATGGTCTTAAAAGTCATAAATTTTCTATTATTGGACATAATTTCACCTTATACGTAAAATTGATCACCCTTTAATATTGAGAAAATCTTTTGCATAGTTAAAATTAAAATTAATTAACTAATGGTTGAAAAAATGATGAGGTTTAAAATTATACCAATAATTATTGAAATTATATTTTATGATGGTATTAAAAACCTATAATACCTTATCTTTGAATCCTTATAGGCATTTTTATTTAGAATTAATTTATTATAATTTATTCTTTTGAAAAATTCCCAAAGTACCCCTCACCTGAATTATAAAAGGGAACCTCCCCCCTCACATCTATACACCACATTGTGCCTAATATATGAACCAAAATCTTAAAATTTATCTTATAAAATTAATTAGAAACATTATATAGGTTATTTTCTTCCCAAAATACTAACTCAAGAACCCTTTATAGGAGATTTAAAGGAGCCATTTTAAAGACAAGGTAATCACCTTAACTGATCACTTTCATTTATAATCTTATTTACCTACTCTAAATGTATTGTATTTATCATAAAATATTAATTTTAATTTTATAAATATGATTTATTGTTATTATTATTTTTATATCACCATTATAAAACCTCTTTCCTATCAAATGAGAAGTGAAGTTATCACTCGTGCGTACATAGGATATACCATCTTCACGTAGCAATACAATTCATTTTTCATTACCATATTTTATGGAAGAGTATTATGATGGATTTAATATTTATATATTATATTAATGAAATTATAATACTTATGGAATTATAATATCACATCTACCTAATTACCATTCAATCATTTGGGAAATGATAATGTCATCTGTGCGTATGTGTGGACTACCACCTCCACGAAACGATGCGATTTATTTTTAATTTATATTTTAAATGGATGGAAATTTGGGAGAATTAGATGAATATATATTATATATATGATATATTAATTATCATATAATGTTGAATTAATATTTAAGTTTCTTTAATTCCATTTTTCGGAAAATGAAAATAACATTCATGCTTACGTATGGTTTATCATCTCCATGAAAAGGGTAGTTCATTTTTCTATCTCTAACATTTATAGATGACTATAAATATGTATGTACTGAATATATAAGCAATTTATATGATTATTAATGTTATGGATATGATAAAATGAAGATATTTTTACTATTAATTGAACTACCGAGTTGAAATACTCATGGTAAACGAAACAATTAACACTCAGACATGACACTTTTTACAAGGATTTACTGATAAAATAGAGTGTTAAAATGTTATAAAGGGAAAATATACGATATTATAAGTTTTAAAATTAATATTTTATATATTTATATTAAAATTTAAACATATTATACATGAGGTTAGAGTGATTTTGAAGTAAGGAATACTTGAGGTAAGAGTTTTAAGTCACAATCTGATTTTTATTGGTGTTGATTATGATTGTTCCTCCGATGATGAATGATAATGTTATAACACTTGAGAAAACATATATAAATTATTATCATGTCTTTATTTGTTTAAAATACAATTTTTTATTTCATTTTACTCATCCTATGTATTCAAGAGAACAAAAATATGTTATTAAGGAAAATTGTCTTCATTTCTCTCTTCAGTTGAAAAACCATTCTCTTCCATATCCATGTTTTATAAAAAAAATTAAATATGGTGTTTATTATTATCCTATTATTTTTTAAATTCATTTTTACCCATGTTTTAATTTTTACGATATATATTGAAAGGAATATTTTTTCATTTTCCAAACATGGCACTTTGTGACTTTTCCAACAAAAGTATTGAATGAATGTTTTTTTAACTTTTACAACACGAAAAAAATTTCCTTTCATCATGAATAATTTTTTATTTGAATATTAATTTAAAAATTAACAATTTTATTTTCGATGAATATTTATTCGTTTATATTTCGACAATTTTTTAAAATGTGATTTCAAAATGGAAATGTTATTTTCCACAAGAGTTTTTAATAATATTTTAATGGTATTAATATTTATAAAATAAAACCTACCATGATTTTACTAATGATTTAATAATGATATTATCCAAGTATTCCATCCCTATTCTCTAATTGGATGGTTGGTGTTTATGATGACATGATTTTTAGGAACCATGTTCTCTTCCATGGGCTATGTTATGATGAAATGTTTATTGAAACCATTTCTTTTCATGGGTTATGAAATGGTGAATTATGAATGATCTTTTGGAACAAATACATGTGTTTTAAATTGTGTTATAAGAGGGACCTATATCTCCCAAAAATGCATTAGGTAAATATTTTATCTCGTAAGGTAAATAGGACTAGAATGAGAAGTGAACCCAATTTAGTAAGGCAATATATCCACTATGATAGTATTGAGAGTGATTCTTGTCTCCTATAATGGTTTCAGGAATGAACCAATTACACTATGATATCATTTTAAATAATCCTTTCATACATTGTAAATAATTTTCTATGATTATGTGTACGCCAAAATTCTATGTCTTATGCTAATATTTTTCTCTCATAGATCAGGATATTTGATTCCTTTATGATTTATGTCTTATAAAATGACAAGATTTTTTACATTAAAAAAAATTATAATCTATGATATATTTTTTATGGTTTCAAAATGTTAATCTCATGTTATCAAACCATTTTTATAAATATATACTTGTATGATCATTGATATCTTTCTTTTTTTCCCTTATGGAGCATCAATGCTCACCCTTTATTATGTTGCCTTTACTTGGTTATAAAGAAAGGTTTTTTGTATGATATATATAGGAAGGGTGAAGTCATGAAGATCAATTTTTAGGTGATTTTGAACTATTATAAACTGGATTTTTATGTTTCTATGTTTCCAAATATACTAAACCTATAATATTATAGCATGAATCATTTTTAATTCCCCTATTTTGATGTAATATATTTTTAAGAAATGTACGAGTCATTATAATTGGTATGATAGAAAGGATTAGTTAGCCTTAGGAAACTCAAATGAGAAAACTTTAGTAAGATCCATAAGGATAAGTCTAAGAAGCGGATAAAATCCAAATTTTTTTGTAATGATCATGAATGAAAAAGGATAAGCCTAAGGTGTCCTGATTTAGACATCCTATAAATGTTTTTTTGTTATTATGTGGTTTCCCACCATGATTATTGTTTTTGAAAATATGATTTTTAGTTTTATCAAATGTATATAACTTGAAGTAATCTTGTTAGTGATGAATGTGATAGATAATACAGTGATTTTAATACCAAGAAACAAAATCATATAGGAGATGGAAAGTAAAATATTGTTTTTATGGTTACAAAAATTTATAAAGCTATGAATAACATTAATATTAACAATGAGAAAAGAATGGATCAATGTTATTTTGAGTCCTTAATAAGGAAACATACAACTTCTTTTATTGGGTCCACTAATCCACTTGTCACTTAGTAATGGATTAGTACCATTGAAAATATATTTTTATTCTTCAGTGTTCGAAAAAATATAATTTTATTCTGTCTATTTATAATTTTGGAAGGTGAATAAGATCCATGGTGGAATATTATCAAGAATATAGTATAATAAGATGAAATTTAATCTATGGAGTGGGATGAATTAAATAACATTTTTAACAAGAAAATTCCTTCAATTATTCACATGAAATTAGATAAATAATTATTTGAGTTAAAGTAAAAGGGTGATAAATCTATTGGTACTTATGAGACTAATTTTAAATGAATTGTGAGGTACACTTATGGTATTATCATCCAACATGAAAGTAAGGTTGACCAATTCTTTAGTGTCTTAACACCAATTTTTTGAAGGGAATTATCCATAAGGGACTTCATTAGCTACATATAAATTGATTGATGTGTCTCAAGTGAAGATAGAGAACTGAGTTACCCATCAATCTCACGGTTTTGATAAGAAAATAAAAATAAAATTCAAAGGAAATTTTAAAAACTATATAATAAAGAAGATGAACCTTACATTATAGTCAAAGTGTGGAGGGAAACAAGGGGGAAATTTTCTTTAAGGAGATGGTAAATATTCAACATGTGGAAATGAAGTTCATTAAGAAATCAAATACCAAATTGATGGGAATAAGTTATCTAATGGTGTGAATAAAAATAAATATCCAAAGAACATACCAACCATAATCTAGTGTTTTAAATGAAATTATTATGAGAATTATTATAACTAGTTACATAATATGAAGGTTAATGATGACGATTAATGTTAAAAACCTATTTATCACAGAGAAAATGGAAATATCTTGTGATAACTACTTTTGATGAGGGGTATGATAATGAAACAGTGAAAGGTGAGCTTACCGCCCACTAAATAACTGATAATGTCTTATTTTATTCTAGATATACCCACTCTTTTACATCTAAATACTTTGCAAATGGCATCAAAGTACCACCTAAAAAATTAAATGTTGAGTTTATAGTGAAAACCCCCAGTGGTGGTATGATTAAATCCCAAGTATATGATTATTCTATAGTTGATTCTTGTGGTAATGTGTTTTTTGAAAATCATGTCATTCTTACTCTAGTTAAATTTGATTTAATTTTTTTGGAATGGATTGGATTTCATTACATAAATTTAACTTAAATTTATATGGACGGTAAGTGATATTTGATATTATAAACCAAACTATGATCACCTATCATCATGATGAAAAAATGAAATTTTAATGGGGATTACATCCATATTATGGGTCATTATTCTTATTCAAAAGGGGTGTTTTTCTCATATGGTTGGGGAGACAGTCATCATCAAAGATATTAATTTTGTGAAATAGTTTATTGATGTCTTTCCGGAAGAGTTTCTTGGTCTTCTATCAAATTATAAAGTTGATTTCCCAATATAACTCATACATGGTGCTACTCCTATATACAAGACTCTATATATAATATCCTTAAATGAGTTGTATGAGTTAAAGAAGTAACCCCTTGAGAATCTTGATAAGGGATTCATCAATCCAAGTGTGTCACTTTGGGGTGAAAAAATTTTATTTATTAATAAGAAATATCAATCAATCTGACTATTTATTAATTATTGATAACTTTAAAAAATCTATCAAGAATTTGTATACTCCACCCCATATTGATGACTAGTTTGATCAGCTGCAAATATCTCAATAAATTTCTAAGATTTATCTTCATTCTATATATCACAAATTGAGGGTCAAGGAGGAGGATATACCTAAGACAATAATCTTCGCACTATATGGATATTATAAATTTATTATGATTCCATTTGGTATTAATAATTCTCATGTTATACTCATTAGTTTAATGAATATAGTATTTCTAGATCACCTTAATCAATTTTTGGTAGTATTTATAGATGAAATTTTAATTTATTCTAAGTGAAAGTAATATCATGAATATAATTTGATAATTTCACTAAAGACCCTAAGGAAGGAGAAGATTTATGGAAATTTTACCATGTATGAATTTTGGATTCGTAACATTTCATTATTTTCTCATATAATATATATTGAGGGTATGTTAATAGGCCCTTAAAATATAGAAATTATTGAATATTGGACCATAATAACCACTATGACTGAGATCCATGGTTTTCTTGGTTTTGATAGATATTATTAGTGCTTTATGGATAATTTTTCATGGCTATCAAATCCACTAACCAAGTTAACATATAAGGGAGAAAAGTTAATTTATATAGATTAATGTGATGAATTATTTAAGGAACTAAAGAGAGGTCCACTTAGGGAACCTGTTATTACAATTCCCTATAGTAGAGAAGTTTTTGTAATCTATAGTGATGCATCAAAAAATAGTCTAGGATGTGTCCTCCTGAAGAAATATATGATTATATCTTACACCGCATGACAATTAAAGGTCCATTAGAAAAATCACCTTACTCATCATTTAGAGTCAGCTACGGTATTTTTTGTATTTAAGATATGGAGGAATTATCTCTTTAAGTAAATGTGTGACATATATAATAATAAAAAAAAGTTTAATGTATATTTTCACTCACAAATATCTAAACACACTAAAAAAAATGGTTGGAGATGATTAAATATTATGAACACTCAATACATTACCACAATGATAAAGTAAACAATGGTGAAAATACTATGATATGAATGAATCATGTTAGTTTTTATATGATCAGGATCCCAAAGGATCCAATATTTTTGAACATAGAATGTAAGGATCTTGAAATATTTAATTAAGGGGAGAAATATTATCATTCTCAAATGAGTGTTCTACCATCTTTTCAAGTGATGATTAAAGAGGCATAGATGGAAGATATAGATCTGAAAAAAAAAGTGAGAGATATTCCTGAGTCAAACCTTGATTGTGATTGAATAATAAGGTTCAATAACCATATATGTATCCATATGGAATAATATTTTAAGAAGGATATGATGGGTAAATCTCAGTTCTTCATTCTTTATTCATCCAATAATTATAAAGATGTATAGAGATCTAAAAAAGATTTTTTTGTTTGATTGAATAAAGATATATATTTAAGAGTATGTTTCTCAATGATTCATATATAATAAAGTTAAGGATGATAGATAAATGTATAATGGGATGTTATAACCATTATCTATTCACGAATGGAAGTGGGGAAACATCACCGTTTATTTTTTCATTAGCACCCCAATGAAATATAAAGGGAAATATTCTAGTTGGGTTTTAGTAGATTCCCATATGATGTCAACACAAAAAACTTAAATTAGAGAATATATCTCACCTGATAAACTTACGCGGTTATAAAATAAGGATGTGGTAAGATTTCATGGTGTACCATAATCAATTGTATCAAATTCGTATTTGAGGTATACCTTGAAGTATTAGAAAATTATTAAGTAGGATATAGATATAGAGTTAAGTTTAAGTACTTCTTATAATCCATAGATAGATGGTCAATATGAGAGGACTATTTAACCTCTAAAAGACATGTTGAGATATTTATCTACATATTTCTAAGGTGGTTGGGATCAATACATTCCATTGGTGGAATTTTCAAGAGAAAATAACATTCACTATAGAATTTAGATGGATCCTTCTATGGTAGGAAGTGAATATATCTAATGATATGAAATGATGTTGGAGGGAGAAAGATATTGGGAACTAATATATTCGAGGAAATGGTAGGGAAGGGTAGATTCATTCAACATCACATAAAATATACTCAGAGAAGAAAAAAATATTTATGCTTAAAATAATCATAATGATCTAGAGCTTGAAGTTGGTGAGAAGGTATTCCTATGAATATATAACTAGAATATGGTAATTAGATTTTGAAATAATTGAAATCTAAGACCTAGGTATATGAGTCCTTTTGAAATTCATGATCATATCAGGATTATAACTTACCGATTGGTATTTCCACTAAATCTCTCTTAAATTCATGATGTATTCTATGTATCTCCCTTGAGAATGTATACTTTATCCTTCCCATGTATTTAAAACAAAGGTCATAATACTGGAGAATGATATTTCTTATAAAGAATAAATAGAAGATATTCTGGATCCTATTTATAAATTTCTATGAAACAAGACTGCTTACCTTGATATTGTTTTGTGGTGAAACAACCAATTTAGGGAAGATACGTATGAACCTAAGGATGCGATAAGTCTAAAGTATCCTTTTTTATTTGTATTAAAGTGATTAATTTCAAGGGAAAAATTTATGTTAAGGGGTTTAGAAAGTATCACCATGATATTTTTCTGATTTTTTTTAATAATTTTATTTTTTTCTATAGCATGCATTACTGGAAACACTGAGTTTAAATGAACTATGTAACATTATTAAAATATTATTTGTCTTTTATTGCATAGCTATTGGATATGTGTGTATAAATATTATTAATTATATTATGAAAAAAATATTATCCATGCATTTATATAAATAATTCATAAGTGATCAAATTATTATAATTTAAATTAAAATATAATTTGAAAATAAAAGTAACGTTTTTTATGAAAAATTGTTTTTTTCCACAAAATGTTTTTTTATATTAATAAATTTAATTAATACATATTTTCATTGATTTTTATGTAAAGTTTATATTATTTACTTGATATTATGTTCTTATCATTCAAAAAATATTTTTCAAGGCATTGGATAAAAATAAATCCTGTTTTATGATTAAAAATGTATTTTTTTTTTCTAGAAAGCATTTTTGCCACATTTTTTGGTCTTAAATAAAAATTATTATTTTCATTTTAAAATTATTTAATTAGATAAAATTAATTAAAGATTTATTATCAAGATTTTCAAATTTGATAATTAGCCTCCTTGTATTTTTGGTCAATATGAATAGTAACCATGGTAAAATTCATCCCATTAGTAAAGGGAAAATCATGTTAATATAGATTAATAATAACCAATAAGGCCATAATTTTTTTATAAAAATTATTATTTTTATAATTTAATAAGACTCTTATTGACTATGGATTGAAATCTATTAGTTTAATGGGCACTTTATATGCAAATAATTTATATATTATTTAAATCAAAAAAGTTACAAAATTCCACTCTTTTAGTTTTAAATAATATTTAAATGTTCACATATGAAATAAAACTATATATAATTTATTATTAATATTAATTTTATGAATAACTAAGTTATATTAATTATGGTAATTTATATGGTTTTATGTATTATATAATTACCTTAAATGCTTACAGAACACACAAACAATGTTAATTCAATTAATAAATAAAATAAAATAAATGGTTTTGAAAATATTAAAAGTTATATAATTTGAGTAAGTTTTATTTTTATAATAATTTTTATCTGTAAATATGATATATTAGTGTCGTGTTAAAATATTACATTTTAATTCCATCATTTTTTTATGTCTATTAAGTCAAATTAAATGAATAGTGTCCAAATTAACAATAATGATATTTTATCAAAATAACATTTTATTAAATTATTTAAAAATAATAAAAATATTAAAATAATTTAAGGAATATATGGTATTTTATAAAATTTTATAAAATGGAAATTTATATTCTATTTTCAGCTTTATAAGTAAAAATTACAACCCATTAATTTTGAAAAAGTTGCTTACATAGTTAAAATTAAAATTGGTTAACTAAGTGTTAATCAACATGATAAGGTTTAAAATTATTGAATTTTTTTTCTAAATTATACAATTTTATGACCCTATATTTTCTTATCTTATAATACTTGGTATTTTGGATTTATTTTTCTTGAAAATGTGTTTATTATAATTTAATTTTTTTTGAAATTCCAAAAGCATCCCTCTGCTCAATTATAAAATTGAACCACACCCCTTACTTATTTACACCACTTTGACCCTTATATATCAACAAAAATATTAAAATTTAACTTATAAACCTCCATATACACATTATATATGTTCTTTGATTCCCAAAATATCAACCCTATAACCCTTTAGAGTAGTTCTAAAGTAGTCGTTTGAAAGAAGAGGAAATCAACTTAATTGATCACTTTCTTTTCTAATCTTCATAATATACAATAAATCAATGATATTTATCAAAAAATTATAATTTAAACTTCCAAAATATAATTAAATGTAATTATTATTATGAAAAATCCAATATAAACCCCCGTTCCCATCAAATAAGAAGTTAAAATATCGCTTGTGCGTACATACGACTTACAGTCTCCAGGTAGAGATGCAACTAATTTTTCATCACCATGTTTTATAGGTGGGTATTATGATTTTATTATTATTTATATATTATATTTATGAAATAAATATTCTCTTATAATTATAATATCACATTTACCTTCTTAGTATCTGATCATTTGGGAAATGATAACGTCATTCACGAGTACGTGTGGACTATCACCACCACAAAGTGATGAGATTCAATTTTAATTTATATTTTACATGGATGGTAATGAGGAAGAATTTTAGGAATATATATTATATAAAATATATAATATAAATCATAAAAATATGAATTAATATTTAACATTCTTTCATTCCATCCATTGGAAAATGAAAATAGCATTCATGCATACGTACGACCAACCGTCTCTATGAATGGTGTAATTTATTTTTCTATCTAAAAAATTTAGGGATAAATATAAATTTTTATATAATTAATATATATTATATTTATATCATTATTAATATTCTTTATATTATTTAACCATGATAAATTTACAACGATCGAAACTACTGAGCTGAAATAATCAGGATAAACAAAAAAGTTATCATTTGAAAAGGATGATTTTAATAAGTAATTAATTATAAATGGGTGTGTTTAAATGTTATAAATGGATCATATATGATATCATATATAATAAAATGACTCTATTATATAATTAAAATTAATTAAAATTAATTATACAATAGGTTTGATTGCTTTTGAAGCTAGGAAAACATGAAGAAAGGGTTTTATGTCACAATCTCATTGTTTATCGGGATTGATTATCCATATTCCTCCCATTATAAAATATTAAAATCTTATAATAAATAAAACCTATTATTTTTATTATTATCCTATTATTTATTTAAAATACATGTTTTACATCCATTTTACTCATATTATTCATTAAAGAGACATATTTTTTGATGGAAAATCAACTTTATTTCTCTCTTTACTCAAATTTTTTTTTCCTTACATATCCATGTTTTCTAAAAAAAATTAAATAAGATTTTTACTATTATCCTATGATTTTTTGAATCTATTTTTATCCATGTTTAAATTTTTAAAAAATGGTTCTTAATTAATCGTTTTTTCTTTTTTGAAATATAGTACTTTATGACTTTTCAACAAATGTGTGGAAGGAATGTTTTTTAACTTATACTACATGAAAAAAATTTCCCACCATAATTAATGATTTTATCATTTAATATTACTTTATATTATTACATTTTTCTTTTCCAATAAAATGTTTTTCATTATATTTTTACATTTTATTATTTTTTTAGATATAAAGATTCTCTTCCTCAATAATGTTTTAAAAATTTTTAATGGTATTTCTATTTATAAAAGAAGAATAACCTTTATTTTAATTATGATTTAATGGGTATATGATCCAAGAATACCATCCTTATTATTTTCTAGGATGGTTTATGTTTATGATGGAATGATGTTTATGAAATATATTCCTTTTACATGGGTTATTCTATAATGAAATTTTTAGGAAACCCATTTAGTTTCATTGGCTATAATATGATGAATGATTTATGATATCGTGGAACACATACATATGATTTTAATTATATAATGGGTGGGACCTATATCTACTTTATTCCTGGGACCTAGAGTGTTTTAGGTGATCATTGTAGATTTGATCCATCTATTACATGGGTTTATAATACTTTTTATTGACATATGTTTTATGTTTTGATTATGTGTTGTTTGGGTATTGTTTACTAGTTTGATTCTTGTAATTTATCCTTGAGTAATGTGGGCATACTGACTTATATAATTTACCATAAACTAATTTTTATAAAAATAATTTCATTTTTATTCTTGTGTTATTCCATGTTCTATTCTCCAATTGATAAGGGTTGGGAATTCCCTTTAGGATATATATTGAATAGCTTAGGTGTCTATTTACCAGAGTATTCAGGATGGTTCGTGACAACATGGTGTACGCCCACATTCATTCGCATAGCTATAAAATAGGGTATTAAATATATTATCATTAATTATGAACACATTAATAGTAAAAAACCTAGAAATATAGCTTGATCTCTAGTGCCTCTCCATCAAAAAACTTAGGTGAGGCTTCTTTGTTGAACAAAACTCAGCCAGCTTCATATATTTTATCTCAACCTCAAAATTTGGCCTTGGTTTTATTATTTTATTATTTCTCAACATATGATAAATAATAATCTCCTTTATGTGAGATTGTAATCTCACTCAATAAAGCATATCATCCTTTCATTATTTAACTATAGAAGATCTCACTCCTGTGATTTTTATTGGATTTCATGGCTTCAATGGAACTTAATTAAAGCGAGTTGGGACCAAGAATATTGTTTTAAAAGGGAAGATACATGAAGAGGGTTAGAATAAATATCATATATGGGGGATGACCCCAAATGTTTGGTTTATGGTATTAATGCAGTAGTTGACTCAAGGTGAGATGAGAGGTGAGGTCCCTCGAAAGACTCATTTTTAAGTACAAATTCTTATAATAATCAATTGAATGAGGAATTACAAGTTATTTTACTTCATAGGGTAGGTTTATCCTAATGAAAAAATATTTATTATTGTTAGTCTTATATAAGTATAGATATTCTTCATGCATTAGATTTTTCAAAGGCATGATTAGTTTGTGATAGAGGGGTCATGGTTGGTCATTTGTGCTCACTTGGGGAATTCCACAAAAAAGGTTATCATGGCATGTCAGATGAGGAAAATTATGGCTGATTTTACAATTTTCATTGACTATGAGTAATTTATATATTTTCTTTTTATTTATGATTTGGTAAAACATGAGTTTCTGTTTCAGTAAGTTGGGAGTTGTTGACCTACCCTCAAAAAACCTACATATCAAATGAGAAACAAAATTTCAACCCTCTTTATATATTTTTTTAAAATAAAATATTTAAAAATTACTTTCTCAAATTAATATATATTATATATTCATTTTTTATAATTTAAAATAGACCAATTCATTATTTATGTTCATCAACCATTTTTAGTGTATCAACCACCGATTCATAACTCAATGTAGGCTTTCTGACGATTAATTTTAAAATTGAATAGATTAAAATTTTTATGTAAGTGCATTTAAATAATGTACTCATAGAATTACCAATAAAGTTATGCCTTGTAATAAATTATATAAACTAATAAAACCTTTAAATAACTGGTTTAAATCCATTAAATTCCAAATGTAATTCCAAAATTCTTTTTCACCACTAAATTTAACAAATTTATCTCAATTTAAATTCTTCACCTGAAACACACAAAATATTGAAGATGTGATTAATAATAAATTTCTTAATGGATTAAGGGTATTTTAATAGTGAATTATAGGTAAATATTTGTGAAACATTAAGCTTCTTTAAGCATCCACTATCAAGAATTAATAGATTTCAACTTCTTATTTATTTGAGATCTAGTTCAACAAAGAGTGACCTATCATCCTTGGTTTTCTATTGGGATTTTTTTCTTTATATAACAAGTTGTTTTTGATATAGAATAATTTTTATAATCACCAATTCATAGTAAATGTTTTGGTCAGACCTTTAAAAATTATCTTAAAATCCATCAATCCTATTCTTAATCGGAACCATAGAAGTTCTTTCCCTAAAATTTTATTTTCTCACAGCTTGATTACTTCTGACTTTAGAGTATCTCTCCCTTAATTATATCTTTTTTTGTTCCAAATTAGAGATATATTATACTATAAAATATATTATTTATTTATATTACCACCAAAACACCTATAGTATTCCTTGAAATTGGTTTTTTCCTGAAACTTTTGAGTCTCTATTTGGAAATATGATTATTGTGTTGGTGAAACAACAACCTTATTTAGAATAGGTTGAGGGGAAAATTTCTTATTTTGAACATTATAAATTACCTAAGTATTATTATTTATCATAT
This sequence comes from Viscum album, assembly GCA_963277665.1. NCBI lineage: Eukaryota > Viridiplantae > Streptophyta > Magnoliopsida > Santalales > Viscaceae > Viscum > Viscum album. Next base: position 2,029,658,076 of record OY728127.1, read on the forward strand.
AATTGGGTTCCTAAACCAAGGTTCTCTCAAATTAGCATTTAAGAGATATATGTTTATATAAAATAGATATATAATTTTTAAATACAGTAGGTAAAAACATTACTTGAGTTGATGAACATGTTTTTCAACACCATTTAATGACTTATATTTTACTTTAACATCTTTATAAAAGTCACTAATAATATATAAAAGTTTTTTCTTAGTTGTAAATAAATTTTATTCGTCTAATTTCATTATTTCTTCTTGATTATTCATGTTCTTCTTAGATTCTTTTATGATTCTACCATGATCAACCCTATTCACATTGAGAAGTTTGATCTCCTCAGTATAGTCATTTAATTTAATATAAATATAATCTTTATCTTTCATTACATTGAATACATACTTGTTAATATATTTTAAATTTTTATTATGTTGATTATTTCATTCAAGACAAAATTCATGTTCAGTTCTCAACATGTACAGTATATAAGTCAAATCTTCTCCTTCTTCATCACTGCATGAGTAGGCCATTTTTCTTCTCAACACGTTCCATTATATTATAATATCTTATGTAAAATTATTTTCAGAATCACTACTCGAGGAAGAACACTATTCTTTCTCCTTACTCAATATACTCATTTTCTTTCCATTTAGGATTATCATTCCTCTATCATCTAACTTTATATATTTGTTGAAATATTTTCCTTTTTATCTCCTCTATGGATTCTATTCATTCCATTTCTCATTCGAATCAATAATATTATTTATTCTAGGAAAATCTATAGAAAAATATCTTATACATCCACACATAATTATTTTAAGTGGGACTTTCCTTTACATGATTTCATATTTTTTGATATAAAATTTATAACTATTTATCGACCTTAATCAAATTCATCATCATACTCTAAGACACCATAGGATTAAAATTACCCTTATCTGATCACTAACCAGTTAATGGCCATGAAATCCATCTCCTTTTTATCTTTCTCCTTGAAAACTTGAGATTTTATCATTTCATAATTTAGCAGGGTATTGTGTATCTCATCAAGGTTATCTTCTTCTCTATTTTATATAAAAAAATATTTTGGATAAAATATATCTAGAAATATATTCATTATTTTCTTAATAACTAAATAATATTCTATTTTTTCTCCAAAACATCTATATTACTAACTATTTCATCCACCTGGTAGAACTAGTTATCAATAGTTTAATCTTAATCCATTCTGATATCTTCAAATTTGGATTTCTGGATCTGTAGTCTCACTTAATTGATTTTTTAATTTTCCTTATACATGTTTTAGAGATTGTACCCTATTTATTTAGTTTTATATAACACCATAATCTTGGTGTGAACTTTCTTTAAAAAAGATGATAATAAATAATTTCAAGCCTTCTCATCCATCTCATGCTTCGTATTGTTAGAAAATGTCAAATATCTATATTCTACCATTGTAAGAACACTCATAGTGACAACATCACTCAATTTTAATCCTTATTATAACATATAAGGTGACATTCAATTCTTCTACCTGTTAATTTTCTATATATAAAAAGGGAACACCTTTACTATTCATTAAACTTTGGATCTCAATGAATTACTCCCAAAAGAGTATGATCTATTAGGAAACCTTGGATTTTAAAACACTTGAATTTATCATATTAGTTGGTGTTCCATTAGGGGTGGGGTTGGGTGAATTAGTGGTACTATTTTTTATAAATTATTCCTTTTTGAATTAAACCCCTGTAACCAATTAATGTTGTGATTGAATCAAAAGAAACTAACCCTAAACTCTTACAAAAGAGTAGTAATGAATGAAAAACACACACATATATATATGGGTTGAACTCAATGGATAAGACATTCAAATTTTCATAAAGGATATATAATATTAAGTTAAATAACACTTGGATGATGTCTTGAGAAGTGTGGATTTGGCCTAAAGTAATTTTAAGTTCCTCAAATTTGATTTGAAGAACTCTGAAATTTTGAGCTCAAGTTGAAATTTTACAAATTCCAAATCTGCACAAGAATCATATACCATGAAATAAAAGGATCATCTATGTAGCTAGTAACGATAATACTGTGTATTTTAGTAAAAAATGGATATGTTATAGATAATTAATCATGGATTTCTATGCTGTATAAACACCATCTAACCTTATGTTAATGTCAATCCATTTCTATGTAAACATCATCTTGTACTATATATGCCTGAAGTATTCCTAGAATAAAAATATTTGAATCTATGTAAGAATAGAATAAGATGACAAAAAATTTATTTTTATATATCTTAATTATGAATGGATTTGTTTAAGGATTAATCTTATTCTGTTTAAAAATGACGCCTTATAGAAAATTTGAAATTCCACATAGAAGGATGAAGTTTCTAGATTTTATTTTAGATGAAGAAAAAAATTGTGATGATTATAATGGAATTATAAATTGTTCCAAACATGATAAATGGTTTTTTATTTTAATATAAATAATTTTTATAGTCATACATTCATGACATAGAGAAGAAAATCAAGTAAGGATTAGTAATTTTTTAGATATTTGTTTTATGTATGAAATTTTAGTTTTCAAAATTTATATTTCTGATGAAAATGAAATTTTAAGATTCTTTAGATTTGAAATAAATATAAAAACCATGAGTAAAATTTTATCATTATTTAAATCTTTATATGAAGTTTTAATGAGATGAAGAAGGAGATAATCACTACTATATATTATCAGCAATGTCAAATAAGAATATATTAAATTCAATATTATGATCAAAATTAAAAATAGAATTAGTTTATGCATGATTTTTTAGTCATGTTATAAAATATCAAAAATTTAGTGGTGATTCAATCCAAATGATAAGATTAGAAGTTGGAGAAGAGATTAAAGATAGTGTATATGTAACCATACCCAACGTACCACTGGTTTTGATGGGATTTCTTAATCTCCAAGAGTTGTAAATGAGTGATTAAGAATAATAGAAATAGAAAAATGGAACAATGTTTCCTTTAATTAATAAAAATTAAATAGAAACCTTCCAAGAATATGGAATGTAGGTTTCATATATTAGACATCCATAAAAAATAGAAATAATTGGGACTAATTAAACCAATACAAATTTTTCATAACCACTAATCATGATCAAATTAACTTATATAAAACCTCGTAAATCAATAAAAAATAAATCTATCAATAAAGTATAATAAGAAAACACTAATTACAAGTGAAACATAGGACATCATAGACAATACATGAATATCAACAAATAAAACAACAAAAAACCTAAACCATCCAAACCAACTCCATATGTCCCATGGACACTCACCACCTCCAAATACCACCACATATTAGATAATTGAATATATAATGATAAGATATAATAATCAAGCTTCTGAAGGAAAACATAAGATATATATAAACCTAGAGGATTATATAGGGTGTGTGCTAAACATGCTGAGTAGGTTTTCACTAAGTATTATATGAAATTACACTCACATGATATTTAAAAATCGTAAGTTGAAATATATTTTGAAAATAGAATTTACATATAATTGCATAAGGGAAAAAATTTCTTTTCTTTGAGAATTATTTTTTGAAAATAAATTTTCTTTTAAAATTTAAAAAACATTAGTTAAAAATAGATCACTTTGAACCATAAAAATAGAAACCTAAATTTAATATTTCTTAAACAATTAATTTCCATCAAACCTTATCTATATTTTGAATACTATTACTATAGAAAATACACATGAGTAAGAAAATGTTTCCTAAATATACTATACCATAAAGAAATTAAATATCCACAAAGGAAACACCAAACACAATGAAAATGAATGAAAGTAGATATGATGGTTCCATAATCAAAGTATAAAAAGTAGATAAAAATAGTATAGAATAAATACACTATAAGAATTAACCATCAATGAATAAGGAAAATTGGAAAATCAATATTATCTAACATAAATTATAGTTGATCTAGATTACTTGGTCTACTTTCCTAGGCCCACCACTAAGTGAAACTAAAACATCCCTCTAAACATCCTTTTGTGTCACCGAATATTAAAAAAATCCCCCATGAGGGTGTAATTTTCCTAGATAACTAACTATCCCACACACATTATGATAGTGTAACATTCATCCAAGCATTAGTCTGAGATACCTAGGGTTCCCATGATTAATATCAAGAAGATTTTGAAACCAATAAAGTAGTTATCATCATATACATCAATAATAAATAATCAATAAATATCATCTAACCTCCTACACCCTATCACAAAATAGCTATGATATATGACCATGTATAAAAATAAATAATTTCACTAAAAACATCTCTTAAAGGTAAGTGACATAAAAAATCATACCAAACAAGGGGCACAATTATAGGGTCTAACATAACATCACTTAAATTACTTTTTAAAAGTTCCAAACATTCCTTTAAAAAAAATATTGGGATTCGAAGCCATATCAACTCACCCTAAAGATATATTTTTTTGATATATAAATTTAAAATTCCATTATTTAATCATTTATAAATTAATACCTCACTTAGAAATCATTTTAAATACCAAAATCTATTTAAAGTCAAGAACCTTCCCCATTGAAGGGTATTTCAAAATCTAAACCTCTCTTTAATTATAAAACATCCTTTTAAAAACTCACACCAAAGTTAAACACCTAATAAAATTCCATATTCATTTTAAAATAATACCTAGAGAATTACTATATTGATTTTTAATTCTAAAACAAAAAATTACAACATTTAAAACAGGAAACCATAGAAAACCATTTATTTAAAGTGATAAATTTCATGAAATGAAATCAAACACCCTTAATGGGAACTAAGTATTACTATTATTTATATTGAAGAAAATTTTAAAGAAACAGAATAATTATAGATAAGTCAATAAAATGGATTATATAGAAACAAAAACCTTAGAATAAAGTGGAATAAGTAACCTATGATGGTGTAATCCCCAACAATGATAAAGACAATAACCATAAAACCTTAACATAAAAATTCCTATGACTAGGTTCATCTCGAACAGTAAAATCAACCAAAATGAAACCTAAGGTTTATGGGAGAAGTTCAATCTAAAAATTTGAGGTGAAATAAGGTAGAGGGAGCTAACTATATGAGTTTACCTTGAATATTCATGCTCAATCAAAGATAGAAATCATGTGATAATCCAATAAGGGGGAATGGAAGGAGGGGATGGTGTGGTCTTGGACATGGGTCAAGCAGAGGGTAAAAAGGGTTCCCATGTGATTAATATCAGATATGGGCTGTTTTATAAAGTTTATTTTTTTTCAAAAACAATGAATATCGCATGATTTGACGATAAGGTTTGTCAAACCCTGAAGAATCCACTTACTTGAGCACTATTCTTTGCATGGTTTAGACTAAATGGTTTCTCCTACTTATGTACCAACCATGTGGGTAACTACTACACTAAAAAAGTTACATGGTCACCTATAGAACTCTATATGGTTTAGGAAACTATACACCATTTGTGAAAAATTGATTTGATAATACTACAACATGTGTCTCATGATCACTTTAGAGTTTCTATTAACTGTGTGGAAACAGTGAAATGCCCAAAAAAAATAAGAAAAATTATATAAACTCAGATATATTTAAAAATGGACCAAAATTAAATAAAATTTTAAAAAATAGTGACATTGGGGTGTTCATACTGAGATACAAGATGGTGTATACAAATATAATCTAAATTTATACAAATTTAGTGAGGAAGATCTCATTCTAAAAATTATGAGAGGAAAGATGCACATACTTTTATACATTTATATATCCTTGTTGAAGTGTTTCAGGTGTAGCTAATATGAGTTGATTTTGAGGAATAAAGAGAACAATTACTTTTGATAATGAAGGATAAGACATATATTCAGCCGATTTTCAAAAATGAGAGAAGCTTTAACTGAGAAACTTGTTATTTTATTCATACCATAGATAAATAATGTTTTGGGGGATTTCTTATGGTGTATATTTTTAATATAATAAGAATCTAATGATACATGTGATTGAAAGAATAATTTATTAAACCATGTATTTTGTAATAATTAACGGTGTTTTGGAATATACTTTGAGTTAAAAGAAAATATGAAATATTATGGGAAACCTGAGGTGGGTATTTAATAATTATTATTTTCAGATTACATGGAATAGTATACAATTATTGTATTTACAAATATTTTAAATGAAAGGAGATATTTATTATATCCATATATACACATGATATTGAAAAAATTGAGAAAGTATGAAAATAGAGAAATAGGAATATTTTCTATTGTATTGTGGGGTTAACTGAGTTGGGAAAGAGAGAAAGAAGATCCCTTTAATTAATAAGAAGTTCCAATGTGTTTTCTAAGAGGAAGGATAATTCTATTAAGGGGGAAGGAGAAACAAACTAGTTCTAAATATTAAAATCTACTGGGTTTCAACGAATTTCTACAGTTGTAAGTTGAGTGTTTTGAACTCTCAATGAAAGAGAAAAGGAAAGATATGAGTGATTCAATTTTTTTATACTGGATAGATTCAATTTAGAAGATGATAAAACTTTTTCAAGAAAGTACAAATTTCGTGGAGTTATTATAAACATCTAAAGGTAGTTGAATACCCTACATTTGAGTTGACTGAATCCTCTTAATCTATTTTGTAAGAAGAATAAGTTGTGATGTGATTTAGAGACCGATTTTCATTAGTATTTCTTGATTTCATTTAGGTATTTTAATAATTTAAGTTCATTAAGTATGTATATTATTTGGATTTACTAACATCCTTTGAATTAGAGATGACCTACTTCAAGAGGAAATAGTTTTATTAAAGAATTTATGTGATGAAAATACAATGGTTATAGGAGACATAATACTATGTTTACATGTGTAATATTGTGAAACTATAAGAAAAATTGAGAAAAAATGGTTTCAAGATATTTCTCTGTCCCCATTTTAATTGATAAAAATAATAGAGTGTAGAATTCATGCCTCAACGAGACTTGAACAAGATAAGTAGTAGGTTTTCTATATCTAGGATGAACTTTGTAAAAATATTGTGTTCTGATTTCATATTTTATGTTATGAATTGTATGTGGTTATGACTTATTTGATATGAAAAGGCCCATTTTTGTTCTTAATGACCATAGAGGTTTTGAAGACCCAAATTAGTTTACATATGATAAGAAGAGATTAGTTTTTGGTAAAAATTGGTCAAACTTAATTCACCCCTCTCAAGAATGCCTTCAAGATCATACTTACAATCTCACAAATTAAGGGTAGATAACACCCTTAAAAATTATCTACAAAAAACATAATGGGAATTATTAACCCTTATACTACCATACTTCAAAAACATCATTGCCCTCAGTGGAATCTAATCTTCATAATTCACCAAGATTGTTATCATCAAATACAACTACTTAATATAAGATAAAATTGGCTATATAAACAATTTTAATATATGAAAATTCATATTGAAATATTCTCAAGGATATTTTGAATTATTTATTCTATCATGAGAGAATTCTTGCAAGAGAAAAATATCACTCCTCTGTAATATTAGGTGTTTATGATCAATAATATACTCAAATTTCCTTGAACTCCACATAATACATGAACAATACTAGACGATCTTCCTCAATTTTAATTTTCTTTGATACTTTTGTGTAACAGTATCTTTTTAATACTCAATTAACATCACCTTCATTTACTTCATTTCTAGTTTTATGGTTCCTCATTTTCTTAATAAATATTCCAATTATTTTAATGGAAATTTCCTTGATGTTAAGTCATAATTAAATCTCCCTAAATAATAGTTGTTTGAACCGAGAGAGTAAATTATAATGTTTCTTGTATTATTGGTCATAATAAATTTTGATTTCAATTAACTCCCCCATAATAATTTCACCAAATATTAATCATATTTTATTTCCTTTTTAAATATCCATTAAAATATCCTCAATAAGAGGATCAATTATTAGCTTTACATTGGATGAAGAAATTTCTAAAACAATCACACAAAAAAGTTTCATTTGATTATAAATCCTTCGTACAAATATTTCATTTTCATTGACATCACAAAGTGTATATAATATATGTTTTGAAGGTTTATTTGAACTCTATGATTAACTCTGTACTTTAGTAACTTCATGGTATGATTTTACAATTTTCATAGGATTTTCAAGGTTTCATGATTATTCGTATGGTATATTTGTACCTAATGAAGATTTGTACCCTATAATGTTCTTGTACACTAAAAAATCATCAATATAGGGTTCATATACCATATGAAGTTTTGGTGTACCCCATGAAGGTGCAATACTATACCTTAAAAAGTATCTTATACCCTACAGAGTCCATTGAAGGGTTCAAACCTTTGTTAATTTATCATTTATTTTTCACAATATTCACCATATAATGATTTTAAATATACCCAAATAATTGTGTATGGTTTATCCATTTTTATATTTTCTAATTTAATATAGTATTTCTAGGCTCCTCAAAATATTATAGTACCCATTTAAATTCATCCCTTGTTAACACTAAACATCTCAAAAACACATTAACCATACTATCCATCATTACTCTCATCTTATAATAAATGGTTTAAAATAAATACAACAGAAATCAACAATTAAAATGGTAACTTCTAAGATAATTATGGATATATATACCATGAGATGGGATGTCCACCTAGGACTCACCAATTTTGAGCACAACATTGGTAGATAATATAGTTGGTCTAGGATAAATAAGGGAAAACGAGTTTTGTCACATAGTGCGCCACTTGTTAGTGGGTAAAGGTTATGCATCACTAACCTACTACGATAATTTAATATTTATCCATTTCTAAATAGAAGTGTTTTGATGTGACTATGAATTTTTTAATGGTACTGCTGAGAACACCCCTGAGGTAGTGATGCATTTTTGGTTATTTTACATCAATTGACTATGTTTTCTCATTTTATACTGATCAAAAATTACATTTATATTAATAATATCTATGTGATATATAGGTGGGATATAGTTCCCATATATATAGTTTTGGGTAGAATCCTCTTATATAGGGATGGCTATTTTACATCATGCTTCAGGAATAGGATAGAGAATGTTCTTGGAACCCAAGTGAAAATTAACACTACTTATCATCCTCTGATTGATGAATAATTTGACCATACCATTTATATAATAGAAAGATATGTTATAAGATTAAATCTTGTAATTTGGGGGTTTATGGGAGAAGCATTTTTCACTTAAATTGTTTTCCTATAACAATAGTAATTAGGATTCAATTCAGATGGAACCATGTGAATCTATATATGTGTAGTCATGTCAATCACCTCAATATCAGATAGAGGATGGGGAGTTGGTGGTTATTATGACATGTTTCATTTAGGAGACATTGGATCATATCAGGTTGATTAGTAAGTAGTAAGTGACCACTTAGAGTAGGTAAAGTTTATGTTTTTCCCAACAATAGCTTCCATTTGAGTTGAAGGTTGAAAATATTGTATTCTTATGACGGTCACCTAGACTAGGTCATCAGCATATTCTGAGACATGGATAATGGGTGTCCTGGTTCATGGGTCCATTTGAGATTTTCAATATAATCATTATATTAAAATAGTGGTCGTCTCTTCCTTGGTATTTTGGGGCTAGGAAAAAGTGTTTTGTGTATCATAACAATAATTATATTATCCTATCCATTCCCATGTTATCAACACTAATGACATATAAATCATGTATGATACATTATTTGTGAAGCATCCTGTTCATATTGTAGATTAGAGTGAGAATATTTTGCATGGGAAGATGGTCCCTCTAGTATGGGTGCTTTGGAAACATGGGCATATTCAAGAGGATACATGGTAATGGGAATTTGTTATGTATGTGTAGTGGAAAAATTCTTTCATCATGAGACCCAATAAAATTTAAGAATACAAATCAAGGATGAGAAGCTATATGGAGGGGAGGTTGCAACATCCTATACCATGATGATGTATGAACATATTTTAATTAATTTCAAATCTATGTATTTAAGTGTTTTTATGCTGTTATGTGATGTATGAATGTTTGAAAGTGGTTTGGGTAGGATCATGGATTTTCCATGAGTATTGGGACCCAAAATATGGTTCGATGGTGTTAGAAAAGGAGAAGAATAGTTTAATGTGAGTGAACTACATTTGAGGTTGATTTTATTTCTATTTTGCATCTATAGGTGTGGTTAGAGGATATTTACATGTGATAAAAACCAATTGGAAAACTTTTGGATGAAATTGGGTACATTTTGAGTTTTAGTGGTTTTTTTATAAATTATCAAAAATACATACATAAGGATATCCTTATATAAGTTTCATATTATTCGTGAAATTTAGCAAAGCCCCATATATAAGTGTTACCCTAATATGAAAGGATCCACCTCATTTAGAAAATTGGTAAACTATTGATGTCACCCTATGACATATTAGGGTAACCAGTTTGATATATAAAGGTAACCTAAAATGTTAAGATCATTATTTCTAGAAAATTAGCTAAGTGTTGGAAACCTATAGTTTATGTAGAGGTATGATACATATGTGTAGCCAGAATGTCCCCTATGATATGTAATGGTTCCATACATTGATAAATTTAATGTTTGATACACAATGTTCATCTCCAAGATATGCATGGATCATTTATATGAGTAAGTATGATATGTAATAATCACTTACATGGATACATAATTTTAAAAAAACAGAGAAATTTGACCATGAATTGGGGTCTTTCGTGTGTTACATAAGGGTAATTCCCTAGTATTCCAGAGTCACATGATGCCTAAAGGTTAAGAAATTGTAAAGTGTAGTGGATAAATTATGAAACATAAGGTCTATGATACATAATATATAACCTATAGGTAAGGATTCCAAACATTGAATTTTTTTATGGAAAATGTATAAGGTTTGTCAAGAGGTGATACTTTAGGGTCTTTATGGGTGATATGTTATGGTTCCCTAGTTCACCAAAATTTTAGTTTGAATTTTTTTTACCTTTTCTAAAATATTTATAAAATGTCTAAATGAAATATAAATGAGTGTCTTAGGAAATTTTCATCTAAAATGTTATAATAATTCCCTACACTATTCTCCCTTTCCTCTTTTCATATGTAATAGAGATTCATATTAAATCTTAAAGAATCTTCATGTCGTATGTTGTATGGTGAATCCTTGGTTATGTCTATCAGTACATGAACACTTATTTCTCTGTTTCCCTATTTTTTTCTTATATTTATGAATATTATGCCCATTTATACCATTTTTTATTTCTCTTTATATTGTTCTTTATTGAGACCATTTGGGACTGAATCAACTTATAATATTAAACATGGAAATTCTTATAGGAATAATGAAGTTGGTCGATAAGTTATCTATAAGTATAACATTACATTCTATGTGCGTATAATATGAGATCATTCTGACCAGATTTGTGATTAAATTAAATCTTAATTAAATGAAATGTGCCTAATTTTATATGTAAAATTCCCTTATTTGGGTTTTGAGAAGTAATTTTTTAAATTTGAATCATATAACTTAGGATCCCTAGTTAGGTATGCCTTGAACGAATAAAATGTGAAATATTTTATGTGACATAAAGGGATCCATAAATGGAAATGTGACCTAATAAGATAGAAATAGATTTTACAAGTTCATCCATATGATGATTTTTTTTGATAAACATGAGTTATAATGGTATTATCCCTATATTAGTATTGGTTGAAACCTTATATGGGAGAGAAACCCTCCGGAGAATAAATATAATATTTTAAAACTTTGAAATCACTATGACATGCCATTTTTATAAACTATAGAGGGTGTATTACTAGTAAATGATTAAACTATATTGAATAAGTGAATATATGGGGGGGGGGGACCGTTCCCCCCTATGTGATGATCATGGGATTTTAGAAAGGGGTGACATTCCCCCTAGTTGATGTTGAGGTAGTTGTAGGGAAGGGAGTAATTCTACTTGGGTTTTGATGATGATGATATGGTTATAAGTAGGGTCTCTATTACTCCCTGGTGGTTATGTATCATATTTAGAGAAATATAACACTAGTTGAAGTAGGTATGGTAAATATTAGGTGTGAATATTAAAACTTAGTAATGAATGTTGTTGAATTATTTATGAATTTAGTTATTTATTTTGGAACACCAACATGATCCTTGTTTACACTGGAAATACATTTGGTGGTGGTTTAATGAGTTGCACTCACCCCTATATTGGATGCAATGGGTACTTGAGAAGTCTTCCTGGTTATAGGATAAGACAAGGGAGAGGTCACTATACATGATGGTGGATATGGATAACATGAATCAAGTATGGGGCATTAGATCAATCTAATAATAATGATTGATTTTCTAGTATTTTCCAAGTTTTTGTTTAAATTATATTATTTTGGTAATTTCATATATATAATCCACCCATAGGGGATCATGATGATTTTTGAATGATTGAATTACACATATAGTTTCTGATATTTTTATATAATGGGTGGAAATATTTGTTTATTGGTGTTCAACTATGATGTTTATTTTTGCTAGTTTGTCAGGATGATTGTTAAAATTGTTACTTCCTCTATAATTTGTTGTTATCTAACATTGATGGTATATTACGTACATGATATTATCAAACCTCCATTGCTAGTTATAATCCACAAATGTATATGTATGTATGCTTGAGGTTATATAGAATTTTGATCTAGTAAATGTTGAGTGAGCCATGTCATGATGTTAAAATTTAGTTGTGATGAAAATCATGATGTAAGGTATGATTCAGTCCATATCCTCTGATTTTCACTTAATCAAATGTGGGATTTGGGTTGGGTTTTTAAAAAATAATAGAGAAATAATTTTCTGTCTTATAAATTCTTCTGTATCAATATTAGTTTTTCCATGGAGAGTATAGCATGCTAATTTAATCACCATTTGGTGTTAATTTCATCATTTTTTGAAGTACCCTATAGATTCATCTAGTAATAGTGTTTTTTGGATTTATTAATATTTGTAATGAGACAAGGGGTAATTTGGATTTTAGAAATTAATTCTTCCCCATTTAGGATATAAATAATGGTATAAAAATTCTATGAGGTCTATTTATACATGGTTTTAGTGATTATTACCATGTTTTGCAGGTTACCCTCAATTTCATATTATTTTTGTTAAATTATAGTTCTTTAGGTGGTGTAGTTTTAGGGATTAAAACAATTTATTATTTTGATGTGATATTAAATTATCTACATACTATTTATAAGGTTATTAATTATAATTTATATTACATATTTTATTAAATAAAGTTATTTAAATTGAATTAGTTATTCTTTTAGTTTTACTAAAATATAAGAATATATCAAATAGTATTTGGGTTTGTGTGATATTTCCAATTGGTTAACAGATTGGTAGTATCAACTTTCTTCACTATTTTTAATTATGTGATTTATAAAATATGTTTTTAATGAATTTAATAAATATTAATTAAGTACCAACATATATTTTTCAAAATAAAAAATGTGAGTTTTTAAATATATTGACCAGAATTATTTTCTATGAAAAATGAGATTAATTTTAAGTTTCCTAGATTTATTAGTTTTATGTTTTATTTATTCATGTGATTCAAATGAGTTGAATGTATTGGAAAAGCATATATGAAATTTAAATAAACTAATTTTTCGGTTTTTAGGATCTTTATATTGATAAATATCATTCACATTGAATAAATTATTTATTTTTACACCTTTTTAAAAGATCAAATTATTTAAATGATAAATTTTAATTGTTGATGAACATTATTTGGTACTAACCATTACTTGAATTATTCATAAACATCTTAATTTGTTTTGAAATATAAAAAATGTGGTGTGGTGTCTTTTATTTATGTTATACCTTTTAACATATGATGATAAAATGCAAAACCCACTTATTTAACCTTTTATTTTGGATTTAGAAAAGAATATCACGGGGTGTAATTAGGTAAATCCATAGTAGATACATTAAAAAATATTGGTTGTTTCTTAAACCAAACATAAATTTTTTAAATTTGAATTCTATTTATTTTAATAAAGTGGTGAATTTAAAACTGGTTTCCAAACCAATAATTAATATACACTCTTTTTTTTTCAATTTTGTGATGTTTTGGGTGAAGAATTATATTTTAAGTCAAACTTTGAATTTTCTAAAACACAAAATGGTATTTCCTAATAATTTTTAAAACATAAACTTTGTTTTTTTTCAAACTAAATCTTAAATTCACAAACACTAGTAGTTTTTGTTTCAAAAAGTGGATATTTTGAAAATAGGTTTTAATTCAAATATATAATTCCCTATATAAAAAATATATTTATCTTGAAAAATTGTTAATTATAGTGTGGTGTTTTAAAATAAGTATTGACCAAGTAAATTATTCCTTTTGTTTTTCTTTTAATTTTTCACTTTTTTAATTTTTTATAAAGTACACATTCCATTACTTAAATTAATGCTATTCTAAATTAAATATATATTTGATAAATAAAACCCCTATCTTTAAGGAAAAAATAATTTCAATTGATTAATTTATTACCTAGATTATGTTTTTAATATGATAATATATTTAGAAGAGATGATCTCATTATTGGTCATTCCATTTATTTTCCCACATTTTTCTTCTAAATAATAATGTTTAGATTGTTACTTAGTACCATGTGTGGATTTATAACTAGTTGTCTTCAGATATTTTTTATGCCGTCCCTTAATCCATGTTTTTATCGACACAAATATACCTTACTTACTGTTTATTCCATTATTGGGGATTTATTGGGACATATAATTTCATGCCTTACTTTTTTTGTACCAATATTTTTCTATGTTTAAATTAAAACTAATAAAGTGTTGATTATTGCACATGATATACTTAAGAATAATTTATATTTTTAAAGTATTATGCCTTGGTTGTGTTTCACATTTTTCCATGTTTTGATTACTTAATTAGAATATTTATCTATGTTTTGTTTTGAATATATTTTTATATTACTTACATGTTGTATTATGTTAAAAGAGATATATTATTATTAAAGATAGATTAAATAGGTATACAGTCTAATATTATATAGGTTGTTATAAATAAGATGAGTCATAAGATTGGATTGTATTGTTATAAAATGTATCATTTTCCCTAGGACATGATAAAAGATTTAACCAAATTAGTATACACCATTCCATTTCTCCCAAGATGGGTATTTCACCCTGAATAGATAGTGTCAGGATTAATGATATATGTCCACATTATAATTTTTTCATGTTAGGCCCTATGTATTTAAACCTATATATTTATCATCCTAGTAAAATTAGTTACTTCTTATGGGTTTAAATAATATTTATTTTACTTTATTGATGGTTGATTATTTTTTTTGAACTTAGTTAGTGGAAAAATATTTTATTATATAAATATAAAAGTTTATAAACATTTTTTTCATTAACATGGTTATTTTTTTTGAGTTGGGACCCTATTCGTGGTGTATTTTTATGTTTATATGCTCACACCATGCATGGAAGCCTTAGTGGCCATGAAACTCACAAGTTTTATTTGTGGTAAATTAAAGTATGTTGAGAAATAATTGGATGTTTTATATATGTATTGGATTTACATGTGGAATGTATCATGTTTTGGATAGGGTTGAAAATTCTGTGTAAATTTGATATTTTGGTTTGGTGGTCCTGTTGAATAATAAGATGAGCTATAAAACAAAATTCTAAGCATTATAACACTTAAGAATGATGTTTTTGTTTGATTTATATGTCTTGGGTGATATCCCAAGTGTTAATATGATTTTCAGAGGATTTAGGATCCAAAAAATTAGTTTCAAGAGGAAGAACTATAGATGAATGGTTCATGCAGGACTAGTTTAACCATCTGGATCATCCATGAAACCCCTTTTCTTAAGGAGAACATTTATTTAATCTGTGAAACCTCCTAGGAGTGACCATGCACCTTTTTTCTAATGTACAGAGGTGAACCACATGGGTTTTTCATGGTTTTACCAAACCGTGAACCTAGACCACACCCTTAGTGCCACTTAACCTGTAGCTACGTATGGTTGGAACATATTTAGATCCAATTTTGCGGCCTAACAGTGTGGGGGTGTGACTACTAGGAAGAGGAGGTGGCACAGTTGGCCCACAATTTTCCAAATCTTGAGGCCAAACCAAGTGCCTCTTAAAAAGTATGGAAATAACCACTTACCCCTTACATTATTAAATGGGGGTCTTCTACCTTTTCTTCCAACCCCACACAACATTTCCTCCTTGTAGGAGATCTCCCCTCTTCTCCCTCACATGCTTTGATCCTCCTTCTCCATTCAACCACTGAATCAAACACTACTAGGTGAATGATAACCATTTTAGTAAGGTATTGACTCCTCATGATCCACTTCTTTGTTTACCTCTCCATACAGAACACTAAATCCATGCAAGATATTTTCCCCTATTTTTCATATGGTTCACAATACTAGTATTTTCATTCATTATGGATCAAATAAAATCTTGATATTGGATGAGGGGACTATATTAAGAATTAAGTATATGGTCTATAGTCTTTTCAATTATATTCACATCATTTATATGATATATGTGTTGGGTCGTACGACATACATCCAAGGTGTCACTTATAAATTATAAAATCGCATTAATTGAATATATAAACCACCATATATTACGTTTAATACCCCCTTTAATATGACTGGAGGTCAATAAATAAACCTAAAATTCCCCTTAGGGTTGTTTAACTTAAAAAAACATAATAATTATGGTTTATTTATGACCAAAACACCATTGTGGTGTGACCCTTATAATGGTTATGCTTATATTGAACTTCTCATGTTTGTCTCCCATTCTAGATCACCCCATTTTGGTGTATTAAATTATTCCACTTGAATGAGATGCATAAATTGAATGAAATGAATTGTTTTAAGAAAATACAATTCATTATAATAAAAACACCTTTTTAGATGCACTATCTTAAAAATAAAAAAGTGAATTGATTATAATGTTTGGTGATGTATCTTATAGTATGCAAGTTTTCCTTATCTTTCTCGTGATTTATAAATAAAGGGTTTTATTTATATAAATGTAATTTATTATGGAATGGATAATCTATAGAATATTTCTAAATGATAAATGGATCCCGTGATAATGTTCTATTATGCCATGAGTGATGTCGAATTCCTATTTATAAAATTTATAGGCCATGGGATCAAAGGGAAAGTGGAATTTCCTCGAATCGGATCATTATAGATGGACCTCATTTAGTTTAGTTGAGAATGAAATCTCATACCCCTAGGTTAATGATGATGGGAATACAATCTCACATTTCTTGGTTGGTTGGGTAAGGCATCTCATTCCCCCTTGATTTGGATGTTGAGCATGACAGTCACATATCTGAGTATGATGATAGAAATGACTTTTGTATCCCATTTTTAGATATTTGGCATATGACCCATTTATTATAAAAACCTATTTAATTATTATTAATTATCCCCTAAGACTATTAGACTCGGTATCCTTATTCATTCATGGGGTTATTATGGGAATAACATCCCTTAAAAATTATGACACTCTTATGATTATATGAAGATGCCTGAGTTACACCTATGGTCCTACCTAGTATGACATATTTATATATATGGGTCTATATACTTGTACGTAAAGAGTAAATATATGTAAATAAACACTTATATATATATATAAATATATATGATTATAGGTTTATAGATATCCCATCTTAGCCCAAAGAATGTACAGTCGATTAGGTGTCCTTGAAGAACCCGAGCCCGACTTGTTTTCATTGATTATTACATTACTGATTTACTTTTAATATACCTAAAAACTAATTTATTTTATATTAATGTACTAGATTATGAATTAAACACTTTAGGTGGTGGCCTAATGAATATATCTCACCCCCTGTTTGGGATTCCATTACACCAGGGTACCCGAACGTAGCTCCTGGTTACAGGTTTAGGTTCATGGGTTGTTCTTGATCAGTGTTACCCTTCTTGGATAGGATGGATTATGGGAGTAGAGGACTGAGATAGTGCTCATGATTCCATGGGAGATATTCATGGTGACTTTTATTTATTTTTATTTATTTTTAATATTCCTATGTATTACGTATACATTCATGTAATTATATTAAATAATGTTCATGAATGATCATTTATTAATTCATTCCTGATTTATAGTTATTATAATATTCCACTACCTTTAGGATTATTAATTTTTCTATATTTATTATAGATACTTATGGTATAGTCTCCCCATATTACCACAATTAGACCCTCTCTGATCATTGGTATCCTCTGGTGTATGAGGTGGCATGCTCGAGACCTTGTGGCCCACCAGATCAAGGAACTATTTTAGTGACTCTCAGGTCAGAAAACTAAAAATGGTATTAGAGGTTTTTTATTTGGTTTTATTGTTCTGGGATAGTATAAAGAATACTATTAATGTTTTGACACTTGGTAAATAGATTATGTCTGGGTCTGACCAACCCATGCATGAGGGAAAGGTCATGTTTCTAGGGAATGAGAATGTTGTTAATGATGGTATTGTAATAGTTTATTATTGTTTCACTTTGAGTAATTGCCACACTTTCACTGATTATTGATTTATGGATTTCTTTTCAACCTTGTCTGGATATGGAATGGAAGTATTATTTCATCCATCATTCTAGTAATGTAGAGATTCAAACTCCATTCATATTCCATTCCATGTAGGTTGTATTGTAAATTTCATATTTTTTGTTATAAAATATTCTTGTTTGTATTCCATGATTCTAAGATTACATGACTAATTTATCTGAAAACTACATTTAGGTGACTTATTCCATGATTTCCTATATTTATTTCTTTGTTATGGAATGTCTAATGATAATTTTTTATATATGGTTGACCAGATAAAGTTTCCACATCATCCTAAATGGTGTTTTCCCACATAGATTGATAATGTATTTCTATTTAATCAACCAATTATTTCATATTTGATCCATGTACCATTGGTTTCATGGGATGAAACATTGATGTTTGTGATTAAATGGATGCTAAAATTTTAACTAATAAAGAGTTTGTGAACCTATAAATTGGGAATGGTAACCCATATAATCAAACCGTCACATATGGCTTTATTATGTTTGAGACAAAAAGTGAAAATCTAGTTGTAGTTACATGAATGATAATTGTAAATTACAAATGTATATACCTCCAATAATTTGGAAATGGTGATTCATATAACTAGATAATTATGTGTAATAATAATTTTTGAATCATGATTTATAATTAACTGTTTATAAAGTAACCTAGTTAGGACCTTGAAATGTAAAGAAGTTATTTTTTTTGAAAGCTTTTATCCGGTACTTATTAATTCTAGTTAAACATGATACAAATTTTAAATTATAAATACTTACAACACTATATTTTAGGAAAGAAGACCCATATTAATAAATTAACAAATTCCCAAATATACCCACATAGTTTAGTTAGGGCATGTTGTTGAATGATGAGCCCATTTTGGGGTGTGATAAATCTGACTAAATCCGTATAGACAATTCGACACAAGTAAGTGTATTTGGAAAACTACTTATGAATTAAACCAACTAGGGGTGTCTTGAAAATTTAACAATATAATATGTGATGGGTTGAATTTGATTGAACCTAGTTTGATGTGATGGGATCCTCATAAGTCACCTCAATCTTTATGTGCTTTGATACATAACCCCATGGGGGTATGATTATGTTAATGGGATGGTCATTTAAAGTGTACAAAGCCACATATATGGTGTTACATATAAACGTATTTTGGAATCTTACTTGACTAGTCCCATTAATTAATAAAATCTTTGTTATCTACATATGATATTTTTTTATTGTGAGGCATTAATTAATTAAATGTCCAATTTCAAAACAAAGAGTGATTTCTTCTATGGATTGAAAGTTCACATTTCCTTTTACTGGGTCTGCTGTGGATACTCTTGAATCAAATAAATGGTTAAAAAGGAAATTATGATATAATTTTCCAAATACTGCATGAAGTCAGCTAAATAAAGTAAAGGGTACAATTTCTCTAACAATTAGTACTTAATATCACTGATATGTGAAATACCTAAAATTTTGAATAAATGAGAATTATTTAAATTCCTTAAAAGAGAAACATGATATAGGTTTTTATTGTGGGAACCCCTATGTAAGGGTTAGTTTTTAATGTTACATTTGAGCGAGAAAGAAGATGTTTCCCATAGACACCAGTTGACTTCTTCCTAGGCTATGTTAGACCAAGAGGATACATGGTAGGTATTAGTGGTCTTTTCAGGGATGGACATATTTTAGGATCATCACATTATTCTTTATTAATGGGATATACCTATAGATATAGATCCCTCATAACCATTAAGTATTTTTAAATACTTGTGATTTGTTTTTTGATGAGAGGTATCGTTGGGGTGCCATTTGTATAGAGTAAGACTCCTAGTAATGAAGTGACACCGCTAAGTAAATGGGTTATCAATCAATAGTTTAATACTTTTTAAAGGAATGTGAATCATGTGATTATCTAGTTTAATAGGTTATACATGCCTCACACATCATTGGATACTTCACAGGCAATGTGACCTTCATTATTTTATACGGGCTATCGTATTCCGGGAATTTGTAGTGCCAACTGCATTATTATACTATCATAGTTGAAAAAATTGTTACATGATGTTTCCACTAAGTTAACGTGATTTGTTAAATTGTATGTTGTTTGAGAAACATGATTTCATAATACTAGAAACTATATGGTTACCCAGCTGCCTGGATGAAGGGTCATCCGTTCTTGAAAGATATGTTTATTGGTCGTATCTAGAGTTGAGTGACCTGGGTATTGGGGGATCATTACAAGTATTTTGACATGGACTTGGAAGTTGGGATTTGCGTTTCTCAAGTGGTAATGGATTACATTACAAAAATATCATGTTCTGTGTCAAGGCTGATCCAGATTAGTTTTGGCTTCTACGCCAGATGCTCATGACACCCAAGGACTTGAATTGGTGGGAGCATTATGTGTATGTCAAAAGGTGAATCTGACCAAATGAAATTATGATAAGATGTTTTTCCTATCCTTTTTATGTTAGGTTTTCTAAAATCATTTTTAAAATTTCTAGGAAACAATTTCATTGGTGATAAGTCATGTATCATCAATAATTTATATTCTCAATAACACAATGACTTAGATACTTTTAAGGTGGGGAGAATTATGTTAATCATAAGAAACATTTACTTCCAGGTTGAAGGAACACAATCGTAAGGGAACATTCAAAAATAGTGAAAACGAGATTAACTAATTAATGTATTATGGATGTCTGTATTCAAGGTGAGTTCTAAGGGAGATATTTCCTTATTGATACTGACGTTCCAGGTAGCACATTCATCTTGTCATTGATGATGAAAAACCCATGAGAGTGTGTGTCAGGTTGGGAACCATGTGCTATGGGAGTGTAAACTCACAATATAAGGTAGGTTCAGTATACCCCAGTTATGTAGGGCACCATTTGGAGAACCATTTTCTGAGTGTCTGAGTGAGGGATAAGGATTAATGGTTTCCTCTTGACACTTTTGGTAATAGTGACCTAAAACATTAGTAAATTCAAGAGAGTGTCCCTAGTATGGGATATCCTAGAGTTTATTTAGGCACTGTAATGCTATTAACTAATGTGGGAACTGGACACACATGGTTGGGAGATGTGGTGCCAGGTGTTTGATAAAGTTGTTATAGAATTTTTTTTATATGAGTTTGGATCAGAAGGATTATCTCACAGCTAGTGATAAAATCTCAGTGTACTACTTATTTAGAGGCGAGCAAGATCCTTATCCTGATGTTGTCCAAATTATGCTGAGAGGTAATCATTTGTATACTAAGAGAAATAAAATAAAATAATATTTTCAATTTTTATAGATGAACCCATTGTAAGTGTCCTCAAGAAGTGGTTTAAAGGATTATTTATGGTGTAGATGCCACCATAGGCTGTTGGAATTCGACCATCATGCAAGAAGGGTCATGAAAATGTGGCATCAATCATTGGAAGTTTGTCTTGGAACTAATTTATGTATATTTCTAGGCTGAACTTTTTAATATTCTTTTTAAAAGAAATTTTGTTCCATAGTATTCACAATACCTTTTTTAAAAATTTATTCCCTTTTCTAGGGCCCTAGTATTCAAGATTTTTTTAAAAGGAAAAGATTTTATAAAGTTTACACTTATCCTTTTTAAAACCTATATGTCTCCTCTAACGATTAATTAATGAGATTTATTTCCAAATAATGATTTTAAAAAATCTATATTTTTACATTCCCAAAAGTGTCCTTTAAGAAAATTTCTTTTCTAAATGACCCTAACATTATCCTTTTATAACAATTTTAAAAACATTTTTTGTCACTGTAACATCCCGACCCGACTCACCTCTAAAACTGTGGCCGAACCGATGGGTCACATGACCTCAAGAGAATATCCCTGAACACTTGAGGCTACTGACTAGCAGTAAGGGATTTTGTGTCCAAGGGGGAGACTATGACCTCATAGGTAATAGGTAATATCACATAGGAAGTAGACACCGACTAATTCTAAATAGCAGAAGCATATAAATGAATAAACTGCAGCAGAAGCAATATAAATAATCCAACTGAATAATAATAATCAAGTGCGGAATCTCACTAAAAAAATTCCATGCCATGATATATGTCTAAAGTGGCAGTACAAAAAGAAGAACTCAAACACAACGTCAACTAAATGAAAGGGCACAAAGCACCAGCTGCATCATGAGAAAGGCCCAGTCCTCTTCCCCTGTCTGCATCCTAACCAGTAAAGAAAAATCAAGCATCAAAATTCGCATGCTTCCCCTTTTCAATAACTGGGAGCATGTAATCTACTCAGATGTAAATGATGCATGAGCAGGGTGTGAGATAAAATATCAGTAGGTCAGAACCCATAGTGTCTAAACCGTTCCATTTCATGCGAAGATAAAAATGCAGTGTTCCATTACATAACAATTTAAGATAAATTAATTTAAGTGAAATGAGATAAATAAGTTGACCCGGGTTACAAATAGAACCCGTGCCTAATCACCTACTTCAGCCTAAGCTAGTAGTCTGAAAGGGTACCTATCAGCAGAATGCACATTCACACACATATATATAACCCAAAAAAGTAAGGTAAAACAAGGAAGAGGTATACCCCAAGCTTGTTCTTTAACTTGGGGTCTAAGTCAACTATCAACCAGGTGTGATTCAACATACCATAAGAACATTTAAATTCTAAAGAGACTCAAATGTCCATAATAAAAACCTTAAGTGCATCATTATTAAGGTTCATGTTGAGAGTTAGAGTCTGAGCCCATCCTAAAGGTATCACTGCGGAACATTCATCAATTTTATTGAAATACCACCGTGCCCATCCAAGTCCATTATTAGAAAGGCCATGTAACACCCCAAGCATCTACGGTATGCTTCTCTTTGAATAATGCAATAGCGTGTGTCGTACGCAATATGGAGTTCTAACACACCACAACTAACCAAACTAGCTGTTATGAATAGTAATGCCCACTTTTTGAAAATTTATAAATTTTATTATTCAAAATGGACTTCATTTTTGGATTCAGAATATCGAAATTAGCCTAGGGTGAATTTTTGGTATTTTTCTGAAAAACATCATTTTTTGATGAATAGTGAAACCACTAAGTGGTAATTAAAAAAACTGAATTATTCATAAAACTTAATTTTACCGATTCTGTGAGTGGAATTTCGAAAATCCGAGAGACACAGATAATATCAAGGAGTAAAATGTGGTTCAATGAGATGAAAATAATTTTTGGTGAATAGTAACTTTTTACTTTTATTTACCACGGTTAAAAGTAAATAGGGTTATTAAAGGTAAAAATGATATTAATATTACCATAACAAATTTCCTTATTCTATTGGACAAGTGTATCTCTACCAAAAAAAACTTTAGGAATAAAATATTATCATTTAGGTCCACTTGGATTAGATTAGGACATTTATTAAAATTTTATTCAAAGAAGAGTTAAAAGAGTTAAAATCAAAGTTTATTTACTAAATTTTTTTTAATATAGGGTTACACATAAGATAACTTCGATTATAAATATTAATTAGAAATTTAAAAATATTTCCTACATAAAGATATTTTATTTATAATTTTTATACATTAAATAATTTAATTTATTTATGACCCAATGATGATGCAGTAATTAGCATTATAGTGAAAAATTAAAATAATTGATATTATAAATACACCAATAAATATAATTTGAGACTTTTTATGAATTACACTAATTTTATAGGTTAATATGACATCTTAGGAATGATTTAATTAAATTTTTTCGAAGTAATCATTCTGTTATGATTTTCAAAAAAATTCATTTTCCAAATAGTGTAAAAATTGACATAAAAGAGTTTTTAAAACAAATATTATATTATTAATTGATATTCAATTCCTAAAAAATCTAAGGTTCAGCCAAGAGACTTATATCATGATAGGTGTATCATTAATGGACCACTTGGGGGTCTCTTAGAGGTATATAGTAAGTTTATTAACTATATAATATAAAAACACAAAGTGACATGGTAAGTGTCAAACTAATTAACTAAGAGTTAAAACTAAAAGATTAGGTTAATATAATGACCCAAACCTGTCTAAATCCTATTGGTTGAGTGGGTTTCAACCCATACCCACCTTAAACTTTAAATAATCCACTTTGGAGCCATTAGAAACCAAATATGAATTAATTATGAAATAATATTTCTAGTTTTTCCAAAGGTGCCCCTCACCCCTCTTATAAAAGGGCACACCCCCTTCTCATTAATTCACACCTTCAAAGCCATTTGGTGTCACGAACCGTCCTCGGGGCCCATTCCGTGACTACCCCATGCCCTCCTTTCATAGGACATGGGCTGGCGACTAGCACCAAGGCGTAAATACCGGTAAAGGGAAGGCATTGCCTTTGTAAAGTAAACAAGCACCACAGAGTAAGGAAGCAGAAAAAGTAAACACTAAGTAGAAACTGGTACAACAGTAAGTGCGGAAAGTAAGTGGGCCAGAATACAAACCCAAACTGAAAGTAAAGTACAACTCAAAAGGGAAAACAATAACTGAAAAGTAAAGACGCAACGTCGAGCTGTCCACTAGAAGTCCCACCTAAAGGGTGGGTACAGATAGCCACCACTACTCCTCGGGTCCAGTCGACCGCTCCGAATACGTCCCACCCAGTGGTCCACCTCCAGGTACCGTCCTGCTCCGCAAGCCTCCACCATGATCAGTGTTGTCCGTCGTCTGCAACCAACACAACGTAGTACGGGAATAGCCCGTGCATGGGTGAGTATAAGCTACTCAGTAGGGACCCCGAGACCCCCGAAGGTCTCCCAAAATCCCCAAAGTATAAACCACAAAGGAAAGATACAATCACGAAGTAACAACCGACACTGCTTAGGTATATTCCCATACATATACCTAAGTCATCAATTCCAATACGCTCCAACCTCCGAGCCCAAGTAAAACCCAGTCCACTCAGGAAAGAATGCACATTCCACACAGGAAAGCAAAACGTAATCCACACAGGATAGCACAACAGAATCCACACAGGAAAGCAAACAGGATTTAGCTCACACAGGAATACATCATCGAAAAGGTGAAAGAGATGATCAGATATAGATACTGAATCATCTAAGCTGGGACCCACATAGGATACAAGACCAACAGTCTTCATTGATTCATCTATGCTGGGACCCACATAGGATACAAGACCAGCACTGAATCATCTAAGATGGGACCCACATAGGATATAAGACCAGCAGTCTTCATTGATTCATCTATGCTGGGACCCACATAGGATGCAAGACGAGCACTGAATCAACTAAGCTGGGACCCACATAGGATACAAGACCAGCAGTCTTCATTGATTCATCTATGCTGGGACCCACATAGGATACAAGACCAGCACTGAATCATCTAAGCTGGGACCCACATAGGATACAAGACCAGCAGTCTTCATTGATTCATCTATGCTGGGACCCACATAGGATACAAGACCAGCAGTCTTCATTGATTCATCTATGCTGGGACCCACATAGGATAGAAGACCAGCACTGAATCATCTATGTTGGGACCCACATAGGATACAAGACCAGCAGTCTTCATTGATTCATCTATGCTGGGACCCACATAGGATACAAGACCAGTAGTCTTCATTGCCGTAAACGCAGCCAGCTCTAGGGTTCCCGCATACAACAAGCTCGTTCGGGAGGGTCCGCTCCACAAGCCGAGGCGCTGATACATCAACTGAAACGAAGTCCGAAGTTGTTGTATCCAAAAGTTCCGTATTGTTAACAGGAACTCAACGCAACAGACGACGCGTCAATCGGACGCCCGGTCTGGAAGTTATTGGCTTTTTCGTTCCAGGGGCCTGGTTGGGTTTTAAGTCAAAACCAACCCGACCGTACTCCAACTGCGTCCAAACCTCGAGTGGAGTAAGCCAAAAGGTCCATCTCACTAAGAAGAATCCATCAAAGTCGACGACACGTCAATCGGACGTCCGAAGCTCAAGTTCTGAGCGTTTCCGCTCCGAGGGCCCAGTTGGTTTCGTGGACGAACCAACCCGGCTGAACCCAAAGAATTCAGAAACCTTGAGTGTAATATACTGAAACGACGGTCTCGATCCAAAGATCACATCGCCCCTAACGGTACGTCAAACGGAGGTCCGTAGCCCAAGATATGGGCGAAAAACTAAAAGAGTCCGAAAATGGGGGGTCTGGGCCCGGACCGACCCGGGTCCGGGTCCGACCCGGTTTGGTGCGACCGGGCCCGGCCCGGGCGCGACCCGGCCCGGCGGGTCAGCTCGGCTCGGCTCGGCTCGGCCGAGCAGCCGAGCGAAGGAAACGCGGCCCCCGCGCGGGGGCCGCTCCGCAGCACCCGGACGTGGCATGTCGGCCGCGTCCCGCGTCCCGGTTCCGCGCGGCTGCGGAACCGCTTCGCCGCCGCGGCTTCAGCTGCGGCCGGCCGCCGCCTCCGGCTGCCGGTGCCGCCGCGCCGGCGCGGCGCACCGGCGTGGGATTACGCGGACCACCGGACGCGCTCCGGTGGACGGTTTTACGTGCGGTCTTTGCCAGTGGTCCTCCCGGGACCCGACCTTCACTGCAAGGCCCTCAAATCGCCCTTGCGGCCCTGTTTGTCATC
Organism: Viscum album; assembly: GCA_963277665.1. Taxonomy (NCBI): domain Eukaryota; kingdom Viridiplantae; phylum Streptophyta; class Magnoliopsida; order Santalales; family Viscaceae; genus Viscum; species Viscum album. Next base: position 2,029,685,352 of record OY728127.1, read on the forward strand.
GTCCGCCGTTCCGCACACTAAGAACGAGAAAGAATGCGGTGGTTCGGACTTGTTCGTTGGTCCGCACCCACCGCGTTAGCGTTTTGAAACAACACTATAATATTTTCCATCAATTTGATAAACCTCGAACCACAATAATAATCCACGGACCAACTTGTTAATTAGTTGGTCCGCATTCATTACTTGAAGGGAAAGAAACATGGAGTATTTTCATTTTCAAAACAACCCCTACCTCAACGTCGTCGTGGTATGCGAGTTCGTCGCCGAATTGACCGTCGCGGAAGAAAAGGATCGTTGCGTCGCGAAAGGGCGTCGTTGTCACGCGGTACTCGGCATCGCGTAGAAAAAATCCAAGGATCAAGAACATACAGATTTAATTATGAAAATTAAATCCATTTTGATGTTATAATCCACAAAGAATTAAAAGGACCTCAATCCCCTACCTTATCGTTGTCGATCGAAGATTTTTTGTGGGGAAAGAACGTCGCGGAAGAAGCGTCGGCGTCACGTCGATCTCTGGGGGTCGGGCGTTCTTCGTCTCCCTTTATCGGAGGCCGGCGTTCTTCGCATTCTTCGCGTTCTTCGCGATGGGGGAGGAAGATCTTTAGAGATTCTCCAAAGGCTTAACACAACATTCAAGAAGAAGGTGTGTTGGCCTTATTTTATTAACATGCCAACAAATTGAAAAACAAACTAAGTAACGACCCATTAATTCATAGAATTAATTCAACGAATAAACTGCCCAATTAATAGGAGAGTTTAATTGTTTAAGGAAACGCCCCATTTGACTTTCATTTAATAGGGGTTTTGGCGGGTGCGTTACTTAGCAGAAAAGAAACGGTGGGGCTCATGCGGGCCCCACCCCACAAATATCCTACCAAGAGGGTAGGATATTTTGAATTGCACCCTATCCGCTACAACTCAGTTTAAGCAGCTTTACGTGGCTTTTAAGTGGCTTTAAGTGAAATAAAAATAAAGTTGTCGCACACTTTATTTTATTTTATCAACTTAACCCCAAAAATTTAAAAACCACACCCGAGAAAACGCAACTCCGGAAGAGGCGTTTCTAAGAAAATACTGGCGCTGCGATTCCATCGGTGCCCTCAGAATTTGATTCCGAGAACCGGTTCAAAAGTTAGAAAAACCCGCTCGTTCGTTCACTGAACGTAACCGAGCCCAAACTTCAAAAAATGATTCCGGGCACACCGGGCCTCGGAATCAGGTTCCATCAGAAACTGCGTTCTTGTAAAATTGCAAAGAAAATTAAGAAAAAAATTTCCTTGAAATTTACGGGTCTTTACATTACTACCACCATAGGTATTTACGTCCCCGTAAAGAATCACCACAAACATAGGGATACAAAGGCGGTACTGAGCACACATCTGATCCTCCCGCTCCAAAGTGCTCTCCTGGAGGTTCCCGTGCTACCATCTGATTCGCACAAGAGGAATCGATCGTCCACGTAGGACCCGCTTCTGTCGATCCTCGATCTCCACTGGGACCTCCGAAAAAGTCTCCCCATCATCAAAGACCAGCTCCCCATGGTCGAAGATTTGCATCGGGTCATGCACGTATCTCCTCAGCCGAGATACGTGGAAGACGTCGTGCACCCGGTGCAACTGAGGTGGTAGAGCTAGGCGATAAGTCACCTCGTCAATCCTGCTGAGGACCTGGAATGGTCCGATGAAGCGTGGAGACGACTTGCCACCTCGGCCAAATCTCTGTAATCCACGTCGAGGTGAGACACGCCAGAAGACGTGGTCACCATCCTCGAACTCTAGTGGCCTCCTCCTTCTGTCAGCACAAGACTTTTGCCGGCTCTGAGCTGTCCTCATCTGCTCATGGATGACTTGGACCTTTCTGGTCCTACAAGAGCTGCTGAGATTTCTTCTTTGCCGATAAGAGAAATCTGGTCTCATCCCCTGGATGAACCATGTTCTTCACCAAATACAGTCAATCCCGACATGGATGATACTAATCCATACCAAGGATGACGTCATAAGGACTCGACGCTACTACCAAGAGATCCAACCATTACTCTCACCTCCAAGGATTGAGTCACACTGTCGGCATCAGTGTGTGGTTACTGGGTCTCCTCCAGTAGATGTCTCACAAGTGAGGGTCAAGTCAACAGTCTAAACTGGAACCTCTTAGTAACAACACAAAAGAGGACAGGAATGAAAACATCACAAAGCTATGCGTCTTTTATTATTGCAGCTCATAATACAAAGACACTACACAACAACAACAAGGAACCATAAGTACAAAAGACGTATCCACTAGTTCCTCTCCTGTCCATCTGATCCCAGATCTCCATGATCGAAGGCCTCAACTGCCTGAAGCTGAGCTCTCCCATGTCCACCAACTCCCTGCGGTCGGGGTGGACCTCCTGGTGGTGGTGGTGGAAACGCCTCGAAGCGTCGTCCACCACCTGCTGCTCGGCCAGCTCCTCTGCCTCGCCCGCCTACACCCTGAGGACCGCCATGGTCGAACCTCTGTCTGGGTGGTCCCTCTACCACCTGCTACTCATCTGTAAGACGAGTCGGGCAGTCTCGAGTCATGTGACCTTGCCCGCCGCATGCGTAGCAATGCCTACCCCTCGTTTAGCTGGCTCTCCTTCGTGTGCCCCGCATAACCGAATCTTCATCCTGAGACTGCCCATATGATGGTCTGGCCCGCTTGGACCTCTGCGTCACCTGTCTACTACCAGCTGTAGAATACCCTGCTACGGGCCGTCCGGCGGAGGGCCCTATCACTGGAGCCTGCTCGGCGAGAAAACTCTCTACTAAAAGGGCTCTCTCCAACACCTCTTCCTGCGCCGGAATATTGAGGGAGATCATCGAATCCCTGATCTCATGCCTCAGTCCCTGCTCGAAGGTCAGGTCCTGGAAGAATGGGTCCCGTACCATATCTGTGGAGTAGCGCGAGAGATCAGTAAATCTCGCCGAGTACTGGGCCACTGTCATGCTGCCCTGCCGTAGCTGTAGTAGCTCTTGGATGCGCACCACATGGAGGGTGGCTGGGAAGAACTCAGAGCGGAAGATGCTCTAAATGTCCGTCCAGAGGAGAGATGTCTCGTCGTGAACCTGGATCATCAAGCTCCACCATCTTCCCGCTGCCGCGTGCAGGAGGCTCGCTGCGAGGATCACCATGAGGTCTGCTGGTGTCCTCACTAATCTGAAAACTCAGAATACTTCCTCCAGCCAGTCCTCGGCTGCCTGGGGGTCCGTCTCCCCACGAAACCTGGGTGGTCGCTGGCGCTGGAACTCATGCAGTTCACTAAGGCGGCGTGCATCGTCAGCGACTAGAAGCATCGGTGGCTCGGCGGGTAAAGGTACCACCGGTGCCTCAGCTGTTAAAGGGAACTGCACCGAGGCCACGTCGCTCAGCGGGCTATCATCACGCTCAACTCTCGGAACCCTAGCTGGCTGCCGTCGTGGGGCCATCCTGAAAAGGAAACAAGATGCACCACGGTCAGAACAGTATACCTGCTGAGCTGACACAAGGTAATCACAAAGAAAACCTAAAACACACACGCAATCAATGTTTTCGTACATTAAATCGGAAATCAGAAGTCAGGGTCCTGGTGTACGGACACGTTGGCCGTCGCACCAACACTGGACTCCCTGGACTGATAACCACACCCAATACGCTAAACACTATTGCTTCACATAGAAAAGATCAGATTCCGCGGTAGAACCAAACTCCTCTCATACCAATTTATCACGACCCGTCCTCGGGGCCCCTGCCGCGACTACCCCAATCCCGCCTTCCATAGGCTAGGGGATGGAGACTAGCACCAAGGCGTAAATCCCGGTAAAAGGAAGGCATTGCCTTTGTAAAGTAAACAAGCACCACAGAGTAAGCAAGCGGAAAAAGTAAACACTAAGTAAAAACTGGGAGAACAGTAAGTGCGGAAAGTAAGTGGGCCAGAAAACAAACCCAAACTGAAAGCAAAGTACCACTTGAAAGGGTAAACAACAACTGAAAAGTAAAGTCACAACGTCGAGCCGTCCCCTGGAAGTCCCACCTGAAGGGTGGGTATAGATAGCCTCCACTGCTCCTCGGGTCCAGCCGACCGCTCCAAATACGTCCCACCCATTGGTCCACCTCCAGGTACCGTCCTGCTCCGCAAACCTCCACCACGATCAGCGTTGTCCATCGTCTGAAACCAACACAATGTAGTGCGGGCATAGCCCGTGTAGGGTTGAGTATAAGCTACTCAGTAGGGACCCCGAGACCCCCGAAGGTCTCCCAAAATCCACAAAGGATAAACCACAAAGGAAAGATACAATCACGAAGTAACAACCGACACTGCTTAGGTATATGCCCATACATATACCTAAGTCATCAATTCCAATACGCTCCAACCTCCGAGCCCAAGTACAACCTAGTCCACACAGGAAAGCATACATATTACACACAAGAAAGAAAAACGTAATCCACACAGGATAGCACAACACAATCCACACAGGAAAGCAAACAGGATTCAGCTCACACAAAAATACATCATCGAAAAGGTGAAAGAGATGATCAGATATAGATACTGAATCATCTAAGCCGGGACCCACATAGGATACAAGACCAGCAGTCTTCATTGATTCATCTATGCTGGGACCCACATAGGATACAAGACCAGCACTGAATCATCTAAGCTAGCACCCACATAGGATACAAGACCAGCAGTCTTCATTGATTCATCTATGCTGGGACCCACATAGGATACAAGACCAGCACTGAACTATCTATGCTGAGACCCACAAAGGATACAAGACCAGTAGTCTTCATTGATTCATCTATGCTGGGACCCACATAGGATACAAGACCAGCACTGAATCATCTAAGATGGGACCCACATAGGATACAAGACCAACAGTCTTTATTGATTCATCTATGCTGGGACCCACATAGGATAGAAGACCAGCACTGAATCATCTATGCTGGGACCCACATAGGATACAAGACCAGCAGTCTTCATTGATTCATCTATGCTGGGACCCACATAGGATAGAAGACCAACACTGAATCATCTAAGCTGGGACCCACATAGGATACAAGAACAGCAGTCTTCATTAATTCATCTATGCTGGGACCCACATAGGATACAAGACCAACACTAAATCATCTATGATGGGACCCACATAGGATACACGACCAGCAGTCTTCATCGTCGTAAACGTAGCCAGCTCTAGGGTTCCCGCACACAGTAAGCTCGTTCGGGAGGGTCCTCTCCACGAGCCGAGGGGCTGATACATCAACTGACACGAAGTCCAAAGTTTTTGTATCCAAAAGTTCTGTATCGTTAACAGGAACTCAACACAACAGACAACGCGTCAATCGGACGCCTGGTCTGGAAGTTATTGGCTTTTTCGTTCGAGGGGCCCGGTTGGTTTTTAAGTCAAAACCAACCCGACCATACTCCAACTGCGTCCAAACCTCGAGCGGAGTAAGCCAAAAGTTCCGTCTCACTAAGAGGAATCCATCAAAGTCGACGGCACGTCAATCGGACGTCCGGAGCTCATGTTATGAGCGTTTCTGCTCCGAGGGCCCGGTTGGTTTTGAGGACGAACCAACCCGGCCGAACCCAAAGTATTCTGAAACCTTGAGTGTAATATACAGAAATGACCGTCTCGATCCAAAGATTGCATCGCCGCTGACGGTACGTCAAAATGAGGTCCGTAGCCCATGATATCGACGAAAAACTAAAAGAGTCCGAAAATGGGGGGTCTGGGCCCGGACCGACCCAGCCTGACCCGGGTCCGGGTCCGACCCGGTTTGGTGCGACCCGGATCGGCGGGTCGGCTTGGCTAGGCTCGGCTCGGCCGAGCGAAGGAACCGAGGCCCCCGCACGGGGGCCGCTCCGCAGCACCAGGACGCGGCATGCCAGCCGTGTCCCACCTCCCGGTTCCGCGCGGCCGTGGAACCGCCTCGCCGCCGCGGCTTCAGCCGCGGTGGGTTTTGCAGGCGCCACCGGCGTTGGATTCCGCGGACCACCGGACGCGCTCCAGTGGTCCGTTTTACATGCGGTCTTCGCCAGTGGTCCTCCCGGGACCCGACCTTCACTGCAAGGCCCTCAAATAGCCCTTGCGGCCCCTTTTTTCATTGTCCTCCATTCCACACACTAAGAACGAGAAAGAATGCGGTGGTTCAGACTTGTTTGTTGGTCCGCACCCACCGCGTTAGCGGTTTGAAACAACACCATAATATTTTACATCAATTTGATAAACCCCAGACCGCAATAATAATCCACGGACCAACTTGTTAATTAGTTGGTCTGCGTTCATTCCTTGAAGGGAATCAAACATGGAGTATTATCATTTTCAAAACAACCCTCTACCTCAACGTCGTCGTCAGATGTGAGTTCGTCGCGGAATTGACCGTCGTGGAAGAAAAGGATCATCAGGTCGCGGAAGGGCGTCGCTGTCGAGCGGTACTCGGCATCGCGCAGACAAACTATGAGGATCAAGAACATACATATTTAATTATGAAAATTAAATCCATGTTGATGTTATAATCCACAAAGAATTAAAAGGACCGCATTCCCCTACCTTATCGTTGTCGATTGAAGATTTTTTGCGGGGAAAGAACGTCGCAGAAGAAGCGTCGGCGTTGCGTTGATCTCCGGGGTTCGGGCGTTCTTTGTCGCCCTTCGTTGGAGGCCAGCGTTCTTCGCGTTCTTCGTGTTCTTCACGAAGGGGGAGGAAGATCTTTAGAGATTCTCCAAAGGTTTAACACAACATTCAAGAAGAAGGTGTGTTGGCCTTATTTTATTAACATGCCAACAAATTGAAAAAAAAAACTAAGTAACGACCCATTAATTCATAGATTTAATTCAACGAATAAACCGCCCAATTAATAGGAGCGTTTACTTGTTTAAGGAAACTCCCCAGTTGACTTTCATTTAATAGGGGTTTTCGCGGGTGCATTACTTAGCGGAAAAGAAACGGTGGGGCTCGTGCGGGCCCCACCCCCCAAATATCCTACCAAGAGGGTAGGATATTTTGAATTGCATCCTATCTGCTACAACTCATCTTAAGAAGATTTAAGTGGATTTTAAGTGGCTTTAAGTGAAATAAAAATATAGTTGTCGCACACTTTATTTTATTTCTCAACTTAACCCCAAAAATTTAAAAACCACACCCGAGCAAACGCAACTCCGGAAGAGGCGTTTCTAAGCAAATACCGGCACTGTGATTCTATCAGTGCCCTCAGAATTTGATTCCGAGCACCGGTTCAAAAGTTAGGAAAACCCGCTCGTTCGTTCACTGAACGTACCCTAGCCAAAACTTCGGAAAATAATTCCGGGCACACCGGGCCTCAAAATCAGGTTCCGTTAGAAACTGCGTTCTTGTAAACTTCCAAAGAAAATTAAGAAAAACATTTCCTTGAAATTTACGGGTCTTTACATTTGGATCGGCAAAACTCTTCCCAAATACTCTCTAAACTTCCCTCACTTCATCCTAGAGGCCTTCCTTTAGTCAGAAATCCAACCTAAGGATCCCTTTTGATCAAATCAGAAGGAAGAACCCGAAGAAGAGGTAATGATTTCACCACCCCTTTTCAAGTTCCTTTTTTCTTCCACTTATTCTTTCTTTGTTATTCCCATTATAAAATAATGAATCCAGTATCTCCTATATACTGTAATATTATTATAAATATGGTACAACCATATTCAGTATTCTATCCATCCTTTGAATGAGATGGGCCTGGATGATATTGTTGGAGCTGAGATACATGGAAAACATTATGCATGGCACAATACCTATGAGGTAGAAGTAACTGATAAGTTACCAGCCCAACTCTCTCCACTCTCTCAAACATCCCAACGTATCTCGGTGATAAATTCCCCTATCTCCTGATCCGCCTGTGGCCCAACCTTGGATAAACATGTAGAAAGAATCGATATACCACCATGAACTATAGAGTTTTATGGAGATGATTGGTATACGACTTTTTTCTAGAATTATATATAGTCATATGCTTCTGAATCTGCTGAACATTCTCAGAATTCTCCAGAACGAAATGGGGACCCAACAGAGCTACCTCACCTTCTTCGAGCCAGCATAAAGGTTAACGATATAGTCTTCCATAGATGGCCTCATATGGAGCCATTTGAATTGTTGACTGGAAGCTGTTATTATATGTAAACTCAAAAAGAGGTAAATTATTCTCCCATGAACCTCCAAAATAAAGGATAAAATACCATAACATATCCTCTAACACTCATATAGTTCTCTCAAACTATCCATCGGTTTGAGGGTGATATGTAGTACTCGGAAGTACATGTGAACCTAGTGCCTTTTGCAACCCTTTCTAGAACCATGAAGTAAAACAAGCATCCTTTTCCGAGATAATTTAACGAGGTACACCATGAAATTGCACAATATCCCAGATATATAGCCTTCCCAACTCATCAATTTTAATGGTATCTCGGATAGGAAAGAAGTGTGAAACCTTGGTCAACCTATCAATAACCACCATACTGCATCGCTGCCTCAAGATGATCTTGGAAAACCTGTAATGAAATCCAAGGTCATGTCATTCCATTTTCATTTAGGAATGGATAGAGGCTGTAGGAGTTCAGTTGGTCACTAGTGCTCTAACTTCACCTATTGGTAGGTGGAGTACCGAGTGATGAAACCTGCTATCTTATTTTTCATAATAGGCCACCAATACTATCGACACATGTGTCTATACATCTTGGTCATCCAAGGATGAACTTCCCAAAAAAAGTTGTGATATTCCATTATCATCTTTTCCCATATACCTGAAGGTACCCATACAAAACGACAATATTGTAGAGTTTCACTACCATCAACAACCCAAACCGGATGTGGGTTCTCTCATATAATGCTTTCCCCCAAAATAACCCTCTTAGGATCAGTCAAATGTTGCCAGTGGACTTGCTATAGAAGAGAGGAAATCACTTTAAGAGATACTACAATTGGTTGTCCACTCTGCTTCTAAACCTCCAGATGCATATCTCAAAACTAGACCATCGTCTTCCACTCACTGCTGACTACCTGCACGGCCTGTGTCTGCGTCTTGCGGCTTAAATCATCTTCCACAGCATTACCCTTACTAGGGGAATAAGCATTCTCAAAGTTGAATGACTGCAAGTATTCAACCTACGATCATTACCTTAAGTTCAAGTATCAAAGAGTGGAGATATATTTCCCGCTTTTATGATCCATGTAAAAAACGAATCTCTCACCCAACAAATAGTGTCTCCAATAGTGCAGAGCATGGGCCAAAGCTACCAACTCAACGTCGTGTGTATGATAGTTCTGCTTGTGAGGTCTCAGATGGTGGGATCCATAAGCCATGACTCGATCACCCTGCATCAAAACTATACCCAGTCTGATTCCTAAAGCATCACAATATACATTATAGCTCTTACCGGGTTTAGGTAGAACCAGGATTGGGGTTGAGGTTAGTCTTCCATTCAATTCCGAAAAAGAATTTTCACAAGATTCTGAACAGATGAACTGTACATCTTTATTAGTCAAGTCTGTAATAGGTGCTTCTAAGTGGGAGAAATACCAGATGAAACTCTTGTAATAACTAGAAAGTCCCAAGAAACTATGAATGTAGAAGAAACTCTTCTGATGCTCCCATGAAACTACAGTGCTCACCTTTTCTGGGTCAATTGATACTCCTACTTCAGATATAATATAACCCAGGAAGTTTACCTTATCATTTCAAAAGTGGCATCTTCTGATCTTAGCGTATAGTTGGTTCTCTCTCAGTGTACTCAGAATGATCTCAATATGGGTTGCATGGACATGTCAAGAACGCCAATAAACTAAGATGTCATCCTCAGGGGATGTGAAGGACACCTGATGGAGAGAGAAATCCTCTTGGGAATGATAAGAAGCAAGCCAGTTCATACTGAGAATGAACTTGATGCCAAACATGTAGAGGATATGAAAATTTCAAACAAAACGGTACCCACCTATCGTGAGGGGGAACTCTTAGAAGTAGCATATGACCTATGCCTTGACCCCAAGAGGAGGGTTGAGAGACATGACGCCCCAATGGTACTCAATTGAAAAACTAATAGTTTCAAAAATAGCATCAGATATGAAGGAGTGTGATGCGCTAGTATAAAAAAGGGCATAAAATAAGGTAAAGGCTACTAGAATAGTACCTCTAACTATATATGGTCTTGCACTATGTTCCTTTGGTGCTGATTGCACTGTGTAAATTAGACCTGAGCCACGACCCTGATACGCTGCATGGTTTTCCTAAGCATGTCCACTCTGCTGACACTGATAATCTGGAAGTTCATTTCCTCAACCACGACCTCCACCATTACCTCGACCTAATCATAAAGTGGAAAAAGAACTTCCTACCTACTGTGGAGTCATAGATCCCATACCTGGTAGAGGTGTAGGTGCATATCCTCTACCACTAGATGCTGAAGAGTAGGAATGAAAAAAATACTGAAGGTGACCCATCCTGCAACAATATCAACACTCCTTCAGGTATCTCGTACACTATGGCTTCTTGTGACCATCTCTACCACACTGATAACATGTGACAGAGCTATTAAAACATGCTTTTTGCCAAGTATTTCCCCCATGTGCTCTTTCAAAACAGCGTTTCCTGCTTCTAGAGGAGCCATCACCTTGTCTCAGAACTGAACTTCCCTAGTTCACTGGTTTAGATTCCCTGAAATTTATCTATGATATTATATCCTGGTTTATGATCTCTATAACAGTGGTCAAATAGAATATGTTCACCTACGAGCGGATAGTATACTCAAGTTTTTCCTCAAAATGCCTCATAGTAGTCTGCACGTCGCCAGTCAGAGATGGGGAAAAACACTGAAGTTCTGTGAAATGAGTAGAATACTATAACATAGTCATAGTGCCCTACTGAAGATATAGGAACTCCTGCGCACAATCATCTCTCAGATTTTATAGGAAAAAGTGATCGTAGAAGTTTTCATTAAAGTAGTCCCAAGCCATGTCACTAGTCTGCTCAGCACGAGAAACAATATCCCACAAGCACTTGGCATTGTCACGAAGCATGTAGACTGCAAGCTGGACCCTTCACTCTAAAAGCATCTCAAGGTGGTCAAAGATAGACCGTATAACTTCGATCAATGACTCTGCCACATGATGGCCACCACTCCCCGAGAAGGTGGGAGGGTATTTCTTCCAAAATTCCTGCATGAGGTCTTCTATAGACGGGGCAGGTCTGGGGATATTCAGAACTGACTATGTAAACCTAATGATACTATCCCTGAATTGAGCATCAGGGTACCACAAAAGATCAACAAAAGGTAGTTCCATAGGAGGATCTATAAGAGGTACCACTAGTGGTTCATGACCCACCATCTCTAGAATGTGCTCATTGCTACTCTCTTGAGGTACGAAACACAGACGTCACGACGAAATTTGTCTACAACATACAAACACACACCTTTAGACAAGGAGTAAAGAAGGAGAGAAAAACAAGTAAGGGGAAAAAGAGGTTAGGTACATAGCCTACCTCTGAGCACTAAACAACAGACAACCCGCTTCAAGATCTGGGTTTTTATTTGGAAACAATAACTCAAAAGGATTACTAGAAAAGTTCTATAGTCCACTCCTCTGTGAAGTAAAGCTAACATCAAACAGACTATCACCAAAAAATATTTAACAAACCATCATTTCAAAAAAAAATACCACTATGTACAACAACACTCTACATGCAGACATGAAAATGCACGGTGAAAGTAAATATGGCATGGCAATATGCATTTCATTTTAATCTTATAGTGCCTAATATGATAAATGAAATGTATTTACCTTGTATCATCATACTACAATGGTAAAATCCCATTATCTCAACAATAATAACACTAATAACAACACAAAACAAGTGAGTCACCCAAGAGTGAAATCATATCCACAGTAACTAGCATAACCAATAACAACAATCCCAACTCAAGAATTTGAGTTTTCCTCGGTACTTGGGTTAGCTATGTCCAAGCATAGAGTACATCCCAAATCTCTATATCCTAGTCTTCTATCTAGCCCAAGAAGTAAGAAAAAAAGGAAAAACAATCTCTGATACCTCATTGTATTGTCTTGACTAGGATCACCTCTAAGACGGTGGTCTGACTGGTGGGTCACATGACCTCAAGCACATCTCCCCGAATGCCAAATGATGCCGACTAGTAGCGAGGGTCCTTGTTTTCTGTTGGGGAGACTATGACCTCATAGGTAACAGGTAATATCACATTGAAAGTAAAAAAAAACTAATTATAAATAGAGGAAGCATATAAATGAATAAACTACAGTAGAAGAAATATAAATAATCCAACTGAATAATAATAATAATCAAGTTACGAATCTCACAAAAAAATGTCATGCTATGAAGTATTTTTAAATTGGATGTATGGAAATCAGAACTCAAACACACATTCAACTAAAAGAAAATGCACAAAGTAGCATCTGCATCACGAGAAAATCCTGGTCCACTTCCCCAGTCTCCATCCTAAGTAGTAAAGAACAATCAAGCATTGGAAGTATCACACTTCCTCTTGTCAATACCTATGAGCATGTAATCTACTCAGGTGTCAACGAAGCCTGAGTAGGGTGTGAGATAAAATCGCAGCAGACTGGCACCCATAATTTCTAAACCTTTCCATTTAATTAAAGGATAAAAATGAAGTGTTCCATTACATAACAATTTCAGATAAATTAATTTAAGTTCAGTGAAATAAGTAAGTCCGCCCGAGTTACAAACGACACTCGTGCCTAATCGCATGCTTCAGCATAAGCAAGTAGTCTGAAAGGGTACCTGTCAGTGGAATAGACGCACACACACACACACAGATATATATATATATATAACCCAGAAAACCAAGGTAAAACAAGGAAATGGTATACCCCAAGCTTTTGCTTTAACTAGGGGCCTAAGTTAAGTGCCAACTAGGTTCACTTCAACATACCAGAAAAACATTTCAATTCTAAAGAGACTCAAATGGCCATAATATAATCCTTAAGTGCATCATTATTAGGGTTCAAGTTGAGAGTTGGAGTCCGAGCCCATTATGATGGTATCACTATGGAACATCCGTCAATTTTATCCAATACCACCAAGCCCATCCAAATCCGTCTTTCGAAAGGCCTTATATCATTTGAGGCATGGATTTACCTAGAGTCTATCCCAATCTCGCAGAAAGGGGGTCGACTATCATCTAAAGTGGCTTAACCATGTTGCCAATAGATCTATCTCAATGGGACCTTTTGGAACTGGTGTCACTCATAAGTATTAGATTCCCAAGGATGTCTCAGTTCGGCAAAGCTAAAGACACCACCCCCATGATGTATAATATTAATTGTTATGATTGGAGGGTCTATGTGTATCCCTTAATACAAGACCCAACTCCTTTCCCTTCCCTGATTTTAATTAATGTTTTCATTATAGTAGATATGACATAATCAACATATAAAATCATAGCTTGAAAACTAACCAGATATACCCATGCATCACAAGGTATAAATTTAACATTACAACATAGAAACCTAACAAGGAAATATACTTTATCAATATAAGAAGATAATGAAATTTTTAAATAATTAAAAAGTTCAGAAAAAATTACCAATGATCAAACAAGTTAGTGTTCATATTCAATGCAACTTTTAATTTATTTTAAATATTATATAAAGGGGTTGTGCAACACCTATGGTTAATTAAATTATAAACCCGATTAACGGAAAAATACACCGACCATGTCGGCACACCCAAAGGCATGTCCAACGTTGATGCAACAATTCAAACAAATTAATTTAAGATAATTAAGGCTGCAACAATTAGGCAAAACAATTAAAGTAATAAAATTGGGTGAATTTGCACAAATCCGGTAGGCACCGACTAACAGTAGAACGATGTGTTTTTTAAAACCACAAAAATGGGGGGAAATTTAGTAGAAACCCTACCTTATAGTTTTATATGACTCTAAGATCTACGGTAGGCTTTGATTTGACCTAAAATGGAAGAAAACAGAGGATTTTAGAAAAGCCCCAAAATTGGGTAAAAATCTTCGGCGTCGAACAACGCACAGAATACTCAAAGAAATAATAGGATTCCACTTCATAATGGTTATCCATTCCCTAAGGTTTACTACAAATCTAAAAACAAAGAAAATATACAATTGATGGAGGAGGAACAGTCTTCCTAAGGAGGAGGAGAGGGGTACACCACCTTGGGGGAGAGGGGGTGCGACATGAAGAGAGGAGAGGAAAAAAATAAAGAAATAAAAGAAATAAAAATAATAGAAAAGAAAAATAAGAGAAAAAAAATGAAAAAGGAAAATAAATGAAAAAATAAAATAGAATAAATGGATGGAAATGAAAAATGAAAAAAATAATTAAAAATGGAAATCTCCCATTCTAATTATTTTTATTTTTCCCATAACCCACTTTCAATTTTATTTGTAAATTTATGTTTATCCTTTATTGATTTCTTTTATATATCATTTAAATATTTTATTACTCTATTTAAATCCTTAATTAATTATTTTAATCCCAAACACTGTGCAAAACCATGACATGACATTTATCATAAAAAATCTAAAGTTATATAAATTAATTAAAAAGATGATTGGGACCCGTAGCAAGGTGCGAAAACGTACACCCTGAGTTTCTTAAAGAATTAGTTGGAAATAAATTCAAAACGGTCTGTACCAGATATAGTTCAGCATGTTATAGTCACAAACCAACTCAGGTCAACCCTGAACCGATCACCCGATCCAATCTATGGTATTTCCCGAAGGGCATTCCCAATCCCAATTGGCTAGAAACTAGTGCTAGGCATCAATAGAGTACAGAAGGGAACGATTTCTCACAAAAATAAACAGGAAACTAAATAGAAGAAGTTGTACAAATTGTTCAATATATAAATGAAACCGATCTATACATCATTTATACAAGAAACTAAAAATATAACCAAGTAACAAAAAACAACCAATCCGATAAGAAGGCAATTCCATCTTCATGTGACCCCATAGTTCAATCTCCAAAAAAATATCAACCATCACCCAAAGTGACTAAATTTAAGCTGGAACCTACAGAAGGTCTAAAAATAGAGAATAACTCTAGAACTGAGTATTAACACTTAATATGCTAGCCTAATAATATATTTACCAATTCACTTCCTTTCAAATAAAATAAACATTAATTTTCATGTTTGAACTACAATATATCAAATTATGATTTTCTAGAAGTTTTACTTAAAAAAGTACAACTGATTTACCTTATTCATTTGAAAATATGGGTTCTATTAATTAGAGTAACTATATCATTTTCTAGGTTAAAGTGATGTTTTTATTTTCAACTTGCACAAAGAGGGAAAACAATTTTATTTGGGGAAATTTTTTATAAACCATTTTAAAACCAACGCATCACTTTACAGGAAAATAATTTCACAAGAAGGAACTATAATAATCATACAAAAAGGGTTATATAAATAATCACACAAGTATCCCAACAATCATTACAAGTATCTAAAAGCTAATAGACAAAGGTGAACCTCAAAGATCCAGAATAATCTAGAAGAAACCAATACCTGAGACCCCATATACAGTAGCATGCCACATACAATGATGTCAAAAATGAAATGTAAATTCAACCAACCTTTCTCAGGATAAACCGAGGGAAAATACCATAGTAATGGACCCAGTATATCCACCTACTATGGGCCACTGTTTATTATCGTGACCTACTAGTGCATTAATCATTCTTAAAAAATTATCTCAATATTCTTGGTTCCTATGTCTCATGTTCATAGTGGGGGATATCCAACCAATTCCATCAAATAATTCTATCATAATATATATATATATATATATCTAAAATTCATGAGAGGCCTCTTTCAGAGCCTCCCCAAGGGCCAATCTCACGCCTTAAAATAAATAGATCATAAAGGGTTCCAACCGAGGAACCCTGATAATGGTTCCCTAGGATTCCACAGTAAGGACATACCACTATTACATGTAAAATAGGTATGAGAAACCTCTAATGTGGGTTTCTATAATAAAAAATTTCCATCATTTTTAAACAGTGTCCAAACGGGCCCTTAAACATTCCACCAAACAACCTTCATAAAAAATGTATTACATTTTTCAAGAAGTGGTGTCAAACACACCATTTACATATAAAGAAATTTATAAAACTTATTCAAAAAATTTCCATCTCACTTTCAAACCATAACCATTTTCTATGAAAATTCCAACCAGGTCACAATTTACCATCCTATGTCAATCTGATTTCAAAATCCAAATACACACTACTTTTTAACTTAAAACCATTGAGAACTCTTTCAAGAAACCCAAACCCATCTTTACACATGATAAATATTTATTAAAAATGTTAATTCATCCTTTAAATACCACAAATTACTCATAAAAGACAACCGGGCATTTTATTGAACACTTGGCGTGTGCTACTTAATAAAATAATCCTAATTATCACAATAGGCTTAAAACTACCATTTGAACACCAAAATTTTAAACCAAGGTTCATATATTAATATTTATATAACAAATAGGATGCTGAAATATTGAAACTAGTTATTCTTATATTAAAAAGTCAAGTTCATGGGAAAGCCTACCTCAGATCCTTAATGCAATGACAATGGACCATCGAAAATGCTCCACATGGATTCCACAACCCCAGATCTACCAAGATGATCTCTAAAAGAAAAACACCAAACATAAACAAGGGTAAAACAAAACCCAAGGTTTACATGACCATGGGAGAAGAGAAAACCAATAAGGAACCAGAGGATAGGGAAGAGGGAAGAAAATAGAAGAGGAAAGGGAAGGATTTGATGAAGAAAACATGAAGAATCACTAATCTTAGATGAAAAATCACCTAAAAAGAGGCTGAAAACAAAGAATAAGGAAGGGGGCTCCTCTGGTCGATACCCAATAGGTAGGTCTCAAAATGGGGGGTGAAATTACTCAAATTTTATTTTTTAATTAAATGTTATTTAGATGATAATGGGCGACATGGTTATTCTACATGGTTTGGTAAAATGTTTGAAAACTGTGTGACTACTACTTGAAAAATATACAAAATTGATACTTTAAGTTTCATAGAATTGGAAAACCATGATCAAACCATGTGACCCCCTAAATTGGAAAAAATGATCAAATGAAACCCCAAGCACTTGGGAAGACCACACAATGATCCATGAATGATTTAAACACAATATAGTGACACTGTGAGTGTTACAATCTCTCCACCATGAAACATTTTCCTAACCAGAACCAAGGGAAAAACATGGGAAACAACTAAACAAAAGAACACTTAAAAATTTAACCCTCGTCACACTCAAAATGCAAGAAAATACTGGGATTCCTATTGAACCATATCATAATCCAAAATGTGAAAAACTCGGTGTGACAATTCTAACCACCATTAACTATTTCTGTCCTCGGAAAGACACAACACTTTCTTGACAATTGATCAACACCTAAGGATTCCATATTAACATAACGCAACCTATTTTAATCAAGAAAATTTATCTAACCACCAATTGAACTCAAGACCATCACTTGATTCAAAAAACACTCCAAAATCACATCCTAAGAACAATGGGAAACATCAAACTATTAGAATTATATCACCAGTAAAGGGGAGATCTGAATGGACTCCCCACTATTAAAAATTAGCTAGCACCTAATAATTTTTTGAGAAAACTCAACAAGACCCACAGTGGTCTCCCCACCATTAAGAACCACTTATGAATGACCAAAAGGAAATTCAACTTGAACCAGAACTGGGCCTCTCCCACACATTCCAACCAAACTTCCTCACAACGACCTATTAACCCAGGCCAAGAAAAACATGACACAATCATTTAAACTCACCACTCCTAAATGGAGGGTATTGTAATGGATCAAATAATTTTTTACAGTCTAATGACCCCACCATACTGGGTGGGGAGGTAAGGGCCCCAATGATTGGACTACTAAGACCAAACCTAACAACCACTCAACACTTGACTCTCACAATCAGATAAAAACCATGACGACACCCAATTGAAATGGGTGGTCCAAACAATGATACCAATCAGATATACACATTCTAGAAGGAACTATGAGAGGAAACTCCACCCCACTCTATACCACTAAAGGAAATTCACACAAATGAAGAAATTAAAACTGAAACATTAGAATTGCTTCACCACAATGGTGGATGCACTAAATTGACCATACTACCCACACCACCAGGATTCCTAACTAAATTCCATATTCACTCTAAGACCTATGGCCAAAGCTCTAATGGTTGAAGCATCTACTACCTCATAGTCAGGTGCATCTAATCCCTAATTGGAACCCCTTCTTCTAGTTCCACACGAAGCCACATATCTCACCCATACAAGAACAATGGATCATGCCACATATTAAGACTCACTTTCTCAAATAACACCCTTTATCCAAAATGAAGACTAAAGATTTACAACACTATTCTCCCTCACTCTGAACAAGGAGCATAATGGAAAGGGTACATGGAAAAAAACTTCAAGCATCGCTGATAACAATCAGTAAAATCGAGTGAAACATCATAATTGGAAGGTACTTTAAATCAAGTGAAAATAGCTCTCTATTCTAAAAAATAGTATGGGGAATAATTTGAAGTGGTGGATTTAACTTTTGAAACTAATCCTTAGGTTGATCAACTAGAAACCTTCCCAATGTGGAACCACCCTTAACCATACTACAACATTCATCATATCCATATGGGTGTGAACTAAAGGCAGTTAGAAAACTATAAGCTCTACCAAACCTAGCTCATGAACCTAAAATCACATAAAACAAGCATAAATTAGTATAAAAAAGCTCCAATAAATCTAAAAAAACTTTCTAAAACACTCGGAACATTACTCTAAAACAGATCCACTGACAAGATTCCAACTCAGGACATAACAAGAGTACCAATTTTGGATCACGAGGATGCATATTGAATAATAATGAATATAGATCATAGGAAAGAAAAGTCACACACCCAAAATTTTTCAAAACCCCCATAATTTTCTAGAATTAAAAAAAATCGGAAAACAATACAAACTTGGATGACTTTCACATTCAACAATGGTGCTTCATCATGTCCCACTCACATGCATATTTCCTTTCCCCCCCTGAGAATCTGTTTCTTGTGCCATACTGGGAACCTATCCACACATCCACATACCACTGTGAATTTGAGCAACCATGACACACCAAAGGATAAAATAAAGAAACATCATTATCCCAAGACAAACCATTCACCCCATTTCAAAATCAAGTTCCTTCCGAAGGAACACTAACACCCATGTAAGAAATTATTTTCAGATTTAACACAACAAACCATCTTACCATGCTTAAATATAACACACCTCATATTCCCATAAAAGTACTATTTATTTCATTAAAATCAATTTCAAAAAATTCAAAAATCCCATTTCATTAATAAACATATGGTTAAGAACCAATTCTGTAATAATTCAAAGAAGCTTTCAAGTCAAACATACCCACTTTAAACATGAATTTAAAAAACCCAGGCGTTGATTGTAAAATTCCAGCTTCACTAAATCATTTCAATTCAACTATAAAAATCTCACTTTATAAAAATATATTTTCCATGGTCTTTCAAAAGTTAAATTCTTAAAATCCCGTCTTATTTCTTTAAAATATCCAATCATTTCATAAAAACATTTTTTTTCATTATTCCAATACATGGTTTCTCAAAACAGTTTTCTTGATTTTAAAGAAGACCAAAATTGACTCACAAGGGTACTAGTGTAGGTGGGTGATTTGACCATATTGTTGGCGTCTATATAACAAAGACCCCACCAACACAAAGAGAGTTATAAGACCACACCCCTACCCCACAAGGCTTAATTGGATCCTGCAATCTCATGGAGACCATTGGCCCAACTCCCCTAATTTTATCTTAATCACCAAAAAATCCTTAAAGAGCAGAGAATCTAAGAAAACCTAACTTCCCATGGAAACATGAGGATCAAAATGAGAAATATTTAATGACACTCCTCCCATACCTACCTCTAGAGTTCTAGAAATTGTACTGCATATACCTTAGAATCCCTAAATAATAAATAATTCTTTGAAAATCAAGGTCCTCTTAGAGATGACCTACTCTGATACCATTTTTTCATGAACCAACCTGGGTAAACCCTGAACCAATCACCTGAGGTGATCTATGGCATGGACCGAAGGGCGTTCCCGATCCCCACAAGATGAAAAATAGTTCCAAACAAAAATATAGTACACAAGGGAACAATTTATCCCAATAAAAAAATAGGAAACTAAACATCCGAAGATGTATAAACAGTTCAATATATAAATGAAACCGAACTGAACATCATTTATATAAGAAACTAAAAATACAATAAATCTTCAAAAAATAACCAAACAGACTGGAAGACAACTATATATCCATTTTAACCCATTGGTCTCTCTCCAATAAAATACCAATCATCTCCCATGGCGACCGAAATTAAACTGAAACATGTAAAATAGCTAAAAATAGAAAAGAAATATAGGTATGAGAATTAGAACTCAGTAGGTTATCCCAAAAATCTATTTCCCAATACACTTACATTAAAATGAAATAAATATTAATTTTCATGTTTGAACTACAATATATCAAAGTATGAGTTTCTAGAGATTTTACTTAAAACTAAGTAAAAATCACTACCCTTATTCGTTTTCAAATACAGGTTCAATTCATTAGAGTTACCATACCATTTTCAAGGGGAATGTGATGTTTTTATTATAAACTTGCATAAAGATGAAAAACACTATTCCTTAGGAACAATTTTCATAAACCTTTTTAAAATAAACACATTACTTTCCAAGAAAAAAATTTCACAAGAAGGCACTATAATAATCATAAAAAAATTGAAATGAAAATAATCACACTTGTTTCCCAACCATAATTACAAGTAACTAAAAGCTAATAGACATAAGTGAACCCAGGAGATCAAGAATAATCTAAAAGACACCAATACCCGAGACCCCATCTATAGTATCATTCCACATATGATGGAATAAAAATGCTCTATATGCTCATCCACCCATTCTCAGGATAGATCAAGGGAAAATCCCATAGCAATGATCTAGTATATCCACCAACTATGGGCCACTGGTTAGTACCATGACCTACCCTTGAAATTATAATTCTTAAAAAATTCTCTCAATATTCCCGGTTCATATGTATCATGTTCATATTGGGGGTGACACAACCAATATTAGCCAATAATCCAATCACAATATATATAATAATAATTCAAAACAATATTTTCCCTAAGTCTCAATAAGGACCAATCTTATGCCTGAAAATAAATAGATCATAAATGTTTCCAACTGATGAACCATGATAATGGATCCCTAGGATTCCACCACAAGGACATCCCATCCATTACATTTAAATGAGTCATGAGAAAAATATAATGGGGTTTTTATAACTAACACATTCCATCATTTTCACAAAGTGGGAAAATGGGCCCTTAAACATTCAACAAAATAACCTCTATAAAAAATACAATACATTTTTTAAGAAGAGGTGTAACACAAACCATTTCCATATAAAGAAATTTATAAAAATACTTTAAATCATTTTAATCTCACTTTCAAACCAAAACCATTTTCTATGAAAATTCCAATTGGGCCACCATTAACCATTCTATGTCAAACCGATTTCAAAATCCAAATAGACACTCCCTTTTAACATAAAATCATTGAAAAATATTTCAAGAAACCCAATACCATATTTTCATATGCTATATATTTATTAAAAATGTTAATCCATGCTTCATATACAATATATTAATCATACTGTCCAACCAGGCATTTCATCGAACATTTGGTGTGTGCTACTTAACAAAACAAGCCTAATTATCACAAAACAAGGATTAAAACTACCATTTTCACACCAAAAGTTTGATCCAAGGATCATATATTCATACTTATATAATAAATAGGTTTCAAAAAGTAATAAACTGTTGATTCCTATATTAAAAGGAAAGTGTATGGAAAAACCTACCTGGGATCCATGGCACAACAACAATGCACCACCAAAAATGCTCCACAAGGGTTCCACAACCCTAGATCTACCAAGATGGACCCTAAAAGAACAAAAAAATATAAACAAGGTTAAAACAAAACCCTAGGTCTGCATGACCATGGGAGAATAGAAAACCAATAAGAAATGAGAGGATAAGGAAGAAGGAAGAGAGGAGAAGAGGAAATGTAGCAATTTGATGAAGAAAACATTAAGAATCACTAAAATTTGGTGAGAAATCACCTAAAAAGAAGCCCAAAATGCTGGATAATGAAGTTGATTCCCTATGGTTGATACCCAATAGATAGGGATTCAAATGGGAGGTGGAATAACTTAAATTGGATTTTTATTATTATAATTTATTCAGCCTATAATAGGCTGTACAATTTTACTGCATGGTTTTCCAAACCATGAGAAAACTATGTGAATGCTGCTGAAAAAATATGAAAATTTACAGGTTTAAGTTGCATGGTGTGGGAAAAATGTTCTTAAACCATGTGAATACAATTTTTTTTCAAAAACCCTCAATTAACACCCCAAACACTTGGGAAGCCCACATAATGATCTTTGAATGATTTAACCATAATATAGTTACACTGTGAGTGTCACAAACTCTCTACCATGAAACTTTCTCCCAACAATTTCCAGGGGCCAATCATGGGACAAAATCTAAACAAAGGAACACATCAAAATTTAACCCCTATCACACCAGAAACCTATGAAAATTAGGTAATCCCATTGAACCAGATCATAAGACAAAACTTGAAAAACTAGACATGACATTTTGTATAAAATATTTTGGGCTTTAGTATCAATTTTTCACTTTATAAATAAATCACTTATTTCCATGGAAGTTATTTTCCTAAAAAAACTCTAAAAGTTATTATATTTTTCACTTATTTGGTGATTGAATTTTTGGGTATCAAACATTTACATTCTTGAGGTAGTTGTTTTGATACCATCTAGAAATTTTTTTGAATCCCATTTCTTATTTCCATTGTTTCTTTATTATATAATGCATGATTTATTTCATGTTTCATGTATATTTATAGTTGATTTATCGGTGGGGTCATATATTTACTTCTAATTCATTTGTTAATGTTTTGTATTCCACAAGATAATGTTTTTTTGGGTATAATTGTTGTTTATCTATGCTCACAAGATTGTGCATGGGTATAATTGTCATTTAGATATACTCACAAGGTTTTATATGGGTATAATTGTGTTTTAGATATTTTCATGAGTTATTTGTGGGTATAATTGTGTTTTAGATATTCTCACAAGTTTTTGACAGAGTATAATTGTAGTTTAACTATTCTCACAAGGTTGTGTGTTGAGTATAATTGCGAATTAGAAATTATCACATAGTTTTCCATGAGTATAATAATTGTTAATATATCCTCACATGGTTAAGGGTTATTATAATTATGATTAATCAGTATTCACAATGATATATTTTCTAATTCCTATGTTTATACTAATCCTTATTCCATGAATAATTATTCATGATCTAGGATTTCTCATGTATTATTTTCTTATGTATCCTAATCATGCCCATATACTCATCTTATGATCACTGATTATCTTTAATTATAATCACATATGTTTAACCTTATTAAATATTTTTTCTTACCCCTTTATTATGTTTACATCCCCTAGTTTTTTATGATTAGTGTTACTTATGAGAATTCTAGAATGGTGTCTAGCATGGTTTGATTATATTGAAATGTTCAGAAGTGGCGTAAAATTGGTTTCCAATGTAATGGGTCCTCAAAGAAACTAAACCTTCACTTCATGGTATTATTTTATTATTTATGAAACTTACTATTTAGATTCTGTAAATTATGTGGACTAATGATATGTTTAGCTTCAGTATTTATAGTTTGTATTAGAGAAGGGTTTAGTTATTTTTAGGATTAGTTTAGTTATTTTTTAGGATTATGATTACAGAACATTAGTGAAAACCCAAGGGATAAGTCTAATATAAATGTATAAGTATAGGTTAATGTTTTTTAATTTTAATGAAGTAGAGATTGTGTGGTTTTACAAGTAATAACATCCTTTTCTAGATCCTATAAGTGGATTCATACATTAGAATAGATGTACACTAGGGTAATATCCCTAAAAAGTGTTTTTTGGGTATTTAATTAATCATCATCATGTGCATGATGAAGAAGCCTAACCGAACACCTAGTTTGATACTCTTAGGGGACATGACTTTGAAAATTAGATTCTCTTTACAAGTAATTATGATAGATTTATAATGCTATGGAATTAGGTTATGGAATATGAGATAACCCAACATAAAGATACATAGATTGAACCCAGACTAATAGAGGTTGAATTGAAAGATAATGTGATGGTTTCAAAGAGTTACAAATTTTGAGGTTAATATTTTCATAATTACCTTATGATGTAAATATTTATCACACACGATTAACTGTATTGGTTTTATAAATGGATGGAGGAAGGAGAAACCATGTTAATAAAGGATGTGAAGGAAAATACAATGATGGTACTAATAAGAAGTAAGATATGATATAAAATAGAGATAATATATATTTGACAACATAATCCTTATTTATGATTAATAACATGAACCTTGTTGATGTCCCAGACACACCAATGAAGAAGTAAATTCATATAGAGTCTTTCATGCAACAATGCCCAAATTCATTCAGTAGATCTTATAAATCATTTATTATTGGCTGATTGATCAATGTAAAGGGAAATTTATTTTAATTCTCCAATTATAGAAGCAAGAGAAGTTTGTTTTAGTTATTTATCATCATGATAGTGATTTTGAAATTTTTTTCACTCTAATTAAGAATATAATAATTAAGGAATAAGTTAACTCTATGGAAGGTGTGGAGTTAAAAATGGTATTATTTAGTAAATATTTCCCCCAAAACTATCTCAGTATAATAGATATTTAATTAGTACCATTTAATAAAAGGAGGATATATAACTGAGTGGATATAATGAAATATTCATGAGACTCACAATGTACACCTCTAGTTTTATCACTTACCATGAGTGTAAGATCTAATGGTATTTTGGTGGCCTGAAACCAATTATTTGAAGGGAATTTTATATAAGATAATTATATATATTAATAGATTTTTATATGTAAAATTAATGTGGAAATATAAGTTCAGGACTCTAGAGTTTAACATCCTGGCCCCAGACTAGTGGAAAAAATGTTTAACACGTTGGCATTTTTCACGTCAGTTCTATATAACTGACATGATAAATCGATGAGAATAGATTTTTGAGGTTAGTTATTTTATAACTGACGTTATAAAAACTGAGATTAGATTTATCTCATATGTTATTTTATAACTGATGTGACATATCGAATCTGGGCTCTTTGTCATGTCGGTTATAAAATAACCGACGTGATAAAGAAAATATCGGCAATTTATCACATTAGTTATAAAATAAATGACGTTATAAATAATTTTATACATCAATTATTAAATAAAAAACATTATAAACATAAAAAAAATTGTTTATCACGCAGGTTATTAAATAAACGATATGATAAAGCTTTTAAATGATTTATCACACCCTATATTCTACCATTCTGTTTTCTTTGATTAGGTGACCTGCAACCCCTATCTGTCATGAAGAAAACCTAGAAAAGTTTCATTGAATTCATGCCCTACATCCTTGTTTTTCCAACATCATTCATCATCTTTATTATAACCAGATCTATCAGGTTGACTCGCAGCACTCAAGTAAGCCTTACACGACTCGGTTTCAGTTTTTATTTTTCACAATGACCTAAAATAATTGTTTGAAGTTTTATTTTTCTATCTTTGTTCTTTTTATCATGATAAGTTTAATAGTGTACATTTATACCATGAAAAATTCCTTTCTGGTAAAATAAACCATGCAAGTAATACCATGCAATTTTATGATTTTTGTGTGTTCTATCATGTGTGTTTGGGCGTACAGGGGTGTACGGGGGGGGGGGGGGGGGGCTATCTAGGGGGTGGGGGTGGTGTATAGGGAGTGAGGGGGCTCTCCAAGGGGGTTGGGGGTGTCCAAGGGGGTGGGGTGGGGGGGGGGGTCTTGGGGGTTAGGGGGCTATCCAAGCGGGTAGGGTTGTCTAGGGGGTGGGGGGTGTCCAGTGGGGTGAGTGGGCTATCCAAGGGGTTGGGGGTGTCCAGGTGGGTGGGGGTGTCCAAGGGGTGGGGGATATCCAGAGGGGTGGGGGTTGTCCAGGGGGTGTGGGGGCAATCTAGAGGAGTGGGGACTGTCAAGGGGGTGGGGTGGGGGTGGGGGGTCCAGAGGGTTTGGGGGCTGTCCAGGGGGTGGGGGGCTATCAAAGGGGGTGGTGGAGTCCAGGGGGTATCCAAGGGGGTGGTTGGTGGTATCTAGGGGGTGAGGGGGCTTTCCAAGGGGGAAGGGGTGTCCATGGGGGGTGTCCAGGTGGGTGAGGGGGCTGTCCAGGGAGGTTTCTAGGGGGTGTCCAAGGGGGTAGGGGGTAAGGGGTGGTGTTTGGGGGGGGGGGGGTTCCAGGGTGTGGGGGAGGTTTTCAGGTTTTGAGTGGGATTTCCATGCGGTGGGGGTGTCTAGTGGGGGGGGGGGGTGGCTATCCAGAGGGGTTAGGGGGTGTCTAGGGGGTGTAGGGGGGTGTCCAAGTTGGTGGGGGTGTCCAGGGGTGTGGGGATTTCCAAGGGGGTGGGGGTGTCTGGAGGGGGTGGGGGGGGGGGATTTCTAAGGGGGTGGTGGTGTCTATGGGGTGTCCAAGGGGGTGGGGGGGGGGGTGTTGTCCAGTGTGTGAGGGGGCTTTCCAAGGGTGTGGGGAGTCCAGGGGGTGGGGGTGAGTGGGATTCCAAGGGGGTGGGGTGTCTAGGGTTGGGGGTGGTGTCCATGGGGGTGAGGGGGCTGTCCAGGGGGTGGGGGTGGTGTCCAAGGGGTGAGTGGGTTGTCCAAGGTGGTAGGGGGTATCTAGGGGGTGGGGTGTCCAAGGGGTGTGGGGGGTGTCAATTGGGGTGGGGGTGGGGGTGTCCAAGGGGGTGGCAGTGTCCAGGGGGTGTCCAAGTGGGTGGGGGTGGTTTCCAATGGGGTAGGGTGTTGGAGAGCCCCCTCACACCCCTGGACACCACTCCCCCACCCCCTAGACACCCCACCCCCATGGACACCCCCACACCTTGGATTGGCCCCCACCCCCTAGACACCCCTACCCCTTGGAAACCCTGGACAACCCCTACCCCTCGTGGAAAACCCCTACCCCCATGGAAATACGCCACCCCCTCTGGATAGCCCCTTCTCTATTGGACACCCCCTTGGTATATATATATCTCAATAGTTTCATTGAAACTGTTGGCATATTTTAACTTTAGTTATTCTATACCAAGGGTTCCTGTAGAACCATTGGTATAGGGCTGTTGTAATGACCATCATGCCAATAGTGTGTGAAACCGTTGGGTTATTCTATCCCAATGATTTCAGGGGTCATCCCAATGGTTTCAAATTGTTGGTATATGTGTAATTTTCAGTAATGAATGTATACATATTTTAATATTTGTACTTCATATTTATTTTTTACGGAAGGGTGAATTTGGAATATAGTTCCACCAGGATGTATTAATTGTGTACCTTAAAAAGAAAGGATCAAAGATGAATTTAAAACAGTTATATCTAACTATATTTTATTTTTAAATTCATTTTCATGCATATATTTTTCAAATATGTATAGATTTGTTTTATATTTCAAAATTGTTTTACATTCAAATTATGATATTTTTCATATAAATATATATTTATCTTATTTTAACAAGATGTATAATTTGGATATTTGTTATAGGTAATAATGAGTCAAAGTTGGATTATGGAACATTGAATGACTAATGATTATGAGGAAGGTGTTGATTCCTTTTTGGAATTTTCTAAAAGAAATGTTCCAAGTAGTGACATTTTTTCCTTCTATGTTTTAAAATGTTTGAATATAAAAAATTTGAAAAGTATAGAGATCAAAGATCATCTAAATTGTCATGGTTTTAATCTGAGTTACAACCCTTGGATTTGGATTGGTGAAACTGGAAAAAATGTAAAATCTACTGATGATGATGATTTTCAAGAAGGTAACTTTGTGGGAATTGAAGAAATGATTCGTGATATTGTAGAAAAACAAATTGAGATAGATCCAACAGTTGCACATCTATACGGTAATGCTAAAAAACCATTGTATCTGGGTTGTATGGATTTTACGGTTTTGTCGGCAGTATTAAGATTCATTAACTTGAAGGGGAAACATGGATGGAGTGACAGAAGTTTTGTAGAGCTGCTAAAATTGTTGGAAGACATTATTCCAAAAGACAACGATCTTCTATATTCACATTATAATGCCACGAAAATATTATGCCCGACGGGATTGGGATACAAGAAAATACATGACTATTTGAATAAATGTATGATATATAGGAAGAAATATGAATTTCTGTCAAAGTGTCCTAAATGTGGGGCATCACGGTATAAGCTGAAAGAAAAATCACAAGTATATGTAGAGATTAAAAATATCCCTTCCAAGGTATTTTGTATATTCCTATAATTCATCATTTGAAATGTTTATTTTCTAATTCACATGATGAAAAAGGTTAAGATGTCATACGTATGAGTGGAGATGTGATGGAAAAATACGTCATCCAGCTGATTGTCCACAATGAAATAAATTTGATGAGAAGTATCCAACATTTGTAAATGAAATTAGAAATCTCAGACTAGGGTTGGGAATAGATGGAATTAATCCATATCAAACCCTCAGTAGAACACATAGTTCATGTCCTGTTTTATTAGTAACTTACAACCTCTCTCCTGATGTTTGTATGAAGTGAAAATATGTCATGTTGAGTGTAATGTTCTCTGGTCCGAAGCAACCCAGAAATTATATTGATGGTTTCTTGTCACTAATGATTGATGATTTGAATCTTTTATGGTAGGAAGGTATTAGGGTGTATGATTCTTATAAAATGGAATATTTTCAACTGCATGTAGTGCTTATGTTCACTATAAATGACTTCCCAACATATGGAAATTTGTCTGGATACAGTGCTAAGGGGAATAAATCATGTCCAATTTGTGAACAATAGAATTCATATTTTCAGTTGCATTATGGGTGGAAGACAGTATACATGGGTCATAAAAAGTTTTTTCCTATGGATCACTCTTATAGAAGACTAAAAAAGGAATTCAATGGCTCACAAAAATTTGATATTACTACAAAACATTTATGAACTAATGTGTATTTTGAGAGGGTGGAAAAACTTGATGTGACCTTGGGAAAGACACCGAAATTTGGTAATGACAGAAATAATTGGAATAAAATGTCAATATTTTTGGAGCTACCATATTTGAGATATCATGAAGGAAAACACAATATAGATTTCATGCGTGTGGAGAATAACATCTGTGACTATTTGATTGTAAAATTTTTAGATATTAAAGTAAAAAAAAGATGGGTTTAATGGAAGATTGGACTTACTATCAATGGAAATATATATGGATTTATCTCTAACTCCTAATGAAAGATGAACATTTATTCCCCCGTCTTTTCATACAATATCCAAGAGGGTGAAAATAAGTTTTTTTTTCAGTGACTTCATGATATCAAAGTTCCTCAATGTTATTCTTCAAGTGTAAAAAATTTTGTTTCTTTGAGGGATTTGAAGTTGATAGGTATGAAATCTCATGATTGTCACGTCATGATGCAACGACTTCTATGAGTTTCATTGCGTGGAATAATTCCCATCCATGTTAGAAAGACTATAATGAAGTTGCGTTATTTTTTCAAAAGGTGGTTGATGTGAATGATTTGATCATTTTGAAAAAGGATGCAATTTATATACTTTTCAATTGGAAATGTATTTTCCTCAATATTTTTTTAATATAATGGTGTATTTAATGATTCATTTGGTTCAAGAAATAAAGATTTTTTCACCCGTATATCTTCATTGGATGTATCTTTTTGAAAGGTATATGAAAATATTGAAGAAGTATGTTAAGAATTCATATCTACCTGAAGCCTACATTATTTAAAAGTATATTTCTGAGAAGGTTGCAGAGTTTTGCACGAAATACATGGCTGCAGTGGAGCACATAGGTTTACCTCCATCTCGCTATGAATGAGTTAATAATGAGGGAAAGGGGATTCATGGCTTGAAAGTCAATTTTTTTTCAGATCAATAGATAAAGAGGTTAGAATTATACATCTTGAATAACATAGCTGATTCTCAACTTTATATCACATTTCATATTAATGAGTTTAAACAATGTCATCCCAAGAAGAAAGAAATGTACATTTTGAATGAGCACAAAAACATTTTTTTCATGGTTTAAAAAGACCTTGCTTGGTAGATCAGATTTATCAGATACATTAAGATGGTAAGTGGGTGGTCCATGTTTAAATGTGATAACATGGTTCAAGTATGGCATTAATGGCTATACATTTCATAAAAAAGCTCAGGACAACAGAAGTGAAGTTCAGAATAGTGGTGTATTTGTGTTTGTAGAAGCAATGCATTTTTCGAGTTCTAAAGGCAAAAACCCAATTTCTGCATCAAGGGCATATTATGGAGTTATTAAAGAAATATGGGAGGTCGATTAATTTAAAATTAATGTTCATATTTTTAACTTAAAATGGTTTATTAGTAACAAAAGTATCAAGCATGATGAATTTGGAATGATAGTTGTTAATCTGAATAGATTGGAAGACACAACATATTCTTGGATAATGGAAATACATGTAAAAAAGATTTTCTATGTAGTTGATCAATCAGATATGAAGTGGTCTGTAGTTTTACAAGGTAAAAAAAATATTTTGGTGAGGATAAACTTGATGAAGATGCTGATTTATATGAGATCCCTACTTCCATGAAAAAATTAGCAGAATATAATGATGAGCATGTTTAAGAAATGGTTTGTGCCATAAGGAACGATCATGACAAAGGAATTTGGGAAAAAAAATCCATTTGTACATTCCTAATATTATAGATAACATATGTTTATTTCTTGTTTACATTTATTATTTTCATAAAATTTTAGATATTGTAATTTTTTCCTTATTAAAACATGTATTAAAACAAATATGTAAAAGATTTTGTTTATTTTAATTTTGTTTAGTTTAGTTTATCATGTTTACAATTACGTAAATTATATATCTATTATTTTTGTTGAATGAAAATTACATTACCATGTTTACCATGTCTACCATGTTTACCATGTCTACCATGTTTACCATTTCTACCATGTTTACTATGTTTACCATGTTTAACATGTTTACCATGTTTACCATGTTTACCATGTTTACCATGTTTACCATGTTTACCATGTTTACCATGTTTACTATGTTTACCATAGTTTACCATAGTTTACTATAGTTTACTTTTACGTAACTTATATATTTAGAGATTTTTTTGACTGAAAAGTACACTACCATGTGTACCATATTTACCATGTTTACCATTTTTTAACATGCTTACTATATTAACCATATTTACTATTACGTAACTTAGTTCAATTTTCTATTTTTTATTTACATTAGTATTGTAATATTTGAATTTGTATATTTTTGATCTAATGTATTTTTTTATTTGAAAGATAATGACAGATCAATCAGTTGATCAACCACATGATTATGGAGATAAGCATAATGATCAAACATTTGGGGAGGAATATTCACATGCTCCTCTCAATGTTCCCCAATCTTCCTCATGTGCTCCCATAATGACAAAGAAGAGTTCAAGAGTTGGTAAACATGGGTGCACATATTTACCAAAATTATCACTTGCCCATATTTAGGACTAGAGGATACTCGTTGAGTTTGATAAGAATGATATTCCTAGAGGTCCAAATGAAAAAGATTTTAAGAATTTTGTACCAACTCAGGGTAAGAGAAAAGTAAGCATTTTATTTGATGATTGGAGAAGTGTGGACAAAGTGATAATATCTCAATTGAGGGAGATGATTTTGGTAATATCTTCTACTATTGTTTTACTATTATTTAAATGTTTCAAGTATAATATGTTTTACCTCTTCTTTATCAGATGAAATTTGATATTCATGACACTAGAGGAGTTAGGAAGAAATGCTTATCGATGGCTGCTAGGAGATAGAGGGATTTAAAATAAACCCCCACATCTGCTTTCATTTTTAGTTATAGGAGTCGTGATAATCCATGTCTTATATATCCTTTCATAGATGAATACACATGGAGACACTTTGTTGAAAGTAGAAGAAAAGATAAATTTTCAGTAAGGGAAATGTAAAATTTTATAAGCTTTCTTATATAAATGATCTTATTAATGTTTTTTAAATGATTTATTATTCCTAATTTACAGTATATAAGGACATCTCATCAGGAGATCCAATCTAAAAATGTATACCCAGATAGTTTATCTTGGGGAGGGTATACATTATTGGAAGAACAGATGATGGAAGAAAAATTAAAAAAACTAAGAGCTGAGTTTTCAAGATCTGGAGTGGTTTCCCCTCCATCCCCTCCATCTAGAGAAGAAAAATGGAATATACCTTGGATGTGGAAAAAATGGGAAATATCTTTCAGAATAATTTAGAATTATAGATGAGAGGATTGTATTATATCTATTTTATTTATTTTTGTTAACTATATTATTTATATAATATGAATCATTACAAAAATTTTCAATTAATTAATATAGGATTCTCATGAGGAGGAGAGATAATATGGGGTTTTTACAGTTGTTGGTAGGCAATATATATTATCTATAGCATTGGGAAATCCCGAACATACTGGTCGTGCACTACTGGAAAATGGACCTATCCCCACAGTTTTCCTCAAAACCGTGGGGATAGGTACCCCTATACCCACGGTTTTGGAAAACCGTGGGTATAGGTCAATTTTGAAGACCTATACCCACGGTTTTCAAAAACAGTGGGCATAAGGGGGGCTATCCCCATGGTTTTCCAAAACCGTGGGGATAGGTCTTGAAAATTGACCTATACCCACGGTTTTCAAGAACCGTGGGGATAGGTATAGGATAAAAAACCTATACCCACGGTTTTGAAAAATCGTGGGTATAGGTTTCCCATGTGTGCGCGGGAAATTTTTTTTTTCCGCGGGAACGATTTTTTTTTTTGGCGGGAGTCCTATACCTACGGTTATTCCCTCTATTACCACGGTTTATATAACTATATTTAACTAAATATAAATATATATACACATAATTTATAGTAGGGTAGTGGTTAGATGCGGTACTTTGTGCAGCGAAGAGGTCATGGGATCGAAACCCGCCTGCAGCTTTATTTTAGGATCTATACCCACGGTTTTGAAACCGTGGGTGAAATTCATTGACACCATGGCAATTGTTGTTGACACGGCGGTAGAACACCTATACCCACAGTTTTGGAAAACCGTGGGTATAGGCTGGGGACCCATACCGACGGCGTTCCAGCCCACGGTTCCCAAAACCGTGGGTATAGCCTATACCCACGGTTTTGGGGGCTATACCCACGGTTTTGAACCATGGGTATAGGCCTTTTTTCCAGCAGTGGTGTACGGGGATATCTGTCGGGTGTATCGGTAAGAAATGTGTTTCCATGTTCTTTAACATCTTCCATTGATGGAGTTTATAAAAACAATAGAATCCTTAGAGGTTGAAGTTCATAATAATAATGCGACGATGGAGGAAATTATTAGAGTGTTGGTACAGTCTATGTTTGAAGAAATGCAAAGACAATTTTAGAATGCATCTCCCACTCCTCCACCTCGCCCTACAGAGCCCACTACTTATCCTCCACCTCCGCCAGCAGCTCCTAATTCACCACCTCAGACTGCAGACCCCATTTATTATCCTACTCCTTC
Organism: Viscum album; assembly: GCA_963277665.1. Classification (NCBI taxonomy): domain Eukaryota; kingdom Viridiplantae; phylum Streptophyta; class Magnoliopsida; order Santalales; family Viscaceae; genus Viscum; species Viscum album. The sequence continues at coordinate 2,029,719,267 of OY728127.1, forward strand.
GTCATAGTTTCCTAGTTATTGCAAGTTGTATATTGATGATCCTTAACATCATATAGTTTCATATGGGCTTGTATATTGTATAGGATATACAGTTCATTATCAATAGTTAGAGGTAGACCATCATAGGGTCACTGTACATGATATTATAGATAGATCAGCTTGAGTACCATTACCTAAAGATGAGTTGATGACTGTTGGACATAGTATCAACCATTTTTTAATTTGGCCATCCAGACTTCTACGACTCATTACCATAGAGGTATGTATGTTATATCATTTATTTTATTTTTTATTAAAGTTGTTTTAACATTTTAAAACTAATATATATTTATAATTATTTTTTCAATAATACTTCAAACGTAAAGAAATACTTTATAAACACCAACAAGGACAAATGGTTATGACATCAGATACAGATTCTAGTAGTCTTGACAGATTGCCAAGATATTCAAATTTTTTGGAAGATCATTATGAGTTTCCAATAAAATCACATGTTTCTGGACATGAAATAAATGTGGGGATTGTGAAAAATGATATCATGGAGCTTGTTAGAGGAGATAAGTTGGGCATCAACATGGTGAATTTTTTTCCATGTAAGTCTTAAAAATTTTTCCCTATGTTATATTTATTTAAAATATATACTTAAGTCTATTTTTTATTTGGTATATTTATAACATGTGTGAGAAGAATGAGAAGAAAAATGTATATGGATTCAAGGACCCACATTTGATTTCCCCTGAAGTACATGCATTGGATAAGGAACAAAGAATGATTTATATTGATGAAAAAATTGAACAGAATATAACCACACTGTGTTGGATGATGTATTTTTTGTGAGAGGTATGAAAAATATCTCTGGAAAAGAGTTAATTATCTTTTGACTAAAAAAACCACTAACCTAAAATTTTATTTTATTAGTGATCATTGGATGTTAGGTGGTTTTTCCCAAGGGATAAAATAGTTTACTGGATATGATCTATCCATGGTGATGTGTGGGAAAGTATTAAGAATTTGTAGGAAAAGAAAGTTTCAATTTTTTAATAGTTTTATATATTATAATGAAATTTAAATTTATCCCATTGGTATTTTTTTCTTACAGGGGTTGGTTCTACTTTTGAAAAAACACAAAGAAAGAGAGTCACAATATCAAAAATGTAAAATTAAAGGTAAATATTCATTTATAATTTTTACTTTTTGATGTATTAAATAAAAATAATATTTTTAATTTATACTCATTTAAACAAAATTTTCAGGAACAATGAGGTGTCGTCGATTGCAGATATTTTATGTTAATATTTATGTATGAAATAAGTACAAAAGGAACACTTGTGAACTTTGAACTGGTAAGATTTCCATTTAAACTTTCCCATAATATTTCATTTGATTTATTCATTATACATGTTAACAACTATCCTTTGAATTTTTAATTTTTATCTATTTTTTTACCCTCAACCCTATAGTTTTGAAGAGGTCAAACACTTACAAGTGGAATGGTCAAATTATTTAACAGGTTTGATTTTATTTTAGTTTGTTTGTAGTGTAATATGTAATTTTGAATATTGTCATTATAATTGTGTATTTGGTAGTCGTTTAGGTTGGATTTAGGTTTTTTTAGTTGACATTATATGTTTTGAATGTTACATATGTGAATGTTAAATTATTCCCTGCTTATTGTTTTGGTCTAGTTCTGATGGTTGTCTAGGAGGGTGGGGGGGAAGTCCAGGGGTATCTCGGGGTGGGGGGTGTCCAGTGGGGTGGGGGGTTTCTAGGGGTGTGGGAGGGTTGTCCTGTGGGATTGGGGTGTCCATGGTGTCCATGGGGGTGCCCATGGTGTCTATGGGGGTTGAAGGGTGTCCAAGAGGGTGGGAGGGCAGTCCAAGGGAGTGGGAGCTGTCTAGGAGGGTTGGGGTGTCTAGGGGGTGTTCAGGGGTGTGGGGGGGGGGGTGTTCAGGATGTCCATGGGGGTGGTAGGGTGTCCAAGAGGGTGGGAGGGCTATCTAGGGGGAGGGGGGATATCCAGGAGGGTGTTGGGGGGGCGTCCAGTGGGGTGGGGGTTTCCGTGGGGGTGGGAGGGTGCCTAGGAGTGTGGGAGGGCTGTCCAAGGGGGTGGGGGATATCTAGAAGGGTGGGGGTGTCCAGGGGTGTGGGTGGGTGTGTCCACTGGGTGGGGGTTTCTAGGGGTGTGGAAGGATTGTCTAGTGTGGAGGGGGGGGGGGGGGTTGTCCAGCGTGTCCATGGTGGTGGGAGGGTGTCCTGGAGGGTGGGAGGGATGTCTAGGGGAGTGGAGGGGTTTTCCAGGAGGGCAGGGGTGTCCAGGGGGGTTCCATGGGTGTGGGAGGGCTGTCTAGTGGGGTGGGGTGGGGGGTGTCTACGGTGTCCATATGGGTGGGAGGGTGTAGAGGAGGGTGGGAGGATTGTCCAGGGGTGGGGGATATCCAGGAGGGTGGGGGCTGTCTAGGGGGTGTCCAGTGGTGTGTGTGTGTGGGGGGGGGGGGGGCTCCAAAGATGTGAGAGGGATGTCCAAGGGTGTGGGGGTGTCCATAGAGGTGGGAAATTTTCGCGGAGGGTGGGTGGGCTGTCCAGGGGAGTGGGGGGCTGTCCAGGATGGTGGGGGGGGGGAGTCCAGGGGGTGTCTAGGGGTGTGGGAGGTGTACGAGGGGGGGGGGGGGGGTTCAGGGGTGTGGGAGGGATGTCTAGTGGGGTGGGGGTGTCCATGTGTGTGAGAGGTTTTCCAGGAGGGTGGGAGGGAATTTTAGAGGGGTGGGGGATATCTAGGAGGGTGGGGGGCTATCCAGGGGTGTGTGTGTTGGGGGGGGGGGGTCCAGTGGGTGGGGAGGTTTCCAGGGGTGTGGGAGGGTTGTCCAGTGGGGGGGGGAGGTCTGGTTTTGTTATGTTTTTTGTAAGTTTCATGCCTTCTTTAGCAAGGCATAGTTTTGGTTGAATGGTTTTAGTACAAAAATTGGTTTTTACATCGGTTATAAAATAACCGACCTAAAAAATGCATGGGAATGGGTTTTGACGTTGGTTATTAGAAAACCCACATAACAAATACATGGGAATGGGTTTTTATGTTAGTTATTTCATAACTAATGTAATAAATAGAATGGAATAGTTTTTTACGTCAGTTATTTTATAACTGATGTACTGTATATGTTTTTACGCCTGTTATTATTTAACCGATGTAAAAAAACACTTGCAGACTGGTTTATCACATCAGTTATGAAAATAACTAACATGATAAATGCTTTTGATGGGCAATTTATTACGTCGTTTATTATATAACTGATATAATAATGTATATACCACGTCGATTATTTAAAAAACGACATAATAAATCAAATCTTCATAGCATTTCCCACGTTGGTTTCTAGAAATCGACCTGAGAAATACTTCATATATATGGTTTTTACATTGGTTTTAAAATAACTTACCTAGAAAATAATATTTATAACGTCCCCTATAATAACATTGGCCAAAATCTAAAGTAAAAAATAAAAAATAATCACCATAAAAAATGTTTTCTGCACTAATGTTGCTACATGGCCTCAAGAATATATCCCCAAATACCAAATTTTGTTGAGTAGTAGTGAGGGTCTATGGTGTGTCGATGGGGAGACTATACCCTCATTAATAGAGTGTAAGATAGAGAAATATCAATATCATTAAATATTTATAAAATAGAGAAATCATTGTAATAGTTAGAAAATTGATAACAACTGGAGTAGATAAATTAATCCAAAAGTATATCATATACAAAATATCATGATAAATATCATGTTTTTTAAAATAATTAATAAATAGGTATACAATATTACAATACCATAAATGTTTCAACATACCAAAAAGACAAAAACGTACTATCTTTTGGATATCATCACAGGCCTCATATTGGTCTCATGTTCCTCTTCTCCTATGTATGGCACAAAATCATGCATTTAACTATGGGTGAATGACCTATCCCTTACTTGCATCTATAAAGTCTGTCTTAGTTCCCAACAGTGGCCCAAACAAGGATTAATATACAGTCCAAGTGGGTAACCACCAAAAGGACTATATGAAATCCTATATGTGAAATATAATAAGATAAAGATGACTTCGAAGTTTAATAGGTAAGACGTAATAATCAATTAAGTTCACATGGCATATATACCACAAGTCAAGTGATGTTTTATAGACCAAAAAGGCTCCCTACATAACACAGTCTAGATCCTATAACAAGGAAACTAAAAATAATTTCGAAATAACTAACATGACCTTATTGTACATCCATACATATCATATTAACCATAGAATTTCCATATAATTTGAATATCTGTCAACCAAGACCACACTGTATAACCAGAAGTGGAAAAACAACAATCACTAAGCCATATAACAAGCCATATCACATTTACCATTGTCATGATGTATAATCAAGTGTCTCATTTACCATGTCCACACTATATACCATAAGTGACTGAAGCCACACTGAAAGATCTAAGGTATAGTGGACCAAGGCATCCTCTTTGAGTCCCAGGAGAATCTCGATGGAAACTCAGTTAAGCTTGAATTGGGATCCAAAGAGCATTTATTCCAACCATGAATACTGTAAGTACAATAAAAAACATATCCAAGGGGTAAAAAGGCCCAAAAAATCTCAAAAAATAACAATCCAAGGAGTATACATGTCCAACGAATTCTCTACTGTTTCCATGACCCATGTCGTATAACACACATGGTATCCTATGTAATAATTCATCATTTCACATTCAATTCACATGATTATACCCACTCATATAACAATTCACATTCAAATCCATTCAATGTGTTTACCCACTCATATATCAAATCATCATTCAACAATTACACAACTCATAATCATGTTAACACCTAGAAAATGAGGCAACAGATCTCATAAAAATCAATTCAATTCAATTAATTTAATTAATGGATTTCAATAACTAGGAAATCATTAAAACACACCTCCTTAGGTTGTTTAAAAATAGTAAAAGTCAAAGGATACACCCCATGGGTGTATTTGGTTAGGGAAATAACCTCCATGTAAATTCAAGGAACTAAAGGGCTTCCCTAACTTGTTCCATTTAATTTAATTTAATTCATTAATTCAATTTCAAGGAAAAAATACCAGTGTGTAGAATAATTAAAACTATCTTAAAAAATCACCAAACTAAAAGGGAAATGCATATACCATCAACCGTAGGTCAATACTAGAGTGCTCATCCAATATCATCTCCGGATTCGACATAGACTAGGAAAAAAATGAAGGATGAATGAAAACCCTAAAGATATGAAAAATTATCTTGAACCTCAACAACACAAACAATAATAATAAGAATGAGGAATTACAAAAACTAAATTAAGTAATTATTGAGATGGATATAATTCTTCAGACGGATCTCAATTCCAACTTTGGATGGAGGAGATCTCTTAATTCCTAGATTAGGTGTCAAGGAAAAATATCAAATTCCAGAAGGCTATCCAACCAATGAAATGAAAAAAAGACATATTTTTAATATATTAATTAAGTTAAAATCCCAATTTTCATCCAAAATAATGGGCTTCATGGTTTTGCTTCATGATTATCCAAACCACATGCCAACCGCGTTCCCACTACTATTGGGAGGGGCACATCACACAGTTTTCATGCATGGTTTGACTAACAGTATGAAAACTATGTATCATCCCATTGTTAAAAACTTTGCAGTTTTTTCAAATCCATGTGTCCCAAATTTCACATTTTATCAAACTGTATGGGCTCCCCCATCCCACTATCCATCCTCACATGGTTAGGGTAATGATGTGTCATGCCCTATACAGTTTCTCTAAATCGTGTGGCCTGTTTTATTTCCCTAAAAAGTAGGGATATCAGATTAGAACAATCCCCATAAACACCAACACATATTTACCCTCAAGGGTATTCAAATTTTTCTATAAAAAATTATTTAAACTAAAAAGAAAAGGATTCTTAAATTGTATAAAAACCTGGGTTCTTACAATCTCCCCCATTTGAAGCAATCATTTCGCTGCATTCCCTCTCAAGGGTGTTCATGATTCATCTAAGAATAACTATGGAAACTGATCATGTATGTTGGTTTCCTTCTCCCAAGTCTCATCCTATAAATGGTCATGCTACCATATCCGATGTAATAGAGGAACAGACTATTCTGGGAGAACCCTCTCTCTCCAATCGATAATAAAAATCAGATGCTCCTAAAAGGATGAATCTACTTGTAACTCAACCTCCTTTGGATGAAAATAATGAGATGTGTTTGATTGATAACAACACATCTAAGATATATAGAAGACAGTGGTCATGGATCTGTACCTATTATGATACTATAATCAATAGGATACCAACCTGAAAATCTCTAGAATCATGAACGGCCTAACATATTGTGTTGAAATCTTACCCTATCTACTGACCAGTCTATGTCCCATCCTTTATGAAACATGTAAAAATACTAAACCGCCAACCCTGAAATTTATAGGTCATATGTGGTGATCAGTGTAAAATTCTATCGAGACTATATAGTATCCATATAATTCTGAATCAACTACGCTTGATCGAAATTAACCTACATGAGACGTGGTCCTCATATAGACACATCACCAACCTCTAACTAGAACATGGGAAATTGTTATGGAATACTTTATAAAGCATCATAAGGTTCTATCTATATAGTTTCCTAATAAATTTTGTTATAGTAGAATTCAACATGGATTATATACCTCACCCAAGATCCCCCAAAATCTAGGGCACATGCTCTAAGAATGTCCTAAATCCTGTGTATCATACGCTCTAACTACCCATCATTATGAGAGTGTTATGCATGTTTATAATCACCTATGTACCCAATGACCTCTGAAAAATTGCTAAAAATGAAATGTAAATGTTGAATCCCTATCTGAAACAATAGACCTAGGGACATTGTGAAGTCATAATATCTCATGGATATGAAGCCAACTAATATAATGAATAATTAATGTCTCCTTGATTGGAAGGAAATTAAAAACCATTGCGATTCGGTCAAAAAACTAACATAAAACATCACTACCTTGTGGAGACCTCAGTAAACCTATCAAAAAATCCATTGCAATTTCATTGCACTTCCACTCTAGAATAGGTCACTACTATAAAAGTTTGGATGGTTTCCAATGTTCTACCTTCACCTACTGATATGTGGAAACCTCGTAACAAAACAACTACCTCATGTTTCATACCCGACTACCAATACTAATGGTGTAAGTAACAATACATCTTGGTAGTTCCAGGATACACTACCCAAGATGAGGCATGAAAGTCCCGCATCAACTCCTCATAGTTTTCCACTGGAACCGAAATGATACCATGAATACACATGATATCATACTCACCTATGATAAAAAAGGATGCAGTTCCACACTTTTCACACTCTTTTGTAGGACATGGACCTCCGAATTAGATAGATTCCCCATCCACACTTTATCCAGTAGGGTATAGGTCACTACTAAGGATGAAAGAAAAGTATATCCTTAACTATCCTAAACATCCAAGTACATATTAGAGAACAAATACATAAGATTACACTTGATATTATCCTCTTGAACTTCCTATATCTGATTCCTCATACCCAATTCATCAGCAAATACATTGCCTTTCCCAGGAATGTAGGAAAGATCAAAGTCGAAATACTGCAGGTATTCAACCCACCTTTGATGCCTTAGATTCATGTCATGAGGTGTAAAAATATACTTAATTATTTTTTGGTTTTTTTACCCCCCAAAATGATCTCCCAATAAGTAGTGTCTCCAACAACACAAAGCATGAACAACTACAAGTAACTCAAGATCATGGGTCGGGTAATTCCTCTCATATGGCCTCATCTACTGAGACCTATACACCATGAATCTATTCCTCTGAATCATAATTGCTTAAATCTGAATAACTAATGTGTCACAAAAAATTGTTTATATTCTTCCTTACTCTAGAAGAATTGGGACCAATAATGAATTAAATATCCCTTTTATATCATGTAAGGTTGTCTTGTAGGTATTATTCCATAAAACAATTCACACCCTTCATAGTCAAGAATATATGTGGAGCTACTACATGTGGGAAGTCATGTATGAAACAATTTTAATATACAGCTAGACATATTAAACTCTATATGTAAAATTAATTTTTTGGATTCTCCCATGAAACTATAGATCTCACCTTCTCTAGGTCAATAGATACTCATGTTTTTGAGATAAGCTGACACAAGAATTAAATCTTATCAATCAAGAAGTGGCACTTTGTGATCATATAATATAACTAATACTCTCTTAGTTTATTCGTGATGATATAAATCTGTTTTACTTGTTTGTGTCAATTTTGAGAATACACCATGATATCATCCAAAAAAATTACAACAAACGAATCCAGATAAGCAAGGAAAACTCGGTTCATTAGAACCATGATAACTACCAGTGCATTCATGACACAGAACTGCATAACCAGTTACCCATATAGACCATACCTACTATGAAAGTATGTATGAGGTATTTTTATAGGTAAAACACATACATGGTGATATCCCAGTCTCAAATAATTTTTTGAGAACACCAAATCTCCTCAAAGAAGATCAAACATTTCATCAATCCATGAAAAGGGATATAAGTTCTTAACTATAAAATAGTTCAATTTCAAATAATCTAATCATACCCTAAGGGTTCCATCTAACTTCTTTACAAAAAAGGATTGGTGAACCCCATAGAGATGTATTGGTTCAAATGAACCCCTATGGCTCCAAATACTCTAGCTTCTACTAGAGCTCTTGCAAATCCATAGTAGCCATGATATAAGAAAAAATGGATACTAGATCTACTGGAATTCCAATTTTTTTCAACGTGCTATTTGCGACAAGATCCCGTCGAAAATAGCCTTTTGCGACGGGCCCCCGTCGCAAATAGACCCTTGTAGAAAACAGCGCCGCAACCAATATTTTTTGCGAAAAATATATCTGTTGCGATGGTACTTTTTCCCATCGCAAAAAACCTCCCAATTATATACAATATATACCCAAAAAACCTTTTGCGATAGGCCCATCACAATTAGTTTTTACGACAGAGAACTTACATGTCGCAAATAGCATTCCGATTATATACATTATATACCCATAAAACATTTGCGACGGGCCTGTAGAAAATACTAATTGTGTCGGGACTATTGTCCCATCTCAAATACTAATATTAAAAAAATATATTTCACTTATTTGCGATGGGGCCCCATCGCAAAAGACCCTGTCGCAAAAACCAAAATTAATTAAAAATAATAATAAAAATATGATTAATGAAAAAATTATATTATTATTATAAAAATAATAAAAAATAAATAATAATATTATTAATAGTAAAATAAACAAACATTAAAAATTATAATACTAAAAAATATATTTAATAAAAATATGATTAATAACAAATTAATATTAATATTATTAAAATAATAATATAATAAAAAATTATTAAAAGTTTCAATATTTTTTAAAAATTATAAAAAAATCATAAAATATTATTATTATTTTTATTAGTAAAATAAAAAAATACAAAAAAATATAATACTAATAATAAATATTAAAATATTAAAAAAAATTAAATTATGCAATATTTCCACTAATATAAAAGACAAGAACTGTAAATAGTTCATATTATTACAAAACTTGAATTCAAATGTTTTTAACATAAGAAAAAATAATTGGGGGGTTGTGTGGAGGAGGTGGAGGAAACTCCATCCCTAAACTACGAGTCAGATGACGCATGTACTCCATCTCCTCATGATACTTCTGCTGTCGTCACTACTCCAATTTACGCAGCTCCTCCTCGTGATGCTGCTCTTGCTGCTGCTACAGCCGACACATCTCTTCATGATGCTTCTGCAAAGTCTCTATAAGCTCAGCCTGAGTTCACAACTGCTCTTGATACTGTGATCCAGAAGATGATGCCTCTCCACGAGCTCCTCCCGAGCTGGACACCAACATCCCTGCAGTACCATAATAAGTACCAGGAGTCAAATTAGAGCCGATACCAACTACTCGGCCCTTCTCAAAGCCATAAAGATTTGCCTGCATCCATGATGCCTCATCGAAATGGTGAGCACCGGTCTGCTTAGTCATCTCGTCCTGACCCTCAGCCTGTGTCTGAGAGGTCGCATCCTCACATGACTCCTTCAATTCCAATTTAAATTTAAAATTGTGAAAATATTATATGCAATTAATTGTCAAATTGAAAGAATAATACTAACCACAATCTGACACTGGTGATCACCTCTAATCTCTCCAGTGGCTGGATCACTATACATCCTCTGATAAATGTCTACCTCCATAATATTGGGATGCTCGACTGCCTATACAAATATAAAATAAACTGTTTAAATTTAAAGTTATATAAAATATTTAAAAAATATACTTACCAGATGATCTCTATGCGAACTGAATATACAGATACCAGCTCGATGCTTCACCTCCTGTCTCCCCTGGTTCTACCGTCCCACTGAAGATCTCCTCTAAAATCCACCACCCAACCAGTGTTAACATAATCCATCCCAAATGTGAGATGAAATGTACTCTAGTCAGTGAGCTCTACACGACTCATTAAATTCTGTCACTCCTTCATTCTTAATGGCTGTTATTCTCAAATTGTGCAGAAACTAACGGAAATGGTCACACATTGAAACCTTCCATACCACGTGGATATCGTCATGCATGATATCATCGATAGGATACCATAAACCCTACAAATATTTTATAATATCAAGTTATTAAGAAAAAAAATTTCAAATTAAATATTATTTATTTACGTACCAGCCAATGATGGGACACGTCATGTCGCACATCAACGGAAATTTGTTCCCATGTGATCCAAGGCTGAGAAAAATAATTACACAAGATAGCACTCCCCTGTCCAATAGCTACATGCGCAAAACTATAAAATATGAATAAATAATCAAACAATTAGTATATATATAAATAAATTAATGAAATATAACTAAAATATACATGTTACCATACCTCTGTGTGTGTGGATTGAAACCAAGATGTAGACGTCGCTCTGGGATAGGGTCAGGAATCATCTGTCATGCAAGACCATTCCCCCTCCGCGTACCCCCTAAACTACCAGTAGGATGAGGGTTAGATGATCCAAAATCTCCCTCATCCAATGGTAGGTAAGCCTCCTAAAACTCGCGAAATATATCAGATCCCATCTGAAACAAAAAATTAATTTTGTTAGCAGATAGTTGAAAACAACTATTTAATATAGAAATATATTAGTTATGATTATAACTTGCATTTAACTGTGTTAATGTTCATCTTCATCCTCTTCTCCATAACTATCAATTTCAATATCTTCATCTTCCTCCTCAGCATCATCGATATCCATATGAGTTTCAATTTTAGCATCTCTTGTCTTTTAAAATTCATTTGTAACATCATTAACATCTTCATCACCATCGATCCTTAATTGTAGGGTTTCATCATCAATATTCACGTCTCTTTGTGAATCAGATGGATTTTGAGAAGTCTCTTGAAAATTTTCAATTCCTTCCACTTCAGCGGAACCACATTTAGTTTTAGTAAACTGATTTTCCTGAGATTTAATTTTTATTATGCTCCAACAATCGCTTAAGTCTCTTGAAGTAGCACAGTACATTTCCTAATAAATTTGATGTGCCTTTTGAGCCAGTAAAAATGGGTCATTTAGTGTAAGAAGACTTTTATATTTAATATCGACGATTCCATGAGTCGGATGAACACGCAAGCCTCTCTTAGTATCCAACCACTGACATTTAAACATTATTATTTAATTCTGTCCTAGATAACACAACTCAATAATTTCATCCAAAATGCCATAAAAGTCAACTTCAGTTTCTCTATGATGTGATCCTCTCAAGTAAACTCCATTGTTCATTGTTTTTTTATTCCACGTATGCATGTGTATGAAATCGAAAACCATTCACCACATATGCATTATAAGATTTAAACATTCTGGATGGTGGGTTACTCAATATACATTGCCACTTATCAATTTTATCATCATATTGAGACACCTGAAAATTTGTATAATAAATATCAATATAATAAATAATAAACAGAATTGATATTAAACCATCAATAATTTATGTTACCAATTTTTGAAACCATTGATAATTTTTTTTGTCTATGTTCTTCAAAATTACCTGCTGTAATTTGTGGAAGTTGTTTCCTGATATGATTATAATATAACATAAAAATAAAATAAGTTTAAAAACTGTAATATAAATTATAGAATAACTGATAGAAGCACTCACATGACAAATGATGTCATTTCTTCACAGTTGAGTAGAACATATGTATGAGCTCTGTGATGTTCATCATCTGAAATCCATCATTCATGAACTCCACCAAAACCAAGATTTGGTTGATTAAAAACTGTTAATTGATTGTTCATTTCTTCATTAACATCCCCTAGTTTTGTCCCATTCGATTGTGTTTTGAGGGATATTGATATTCAAAATAATGGGAGCAGAAAAAAGAAATTTCCTCTTGTAATTAAGCTTCAGCAATTGAGCCTTCAACTAATGCTTTATTACGTACTTTTTTCTTCAATTTCTGCATGCATCTCTCAAATGGGTGCATCCATCGAACTGTACTAGACATCCAAATTTAGCTTCATGTGGAAAATGTAATATCAGATGTTCCATTGAGTGAATGAAAGCCGACGGAAAGATTTTTTCCAGCTTACATATAATTACAACAACATCTTCTTCGAGTTTTCTTAGCACATCGTAGTCTGTTGTCATTGAAAAAATGTCTCGAAAAAATATGATATGTCTGTTATCGAATATCAAATAATAGAATTTAACAAACCTATGAATCCAATCGGCATTATTCTTTCAATTATAACATGACAATCATGACTTTTTAATCTAGTAATATAACCATTCTTTACACATCTGCCCAAATTGGAAGCATAGCCATCTGGAAATATAAAATCTACAATCCACTAACAACATAATAAGCGACTTTTTTTAGACAGTGTATAGGCTGATTTTGGCTTCATTAACCTATGTGATCTGACATTTTCAAATAGTTGATGTTCTGGTGGCCTGCAAATTTGGGCAAGATCTAATCGTTCCTATACAGTATCTTTGAACTTACTTGGTGTATCCCAAACTGTATGAAATAAATCATCCAAAAAGTTCATCTCAATATGCATAAAATCAAACATGTGGCGGACCAACAAATAAGAACAATACAGAAGATCCCAAAAAATGCTCCATTTTATCCAACTATGTTCTTTCCCAAAGCCATGAATTTTATGTTGGTTTAATATTGGTCCAAATGTTATGGGAGGTAATGAAAATACAACTGATTTTAACTTTGTACATGAGATCATCTTTGGAGGTTCATCCCTTTCAATTGTATCTTTTCTGAAATGATATTTGTTCCTCCGAAAAGGATGATCGGTTGGAAGAAATCTACGGTGACAATCAAAATAGCAATGTTTTTTTTCCATTTATGAGTATAAAGGATTTTTTGTCTTTCATATATTAAGAACATGATTTCAGACCATGTGTACTCCAACCAGATAACATGCCATATGCTGGAAAGTCACTAATAATCCAAATCAATGCGGCTTTTAATATGAAATTTTGTTTCACAGGAACATCATATGTATTAACACCAATACTCCATCATGCATTTAACTCATCAGTCAATGGTTTCAAATAAACATCAATATTCTTTTTTGGATGTCCTGGGATTAATAGAGTCAAAAAGATATAGGGATCCTTCATCAACATCCATGGATGCAAATTGTACAGTGTTATAATGACAGGACAACATGAATACTAACTACCATAAAGAACAAATGGGTAGAAACTTTTAGTATAAAGACCCAATCGCACGTTTCGGGCTTCTATATAAAAAGACAGATGTAGACATTTAAAATGTTTCCATGAATCACCATCAGATGGATGATTCAATCTTCTATCAATGGAAATCTTGGTTTCGTGCCATGTCATAACTGACGCTATATTCTAAGACATAAATAAACACTGCAACCAAAGTGTAAAGGGGAAATATCTCAACTGTTTTACTAGAATTGATTTAGACTTACCTGGTTGAGCTTCTTTATACCTCGATTGTCCACATGTGGGACAACTATCCAATGACTCATTTTCTCTAGAATATAAGATGAAATCATTTGAACATGCATGGATCTTCTGATAACTATGTTCTAGATTACGAACTAGGTATTTGCTCTCATAGTAATTTGCAGGCAACACATTTCCTTCAGCTAATAGTGTTTTAGCCAAAAAAATATCTGATCAAAACAGTTGTTTGACATTGCATTATCTGATTTAATAGCCCTAAATTTTACAACCACTTCTAATTTTCTTATCTTACAACCTCAATATAATGCATCCTCAACAGACCTCAACAACTCATAAAATTTTGATGGTGCCAACTCAAGAGTTAAATCAATATCATCGTGAGTTTCAGTTTGTTGCACAGATAGACCTGCAACATCATGTACTAAATTCTGAAACTATGATGGATCTGGAATCAAGTTATTAGGATCTTCTATGGAACTATGTTCACTGTGTTGATACCAAAAAAAATAATCTGGTTGAAAACCAAACTGGAAGAGATGTCCCCCAACCTTTTCAACTGTGTCAAACGTTTTTAGAGCACATTTTTAAAAGGAAACATTATTGTGCCATCTGAAACATATTCTAGTTTTGATGATGAAAATGCTAAGAAAGCATCAACACCCTTAATATATACCGGATTTAAACTTGAACCATTTGGATTTATGTATTGATTTATCCATGTGTGATCATCTAATAATGACTGATGTCGACTTCCTTGTTCCATATTTTTCTATATAAAATATAAAATCATCACTATTTTTTGAATAATTTGAAATTATAGAAACACTATATGAAAAAAGAAGATAAATAATTACAAATACTTCTTAATAATTACCATTAATTAAGGGAGACACAATTTCCAGTGGATTGACGGCTACTCTTTTGTCCGATGCCTCATTTACTTGCATCTTTCTCACACTGAAATCACAATGAAAAATCTGTTCGGAGGTATGCATATTCATTCTCATATGCACGAGAATTAATATGTGTACCTCTGACCAGATTCTTCATTGTGATTTCAGTGTGAGAAAGATGCATGTAAATGAGCCGTCAGATAAAAGAGCCTCCTTTTTGTCGATAAATCGTCTTCTTCCAACTGTCACCACCTGAAAACATTATAAAAAATATGACCCTACGAATTCATATCCAATCTCGTTCATACAATATTGAACATTTCTACATAGCAACACATTTTTCATAATTTTTTGAGTCGGTGAGAGTTGAAATAAGTAAAGTCATCGAGCAAAAGGAGTGCTGTCAATCCACTGGAAATTGTGACAAGTTCTTAAAATTTATTAAAATTTATTAGAATATCTTCCTAACTATTCCTAACTGTCCCTAACTGTTCCTAACTATTTATTACTAATTATTACTAATTATTTCTAATTATTTCTAATTATTGCTAATTGTTACTAATTATTACTAATTATTACTTATTGTTACTAATTATTACTAATTATTACTAATTATTACTAATTATTACAAATTATTACAATTTATTAATAATTATTACAATTTATTTATAATTATTACTAATTATTAAAATTTATTACTATTTTAGAAATACCTAGCAAAATAAAAACTACTTGAATAATGAAAGGAAATTTGGTAATCATCATTGTGGAGATGATTACAAATTTTCCCTTCGTTATCCAAGCAGTTTTCAATTACTAATTATTACTAATAAAAAAAATTATATTATCAATATTAATGAAAAAACAATATTAATATTATTAAAATAATAAATTTTTTATAAAATATTAAAATTATCAATATTCGCAAGAGGATTTTCTCTATTCTTAACATGTTTAAATCTCAAAGGGTCACCAATTGTTAGGTTATGCGCAATAAAAAGTTTGTGTCATCCATTTCTAATGTAAACTCTATAATTATCTTTTCATGGTTGATCACCTCGCAAGTAGTGTTGCAATAGGAAGACCAAAGTAATGTCGTTCTCGTCTTTAAGAACCATCTCGCTCCCTTTACATAGATCATTATTCCTTAAAATTTTGACAGGACATCAGTATCTATCCCTTAAATTTTCGAGGAAGAATGGTCTATGTAAAGGGTCATGGGAGATAATTCTTATAGATGAGAAAGGCATGACTTGGGTCGTCCTATTGCAACGCTACTTGCAAGGTGATCAACCAAGAAAAGACAATTATAGAGTTTACATTGAACATGGGTGAAACAAACTTTTTATTGCACTTGACCTAATAATTAGCGAGCCTTTAATATTTGAAAATGTTAAGAATAGAGCAAAGCATGTTGCAAATATTGATAATTTTAATATTTTATAATGTTTTTATTATTTTAATAATTTTAAAACTATTTTTTCATAAATATTGATAATACACTTTTTTATTAGTAATAATTAAATATAATTATATTTACTCTTTATTATTATTTATTGCTATTTATTGCTATTTATTACTAGATATTACTAATTATTACTAATTATTACTATTTATTACTATTTATTACTAATTATTACAATTTATTACTAATTATTACTAAGTATTACTAATTATTACTAAGTATTACTATTTATTACTATTTATTACTATTTATTACTATTTATTACTATTTATTTCTAATTATTACTAATTATTACAATTTATTACTAATTATTACAATTTATTACTATTTAATACAATTTATTCCTAATTATTACAATTTATTCCTAATTATTCCGAATTATTCTCAATTATTCCAATTTCTCCTAATTATTCATAATTATTACAATTTATTCTTAATTATTCACAATTAATACAATTTATTCCTATTTATTCCTAATTATTGCTAATTATTCCAAATTATTCCTAATTATTGATAATTATTCCTAATTATTCCTAATTATTCCTAATTATTTACAATTATTCCTAATTATTGATAATTATTACTAATTATTTCTAATTATAAGTATTTATAGATAATTATTACTAATTATTGCTAATTATTAGTATTTATTGGTAATTATTGCTAATTATTCCTATTTATTGCTAATTATTGTTATTTATTCCTATTTATTCCTAATTATTGCTAATTATTTCTATTTATCCCCAATTATTACTATTTATTGATAATTATTGCTAATTATTGCTAATTATTGCTAATTATTGCTAATTATTGCTAATTATTGCTAATTATTCCTAATTATTTCTAATTATTCTTAATTATTGCTATTTATTCTTAATTATTCCTAATTATTTCTAATTATTGCTATTTATTCCTAATTATTCATAATTATTGCTAATTATTCCGAATTATTGCTAATTATTCCTAATTATTCCTAATTATAGCAAATTATTCCTAATTATTGCTAATTATTCCTAGTTATTGCTAATTATACCTAATTATTTCTAATTATACCTAATTATTGCTTATTATACCTAATTATTGCTAATTATACCTAATTATTTCTAAATATACCTAATTATTGCTAATTGTACCTAATTATTGCTAATTGTACCTAATTATTTCTAATTATACCTAATTATTGCTAATTATATCAAATTATTGCTAAGTATACCTAATTATTTCTAATTATACCTAATTATTGCTAATTATACCTAATTATTGCTAATTATACCAAATTATTGGTAATTATACCTAATTTTTGCTAATTATACCTAATTATTTCTAATTATACCTAATTATTGCTAATTATACCTAATTATTGCTAAATATATGTAATTATTGCTAATTATACCTAATTATTGCTAATTATACCTAATTATTGCTAATTATACCTAATTATATCTATTTATTACTAATTATTACAAATTATATCTAATTATTACTAATTATATCTAATTACTACTAATTATGTCTAATTATTACTAATTATATCTAATTATTACTAATTACCCCTAATTATGACTAAATTCTGCTAATTATCTGTAATAATATCTAATTATTGAAAATTACCCCTGATTATTTATAATTATCACTAACAATATCAATTTCTTACAAAAAATAAATATAAATAAAAATCAATTTAAATCAAATTTAATTACAACTAATAAACAAAAATTAAAATTAAAAAAATAATTATAAAATAATAAAATATAAATAACTTAAACTTTGATAGTCTGAAGCTGTTGGCGCCTTCCAATTGCTCTCGTATAAAAAAATTTAACTAACAGAATTTTTTTCTTTAAAACTGGAGAATCAAGAGAAAGGGAGATGAAGATCCGAGTGATTTTAAAAAAAGATGGAGGTATATATAGGTTAGATTAGTTGCGACGTGGTTAGTTTTGACGGGTATCCTGTCGCAAATGGTGGTATTTGCGATGGGCCCCGTCGAAAATACAATCACCCGCATTAATTACAGTCAGCGGTTAAAAGGGTATTTGCGACGGGTCCCGTCGGAAATACCACCTTCCGACATACTATTTGCGACGGGCTACTTTTGCCGTCACAAATAGTATTTACCACCATCGGGATTTTGCAGCGGGGCTGGTCGCAAATACCCTCGCCGCATTAATTACAGTCAGTGGTAAAAAGGGTATTTGCGACGGGACCCGTCGCAAAATCCCGACGGCGGTAAATACTATTTGCAATGGGAAAAGCAGCCCGTCACGAATGGTATTTACCTTCCCCGGGCTTTTGCGACGGAGATGCGTCCCCGTCACAAATACCCTTCCCACGTTTTGGCGCGCAAACCGCCCGAAACCTATTGCGACGGGGTGCCTATTCCCGTTGTAATTAACCTACTATTTGCGATGGGAGTCTTTTCCCGTCACAAATACATAGTTCGTCGGGCCTTTTGCGACGGTATATATTCCCGTCGTAATTGCCCCGTTGCAAAAAACCACTTTTCTCGTAGTGTATTTAGGTCCTGGAACTAGCTTGATGGAGAACTCAACCTCTCTCTCAAGAGTTAAACTAGAAAAGTTATCCTAGAAAATGTACCGAAAATAGTGAAACACTGGGGGAAATTCTTCCCAATGCACTCCCTGATCATCCAGATATATACTAGAAATCTGGGCTATCAACCCCCCAACCCATGATGCTTTAGTCTGGCTCGACTCAGATGGACATCCTATTAACCCTTTTGAGTATAAACTATGCCCTCTGGTGATGTGAAAGTCATCCTATAGTAATATTAGTCAATATAGGATTGATAATTCACTAACCAATACATTTTGAGTATGAAATAAAACCTGATCATCTCGATGAAAAAATGATTCCAGATAAATTGAAACCCACCAATCTTGAGGGGGACTTTCTGGACTAACATACATCCATTTTTATGATCCCCAAAAGAGTTTCAAGCATGATAAATCCCTTAGAAAATTATATATTGAGTCCAAGGACTTCTAAAAAAGGTTCATATATAAAACTATGTGATGTTATTGTGTAAAAAGGTGCAGATAAAAGAGTTAAGGATACTAAGATTATACCTCTCACAGTAGACGGTTCAACACCCTGCCCCTGGGGGTAGGCTGTAAGGAATAGATCTGGCCTAAAATGTGGCCCTGTGGCACTACCTCACATCTCGGAGTAGGTACACTATACTTTCTCAGCATAACTAGTGTCTAGATTCCTTGACCACTACCACGAATACCTCTACATTAATGACCGGTACTACTCCAGCTCCCAGGCTGACATGGATTTGTGAAGCCCATTGTTGAACCAGGTGTCCGGGTTAGCCTCTACTATTTACTATTTGATGGAAGCTCATGCATAAATCTTTCACATGGCCTAT
Organism: Viscum album; assembly: GCA_963277665.1. Lineage (NCBI taxonomy): Eukaryota > Viridiplantae > Streptophyta > Magnoliopsida > Santalales > Viscaceae > Viscum > Viscum album. Next base: position 2,029,739,129 of record OY728127.1, read on the forward strand.
CCTATTGTAAGCTCAGAAATCGATTATGTTGCAATTACACTTTTTCCTAATGTGTTCCCCTCTTCCACACTAATTAAATAAAATTAATCGATAAGTACATATTGCTTGACTGGTACTGATCTCACAGGAAGACTCAAAACGATGCTTCATGGCTGAAGACATTGAAACACTAGGTCGAGAGACTTCACCACCCTACTTTTCATCCACATATCCCCTTAGGTTGCACTCTGTAATCATCTCCTAATTCAAAACTTTAGTAATAGAGGTCAATCTGAACACTATGACCTACGATCGAATGACATTTCAAATACCTTCCTCAAAACAGATTTCCCTTGATAAATAATTATGAAGGTAAGTTCTAGAAAAAAATTAAAACCCCATAAATCATTCTGAGTAGTCCATAACCATTATAGTTCCCAAATCGAGACACAGGAACTCACTAGCCCACTCATCCCTTAGATTCTTGGGGTAAAAGTAGTCATAGAACCTAGTTTAGAAATCAGAACAAATAATGTCTCGTAGCCAGTTATCCCAATTTAGTACATCCCACCAGTGATTTTCTTCTCCACGTGACATATAAGTCACAAGCTACAATATTATCTTAAGAGGTGGCTCGAGATGCTCACATATTGATAGAGTAGTATCAATCCAGAGATCAACAAACTATGGACCACCATCCCCAAAAAACATGGGCTGCTGCTGTTGCTGGAACATACACGTCAGCTGATCCATAGAAAAAGAAGGCATTGGTTCTCCCTAAAAAGTATACATGAAGAAATTATACCCCTTATTGAAATGTAATTCGAAACCTATGTCTGGATCAACAACTGGTGCCTTAGTTGACACAAAATGAGGGTCTAAAGGTAGCCCATGGACCACCACCTTTAGAGTGTGGCCGTCACTGCCCTCCAACAGTACAATAGGAGGATATAATTGTGTAATGAATCTAAAATTCCAAAACAACTCATTATAAACGAATGATATCAAAGTTCATATCCCCAAATCAAATGACAATTCAAAACCTTCCCATATACAGGTCATACCACACAACCTTCTCCTAAATACATGACTAGTAAAGGAAACAGTCAAAAAAGTCATCAGAGATGTGATAGAAATAATATTTTCCACAATTTTACTTTGAAGTACTTTTTTTAAATCCCACTAATGTTTTATTTTAAGGTAAATTTTTATATTTTATCAGTTCGGTGGTATTTTGAGCTCAATTAGAAAATAACCCATTTTAAATTTTATCAATTTTAAATTATTTATGTATTTAAGCCCTAAAATAATATATACATATCCAAATCTTTAATTTATTTCCTTTTATGATCTTATATATCATGGGATTAATTTCATTCTACTGGACCCAAATCTACATCAACCATTTGTAATCCCAAAACCAACTAAAAATTGGGCTGTCAAAAGTGTTCACAGATCTGGAAAGTTTTGATGGTGGGTCCATATCTCTTGATTGGATGACCCAAATGAGATGAAATTAGGAGTGGGGGCTTGATGAAAATTCTTAACAAGTTTAATTAAGGTGTGAACATGTGAATTGGTTGTTTTCAAGGCCACTAATTCTTGGGAAACCAGAGACATGGAATTGGGAGTGACTGTTATTGCAGATTAAATTCTCAGATTGAAATGGGCATAAATCTATTAATATATGTCCAAATACATAGAAATTTTGAAGATAAATGAGTAAGTAATTATTTAACAACTTTAATGAAGGATTATATACACTAATCATACATTTAATGGTAGAAACACATGAAAACCATTGTAGGACATATTTTGGAACAAGAAATCTCCTTCCTTACCTATAAAAGGAGGAAAAACCCTCCTTTCCAAACCATCCGGGGAACCAAGGAGGAGATTTGTATTGAGGGAGGCCAGAAAATAAAACATTATCCCACAGATATTTTTCTTCTTCATTTTTTTGTTTCTTTATTTCTGAATTTTAATTTAGATTTCTAAAAAATTCAGATACTCTTAGCTTTGTTCCACTATTTTCTTCTTCTTCATTTCATTCTTCTTCATTAATTGTAATAGTAATAATAATAATAATTACTATTTTCAAATTATTTATAAATTATATATTTTATTTTATTTATATTTTCTTTTACTTTCTCACAATTATTCTTCTATTCTTTATCATCTTACCACTGTGACCTCTTACCCTAAAAAATTATGGGCTAACCTAAGTCTTTTCCTGGGGGAGGTAAGTAGAAATTTCATTTATTCTATTCTTAATTTCTTATGTTTATTAAGTTTTTTATGGGAACGGGTAATAGTTCATGGGTATAGTGATCGTCCACTATGAAACTGAACTCAATATCCTTTCTATTATTTTATTAAATATTTTCCCTCCCTTCTACTAGATAAAATATCTTTATAGGATAGAGTTGATCCATTTAGTAGATAAAATTGCATAAGATGAATCCAGGTCGTAGAATATGTCACACTCTTGATAGATGTGTAAAATTAACATTTATTATAAGAGGAGGTGGAATTAAGATTGCTAAATGTATTCATGTTTTTTACACAACAAAAATAAAAGAATAGTAATTCATGAATGAGGTATAAGAAATGAATTATCAAACATAATTTAAACACTAACAAGGAGAATGATGGAACCCACAAACCAAACCATAAAATCCAAGCTCTGTTTATCACTAATTAAATTTTGTCATTACATGTCAGTTTTATCTTTATTTCTTTTAAAATAAATTACTTTCTTAGATTAAATAAAAAAATATGTTTTTAGGTGAACTAGATTAAGTGAGTAAACAATTGGGAATGCTCTTCAAGTGAGATGACTCTGTCCAACCTCTTTTCTATATTAGGAAAGTAATTTTCTTTTTCCGTGCCCTATGAAAAATGTGTGTCAAAATTAGTGCTCTTTCTTGGTACCCAATCAGTGTTTAATAATCATTTTATATTTTAAAATTATATATATATTTTTATTATTTTTTTAAAAACCCATAAATATTACACTTCCATGATGTTTTCAAGTGACCATTTTTTCAATACATTTAATATTTACTCATAGGTGGGAGGAGAAGAAACAAACTATACTCTAGAGGCCCTCCAAAGAAGGGATGATTCTATTATGAAAATGTTTATGTATAAGAAAATAAGAATATAAAAATGGATCACACATGAGGATTCAATGTCCATGGTCAATTAACTCCAAACTAATATAGAATTATTCAAGGCTAATAAGTAATTTTGAATGGTTTTCAATAATTTCACTAAATATGTCCCATAATTTGAGGAAACAATTAAAGAATTCCAATAGACCAATCATTTTAGGAACCAGATTCAAGTTTAACATGATGAGATAAAGTGGATTAATGATGAGGAAGACTTTCCTATTGAGTATCATGTAGGATATCAATAAGTTTTTAATGAATTATTGAATGAGTATGAGGTACAACATGATCTACCAAATCCCTAGAAAATAGAAGAACCAGTTCCATTTCAAATCACTCCATCCATGGAATATGAGGTTGCCACCCAGATGGTAGAATTTGTAGAAAAGAAGGAGGATCCTGACTACTTGCCTTCATCCACTGATATCCAACTTCAAGAGGCACTTAACACTGAAGAAGTGATTGAACAAAAAATAACTTAGAGATACAATATTTATTAAAACTATTTATTTTCTTATTTTATTCAATCTGATTTGAGTATCATTTAATATTGTTTTGAATATTTACATTTGATACATCATTTATTTTTATTAGAGGATGATGTGGAAAAAAAGTACACATGTTGAGGAATAGATGGATATCCTTGGTTTTGATGAACATACACTTGATAGATACCATGAGGAAGTATAAGTAGTTGAGCCTGATGAAATGATGAAGATGTTACTGATACTGAAAAGGGGTATTATGATTTAAATTTTTCTTCTTTAAATTCTTTATAATTAAAAACACATTCTAACCTAACTTTTGAAATTATGATTCATTTAGCTCCCATTACGAAAGAACTGGAAAATGAAGAGGAGGTTGCACTAGTTTCTACAGAGGAAGAGGATGAACCATAATTTATCCTACCCCTACCGTACATTTTATACTTCAAGATGAAGTGGGAGGAATTGGTGGTATCTATCCATGGATCATTCCATAAAAATAAAAAAGAATTAGAAGATGGGAAAAGACACATGTGGTGGTTCAAGTCAAAGAAACTGTAACCTTCATTAGATTATGGATAACAACTGGTACTTCCCTTCTAGAGGCATTAACAATTCAGGGCCCAGTTGGTGGATCATACCAAGATTTCTCTTTTACTTTATTTCTAGTACTTTCATTTTCAATTTTATGAATTTAGATTTAAAATTTAGTCTTAAGAATTAGTCCATTTGTATCCCACTCTCTCTTATCGTTTTTAGTGTAAATGAATTGATCATTCTACATATAAGAGTAATATTATTTTATATGTTCATGATGGCATAAAAAATAACCAAATATACAATGATAAATTAGGAGTAATAATTATTTACAAATGGAGTTCACATTTAATTTTTAATTTTTAAACTCCTTACATTTTTGTCCCGATCATGATTTGAGTATTAAATTTAAATTTCATGCCCATTATTGGAATTATTCTTTACTTGAATTCTCTAGGAGACATGAGATTATTAGGAATATAGTGATTTCATGTTTTATATTTCAATGAAAATTAGATTGAATGAGTAAAATGGAGAATTTAATTGTTAAATTGAAGCGTGAATATTAAAATGAGGACTCATGTTTTATGGTAATTGATTTATTCATGTAAATGAAATTTTCATACATTTTCAATTATTTGAATTAATTTAATTTTTTGATTTTTTAGTTATTTTATTTAGTTATTATCCAATATTATATTCCCAAGGGTATCTATAGACCATTTTTTTCCAATTTATTCTTGATCATATTTCTAGAGTGATCTTGGGATAAGTCATGTGATAGAACTTGAATTTGAACTTGTTAAAGTTATGAATTTGAAAATAAAAGTATAAAATTATTGATGAATATTTTTATAAATCAATTATACTTAAAACACCACCTTTACATAAATATTTAGCTATCCCATAGAGACCATTAATGACCTTATTTGGGATGACCAATGTTTCAATACATTTTAGTCTATTGCCACCGTACTCTTGGTATTTGGCATGATATTTTAAAATGAAGTGTTGAAGATAATGGATTAATGGTTTAAGAGATAAAGTAAATTGTATGTAATATGTTTGGGGGTGATATTGTGGTAATAACTAAACATTTTTTATTTAGTCAATGTACCTCATTGTTTTATATTTATGAAAATGTAAAATAAATAAAAGGAATGGGTTGTGACTTAGAAGAATAAAAAACCACCATCACTGGACCAATGAATTTTTTATATGAAGTTATGTGGTGGTTGTTAGGTCTATTCTAAAAATATATTTTTTTAAAAAAGTTTATAAAATAAAAAAATGGTATCTAAAAATTCAATAAGGTGAAAATCATTAATTATGCTTTCATTTTTAAGACCCTTTCCTTGTGTTTTGGGGAAATGAGAGTTTCTACTTTGAAGGGTATAATTTCATTACAAATTAATTTTTGATATCATGAATTTTAATTAAGTGATATACCTCTTCCTTAAGCCTAAATTATAATACATCAATTACGACTATCCTTAATCCTAAAAGTCATTTTAACCTTTAATGAACACCCTCATGATTTTATGTGACATTTTTAATTACAATGTGAAAAAAGTAGCCCATTTACAAGAATATGGATAAGGATCATGTTCTAATAATATGATAAAACCTCTAAGTGAATTTTATAATGAGTGAGGAAATAAAAGATTCAAAACAGAGGTAGATCATGATTCATTATGTTTAATAATAATGAATTAAGGATCCTGAATGAATGAAAGGAGAAGTTATATAATTTCTCAAAGGGGAAAAGTAAATTATATGAATTGAATTATTATTTGAGAGTTGAGAAATTAAATTTATATTTTATGATAATTTTTTTAAAATTTTATTTTACATTGATAATTTTTTAGTTTTATTGCATTGCAATTTCAATATTTGTAACATTGGTGCCCATTGAAATTCAATGTTGAGATTTTTTTTATTAAGGAAAAGAATAATTTAAGTGTTGGGGAATTGATATATATAACATTTTCATCATTTTTTATATGTTATTAAATTATTTAATTCATAAAAATTAATAAATTTGTGTTTTTTGAATCAATTTTAGATTTTCGGTGTGTTTTGAGTTTAAATGTGAAAATTGATTAATTATAGAATTTTAAAAAATTTCAATATATTTTTTACTTCGATAAAATGTTTTAAAATATTGATCCAATTAATGTGATTATTTTTTAGGATTCCTTGATTAATTTTCTCTAACTTTTTATTTTGTACTAAGAGCTTATTCGAGCATATAGATGCCTGAAAAAATCAATCAATCTTAAAAACTTTTTTGGAAAATAGAGTGAAACCCACCTCAGGAAATAAGGCATAAATCATGGTACAACCCTCCAATTTAGGTTATTCCAAATGCATTATAAATAGGATTCATAGGTTCTTTTACCCATTATTTTTTGAAAAATGTTTCACTATTTAATTAATCCATTGGATACTCTACATTAAAGGATGATTCCTGATGAATTCATATAGAATAAAATCATGGTGTAATTTTGTTATAACTTCTTCACCATGTTGAGGATTAAGTAGAAATGTGGAGGTAGAATGGAAAAAATATTTTGAAACACAATTTTATAAGACTACATTCAATTATTCTACCAAACTGAAGGGGTAACATGTGGATTATTTTGAATAAACATTCTGGAGTAAAATTTTAAACCATTGACAACCCATTTTGACCTAAAAATAATTTAGTAGTTCTTTATGTCACCCGAATTCCTCTTACACACCCATAAATAAGAGGCTTGGGGTGGATTTAAGATTATTTAAATCGGAGAGGGAATATTAGATGATGTCCCTTCTTTAGGATTTGTTTTATTTCTTTTCTTTTTATTTCAGTTCTATATTCCCATGTAAAACATTCCTTTTTTTAATATTAAATTCTTTTTGTTTCTTCTTCCATCCTTCTTTATCTTCCAACTGTAAGAATCATTATCTCTTCCATATTTACATCACGATCTCTATTTATATTGAAATAGCATGTAACTAACCTTATCCTTGTCCTTGTTATATGTTCCATGTTGTTCTTTGTTATTGCACTTCACATCAAAAAAATATAAATATATTTTTGGTGGATGGAGGAGTGTTTTACCAGTGTGGTGGTCATACACCACAACACTATTTCAAAATACATTCGTTTTATTCGATTAATATTTTTCTCTCCCTTATCTTAGGAAAACCCTTGATACAGTGGAGTAGGGGCTTCCATAAATGTTGAAACGAAATATGGTGGATCTAGGTCTCTTTAGAATAATATTCTCAATTGAGGTGTTATCCTATTTGAATATTAGAGGAGGTGTGGTTTTGTGTGCCGAAGTAATTATAAAATCACACAATCAATAAATCAAAGTAATGTAAATCATTAATAATGTTTTAACAAATGAATTATGAAATTTAATTTAAAAAAAATAAATAACGAATGAACTTATGTTATCAGACCGTAGACCAAGACCATTCTTTCTAACAATCCTTTTGTCAGGATATTGCCTCATCTCACTCAAAATTCAGGACTAAGTTGATTTTTTTATTTATCACTTCATTTTCACATTCATTTCACATTCCAATTTATTGGTTGAACTAAATAGTGTATCATGTTATAATCCATAAGGTCTCATACTATTTATGAAATGAAATAAAAATCTACTTAATACACACCATAACACGTTCCAGTCCATGTGACTCATGGTCCATGACTCAACATGCCACAATTGGATGCATAGAGTATCTATAGTAACCTAATTAGTAAAATAATGCTTAGGTCACGTTAGCCACTTAGAGTACCAACCATGTTTCTAGATTCCCTACACAGATAATCTATCAAAATAGCTAAAATACCTTTTAAAAAACCTATCACAACATCTTAAAAACGAAATATATAATATATGGCCTACAATAATGAATGAAATTTGAATTCTAGTAGGTTCCTAGAATGATTCATGAGATGGAATACCCTCATTTTAATGGGTTAAAAAAAACCAGAACCCACAATCATATCAATAATAACATAGAAATTCAAGTTAAACACATAAAAGTGTAATCAAAACAACTGTTATATTCAAAATATAGAAAACAAAAATTTCAATGAAGGAAATTTGGATTTTTTCTATATGTGGGTTAGCTACGTGAAGGTACAACTCTTTACGAAATTCCAAACCCTTCCTATCTCTAACTATTACTTTCAAATAATAAATTAGAAATGAAATATCTCTGATACCACTTTTTAACATCCTCAAAATTGATATTATTTAACATTTCCTTGATATTTTTTGGCTAAATGTCCCAAAGCACATATCCCCAAACGTCAGAGGCCACTGAATAGAAGAAATGGCCAAGGTTTTTTCCAGGGGGAGACTATTCCCTCATTACTAGAGTGTAACATAATGGAATATAAATAGTAGTCAATATTGATCAAATAGTGGAAGTAGTATAATAGTCAAACAATTCATAACAATGTGAATATATAAATAAATTCAAAAGTTTCACACAAACAAATTATAATGATTCATGTAATATTTATAAAAAATAACCAAAATAGGTATACAATGGTAAAATAAAATACACATATCAAAAATACTAAAACACCAAATAGTAATATCTCGAGCTAAAATCATGTGCCTTAGCTCAGACCTGTGATCCTATACCCCTAATAATGTCATAAAATCAAGAATCGAACTATAGGCTCTTTCCTTGATCCCTAATGCCATCTGTCAAGTCTATTTGGGTAACCCACGACAACCCAAATAGCGTGGGAGATACAATCCTTGTATGTAACCACCCAATAGTCTATAAAATATCCTAGATTCTCAATATAACAAGCTAAAACAGAGTGAAAATAATAATAGGTAAACAATAATAAACATTAAAGTTCCCATAGAATATATACTGAAATTCAAGTGATGTTGTATAAAAAAACACAGCTCCCTACAAAATATGGTCAACCTCATATAACAAGACAAATTGAAACAATTTGGAAAAATCTATCTTAACTATGACATAAATTCTTATGTGTCATTTCAACCATCAAATTTACATATAATATGTATATAAAAATACTACGACCATGTTGTATAATTAGAAGTGTCAGAACACCCACAACTAATCCTTACTAGCAAGAATATCACATTAACCACGATCTTTCTATATAATTAAGTGTCACATTTACCGTGGTCGTTCTATATATTAGATGCTTTAGGCCCTACAATTCCAGATCCAAGGTATTGTGGGACAAGAAATCCACTTCGAGTCCTAGGATCATCTCAATGGAAAATCAGTTAGGCTTGAGTTGGGTTTTAAGGCACATGTCTACCGACCTTGTCCACATCGAGCCCAAAAAAACCATATCCAAGTGGTAGAAAGGACCAATGCTTCCAACTAAATTAAAATACAAGGAGTATATAGGTCCAAGTCATTCTCTATCATTTCCATGACCCATGGAATAAAACACACATGGTGTCCTATGTAATCATTGATAATTTCTCATTCAGGTCCCATGATTATACCCACAAATATCAAAATTCACATTCAAATTCATTCTATGTGATTACCCACTCATATATAAAATCACAATTCAAAAATTACATAACTCAAAGTCAAGTTATCACATGAAAAAATAGGTGAAATATCTTCGAACAATCAATTAATTTCATGTAATTTTATTACATAATTCCTCTATCTATTAAATAATTAAAACACACCCCCTTGGGAGGATTAACAAAAGGAAAAAGAAAAGGGAACACACCATGGGTGACCTTGGTTGGGGCAATAACCTCTAACTAAACTCAAGGAACTAAAGGGAATCCCTAACATGTTCCATTTAATATAATTTATTTTTTCCATTCAATTTTGGAGATGCACCATAATTTTTGGAAGGAAAAATAATAAAAAATAGATTAATAAAGAACCAAACTAAATGGGAAAATTATATACCACCTACCATAGGTCAATTGTGGAGTGATCGTTGAGTATCAACTCTTTATTCAACTCAGATTGGGAGAAAAATGAAGAAAAGATGAAAAACCTGAAAATAGGGAAAATTAGATTTCACCTTAATATCATAGATAATACCAAGAAGAATGAGGAATGACACAAAATTAATTGAGTACACAATTATATGTATCAAATGCTTCCAAGAGATCTTGATTTCGAGCTTGGACATATGAGATCTCTTCATTCCTAGTTTAGTCATTAAGGAAAACTCTCAAATTCATCAAGGGTATCCAACATATTATATTATAAATATAAATAGGTTTAATAGATTAATTAAGGTAAAATTCATAAAATCACCGAAAATACTAGACTACTGGGTTTAGCTACACATTTGGACAAACTGTGAACAAACCATGTGACCACTGCTGTAGGGGGTGCACTTTGTATGGTTTGCAAGCACAGTTTGACTAACCATTAAAAAATTTGTCTCAAACAATTATAAAAAAAGATATAGTTTTTTCACGGTCGTGTTCCCCAAATAACATGGTTTATCAAACCATACAGGCTCCTCCAGTCCATTATCTATCCTCACATAGTTAGGGGTAACCGTGCGACCAACCTAGCATGATTTCTCATAACTATAAAACCTATCTGATTTCTTTAAAAAGTTGGTCTCTGGGATCCGAAAAATCCTTGGACACCCCCGAATACACATGTAACCGCAAAGTTTATTCAAATTAGGCTATAAAAAATAATTTAAACTGATGAAAATGACCCATAACTCATATAAATACCAAGGTTCTTACATGGAAACAAGAAAAGGAGGACAAAGTTTCAATAACATTTTGTTGAAAAACCATAAAGATGAAGGAAATTTCAACAATCTATATGTCAAAAATTTGGAAGGAAGCACCTAGTAAATTGATGAAAGAGAAAAATAGAATTTTTTAAGTGTGGAAAGATGGATCATTAAGTGTGTGATAATAGAGGAGATATGAATAGGAAAACTAGTTCAATGTAGTAGAAGAATATAAAATTCTTCAAATGAAAAGAGTGTTGGAATTATGAAAATTAGTTTCCTAACCCATGGACTAATTAGGATAATGAACATCATCAACCTCCTTAAACAATGAAACTAGTGAAATAATTTTCAATCACAACTAATAAAGTTGTACATGAATATAAATGATAGAAAATACACTCATCCCAAACTCAAAAACTAAAAGGGTCCTATTTGGTTCAATTTTCAACCTACATGTTTATATCTATAAATTTTTAATGATGAGATATAGAGTGATTAATAAAAAACTTCTATTAGTATGACAATTACATCAGAATTATATAACCCTTATCTAATAGTTGTTAATGGGAATATTCAACCTATAAATCCTATAATATTTCCATTATAAAAATGTTATGGCTGTTTATAAATAGAATCCAAATTAATTAATAAAATTAGGCATTTATATCAAACAATTAGATAGAAAATAAAAATTATAGTTCTTCCTACTCTGGGGGAAAAGTGGTTCTTTATAGTATTACCTATGATAGTGATACTGATATTTTATACTGAGTCTTGATTACTGAATGGATACCCTTATATTTTTTTAAAAGTGAGTAATAATTAAAATTGCAAGGACACGATTTATTTAGAGAGGGGGGGGGGAATGTAATGATTCAAAATTTGACTATGTATTTTCCTTAAAACAATATTTTGTTAAAATCTTGTTCTACACACAAAAATAATCTAAAATGATCCATGAAATATAAGATATACATTATTAAAAAATTACAATAAAAATAAAACCTCTAGTAAATAAAAATATAGTAATCAATTAAATGTTCTTATATTTTGAGGATAAGTAAATATATTTAAAAAAATCATTATTCTCTCCCATATAAATGTTTCATGCATTAATTTAATTTAATAGAAACAATTAATATGATTATTATGATAATATATGTTATTTAAATAGATTAATTAATATATTAAGATTATTTAAATTAGAAATTGTTATGGAATAATATCACGAACACTTAATGTTCAAAACATATATATTTTTTCTAATAACAATGCTTTTCTACATATTTTAATATTTATGTTTTAAAAAACTTATAAATTTTAAAATTTTATATGAAAAAATTAACATTGTTTTGGGATTTATAATGTCCAAATTATCTTAGTATTATTATTTTGGTACTTATCCAAAAACTTTTCTTTATAGATGAATTGTGAAAAATACCATTTTTAAAAATACCATGAATTTTATGAGACTATTAGTGTTTAGTATAACTTGGATAATTATGAAATCCATTTATTAACCAGATATATATTTTATAATTCATATTATAAATTTAAAAATATTTTTTACTACAAACCTTATATTATATTTTAGAATTTATGTTACTTTTTCTCTTAATGTTTTTATAACATGATACATTTTTTATTTTAAATTCAAAATTTTCACTCTTAGAAAGTGAATATAATAAAATTTATTTTATATTATGTATCACCATCTCGAAATTATGTGATAAGATCCATTTTATTTTTAGTAGTAAAAAATTATTTACTTAGGTAAAAACTAGTTATCATGATAAAACTGAAAATAGGTAAATTAATAAACCCAGGGGAAAGGTGCTTGAAACATGTTAAAACCATGTTTATAAATGAGTTTCTAAGATATTCTGCACCTTTTCTCGTCCAATAATACATTATTGTCAAATTTTGTATCATCTTTTCATGTGAAAAATTTGTTATCTTTATATTAAGTTCAAATATTAATTAAAATTCCATTATCACCAATTCCAAAAGGGGTATATGACCACCCCTTCAGTACTATTCTAAAATTCAGTTTTATCTTGAAAATATAATCAATTTCCCTCCCCTATAATCTTATTTAACTACCTTAAGATTATAGTGCTAATATATTGTCTAAATTTCTCAATTTTAAATAATTTATTAAAATCAATGTTCAAAATCCCAAAGATCTCAGGTTGTATTTGACTAAGAGGGGAGAAAATAAAGGGGTTTCTTGTCTCAAATATTAACCCCATCGAGGAATATTTCCCATTATGTGTTATCTTTTATATGGAATGACATATCTACTACCTAATGAATATATTTTACCATATTCATTTAATTCATGGGGTTTGAAGATCCGTATCATGTTCCCTTTTAAATGGAATTGGATTCAAAGGATACCAAATATGTAAGGGTTTTTATTAAGTTAACTCCATTCATTATGTCATAATGATTCTTCTCAAAATTCTTCTTCCATGATAATCATCATCCCCCAAATATTTTATTTTGGAGTAACATATCTTCCAATTTTTGGAAAATGATTTTTAACTCAATTAATCTATATTAATTAATCTATTTCTTAAAAGTATTTCATTATTGAAAATAATCCCCATCCTACTTAATGATGGTTTCCCAACCATTTTTATTATTCCCCTTATAGAGAATATTTCCCATTATATTTGGAATCTTAATTAGGTATTATTTAATTGACTATTTTATTTCCCTTCCCCTCTTTTGAAAAGGCATTTTGGTTACTCTTTAAAATGTTAGTTTTCTGTAATAGTATTTTAAAACACTAAAGATGTTCCACATCCTTTAAAAATAAAATATTATTCTTCCACTCAAAATTTATTTTTTAAAACCTTTATTTATTTTTATGGGATCCATTATAATATATTATTTTTAAAATTATTTGTTTTTTGAATTATTCCCATAACCTTTTTGAAAACATTTTTTCTTTTTTCAAGGATCCATTATTTATGATTATTTTTAAAAGAAAAACATTTCAAAAAAATCACATGTAATTTTTGAAACCATTATAGTCATTTCAAGGATTCATTATTTAGTTTTATTTCAAACCGTTCATTCTGAAAATTCATTCTTTAAAATTTCTCAAAATTGAACTTTTAGAAAATAACCTTTCTAAATGACCCTTAACTTCTCATTTTATGATGATCTTAAATTTTTTTTCTCAAAAATACTTTATGGTTTATCTTTGATTTTAATCTTGATCTCAAAATAATGTATTTCCATGGATGTTATTTTTCATGAAACACTATCAAAACGTTCATTGGAAAAACTCTTTTTTGGGTGATTGAATTTTTAGGGATCAACCATTTACATTCCTGAGTTCATTTTTTGTGACACCATCTGGAAATATTATGAAACCCATTTTTATTCCGATGAGATTTTTATTGTATAATTAATTATTGATTACAAGTGGAACACATATTTATGGATAATTTTTGTGTGGAATCATATATTAACCTTCAATGCATTGGATACAACTTTATGTTTCATTTGATAATGATTATTTGAATGGGAATACTTGTGATTTAGATATGCTCAAAAGGTTTTACATGGGTATTATTTAGGTTTACCTATGTTGAAAATGTTTTTAGTGAGTATTATTTTGGTTTATCTAGGGTAAAACGTTTTTCTCTAGGTATATTTGAATTTTATTCATGATTACAAGATTTTTCATGATAATAATTATGGTGTATGTATTATCACAATGTTCTGTCTATGGTTTAGCTATGCACACGGGGTTGATAATTATTATAATCATGGTTCAACTATTCTCACAAGGTTTTGAATGGGTATAATTATGGTCAAACTATACTCTTAACGGTTTTAATGAGTATAATGGTAGTTATGATATGATCAAAAGGTTGTGTATGAGTATAATTGTGGTTAATCTAATCTCACAAGATAATGAATGAACAAAATTGTGGTTAATCTATGTTCATAATGATATAATTTCTCATACCAATGTTTATGGAACACACTTATTCATATTAATATGCTTACATTATGTGCTAATGGATTATGTTTATTCACTAATGTTTCCAAACTCATTTGAATCCTATATTATTTTTTTCAAAGACTTGTTCTATAAATAATTATTTATATTCTATGTTTTGTTGGGTAGGATTTTCTTATGTATCTGGATTATACTAATATACTCATATTATGCTCAATTATGTTATTTGATTTGTATTTCTTAAATTTACACTTTTGAATAATATGTGTTCACCGCTTTCTTATGTTTCTACTCTGAGGTTATAAAAATTATTTTAACTTATGAGAACTATATAAGGGAGTCTAGGGTGGTTCCATTATGGAAAATTATCACAAGTTGTGTAAAATAAGATGTCTAGGTAACTGGTCCTCAAAGGAACAAAACCCTATGTTATTAGGATTTATATGATTATTTATGAAATATAATGTATATATTATATAAATTATGTAAAATAAATATATGTTTAACTCGGTTCATTATCAAATGTTATAATTCTCCCTACTATAACACTTTCCACCATCAAAAAGTTCCCAAAAAAATAAGGAATGTAAATTGGGAGATTATATCCACTTTATCATTAAATTCACAACTCCAAAGTCAATTTATTCAAGATACTTACCAAGATAAGTCTTATAATATAGACTACATATGATTCCCAAGGAACATAAAAAGTTACAACAAAAAACCAGGAACTCTATAATCAATAAAATGTTGAGTTTAAAACCCTCTCAAGAATCTATAATTCATGGGTGATATAAAGAGACTATAGATAAAAATTCTAAAAAATAATCCAAGAAACAAGAAAATAATCATCCATTGTGATCTACTAACTATATTAAGAATTCTAATAGTGTGTGGTTTCTCTAAAAACGTTTAGTTATTCCTAAATGATCCATTATGGAAAAAAATATTATTATTGGAGACATAATCTATAAAAATTACACTTACAAGATTCCCCCATCACCCTAGGGAGAATCCCTAAACAAAATAGATAAATATCATACATATTAAACAATGATTCAGAAATTCCATAACAGGTCACTATCCAAAACAGGTTGTAATCATTTCATCAAAATTTAATATCTAAGAAAACTATTACCTATAACAAAATACAAATAGGAAATATTAGATGGGAAATATAAGAACATAATAGGTAGTACCTTAATAACGTGTTTCAAAATAATAGGGTTTGGTAGGTTGAACCTGAATATCTTATGAAGGAGTAGATCTGGATTTACCTATTCTATGTGTATCTCTTTTATGAAATCCATTTAGTTGAAGCATATGGATAAAATTACAATAGGTCTTAGGATATTCATGAAGTTAAGGATTCTTATAGCCTATATTACCACATAGATAGCATAACAAATATTTACTTTGATATTTATCTGATTTGAAGACACATGTTGGGAACTTGATTCCATCAACTATTTAACCAGATATAGAATCTTTACCCTTTAATATATTGGAATATCCACCACCATACTTAGTAATATTGGGAATAAAACCACTCCAAGAACCCATCCAAACCAGCCTCAACCCTGAAATCTTATTTCGCCACCTCTACATAATCGGATAACCAAAATAAGGACATTTAAAATTTATTATTAAATCAAATCATTCTTTTTAAAATAAAAATATTTTAAATATTCATACAATTATATATCAAAAAAATATGATTCTAAATAAATGAAATGAGAATAATATAAAATCTAATGGACACTATGCCCATGGAAATAAATCTACACCACCATAAAAACATTCCTAGTTTTATAGAAGTACTTTAGAAATAAATCAATAAAAATTCCCATGAGTGGTACTTTTGTGAAATTTTGAAAATAATGAACTTTAGAAACTTTTAGTTTATATCCTCAATCATAAAGGATAAAAATTTAATCTTAATAAACTTTATGAGTTCAAGTAAGTTTCTGATCATCCCAATGTTCTAAAATGATTCATCCACTTCATGGGTACCTGAATGACCACAAAATGAGGAAGGATTATGTTATAAAAATATTGAATGTTGTCTCTAAAGTAAATTAGAATTGGAATAACAATATGATCTTTAATTAGAGTATCAGAAGTTACAAACTTAGACAAACTTTGATCAACCATTGGGTTTATATACAGTGAACCACAACAAATTCCCTCCTAGAGTTCTATAATGTTTTGTGGGGGCCTACTCTATAATAATGGGGATCAATAAACACTATCAAAATAATCATCAAAATTAAAAAAAAATCCATAAATATAAATATTATCTAGAGAAATAATCTAAAAATATTAAGAAAAAACATTTATTTAACAAATATACTCCACATTTATAAAAACACGTTTCAGGTTTATATTTTCTCATGCTGAGTATTTGGGCCATGCTTAGACATTCGAATCACTAAGACTTTGGGGATTTGTTCTTCAGGATTATTCCCACTATGCCTTTTGGTCATGTCGGGGTACCTCTTTTCCTATTTTGAGAGGGATTTCATTTTTATTTAATAAAAAGGGCCTTTGACCTAACATTTTCAAAAAAACATTAATCATTCAAAAACATTTACAACATAAAAACCTAAGAAAAGATCAAACCAATCATAACAAAGTTTATATTCAAGTTTCTAGATAACTTTAAATCTCATATTCAAAATTATTTATAAAACAACACCATTTAATTATTAAACAATTAGATAATATCTCTTGGAATTTTTTATAACTCAACTCTTTTAATGATGTAACTAAAATTTCCATAGGAAAAACTAGTTCCAACTAAACTAAATAACAAAATAATCAATAAATAATGCATCAAATCATATTAAAAAAATAGTATAAATGAATAAGAGAAACTTAGAATATTAAATAAAAAAATATTGAAAATTAAAAAGTCCAACCATGGATGGTTTAACAACATGATCTGTAAAACGATTTTATAACCATATGAAGTCCACTGCAATCTACTCAAATTAGTATATATAATCTGAACACTATTTTTTATACCATGAACAAAAATATACAACAATATAATTCTACCCATCCTCAATCTAAAGCATATAGTTTTGCATTAAAACCTTATAAATATTCAATGTAAAATATAATACTCAAATTTAGACAAAAAATATGTATCTTAATCAAGACCACAACTTGGAATAAATACACAAACATCCAAAAAACCCATGGAAGATCAATGATTACTACATATAGTGTTATTTAGACAATTACTCTCAAATATATACTAATATTAAACAATCATATCTATTATATATGATTAATCCCCAAATAATAACTAGGATTTGATAAACATTTGACATGAACTAACCTAGGATACCCCCAATCTGGGTACTCAAGATATCATGTGAAATTTTATGAAGGGAATTATCCACATGGGATGAAAACTGTTTGGTGGCCTCAAAATATACTCAATTGGATATGATTTCACCCAATGACATAATATTTCACATAGAGATCCCACATGAAAATACAAAACACTCACTACATAAGTCACATGATCACACTATTAAAATAAAGTTCTTAAAATATTAAAATGAAATGAATAATTAGAATAATTCATAACAGAATAAAAATAAAAAAGTTGAATAAGTAACTACAACACATCCAAACATCAAAAAAACCAATCATTAAAATAAAAGCCCAAAAACTGACTAAAAGAGAAAATGAAAAGAATACTGAAGTATTTTGGTACACTAGGATAATAAATTACCAAAATAAAAACAATGTCCACAACCTCCCATGTCCATGCATGAAGTGAATCATCTTCACTTATCACCTCTAACATACCTTGACCAGAATCTAATAACTATCTAGTTCATCCAAAAATGACCTATGTTGATCCTATAATTTAATCGGAAATGGGAACAAATCCCACCAGGTATCCTTCCCCAAACTCATGCATAATATTTAAAATAAAATCCATTTTATATGCGTTTGAAAAAAAGTGATATTAGAACTTTTTTTTTGAAAATCGATAACATGATATCATAATTCGATACAATATCATTTAAATAACAGAAGTTTCCAATTTAAAAATAAAATATTCCTTTAATATTTAAAATAGAATAGACCATTTTATTCAAGGAAATGTTTTGTATCCTTAAATTGAAAATACCATGTATAAGAAAGTCAGAAGAAACGTCTTGGTCTTTATAAACCATATTTTATTTAATAAATACAAAATTGAAATATTTATTATTTTAAAATAAAACATCAAGGGAAATAAACAACATTAATAAAGGATAAACCTGAAATAATTATAAGTAAACTATTATAGGAATAATGGAATCCCAATCATTATAAAATAATTATGAACCAATAATCATGGGAACACCCAGGAGCCCTGGAGACAATTTTGGAAAAAATAATAAAGAATAAATCTTAATGGTACCTAATGTGATTCACTACCTCACACTTAGTTTTACCTTAATCTAGAACTACTGTGAAGAAAATTACTCTAAGTGAAACATATTCTTGACCTAGGGATACTATAAAAACTAATGATCATGGCCTTGTGTAATACTCATACCTATACTTCCCACTTAGCCATGTAGTGTTTGTTTTAACATGGAATTCAGGTGATAAATCAATTTATACACCATAAATCACATACATATATAAATTAAAATTTATATAATAAATCCTAACCTATAAATACCCTTCACATAAGTAACCCGATTTTACTAATAATAACATATAATAACCATTCCCCCCAGCTGAAACAATTCCATCCCCTTAAATTTTACACAACCAATAAGAAGTGGAATAATTTAAGTGTACATTTACATTGAGAAAAATTATTTACAAAGTTCAAAAAAGGCCCCTAAAATATCCATTAAGAAACCAATTTATTAAATGATCTTTGAAAAATAAATCACATAAACATCATTAAAGAATATCATGTAATAAAAGTAAAATAAAGAAAAATTTTATAATAATCCACAAAACCCATTTATTTATAATCATTTCATTAAAACATAATCTCTTTGTTCCATAAAAAATAAAATTTTAATAAAATAATCCCTATAATAACCATATTCCATTGGAAATATCCTCCATGAAATTTCATCACCAATGTTTCTTTCATGGAGAAAAAAGTTAAAATAGAACTTCAAAAAACATGAAAAAACTTATATCTAGGTGATATTTAAAAAAAATTATATTATATAATTGAGAAATAAATAGATTCAATTATTATAACCCTTAAATCATTAAAAAAATGTAATACATATGGTTAACCAATGATGTTTTTAAATTTAAAATTGAAAACATGGAGAAACCTACCTTTTACTTGTAGAGAACCTTCCGTCGAATGTTGATAGATAATTCATGATTTGATAGAAAATCCAGTGAATCTTAAAAAAAACATAAATTTGTGTACATACCATTATAAATTAAATAATACCATGAAATAGTGTTAGTAACTAAGAATGAATTAAAGAATAATGAAATACTCAATATAATATATCATCTAGATTAGATTTCAGTCGAATCTCATAAAAAATAAAGAAGAACACTCCTTTGAAGATAAGTGGTCAGGAGGGGAGATGGAAGAAATAAGTGTATTACTTGAATAATCAAGAAACACCGATTATAAAAAATTTAAAATTAATTGTTAAAATATTGTTTTATAAAAATTACCAATGTACTAAGTCCATGTGTGTCTATGAATTTCATGAAATGATGATCCTTTAGGGTCCTCTCCATGGTGTGTCCTCCATTGGTCATGGAATATCACACAACTTCAAGAAAGAAAAAAGGATCATGTAATGTTGTGATATCATGTTGTGGAACTATCATTCCAGCCATGAACCATCTACCAAATCTATCCTCATAGCATGTCAATGACCATGAAAACTCATCATGACACACTCCACCCCCTTGATACTGGGCAGAACTGCAACCTCACTAACCAGACCACATATTTGAGCTGCTGCTAGGTTACGGTGTGACTGTTTCACCCTCCCATATTAGAGTTCACAATGTCAAAAATCTTACACACCAAAAAACCTTATGAATTTTCACAAAGTAAAAAACATTATAGAAAAGTAAAATCTTATGAATGGTAACCTTCATGTCCAAAACATATCCATTTACTGCAGTCCAAAATGCCTATCAATCCATGACACCTCTTAGCCATAGAGTAACCCCAAACTGGCTAAAGAATAAAGAAATATAAAAAAACATAATATTATTGAATTATAAATACTGAGGAAAGAGGAGATAGAAAAAAAATTTGTAAAGGAAAATGATATTGGGGTGTGACAATCAGATCCATACCATGCTCTTTGATTCATGAAATCATATTTGAAATGAATGTTTTTAAAATTTTAATGACTTCTCATAATTTCAATAGAAAATTTATATATAGAATTTTGTTCCACCCTATTGAGTCATGGTTTTTGATATGGGATATCATAGCTAATGACTCAGTAGAAATCCTTGGGTTTTGTATCAGTCATAATATATGACATTGGGATAAAATATTTGATGACCGTATTATGCATTGAGGTTTAAAATAGAACCATATATTTCCCTAGAAATATCTTAATGATTACTAAAACATGACATGATGTATAAGAGTCTTTTCACCTGATTCCCAAAGGTATATAAGCTGAAACATAAAGGTATAATGATACATAAGAGTATACACCTTTTACATGGGAGTGGAAGACCCATACATATGCTTATCATATTCGACGATAAGGCTATTTATCATAAAATATGACTAATATCTATTAAACGGTTTAAGTGATATAGCCCATCTAATATATTCTACAATTCATGATATATTGTTAAATATGATTTTTGAAGAAAAATTATTTTTCATAAAATTTATTTATGAATTGAATTATATAATTTGTAAATTGTTTAAAAATTATAATAAAAGGTATTTTGAGAAATTTATTAATTTAGAAAGTATTTATAAACAAATTAAATATAAAATATATATAATTAATTAAAAAAATATATTATTAATAATTAGTCCTCAATATTAATATTTGTTATTAAAATACATTTTTTAAAATTATATGTCATGACCAATAATTTATTTATAAAATATTTATCTGGAAATTATAAATGTAATTTTTAAAAAAGTATATAAATAGCAAAAATAAGGGAAAGTATAAAGTGTTTATATTTAAAAATTATAAACTGTTCATAATGTTTAATTTATTTTTAATATCAAAATAGGTTTGATAAATGATTTGATAAAATGATTAAATAATATTAATATATGATATTTAGATTATGTAAAATGTTTACATTATATAAATTGAAATATATAATGTATATATTTTATAATATACCAAATATTTAAAGTAAATTCCAAATAATGAATAAAATGAAGGAGTTCATATTAGGAATAAATTTAATGTTTTTACATTTATATATTTTTTTAAATTCCATAATTAATTATAAAATGATAATAATTTTTAATTTTTAATTTTTTCATAAATGTGTATCCCATGATTGGAAATTAAATTTTTTTTACATGTTTTAATTATTTTATAATATTAATTATTATAAGTTGTTTATGAATTCTGAATATTATGTGTGATTTAATTTTTGTGATCAATTAGTTTTTTTAATGTTTCAAGCCACGAAAGGTGTGATAATATACAATTTACTTTTCATCTAACTTAACCTCAAGTTGAAATTGATGTTATTTAGATTGAATTTAGTTATTAAATATAGCTTGTACTAGTAATTATTATAGTAATGATGAATTGAATTCACTCTTTAGTAAAGTATCCATGGGTAGAGGGACTTTGAGTATAATTTCCCACTGGCCTAGTGGCTTATTCCTTGTTTTAGAGAGGTGTGAGTCGGCAATCTAGGGATCTAAGCCTATTCAAGTAGAGATTATAAATCTCATTAAATTATAAATCCTTATATGATAATTTCATATATCTTATTAAAAGGATGAATTTTAATGTCTATGAATATGTTAAGCATCTATTTTTTGGTTAGTAACACAAACCACAGGTTGTGTAAAGAGTTTCAAGTTAATGTTTTGTGAAGATATTAACTTTTTGGATAAAATAGGGATTCCAAAACTATATCATTTTAAGAATGGATACATAAAGAAATTAGAGATAATAAATAATTCATGTCATGAAATATTTTTTAAAATTATGTTAAAATGATTTATATTTAATTGAGGAGGCAATAAAAGAAAACCCTTCAAACAATAAGTTTGAGATTCCTTCCAATGTGGAACTTGTCAAGACATTGATCATTTAGAACCGGTGACCTAAACCATTAGGTTCGCATGGATTATATTATGCGGGGAAAAAAATAAACAAGGTGACCTTAAAAATTAGGTGACTTATTCTTAGTGTCAGCTATAATTTACACCTTGTAAAGAAACGCTAACTATTTTGATACCATAGGAATAGAGTTTCTTGAATCTATAAATGTAGTTAGACAAAGAGTTATCCACTCATTCATCCAAAATTCATAAATGATATGATTAATTTTTTTCCACCAAGTATATTTATGTATTATTTATGATAAACTTTATACAATTCATGATAAAATGTGGATCTTGGATCAGAAAATGGATATGCTGTATGAGGTCTTCATTTTTAGTGGGAGTATATTTAATAAAATTCCTTATTAAATAAATATAAAACATGATACTCGTTTGAGAAAACATTATATTATAGATAATGGAATAATAATATTCAACATTATCATTGTGATAAATATTTTATAAGGATAAAAATGGTATGAAATTCCTTTACTTGAACAGAAAATTAATAACGGGTTTTTAGCTAAAAGAAAAATACAATATATTGGAGGAAAACCGTGCTATGTAGATTTCTAGAGAATCCATTCAAAAAATATAAATAGTTTCATATGATAATAATATCAAGGATTCACTTAATGTATCAATTATAAAACTTGTGACCCTGTAATCCTTTTATAAAACCAGAAAGGGAATATATATTCTTAAAATATTATAGAAAACCTGGGAAGGATCTATGAGGAACAAGATAGGAAGCATAGTTATGTGGTGTCAAAGGATCTATTTCTCTGAAAAATAGTTGAATAAAAAATATTCAAGACTCATGTGATCAATATTATTGGTTACATTATTGAATTAGAGATACTGGGTTCACCGCTTAGACTCAATATATAAACTGACTTCATTCTACAATAAATGCCAAACCGGTTCAGATAGTTTATTGTAAATTATAATGCGAATGTGTTCAATAAAGGTTTACTTGATATCCTCAATATGTTTAGGATAAATAATCACTACATAGTAGGTACATGATCATGTTCCATGATGATGGTATATACAGATAAGACTAAAAATTAATTATAAAGAGAAGAAAATAGGCTATTGAGAGTCCATAATATCGAGTAAATAGAAGAAGGGGAAGAGAGGGAAATGAATTATTTTTTGAAAACATGTCCATTGAAATTTAAAATTTCGTGAATAATTTATTTCCTATAAGAAAAAAATTGGATATTCCTCTTCAAGTATTAAGGTTATAGAATTAAAATATTTTATTCTAAATTGTATATGATACCAATAGTATGTTTTACTAGTGTTGTAAATATGAAAACCCTACTATTTATTTCACATTTAAACATGATTTATTTCATTAAAATCCTGTTAATTAAACTAAAAATATAGATCAGTCTAGTGTATTTGTGTTTTCGGAACATTACATGACAACTTAAAATATGAAATAAAACATCTTTTTTGAAAACTTATTTGACCTGACCAAATATTTCTATCGCACTTAACTCAACATGGGATTACCATAAGACATACATAAGGGATGGGTGAGCAATAAATCCCAATAAGGGAATAAAAATGGAATAAAATGAGGACAATAATACTTGTTATATTAGTCATATTAATGATTTATAAAGGAATAGTAATAAGGCACAATATAGCATGATAATCATAACATGGGAAATGTGGAAACAAAATAAAACAATGCATCATAAACATAAGTCAAATCTAAACTACCAAGACTTCATGGTGGAAAAAAGTAACGAAAATAACTAGGTAAACCCATATCCCAACTTGACATATCATGATACTCAACATTACCCAATGCATTGGAGTGCTATCAGGGCACACACTTCATAATCATTTCAATCTCATACATAAGTGTGCCACATAGATCATATAACAAGGATTAATTCAAAATAATAATTTATTCAATGATCAAGGAATGTGTAATAAATACATGTAATTCCCAAATAAATAATAATACATTAATTAAGGTGAATACCCTTGAAATAGAAAGAGGTATGGTATTCACTACATGAAAATTTTGGCAGGGAAAGTTGTGGTGTAATTTCAGTAGCATAACATCATCATATAGGAATTCATAAAATATGTTGATCAGAGAGAAAAAGGTCTACCATAATTTAGACATTAAATGGATTTTATGGGGGATATTTAAGAACATATACAACCACATGTAAAAGGAAATGAGAAAACATAACATAATTGTAATGCTTGATAAAAGGGAAGGTGGAGGATTCCTTATAAATTGTGGCATAGTAATGAGCATACATAAGGATTCATAAGAGGGATAAATTAGAGTGAAAGGGGACAAGATAATTTAAAAATCAAATTGATATTATGGTGGATAGCTAATCATTTATCCCAACTTAATCAAATGGAAATGAAAAGTGCATAACATAAATGAAGTGATTGATAAAAAGAGGAGAGAGAGAATCCCTTACAGAATTTCGACTTAGTAGCAGCTAAGGTAAGGGTCCAAATGAGGGAGAATAAATGATAACTCATAAAAATATCATCAATTGGATAGTATGTTAAGGATTAAAAATTAATTTAAATACAAGAAATTGAAATTAAATAAATAATCTCGAAGAATTTGATTGAATTCAAATATGAGGAGAGAAATCCCTTACATAATTTCGGCATAGTAATTGGTGAAAATAAAGGATTATATGGGGTTTAATGATATTGAAAGTAATATCTCATAATTTAAACATAAAATGGAAAGGAATTGGATCATGTAACACTATATCCAAACATATTAAAATGGAATTTATGAAGCATAATATACAAGAAGTTCTTGAATGTAAATAAGAAGAGACAACTACCTTACTTGGACGTGTGACTCCGAAGGATTGGGGGAGGATTCTTGGGAGATTAGGGGAGCCTCTAGAGGTCTCTATAGACTATAGGTAAGAGTTTGGACAATATTCAAGGAGTTTTAGTGAATATAAATTGAGCGTTGTGGATTTATCAAGGAAAGGATGGCGATTTCTTTATTATTTTGGTTTTGGACACTACATAATAAAATATTCAAAACCAGAATCCATCCCATGGTTTTTTACCATGTTTTCTACAAAAGTGGAGTGGTATATATTATTTTAAGAGTCCAAGGTCCAGATATAATAAAATATTACTTTTGCTTATGTGGAGGTGAGGCACATTTTCAAGGAAATGATTTTAAAATCTTAAAATATATTTTATATCTTGGAGGATTCACTAAGGATTTATAAAATAAATTAAATAAACATAAAATTACATAATTTTAAATTAAAAACATATATTAGGTCTAATATTCCATTTATAGTATTTATTACACCACTATTGGGCTATTATAATGTCCTAAAACACACCGTATATTTATACGATATTTAATTTTTACCCAAAACATAGACCGTCACATAAAATTATAAAAAATTCACCATAGGATAATTTTGAAATCCTTCTTCCGAAAATAATATTAATTATATCTAAATAATTTTCTAGATATTTTAATTTTCACTTTTGAAATAAAAACCAACATTTATTAAAGATGACACGTTTTGACAACAACATTTTTCGAACCCTAAAAAAATTACATTGGATTTCATAAAGATTATATGATCATTTGTATTTTAAAATGTAATTTAATTATAATATTTTATTAAAATATTATTAATTTTGAAAATCCATTAATTCATCAAAATATATTTCCAAAAATACTATTTTTACTTTAAAAATAATTTATAATGTAATCAAAATAAGATGAAAATCTATCAATTTTTTATACAAAAAAATATATACAATACTATTGCAATGGTATTTTTACATATCCCTTTAATACAATAAAACATTTCCTAAGAGTATGGTGAACGATGGTGGGGCTTTCATGGGGTCGTTCAATGAACATTGTTTGGGTCGTGATATCGATGTTCTTGAACTTCTCCCGTAAAACATTTCTATCATGCTACAGTTGTTGGATATTAGATTGGGATTGGTCTATAGAAAATACCAAAAATTTTATCTCCCTCTAAATTACTATTAATTGGATTTATATGGTACGATACTACTGGGTGATTTCATCACTTCCTTTGTCTTTACCGAAAGGATTTCTTAAAACTCTATATTTATAATAGTCATGTGATCACTATTCATCAACTTTATTATCAAGAGTAAATATACTTAATAGACATTTAAAATAAAATTGGATATAATAAAATAAGTTCATGTGTTTTTTTTTGTAAATTTAATACATTTAATTAAATCAAAATAAATTAAAATGTATTAATAAATTTTCAGGACATTACAGCCTACCCACCTTACGAAATTTTGACCCCAAAATTTAATTTCCCCACACTAAAACAAATGAGGGTAACTCTTCTTCCTTACCTCCTCCAGTTCCCTTGTTTCTTCTTCAAACTTGTGGTTTATTCACAACACCTTGATGGGGGTCATTGTCTTATTTCACAGGTCCTTTTCTCTTTGATCAAATATCTTCACTCACTGCTCCTCATAGGAAAAGTCATTCTCAAATGGCACTAAATCTCAATAGAGTACATGTGATGGGTCTGGTATGTACTTTCTTCATAGGGACACCTTTAATACATAATGTACTTGAGATAGGTTCAGTGGGAGCGCTAGTCGATATGCCACTACTCAGATATGATCAAGGATATCCAAACTTCTGATATAACATAGACTAAGCTTTACATTATTATAAAATCTAATCACTCTCTTACATGGAGAAATGTGGAGGAATATCATGTATCTAACATCAAACTCTAGGTCTCATTGACAATTTTCAGAATATCTCATTTTGTCGAATCTGAGTAGATTTGATGTGCAGCTGGATGGTCCTAACCTTATTCACCATTTCATCAACCTTTTCAGGATCAATAAGGTTTTGTTCCCCAACATCATCCAAAAATGTCGGTGTTCTGAACCAATTACCATAAAATGATTCATAGGGGACCAATTGGATGCATCAGTGTAAACAGTTGTTGTAACAAAACTCTCCCAAAGGAAGATGTTGGTCCCATCCTCCTTTGAAGTCTATTGAGAAATCTCTCAAGATTTCTTCATGTTTTTGGATATTCTGCTTATATTATCCATCCGTTTGAGGGTGTTAAGACGTGATGATATTTAGTTCAATGATTAGAGAATATAGAATACTTTTCCAAAAAATAGAGGTTAATCTTGGATCTCAATCAGAAAATATCAATAGTGTTACTCCATGCTACCTTATTTCCTCTCTAATGCATATTCATTCTCGTTCACTATAAATAAAACAGTATATTAGAAGGGGTTACTTGGAGGGGGTTTCACAAACCCCCCTCTAAATTCATTTTCTGTAACATTAGATGGGGTTTTGCACAACCCCCTTAAATCATCGAATTTAGAGGGGGTTCACAACCCCCTCTAAAATTTTTAGCATTTTTTAATATGTAGTTGTATTTTAGAGACGGTTATCTTAAAAATGTTGCTACTTTAATAATTTGTGGTGATATATATTTAGTTACATACACTATATATTCTGTTAGAGGTGCTATATACATACATACATAGGCACACACACACACACACACATATATATATATATATATTCAGTTGTATTTTATAGGTGTTATGTGTGTGTGTGTGTTATACAAAATTTGTTTTTTTAAAGAAAATAGTGGGGGTTCAAAACCCACTCTAATGTAGTACATTAGTGGGGGTTTAAAACCCCCTCTAATGTAAGACATTAATGGGGGTTACAAACCCCTTCTTGAACCCCCACTAATGTATTACATTAGAGGGGGTTCACAACCCCCTCTAATTTAAGAGATCATAGGGGTTATGAACCCCTACAATTTTCTTAAAAAAATCATAATATATCTATAGTATATATTTTGTATAAATATATGAATGTATTTATAAAATGTATAATATATTATATTCCTATAAATATTTAATATATATATATATATCATTTCGTACATATATACTTAATATGTATATATATATAATATATGTGTATTAAAATAAATATAAACAATTAAAAATAAATATATAAATACAAATTTGCGTTTTTGTGTGTTTGATATAAATGTATTTATGAATACATGCATATGTAATTTTATTTAAATATATGTTAATATATAATTTATAGAGGTGTTCAGAAAATATATATATACATATATATTTATAATTATATAAATAAGACACATGTTATATTTTTATTTATTTAAATATATTATGAAAATAATTTTTATCTTAATAAATTTATTAATATATATAAATACAATAATATATAAATTATATGTGTAAATTTGTTAATATATATATGTTTATTAATATATACAATTATTTTAATTATTATATGTATTTAAATATATTGTTTTAATAATGTTTATTTTAATAAACTTATTAATATATATAAATACAATAATATATAAATAATGTGTAAATTTGTTAATATATATATGTTTATTAATATTTGTGAATATTTTAATAAACTTGTTATATATATTTAAATATTTTATGAAAATAATTTATATTTTAATACACATATCAATATATATATATGTTGAATAATATAGGCACAATATAAACAAAATGAGAGTTGGGGTGGGGGTTTGGGTGCAAGTTTGATAACGTATTGGAAGGTGGTTCAAATCCCGGTGGATTCAATATTTTTAAAAGCCCTCCGAATTAAAGGACCATGAGGAGACGTGGTCTGGACCGGGAACACACGAGGACCGGGGGCAGGGCTGGACCGGGACACACACGAGGACTCGGGGGCGGGGCGGGATCGAGACACGGATGAGGACCAGGGGACACCGGTGGGACAGACCCGGGACACACATGAGGACCTGAGGACACACATGAGGACCTGGGGGCGGGGTGGGACCGAGACACGCACGAGGACCGGGGACACTGGGGGGACAGACCCAAGATGCACAAGAGACACACGAGGACGGGGGGACAATCCTGAGACACACACATGGGAGACACACGAGGACAAGCATGGGCGGGATTGAGACATGCATGAGGACCGAGATAAATATGGGCGGGACCAAGACACTCATGAGGACCGAGACACGCACGAGGACCGAGACAGATGGGGGTTGGATCGAGACGGGGAGGGAACGAGACATGCACGAGGACAGAGATAGACGGGGGCGGGACCATGACACACACGAGGAATGAGACAGACAGGTGGGGACCGAGACAGACTGGGGCGGGACCGAGACACACACGAGGACCAGGGGGACACTGGGGGACGCACAGGAGACACCCGAGACAGACGAGGATGGGGGGACAGACCCAAGACACACAGGAGGGGTAGAGAGGGAGTTTCTTTCAAAAAAATATAAACATTTGGGGCGGTTATGTAAAACTGCCCCAAATACAATTAACAATTAGGGGCGGTTTGAACCGCCCCTAATATCTCTAGTAGAGGCAGTTGAGGTTATAACCGCCACTAATTGCAAGTAGTTGTGGTAAAATCTGGACTACATTAGAGGGGGGTTTAAACCTTATCTAATGTAACCACTACTAAATTATCATGCATTTACCAGTGCTTTCTCAAAACCACCTTTACTAACAGTAGGCGGGCACATTTTCCGTGGTTTCTCATAACTGCCGATAATGTCTTTAGAAGGGGTTATAACCCCTTCTACAATGGTCTTTTTTTTGTATTGGTTAATCTAGTGATAAATCCTCTCAAATCATGATGAAGTGTGTAGTTGTTGTAAGGCAATCAAAAACAACCTAGATATCTTTGTTTCCCTTGGGTTTATTTTAGAAGTCTGGTGAAAAAGTCAATTGTTATGTTTTCCCATTTACATTTTGGTATGGGTAATGGTTGCATCATCCCCTTATAATTATTCATTTCAGCCTTCACTTGATGACATAATAGACACGTTGATGTATATTTCATGATCTCGTTATTCATGTTATCCCACTAATTATGCTCTCTGATATCTTGATACTTCTTTGTGTCTCCTATGTAAATTAAGAATGTCAAACTATGTGAATTATGAAAAAGTATTTGGTTTAACTCATGATTTTATGGAAAATATACTCTTGACATAAATCTCATAATTCATTTTTCATTGACATTGAACTCTTATGATTTCCCTTTTATGATAGTTTCCCCTTTCATCCAAATTCTCACATCACCTTTTTGAGAATCCTTAAACATTTCCAAAAGAGATGACTGAACAATAATTTGTGAAATAATTTATGATTTTCCTTTATTTATGATTCATAGGTCCATCTGTGTGAAGTCTAAAAAGATCAGATCCTTCTCAATTCTTATCAATGATGGAGTTTCTAAGACTTTTCTATATAGAGAATATACCTCCTTGTTCAATTTCTGAGGATGATAGTGTATTGAGCAATCACTTATTGAGATCAAACCATATTCATTGTTGAATATTTATCTATTTTTTTTGTGAATACATATTTCAGAATTTTTTTATCCGTATATATTTAACACTTATCCCCAAAGAGATAATTCCTCTATATCTTCAATTAAATTATCACAGTTGATAACTCTAGATCAGGCATGGTATAGTTTTTCTCATGGGTTTTTAACTGCCGTGATGGGTAGGTAATGAATTTTTCATGTTTCATCAACACACATACCAATCCCTTATGTGAAGCATCACTGAAAATTATGAAAAGCTCCCCACATGTTAGTAATGTGAGCACATAGGTATTGATAAGTGTCCACTTCAACTGAATGATGCTTTCTTCACATTCATCATTCTGAGAAAATTTTACTCCCTTATGAGTTACCTTGGTAAGAGGGTTTGAAGATCCGGATAAATTTGTCATAAATTGGTGATAAATCTTTCTAACCTAGAGAAACTACAAATATCTATAAAAAATGTTGGCATAGTCCATCCCTCTAGTTCTTTTATATTGTAAGAATCCATATATATACCATTGTTTGTGATGATATTTCACATGAATGAGACTTGTTCCAGCCATAACTCACTCTTTCTATACTTTTCATATAGTTTCTTGTTTCTCAAGGTCTTTAGCATAGTGATCAGGTTCTCCACCTTGGTTTGGGAGTATATTTTAATACCATTTATAATGACTACCACATATTTTTTGAGGTCAAATCTAAAGACTCTTTTCATTGAGTCCATGAATATTCCAAGAGAATTAGTGAGTCTAGAAGGCATCTCTATGAACTCATAGTGCCTATACGTTGTATAAAAAGTAGTTTTGGGGATATCCTCTTTATTCACCCATACATGATAATATCCCAGCCATCGATCCACCTTGGATAAGTATTTTTCTCCACGTATTTTATTGAACAATTCATCCATTTTAAGAAAAGGATAATTTTTTCTTTATCGTGATTTTGTTGAGCTCAGGATAGTCAATGAAAAGGTTATTTGACCCATCCTTCTTCTTGATAAAGAGGATTGGGGCACCCCATAGTGAAGATCTCAAGCATATAAACTATTTATCTTAATTCCCCTATAATTGTTTCTTTATCCCCTCAAGTTCCAAAACAACCATTCTATATGGAGTCTTGGATATTGGGTACTCCCCAGGTATAAGTTTCATTGAAAATTTGACCCTCCAGCTAGGAGAAAGACCATGCAATTCCTCAGGAAACACATCAGCTTATTCCCCCAAAATAGGCATGTATTCAAGGATGATTCATTCAATAGACTAAATAATTTTGTCTAGATACTCTCTCTCATAGGGAAATAATATCCATGGTTGAGATTATGGTGCTAAATAAGATTCATCCTCCTCATTCTACTTGTATAGAATCAGATGTCAATTCTCCACATGGAGAGTGATTTCCCTCTCATGGAAATTTATATTGTCTTTATATAGGGAAATAAAACCCATGCCCAGAATTGCATAAAATTTCACCAAAGTTATAATTTAAATATTTTCAAGAATAACATTACCATAAACTTTAATATGTGACACAATACTCATAGATTTTTTCCCTAATGATTTAATATCATTTCAGCTTGGGACTCTATGTTATTAGAAAACATACAAGATGTACTAATAGAACATGAAACAAAATAAAATATGACATACACTTATTTGAAGTAGTGGTTACATGTAATTAATTCATCATTATCCAAATCATTATAGGACTTTCCGTTCTCCCTTCATCATAGAGATTGCTGATTCTCATCATGCCTCTTAGCCCTTGGAATAGAGCATTGTGTTGGATAATTCCCAAATTCTTCACATTTATGACATATAAATGTATGTGATTAATTAGATTGAATTTTTTTTTATCAATTTTCTCATTTAAATTGTTTACTTTTTTTCCATATCTTTCCATACATAAAACTTCTCCCAATCTCTTTGTGTCATTTCCCTTGGTTCCTCTTTCCACACTTTTTTCATGACAGAAATCAGATATTATTCCCCTTATCACATTTATTAGGTGAAATTTCTTGATATTTCATCTTCTTATTTCTTGATGTATTTGGGAATTTAATAAGGTGATACTTTTTAATCATTATTTTTGATAGATGGTGTGGAATATTCATGATATGTCATGCTTGAGCTCTAATCTAATTGGGAATCTCATTTTGCCAGACATTACATTTCCTTTAATATAGATTGTTTATTTGATTCCTCCTATTGTCGACCATTAGCTAGAATAAAAGGGAAATTAGGGTTGAGTATCTTAAAATATTAAACCCACTGAGTGGAATCCATTGACGATAAAAGGATAACTTATGAATTATGTTTATCTCATTAACATATAGGTTTCAAGGATTCAATCTCTATTATCAAGGATCTACTTACTAACATATATTCTTATGGGAATTTTTTTATTTTTTTCCATTAATATTGGTTTGTAATGAGTTTATGAATTTACCAAAGCATATCCTCTAGAAGTATCAAACCAAGTGCACAGTAAGACCTATTTTTGTATACCAGGTTACCTTGAGTCAAGCCTGAAACACCTTGTCAGAGTTCTTACTCCTAGGTATATCTTTTCCAAAAACATGTCCACTTTTAATATCTATATAGGGATGTATTTTCTTTATAAAACACTTTATCTATACTCAAAAAAATTTAGGGATGTTCTCTTATACATAGTATTGTCCCTAAGGGTTTTCACTAGGGTTTTTTATCCTTATACCCAAAATAACTAAACCTATCATATGATACAAACTATAACAACCCAACACTTTATTTCACATTTAAACATGATTTATTACATAAACTTTCACTTAATACAACTCATAAGATAGAGAGGTTAGTTTATTTTGGGATTATAAACATTACATAATAGCTTAAAACATAAAACACAACATCTTTATTGAAAACTTTTTTAACACAACCAAAACTTTCCTTCGTACTTAACAGTACATGGGATAACCTAAGGACAAACATATGAGAAGGGTGAGATACAAAGACCAGTAAGGGTATAAACATGGAATAACATTAGGATATTAATACATGTTACATAAGGAATGTCAATGAGGTATAATGGAACTTGAATAATAAGGAATTATATTACATGATAATCATAACATGGGAATTGTGGCAACAACATAAAACACTACATCAAAAACATAAGTAAAAGCTAAACTACTAATACTTCTTGGTTGAAAAATGTCCCATAAAGTATTTAGGTAAACAACTATCTTAACATGACGTATCATGGCACAAAACATTACCGAATGCATTGGAGCATAATTAGTGGGCACCTTTCATAATCATTTCAATCTCATACTTAAGTGTGCCACATAGATCATGTAACAAAGATTCATTCAACATCATAATTTATTCCATGATCAAGGAATGTGGGAGAAATACATGTAAGTCCAAAATCAATAAGTTTACATGCATAAAGGTGAATACCCTTGATAGATAAAATGGTATGGTGTTCATTACATGATGATTCTAGCATAGAAAGTTGTGCTACAATTTCGGCAGTATAACAGCATCATATATGATTTCATATAATCAGTTTATAACAGAGAAAGAGGTATATTATTATTTAGACATAAAACAGAAAGTAAGGGGGATATTAAAAAGCATATCCAAATATAGGTAAAAGTAAATGAGAAGATATAATATAAAAGTAATGCTTTATAATAATGGATGGTGGAAGATTCCTTACAAAATTATGACATAGTAACGAGTGTACATAAGAGTTTATAAGAGGGATAAATGAGATTGAAATGGGATCCCATCACTTAAAATTCAAATTTAAATTAAGGGGTATATTTAATAATATATTATAACTTAATAAAATGAAAATGAAAAGGGAATATCATAAATTTTGTTCTTTATAAAAAGAGGAGAGAGAGAATCCCTTGTAGAATTTCGAGAAAGTAGTGGCTTAGGTAGGGGTCCAAATGAGGGAGAATAAATGATTACTCAGAAAAATAATAAAAATTAGATAGTAAGTTATTGATTACAAAAAAATTTAAATACATTTAATTTAAATTAAAAGAACTAATCTCAAATAAGGTGTTTGAATTCAATAGTGAGAATAGAAATCCTTTACAAAATTTCAGCATAGTAATGGGTGTAAATAAAGGATTATAGGGATTTAAATGAGATTAAAAGGAATATTTAATAATTAATACATAAATGGGACACTAATTGGATCATTTAACACCATATCCCAACCTCTGAATGTGGAATTTAAGAAGAATAATATAAAATAAGTGCTTGAATGGAAATGAGAAGAGGGAAATCCCTTACTTGGATGTGTGATTCAAAAGGTTTGGGGTAGGATTTTTGGGAGCTTAGAAACTCATTGGGAGGACTCTAGGGAGTATAGTGAATAGCTTTTATGATATTAAAGTTGTTTTAGTGAATAAAAATAGGGGTTTGGGTGGGTTTATATATGAAAAGAGGGGGATTTCTTTATTATTTTGGTTTGGAACACTACATAATAAAATATTCAAAAAAAAAAATCATCCCATAGTTTTTCCCATGGTTTCTTCCAAATGTGTGTGGTATACAATATTTAATGAGTCCAAGGTATGAATATAATAAAATATTTTCATTTTTTGTGGAGGTGAGTCACACTTTCAGCGAAATGATTTTAAAATTGTAAAAAATATTATAAGTCTTCGAGGATTCACTAAGGCTTTATAAAATAAATAAAATAAACATAAAATTATATTATTTTAAAGTAAAAATATATATTTATATGAGGATACCTTTTATAGTATTTATTGAATCACTATTAGGCTATTATGATGTCATAAAACACGCCATATATTTATACTACATTTAATTTTTACCCAAAATTTTGGTTGTCTCAGAAAATTACGAAATATTAACCCAGTGATAATTTTTATTGCCTTATTCCAAAAAATATCCATTTTATATAAATAATTTTCTAAATATGTGAATTTTTACCTTTAAAATAAAAATCGTCATTTATTTAAAATGACATGTTTTTTGAAAACCATAGTTTTCGAACCCTAATAAAAACTACATTTGAATTTATAAAAATTATATGATTATTTATATTTAAAAAAAGTAAATTAATAAAAATAAATTATTGAAATTTTATTTATTTGAAAAATTCATTAATTCATCAAAACATATTTCAAAAAATACAATTTTTCTGTAAAAATCATTTACAAAGGAATAATAATTGTATGAAAATCTATTCATTATTTTATACAGAATAATGAAAACAATAATATTTTTAGGGTCTTGTAACGTATCCATTTAATAAACCAGAATACACCCTATGAGTAAGGTGTGTGATGGTGGGGATTTTATGCAGCCGTTAGGTGAACATTATTTGGGTCGTGATCTCGATGAGCTTTAACTTCACCTATAAATGGTTTCTCTCATGATAAATTTATTGGATCACAGCTTGGGATTGGTATAGTAAAAATACCAAAAATTCTATCTCCCTTAGAAGCTCTGATAAATTGGATTCAAAGGGTATGATCCTACTGGGTGAGGCCATCACTTCCTTTCTCAATGCCAAAAGGATTTATTGAAACCCTATATTTATACTAGTCATGTGATCCCTGTTCAATGACTATATTATCAATGATAATGAATCAAAATGGCCATTTAAAATAAAATTTGAAATAATAAAATAAATTAATGTGTTTTCTATAACCAGAAGACATTTAGTTAAATCAAAAGAAAGGGAGTTTTATTCATAAATTTTCATGTCAATACAACAAATACAAATGAGTTAAAAAGTAATTAAGGGTTGAAAATGGGAGATTGCAATTTATTTTCAAGTAATAGAAAAATAATATTATTAATTTTAGACTTTTTTGAAATAATTACTTAATGTTTTGATGAATTTGAAAAAAATATGTGTATTTAAGATCTCAATTTTCCCTATCTTCAGAGTATCTTACAAAAAATAAATATTTAATGAATGAGTTGAATGTTTAGATACACATGATTCATGGATACATACCATGCTTCTTTGCTGAATCAGGATTCTATATGATTTCATGAATCTGGATAGAAGATGACAATCTGTGAAGATTCTACCTCTAGTTTATTTATTGTGGTAGCCCTGGTATGCCTTCTCCATTATTTTTTGGCTACCTTCTCTATTTCTTGTTGGTGTTGGGTATGATGCATGGATTTACTAACATGCTATTTGGAAGAATCTCTTGGATGTATTACTTCTGCTTATTGTTTGGAATCCTTTTATTGAGTTTGGACTCTCATCCTTCATGATTTGATGTTGAGGAATGCTAGATCTAAAAGAACATTGATTCTCTGAAGAATCTGTTCATGATATCTAATTCTTTGTGAAGTTTATATGGGCTAGTCATGGAGGCACATCTTTCTCTAAATGAAGGTACCCTGCTAGTGTCTATTGTTTTTCTATGCTTTGTAATCTCTAATTTCCTTCTAGTGTAAGTATGTTACACCTCGAGCTTGTTTTGTAAGCTCTTTTTTATTTTAATAAATTCTTATGGGGCATGTGCTGGGAAACTAGTTCATGTTTCCACCTTTAAAAAAAAGTATTCCCATTAATAAAAAAATTATTTCCAAATAAAATGGAGTTTTTGGTTATTAATAATGGAATATATTTTTTAAGAGGCTAGTTTGAGTATGTTTGGACATAGAGAAGTTGAAAGATAGAAGATAAACAATTGTTCTAGTAAATTATGAGACTATTTTTTCACAATTTATCGTAAATTGTTTTAGGGTATTATGGTGATGAAAAATGTAAATGTTTTATTTTTTATCCCCAAAAAGTGAATTTCAATTAATATCCTAAATGATTTTAGGATACATTCCTAAAAATACAATGAAAAAGTTAAATTATTTACCATAATATGTGAAAAAATTAATAGAAAGTGTTTATAGAATAATAA
Organism: Viscum album; assembly: GCA_963277665.1. NCBI lineage: Eukaryota > Viridiplantae > Streptophyta > Magnoliopsida > Santalales > Viscaceae > Viscum > Viscum album. The sequence goes on from OY728127.1 coordinate 2,029,777,652, forward strand.
TTATAAACTAAGAAATAATTATAAGTATATATGTTTTTTGACATCATAACATTGGATGTTATAGATTTAAGGAGTTTTAATATTAGTAATATGATTCCTAAATCTTACAATTACTCAAACTTCCTTCCTTCATTGATGTTACTCACTATAGAGTTTATTGGGATGGTTTTATTACATATTCATATGGAGATGTGTAAAGGATTATATATATCAATGGAGTTTAAACCCCCATGTAAAATTTTAAAATGTATGGTTTATATAGAAATATATAATTTTTTATAAGTTATAAATGATCTTATTTATGGTTTTTGTAAAATATTCTAAAATAGTATAATATTATAAAATTTTAATGATATACTAAAGGAAATCACTGCATTTCATTCTTTTTTTTGGATTCAGATATTTTTATATTAATATAAATTTAATGAAGTGTAATGATAATTATCCTTTCAATATATAACATTTATTTATCCCTAATCGATGTTATTCATAGAGTATTATAGGTTAGAATGAAAAGTTATGGTTATTTTGAGTGTGACTCTTGTCTTGGTATATATAATATGCTCACAAGGACCAAAATATGTTTTGGGTGCATGAACAAAAAAATATACAACATAGAGTTTCATAAACTATTTCATTGGTATAATAGGGGTGAATTTTTTAAATTTTAATTCTTCATTAAAAAAATTTGACGAGATAACTAGCTTGAGAAACTTTACACTTTGATATATTTCATACAAACTCCTTGAGGAGTAACTTATTATTAGGAGGTTGGGTATGTTTCTAATCATGTTATTGGTTAGAGATCACCCAAGATGATATTTTTCCTCTCATGTGATGAGTATGAAATATTTTCCTTTGATTGTGAAAGAGGAAATTCATGGGCTTACATAGAAGACACATATCATATACTTATCTACTTGGATGATGGGAATTTGATGCACTCATCTGTTAGATGAGTGACATGGGATATATTCATTATCTTGGTCATTCTACACTCAATAAGTCAAGAACATATGAGGAGGTTATATGTGATTGACTCTATCTATGTCCCATTATCACTCAATAGATTAGAAAAAGGGAATATATTAAAATGCATTATTGTATTTGATGTGTCTAGTGGACACAGGTATAAAGATACATGTATTTGATAGAGATCAAGTCATATCCCTTTATGAATTGAGTAGAATTGATTCTTTACCATAAGCATATAATTTATTAAAATTATATATCATATGATTCACATTTTTAAACACTAAAAAGAACCATGGGTTGATACTATGTGGTCATCTGAATGTCGATTGAGTTTGACTCCGAGAGCTTCTCTAAAATCGTATTAGAGTTTTATCCAAAATGTGTTTTGGATGAGTTTTTCATAATGTATTACATACAATAAAATACAAGGTCAATTTAATGATATATTTCCAAATATGTTCTCAAAGATATCCAAATGGAACTATGAATATGGTTTTATAAATTATTCTATATGATACAATATAAAGTGAAATGACATGAGAGTCATTTAGGAGGTAGTTTAAGTGGGAGATTGAAGGAAATATACCCTAAATCCACGTGATATAATAAAATACAATATATAATTTCATAGAGTGTGAAATACATATAAAAAAACTATAATTTATGCCTTTAGAATTTTTTTATATTTTATGAAATATAGATATTCTAAAGACTACCTTAGAAAGTCATATTTTTTATGTTAGGAGTGTCATAATCCTATGAATCATAAAGGTATAATCTTTTTTTATTAATGTGATTTATCAAAAGGTAGTGAATCTTATAAAAAATTTACTATCATAAAAAACGGTTTCATAAGATGAAATGGATGGTCGAGTTTTTGTTTTAGGGTTAGAAGACATATGATTGAAAGAATTATTCAGATGTTTTACAAATGTACTAGTAAATCCATGGGCTTAAGAGAATCCCCATTGCCTATATAAAAGATGTGTTGAAAATGAGTCTAGTGTGTGTGATATATCCTCAGGAGATCACTAGATGAAACTTTCTTCCTTGTAATGATCTCTTCCATCATTGTTCTGTGTTTTTGAGATATTGTCTTATTGTAAATGTTTAAAGGGCCCTTTACAAAGTGTTTGAGAGATTCAAAAAAACATATATACAAACCTTAGATGGAAGGAACCAATGGTAATTCAATTTTTTATCATCATAAATCACTTGAGAGGATTTAAGAGTAGCTTTATATTGTGTAATGTGTATAGTCTTCAATTCTAGTATTCATACGATTTAAGTTTCTATGGCTTGATATTTTTGGGTTTCATGGTTTTTTATTTTTTCCACTATTTTTATTAATAATTAGCCATCTCATAGAATCCTTTCACAAACATGATATATTATCTATGATGAGGATTTAAAGAGACTCAATAATCACTGTTTTTAATGTATTAACCTATAAATCATAAGGTTATCTAGGAAATATTATATTTCCCAAATTAATTGTGAACCATCTAGCCATGTGATGATCAAGGAGGCACAGAATTAGGATATGTATCTATATAAAGGGTAATAAGTATTCGAGAGTTCAAACTTAACAATAATTGAATTATAATATCCCAGAAATAAATCTATATCCCTTAAATACCATAATTTAAGAATGATATTTAGAATGATGAACATAACTCTTCATTCTCTATCCATCCTAAAAGAACAAAGATATATAAAGATATCAAGGATTATTTATGGTGGGAAAATATAAAGGGGGGATTATAGAGCATATATTTTAATTCTTGGTCTTTCAAAAAAATTAATATTAAATTTTATAAGTCTAATGGAATAATGAAACCATTTACCATAGTTGTATGTAAATGAGATAACATAACCATATATTTCATCGTAAAGGCTTCCATTTGACTTGGGTTTGATAAACATACAAATTAGGAATATTTTATTACTATGAAATAATATTTTTCACTTGATCAACATTTGAATAAATACATAAAATAATTATTTAGACTGTATAGATAACCTATTTAAATTATATCGAATAAATATTTTAGGTTTAACAAGATGTTCTCAAGAATATTTAAAAAAGAATTGAATATAGAATTAATATTTAATAAAACATATTATCCTATAAATAATGTTAAATATGAAATGGCCATTAAAACTCTGGACGATATTTCCAGAAATAGATTGATGAATTATAATGGTGATTGGAATCAACATCTTCCCCAGGTAGAGTTCTTATTTAATAATAATTTACACTCAAGTATTCAAATGACACTATATGAGGCTCTATATAGGATGTAGTAAAAAAGTAAAAAAAATTGGAGTTAAGTTATATATATGAAAAATAATGAAACAATATATTTATTATTAAATTTCATATAATATTCAAACCATTCAGTGACATATAAAAGTAGCACATAATTGATTGACTAGATATACATGCAATCCTTGAATATTTGGAGTCTAAAGTTAGAGCCAATTTATGCCTTCTAATATCACCATGTAAGATGGTTATGAGATTCAAAAAGAATATAAATTTTATCCCTAGATTCATTTCCCCCTTTTAAATCCTCTATAAAATGGGGAAGACTGCTTATCACCATGTTCTTCCATCAAACCTCTCAGAAGTTCATGATGTGTTCCATGTATCACTTTAAATAGTTATCTACATGATCCATCACATATAAAAAACATAGAGGTTTTATAATTTTACATATTCTATATTATGAGGAATAATCGATACAGATCCTAGATCATAAATATAATGTACTATAATACAATACCACTCTCTTGGTCAATGTTCTTTAGAGAAATCAAGAGTTTGAGGAAGCAATGTTGGAACATGATGATGTAATATAAAAAAAAAACCTAATCTATTTTCATGTGAGTTAAAGTTCTGTTATGGATTTTTTAATGTTATTTTTATATTTGTTTTCAAAGTATTTGTTAGAGGAAATTCAATACATATATATCGATTTGATGGATTAATGGATCCATCCATTGCACGAAGATGTTGTTGCTCATGAATAATGAGAAAAGTATAATAATGTGGCTACCATTAGTGCCTTAAAAAACTTCATATCTTTAAATTTAAGAATGAAAATAATTAACACTACCTTCAATAATTTAGATAAACAAATTCTTGGTTTTATCCATAAAACCAAATGATTTTTTTATATTATCCTCTTGGAATAAACAATTAAACTTGAAATTGTAATGAACATGTAGTATACAAAAGTTAGATGAATGTTGAAATTTTTTGTCTATAATGAATAAATTTAATAATTAGTTATTATTAGTTTTAATGGATTTTCAAGTTACTAATATTTAAGACCCATGGTGTTGGAGGAACCATCCATGTATTTATGAATGAGTATTTTATATGGATAAGGTTGGGATGGTGATGTCGATTGAACTATTTTGTCGTTTAAAATACTTGGATATAGTTATAAAGAGTAATAAAGATTAAAATTATTAAATAATTTATATATAGTAAATATGAAATAATCTAATGTTCCTTATGGTTAAATTTAGTAAAAATAGTGTGAAAACACATTGGTGGAAGTTCTCATGAAATTGAGAATGGCTAGTGGAAGTTTTCACGAAATTGAGAATGGCTAGTGGAAGCTTGAAGAAGTTCTGAATTCACTTAACTAAATATTTAAGTTCAGATATTCACTTGAAAAATGTAGAGGTATCTAATTTAAAACTTTAATTTGTTGAGTCTATCCCTTTATTTTATAAGAACAAGTCTTTGGATGCATAGTGTAATCCTTTGAGAGATTAGTGTAATACTTTTTCTCAGCATAGGACTTTATTTGTTAGTATAAGACTTGGAGTCATTAGCGTAAGCCTATTAATGTTTTGAGTGTAAGTTATTGTATAAGTCTTTTCCTGTGATAATACATATTTTATGGATGTTTTCTAAAGGTAACATTGATTTCTGGGAGTTAAAGAAGAGTAAACCTTAACCTATATAAAGGTAAAGTAAAATAATAATTAGTTATGTAAAGGTAAACTCACCTGTGTAAAGGTCATCTATGAGATACATAATGATATACATTAGAATTTAAGACAAATATAAAGTAAAACCAATACCCATTTAAAGGTAATATACACCTACATAAGGGTAATATGAAAATTCAATGATATGTGCAAATGTTAACTATGAGTTTCACTATCTTTGTAAATGTAATTCTCTATATATGTAAGGGGAACCCAATATTTTCACTATCTTGGTAAAGGTAGCGAAGGGATCATGTGAAGGTAGCATACATTTATAGGTTTTTTGTAAAGGTAAAGTTAAAGTTTTGTATACTCTATGTTAAGGAAACATTAAAAAAATTGTATCATGTAAAGGTTAAAGACATCTATATAAATGACACATATTATTCATGTTAGGGTAAAGTTTAATTTTATAGTTCTATATCAAGGTAATTATATACCTATGTAATGGTTTCCACAGATTTGTGATATAAGTAAAAGGTAACTATTTTTTAGAAGATGATATTTTTAGAGTGCTTATTATGATGAATTAATAATTTAGATGATGCTTGTAATAAACATCAATGAAATTAAATATCAAAATCAATGAGAATTAATAGGGTTCAAACTATTGTGTTTTGAGTTATAGTGGAGGAAGAATACATATAGTGATATTATCCACATCAAAGTAATAGAGTCCAAGAAACATGAGTTGTGGAATGAAGGAAAACAATACTTAGTAAACATTTTATGGAAATTTTATTTTGTGTTTCAAAAAAATAAATCCACTTACAAGATACAGCCAATCAAACTACACCATAAAGATAGTCAGGGTATGGTGAGTTGATGAATGGAGATGAATAAATCATGGACCACATGATGGTTTATTTATCTTCCATTTTTATAGAAGGTTGAAGAATGTGAGATCAATCTTAATTATGAGAATTAGGAGTTGAGGAATATGGGGATCTTTGGACAAATGGAAGACATTAGGATAAATTTTATTTGAGATAAATGTGGAATGAGAAAATAATAAAAATAAAGGGTTATCCTAGTATTATATAGGGAATCGAGTGATGAAAAATTTAAAACCAGATATATGGAGACACATCCATGTGGTTTTTTCATGAAGAAGGAAATGAGATCATGAGTGAAAAATAGCATACAAGTCATTAATAAAATACGGATAATAGGAATAGAAATATTTCATGAGTTATTATATATTTCATATATATAAAATTTCATTTCCTTTTTACCTACATATAAAAGGAAAATGTAGAAGTGAGAGAATTTTTTTAGTAGGAGTGGAGATACTAAGGGATGAAGATGTGTTCGATATTCCAAATACCCATTGAGAATGAAGATAAAGATACAAAGTATGTGTTTTAGTTGATAATCATATGGGTATCAAATATAAAGAAGAATATGGTGACCATTATATTGGGATCATATGAGTGAGACGAAGTAGTGAGAAAAAAAATAATAAACTTGTGCGGGGAAAAATTTCAAGTGTTTTCAAAATCATTTTTTGGAAGTTAAGGATCTTATAGAATACATGGGTGATTTTAGATGTTTAAGATCATATGACCTTAGTCAGTGAGACAACCCTATGAATAGATTCAATGTAATTTTTTTGAAGTTGGGAAATTATTAATGATAGAGGTTCAAGTATTATTCTTGAATATTTCGTTCATTAGAAGACACTACTTTGACTGTAAGGAGATCCAATATAGTGGAAGTAAAATAACTATTGTGATTCTAGAAAATGAATTCATATGAGAATAAGGCACTTGTATATGTGGTGAGAATCTTTAAATGTTTTGGGAATACTAACTTGTGTAATCAAATATTGATTATATAATTTAATCCTTGACTGGGGTGAAAAACTAACTAAGGAAAATTGTAAGTCTTTGTACTAAACCTTGTAAAAATACTAGGTGTATTTTAAATTCTTTAATTTCATGTATTTGGTTCAATATTTCATGTTTAAAATAAAATATATCCATATGAACTTACTGAAAATAGATGAAGGGGTTATAATATTTAAAGAGACCTTGTAATTTTATAAAAAGTAGGTCGCACCTGATTTACCCAAACATAGGTATGAATCTACCCTAAGGGGAATTTCTATTGGTATCTGAGAAAGGATACCACAAACTTGGTCTGTTTATGAAGACCCATTGGATTTTATTTTACATAATGAAGTGAATATTTGAGATATTTATGACCCTCATAAGGAATGATAAGAATCTATTCACGTGGTTATTTAGGTGGAAGTCTCTTCTAAGACTATAGAAAATAGGAAAAGTAAATAAGAAAATAAATAAAGGAAAAATAAGAAGAATTAAAGATATTTACCCCTTATTGATGTTGAAAAAATTGGTACATGATACTATATTGAATCTATTTATAATGATGCTTTTGATGACTTTAGTTCAATATATATAGAGTATATAGAGATAAAAAATTGAAATATTTTACCCTTATGTCAATAGTTATCCAAAGAAATTTCCTAATGAATTGGTCCATATATACTGGGTTTTTTCAAGGGATTATTTGATTAAAAATCACAAATAAAGGAAGAAGATGATTCCATAGAGAATACACTAGATAAAAAGGTTGGAATATGGGACACCGACTCAATAATTGTGAAAGATAAGGAATAAAAACCCTCCCTCTATTGTGAAAACATGTCTCTAATTAATGAAAATTTAAAATAATAGTTACTGTGAAGGAAGTGTTGTAGGTTTATATTATTTAGGTATTCAATGTATTAGAGAACTTTTATAAGATCCCTATGAATTCCATAGATACAAATATGGATTTTAAAGATAATAAAGAGAAAGTGATTGATAATTCACTTAAATATATAATAAATATACAGGATGAAGAAGAGATGAAGAAGAAGTGTGATTCAGATGATAGGTTTTGACTAGTGTAACATTAATAGATCACCCTTAACATGAAGGTTGTTGAGTAGGAGATAAAACTAAAAGATCAGCAATCAATTCATATTGGTTCATCTAAATAATCTCAAATAAGAGTACTTAAACTAAAGTATTCAAGATGAGTTTTCTCTCTAAATGGAATCATGTTTGTGGTAAATAAAGTTTTAGATCTTGTAGGGATGAATCCACCTTAGTCTTAGTAAAAATTTCATCCCATTATTTAATTAAATATTTTTGTATGAAATAGAGATTATCTGGATATATAGAAAGAAGATAAAATATTTAAAAATTTATAGGACTAAAAACTCTTGGACACTCAATGATATGTCAAGGAATGATTTTTTCATTTACAAGAAAATTTCCCCCCAAATAGAGGGTAAAAAATTGGGGGTTTTAACCCAAAAGCAGTAACTGTGAAGATATAAAAATATAACAAAAAAAAAGAAAATGGTGTGTTAGGTGATGTTGGTGTTCTTGGAGATTCTGGAATTAATCCATATATTGTTTGATTAATATGTCATGTAGTGGAAGTCAAATAATTACTGATGATAGTGGGAGAAAATAAAGAGTTAGAAGGAAATAATCTGTTCGAATAACACACAGAAAAAGGAAATAATATATCCTTAAGGAACATATTTTTTATCTTTGAAATTTTTTATGAAATTTATAGCATATGTGGTAACTGTTATATTAAATAATTATATAATCCAGCTATATATTATACTTATACCGAAGAAAAAATGGACTTTTACAAACAGATAATGTGGTGGAGAAAGAAATGATATATCTCTTATGAAAGAAACTTGTTAATAATACTTAAAAATAAACTGCCAATAAGATATAAAAAAAATGTGAAAATGACGTATTCATAAATAAAATGAGATTCTATTATAGAAATAAATTCCACATCATGGACCATTCAAAATCATCCATGAATCACAATGTTAAAGGGAGTAACCCAGAATCCAAAATGGAATAAAATTATAAATGAGATAACATGATTAGTATGGTCATTTGTAGTGACCTAACCCTAGAAATCCCAAAGCTGGTGTCATGATAACATTACATTGAAATGATTAAAAGAATCAAATCCCAAATGACCAATGATTTTAGTATCTTTGGAAAACCATATATATATATATATGAGTCTCGTATTACAAATGAATACACTAATTATGATATAAATTTTATTTCATTCTTTGAAGGATAACTTTATTCCATTTATTATATCCATTAATATATTTCATATTACACTTCTTGGATTCATATAGATAGAAAACATTATAAAGGTGATATCAAATGATCAATTAGGGTAACGTAAAGGTGAAGCGATAATGAATCAATGATAATAGTCAATATAGCATCGTTATAACTAAAAAAACATGACATGTAATAAATAAACTGATAAGGAAGTGCATAAACAACATGAAACTGTAAATAACTCATAACACATGGTAAATAAACAACTGGATATGACATAATCAGTATGGAAAGGTATGATAGTAAAAACACATATTCCATTTAATCAATAAATTGAGAATGATATGTATCCATAAATTTTTTTTATATTTTAAATATCATGGATAATAAATCCTAAATCATAATGTAGGGAATTCTTAATTAGTGGACTCTAAGTATTAGGCACAAGAAAATTCTTCATTAGTGGACTCTAAGTATCCAAAGCATTACTCATATTGAATAAGTTCTTTAATTAATAGAAAATATTCAAGATAAAATATATTCTTTGAATAAATAATATATATTTTTCAGAATTTCCTCAATGGAGAATAAATAATAATAAGGGTTATTGATTTGATGAATGGAGATACCCTTAATAGATCATTAAAACATTATTTTGGAAAATAATTTTTAAACACTCCAATGTGTGCCACATAACTTTGAAACATTTGTATCATAACCCTCCATGAATTAAATGAAACATGGAATATCATGAGAATTATGATATTCATGAAAAAACATGTCAAAGTAAACACTGTATGTGAAAATGATATATAGTTTAGGAAATAGACATATCCATGAAAATTGATAAGGATAATTTGGATAAATTCAATTTAAATTGATCATAGGAAATAAAATATTTCAAAGAGTACTAATAAAAGAATCAAGGAAGTGATTGTAAATACTATCATTGGGAAAACATTTCACAAACCATCTAGAGGAAGAATAAGGATGATATCAATATAAAATATCACAAGTTATGTATATTAAATGTTTGTTCTCATTGATGAATATAAATACCATAAAAATATTTTTTAAAAACATTATTGAGTAATATAAAACTTTCAATTTGAAAATTATTTGAAAATAAATTTCTTTGAAAATATTTTTTTAATGTTCTTTAAAAAAATCATTTTAGACTTGAAAATTAAGCATAAAATAAATGATGATAGGTAAATTTTTACTTTTCGTATAAGGTAAAAACATTAATTTTTCTTGGGAAAAGGTTATAAAACTTCCATATTCAAAAATTTATAAGAAAATTACATTAAAAACATTTTAAAAAATAATAAAGGGTAAAAATTTCTTTAATAAACTATTTTAAAAGGTTAAAAAAATTTAAAACCTTTTTAGAAAATAGGGTTTTTAGAAGAAAATTGGTTCTCCAGGTAAAGAGGGAAACAAAGTAATGTTTTCTTAAAATCATTTTCTATAACATTTTGAGTACCAAAGGATAGAAAATGTTACAAAAACATGAAAAATTTCATGAAAAACCAAAGGATAATAAAATTAAATCTTTTACTGAATAATGATCCTATACTTTTCTCTAATTTAAATTAATGTATAAACAATCCCAAACAAATAGATACTATGAAGTAAACCCTTGAATAGAATATAACGTTGATATAAGAATCTATAATATAATATATTATGTGTTTAAAATTTAAATACACATAAAATAAGTTAAAATAGAAAAATATATAGTAATAAATGATTACACACATCATCTTATAATATTAACGACAATGAGGAAGTAATATAACCCAAAGAAAAAAATTGGGTTATGACATTATTTTACATTTGGTATTTCTTAAATAAAATCCCATTTAATGAAATAATTCAATTTTAAACACAAAATATCATGCATAATGATTTAATAATGATATAATATTTTAAATTTGTAGTATATACATTATATAAAATAAATTAAGTGCACAATAGTAATATATGTCTCAAAGAATGAGAATTGAGATGAAGTCCTTTATGACTTGGAAACTTTTGAATTAGAAGAACAAAAATTTATAATTATAAAATGAAACATTTAAATACCATGTAGCTCAAAATAATTAATGATATAGTATATCAGAAGGGGAAGTATATATGCGACACAAAATAAATAAGCATTGAAAATGTTGTATGCCTCATGGAAAGAAAAGTGAGACAAGAATACCTTGCCTTGAATTTCCTTTCAGGTGAATGTATTTCAAATAACCATATAATGGGTTAAATATGTTACTGACATATTAAAAATCCAAATTAAATATTTATTAAAACATATATTATCTTCTTATAATATATTATTACTCATTTTAGTAACCATTGATTATTTTCACTATTTTGAGTGTTAATTTCCTAGTTTCTCAAGTATGATTTGAATTTCATATTTTTGGTTCCTATTATGGTTTCATCGTCTCTAAAATGTAAACCATTATGTGAATATAAAATATATTCAGTATATTTTCATTTATAATAATCTATAATATTTGGTGATAATAAATGGAATGCTTAGTTCGTTTAAATGGTAGGTCGTATATACGCATGAACACTACTTTAATTTATTTTTCATATTAAAAGAATGAAAAATAAATCATATATATGTTGTCACGACCTGTCCTCGGGGCCCGTGCCGTGACTACCCCAAGCCCGACTTCCATAGGCCAGGGGCTGGCGACTAGCACCAAAGGTATAAATCCCGATAACTGGGAAGGCATTGCCTTTGTAAAAGTAAACAAAACACCACAGAGTACAAGCGAAAGAAAAACACTAAGTACAAAAGAAAGTGATGAAAAGTAACTGGTCCAGAATACAAAACCAAATGAAAGTACAACTACAACTGAACAAAGTACAATAGAAAAATACAAACAACTGGAAGAAGGAAGCAGCTCCTGGGTCGTCCTCCTCGGATCCTACCTGAAAGGTAGGTATAGATAGTGCAGCTCCTTGATCGTCCGCCATAGATCCTACCTGAAGGGTAGGTACAGATAGCACAACTCCTCAATAATCTCGCCCGTCAACCCCCCTATGAGTGTCTTCTCTCCGTGTAGTCCACCTCCGGATACTAACTCGTTGTGTGATCTACCTCCGGGTACCATCTAGTCCTCGAACATTCTGCCTCCGTCAGCTCTGCCCGTCGTCTGCAACCAACACAACGAGGTGCGGGCATAGCCCGTGCAGGGGTGAGTATAACTATACTCAGTAGGGACCCCGAGATCCTCAAGGTCTCACTAAATCCAACAAGGATAACCACAAAGAAGATCTCAACAGATAACCTCTACTTAGGTATATGCCCATGCATATACCAAAGTTATCAAGTAACCCATCTCAATCATGAGGTAACACAAAGATCAAAAGTCTCTGCTCAAACCAGGATTTTCATCAACGAAACCATAACTGCTGAAGAGCCCCGTCTCTGGAGTGTACAGTGGTCCTGTCACGACTCCGAAATACTGCTCACTAATCCAAGTCTCTTAGGTACTCCTCCTGTCGAGTACCGCAGGTCTTCTGCCAAATACTGGGCGCTCCGTCCGCTGTGGGTCTGCCGCCAAATACCGGGCACTCCCCCTAATAGCCTACAGAGGTACTCCTCCGGTCGAGTACTGCAGGTCTGCTGCCAACTACCAGGCGCTCCGTCCGCTGTGGGTCTACCGCCAAATACCAGGAGCTCCGTCCACTGGGCTAGTCGACTCACCCCAAGTCGAGTCGGTCAAGTAGTCGTCAGGTCTCAGCCGGCTACACAGTCTCCGTACTCCGCTCGCTCGTCTCTGGCAGGGTCCGCTCCACAAGATACTGGTCAAAACTCCAAGTATCTCAAATTCCCACGAAGAAGTATCTCAAAGTAACGCCTCGTCATAGGGGTCTCAACGCAACAGACGACGCGTCAATCAGATGCCCGGTCTGTGAGTTATTAGCCTTTTCGTCCCAGGGGCCCGGTTGGTTTCATGTGCGAACCAATCCGTCCGTAACTCAACTATACCCCGAACACTCATAGGGTATACTCATAGGGACAGTTTCTCAACGTGATCACCAACGCCGCTGACGGTTCGTCAAACGGACGTCTGGTCTGAATGATATCAGCTTTTCCGTTCCAGGGGCCCGGTTGGATTTCGGGTACAATCCAACCCGGCCACTATCCAACAGCAACCAAAACTCAGTAGAATTATGCCAAATGTTCCGTCTCATCAAGAGGAAAGCAACGAGACAGACGGCGCGTCAATCGGACGCCCGGTCTGTGAGTTATTGGCTTTTTCGTTCCAGGGGCCCGGTTGGTTTCATGAGCGAACCAACCCGACTGCACTCCGACGACATGCAAACCTCGAGCGGAGTAAGACAAAAGATCCGTATCACTAAGAGGAATCCAACAAAGTCGACGGCACGTCAATCGGACGCCCGGAGCTCAAGTTACGAGCGTTTCCGCTCCGAGGGCCTGGTTGGTTTCGTATCCGAACCAACCCGGCCGAACCCAAAGTATTCCGAAACCTTGAGTGCGATATACCAAAACAACTGTCTCGTTCCAAGGATTGCTACGAAACTGACGGTGTGTCGATCGGAGGTCCGTAGCCCGAGATATGGGCATTTGAACCAACTCAGTCCGAAAATAGGGGGTCTGGGCCCGGCTCGGCCCGGGTGGCGACCAGGCCTGATGACCAGGCCCGGCCCGGAAGCCCGGCCCGGCTAGCGGGGCGGCGGCGCGGCGGAGCGGCCAGCGCGCTGCGCGAGCACGTCCAAGGGAGGGGCTACACCCCTCCTTTAATTTAAAACGACGACCCCCATTAAGGGGCCACGCCATGTGCAACCCGGGGGGTGTAACCCCCCGGCTTTTCCCATGTATCGGCCGGCCAGCGCAGGGCCGGCTGGTTTCTCGCCGCGGGACCCCGCGATCCCGCGCCTTCTGGTGCCGGAGGCCGGAGTTCCAGCCGCCATCTTCGAATTCTCTGGTGGGTGGTTTTTCTGGCCGCTACTTCCAGGATGGCTGCAAATTCGTCCGGCGCGACATGACGACGCCGCGTCCTTCCAGCGCGGCCTGACTCCGACCCCGGCCTCGTTCGTACCCTCAACGCGGCGCGACTGCGTCGCGTTTCTTCGTCGTGGCCCGCATCGTTCACGTCTCCTTTCGCTCAAGCAAGGTGCAACGATGCATTGTCGTCTTCTCTAATGAAAACCGAAGAATAGCAAAGGGGGGAGGGGTATCGGCCGTGTTTGTGCGGACCTAACCCTTCCCGTTATATCGATAGAAGTTGGCCGAAACGTAAGACGTTTAACCTTCAAATTTTTTTTAATTTAAATAAAAATTCGAACATGGCCATCAAATTTATCTTTCATATTCGAAGGAACGAATCACCAACTTAAAATAGTCAAACCCCTACCTCGGTTTCAAGAACGGTGCACGTCAACGAGCCGCGGAAGACGAGCATCGCGGAGGTCGGGCGTCGCGGAAAAAGAACGTCGACGTGACAAAGCAAGAATTTGAAGACGTTGACGGAGATTTCTTCGCAGAAAACCGTCGCGGAAGAAGAAGGTCGTGGAAGAAGTTCTCCGCGTTCTTCGGCGGAGATGTTCTTCGCTAAGGACGATGTTCTTCATCAGAGTCCGAGGTGTTCTTCACGTTCATCGTCGAAGTAGAAGGTGTTCTACCCAAAATCTCTCAACGACAAAAATCAACAAAATAAAATAAGCCTCCAACTTATTTTATTAACCCAACATAGGTTTTTGAATTTCAAGAGTTTGAAAATTCAAAACCCACATTTAACTCACTTAAGTTATAACATAAGATGTTATAAAATTTATGAGGACATAAGTTAGCAAAACATAAATGGGGGGGAGGGGGGGTTTAGAGGGGTTATGAAAGTGAGGGGTTGGGCTCGTGTGGGTCCCACCCTACTTTATCCTCTCAAGGTTGGTTATCACAAGTGGGTCCCACCCCCAACATCCTTACTTAGGATAAAACTACCAAGTGGGAAAAATAAAAATTGTTAATTTCTATTTTCAACCACCTAAAAAATTAATAACTCCCCTCGTGTAAACGCAACTCCGAAACAGGAGTTCCTAAGCTATTACCGGCACTGCGGTTCCATCGGTGCCCTCAGAATTCGATTCCGGGCACCGGTTCAAAAGTTAGAAATTCCCACTCGTTCGTTCACTGAACGTACCCGAGCTAAATTTCTGATAGAAATTCCGGGCACACCGGGCCTTGGAATCAGGCGCCGTCAAAAACTACGTTCTTGTAAAATCTCAAAGAAAATTTAGAAAAAATTTCCCGGGAATTTTATGGGTCTTTACATTACTCCCACCTCAGGGCTTTACGTCCCCGTAAAAGCTTCAACACAAACTAGGGATACAAAAGCGGTACTGAGCACGCATCTGAGCCTCCCGCTCTCATGTGCTCACCTGGAGGTTCTCGTACTGCCATAGAAAGTGCACCCGAGGAATCGATCATCCTCGTAGGATCCGCTCCTGTCAATCCTTGATCCCCACAAGATCCTCCGTGGAAGTAACCCTATCGGCATTGTCCTGCTCCTCATGGTCGATGATATGCGAAGGGTCGAGCATGTATATCCTCAGTTGAGATACCTGGAAAACATCGTGCACCTAGTGAAACTGAGGTGGATGGGTCAAGCGGTAAACCACCTCACCTACCCAGCTGAGGACCTAGAAAGGTCTGTTGAACCTTGGAGATAACTTGCCTCCCTGGCCACATCTCCGTAAACCTCGTCGAGGTGAGACCCGTCTAAGGACATGATCGTCATCCTCGAACTCTAGAGGCCTCCAAGTCCTGTCAGCATAAGGCTTCTGTCGGCCCTGTTCTGTCCTCATCCACTCTTGGATGACCTGGACCTTCTCTAGTCTCACAAGAGCTGCTATGATTTCTTCTTTGCTGATAAGAGAAATCTGGTCTCATCCCCTGGATGAACCACATTCTTTGCCTAATACAGTCAATCCTGACATGAATGATGCATTCATCCCATGGATGACGTCGTAAGGCCTCGACGTAACTACCAAGAGATCCAAATATCACTCTCGCCTCCAAGGGTCGAGTCACACTGTCGGCATCAGTGTGAGGTCACTAGGTCTCCTCCAGTAGAAATCTCGAAATTTAGGGTCAAGTCAACAGTCTTAACCGAGACCACTCAGTATCAACCAAACAAAAAGGACAAGAAAACAAACTTTACAAAGATAAGTGTCTTTTCATTATTGAAGCTCATAGTACAAAGACAAAAAGCAACTAGAGACAAACATCAATAAAACTAGAAGAAATAGGATCAATAGCCTCCAGGTCGGAAGCTAGTCCCGCTCCTGTCCATCTGCTTCCAGAGCTCCATGACCGTAGGCCTCAGCTGCCTGAAGCTGAGCTCTCCCATGTCTTCCTATCCCCTGCGGTCGGGGTGGGCCTCCTGGTGGTGGGGGTGGCAACACCCCGAAGCGTCGTCCACCTCCAGCTGCACGACCAGCTCCTCTTCCATGGCCTCCTTCTCCTTGCAGTCTGCCCTGATCGAACCTCTGCCTCTGGCTGGGAGGTTCTTCATTTAACCGCTGTTCATCTGCATGGCGGGTCGGATAGTGACGTGCCATGTGACCAATCCCACCGCAGGAGTAACACTGTCCACTCTCGGCACAACTGGCTCTGACTCCACCTCGGTTACCCTGGAGAACTGAATCTGAGTCGTGCAGTTGGCCACCGGTAGGTCTGGTCCTATTGGACCTCTGCGTCATCTGTCTACTGTCTGCTGCAGAAGACTCTGCCACAAGCCAGCTAGTGGTGGGTCGTGCTGCTGGAGACTGCTCAGCAAGGAAACTCTCCACTAAGAGGTCTCTCTCCAACACCCCTGTCTGGGTCGGAATGCTGTGAGAAACAACAAAAGCTCTAATCTCCCGCCTGAGCCCCTGCTCGAAGGTTCGGGCCCTGAAGAACGGGTCCCGTACCATATCTGTGGAGTAGCGAGAGAGGTCTGTGAACCTCTCTGAATACTGTGCCACTGTCATGCTGCCCTACAACAGCTGAAGTAGCTCCTGTATACGCACTGCTCAAAGGGTTGCTGGTACAAACTCTGCCCGGAACATGCTCTCGAATTCTGCCCAAAGAAGTGTTGCCTCGTAATGCATCTGGAGCATCAGGCTCCACCATCTGCCAGCTGCTGCCTGAAGGAGGCTGGCAGCAAGGATCACCATGAAGTCTACCGGCGTCCCCACTAGCCTGAAAACTCTCACCACAGCCTCCTGCCAATCCTCAGCCACCAGCGGGTCCGTCCCTCCTTGGAACCCGGGTGGTCTCTGGCACTGGAACTCGTGAAGTGCACTCAAGCGATGTGCACTCTCTGCTGCTGGGGCTGGTGGAATCGGTGGCCCAATGGGTAGTAGTACCGCTGGTGCCTCCGCTGGTGCATCAACTGTGATAAGGCCCTGTACTGAGGCCACGTCGCTCGGCGAGCTGTCAGTACGTACCACTCTCAGGGCTCTAGTTGGTCGTCCACGGGGAGGCATTCTGAAAGGAACAAACATGACACGGTCAAAAGACTTATACCTGGTGAGATGACATGGTTTGAGATGATATTTAAATAAAACTTCTGGAAACACACACGCAATCATTGTTTTCGTGCACAAAGTCGGAAATCAGTTGTCAGGGTCCTGGTGTATGGATACGTCGGCCGCCCGTGCCAACACTATATTACCTTAACTAAAGACCACACTCGGTACCCTTAACACTATTTCTTCACAGAAAGGAAACATAAGAGTTATAAGTTCTGTGATAGAACCTCCCTTTGATACCAATTTGTCACGACCCGTCCTCGGGGCCCGTGCCGTGACTACCCCAAGCCCGCCTTCCATAGGCCAGGGGCTGACGACTAGCACCAAAGGCGTAAATCCTGATAACTGGGAAGGCATTTCCTTTATAAAAGTAAACAAAACACCACAGAGTACAAGCGGAAGAAAAACACTATGTACAAAAGAAAGTGCTGAAAAGTAACTGGGCCAGAATACTATCCCAAATGAAAGTACAATTAGAACTGAACAACGTACAACATAAAAATACAAACAGCTGGAAGAAGGAAGCAGCTCCTGGGTCTTCCTCCTCGGATCCTACCTGAAAGTTAGGTACAGTTAGTGCAGTTCCTGGATCGTCTTCCACGGATCCTACCTGAAGGGTAGGTACAGATAGTGTAACTCCTCAATGATCTCGCCCGTCAACCCCCCTCCGAGTGTCGTCTCTCCGTGTAGTCCACCTCCAGATACTGACTTGTCGTGTGGTCCACCTATGGGTACCATCTATTCCTCGAACATTCGGCCTCCGTCAGCTCTGCCCGTCGTCTGCAACCAACACAACAAGGTGCGGGCATAGCCTGTGCAGGGGTGAGTATAACGATACTCAGTAGGGACCCCGAGACCCTCAAGGTCTCACTAAAATCAACAAGGATAACCACAAAGAAGATCTCAACAGATAACCTCTACTTAGGTATATTCCAATGCATATAACTAAGTTATCAAGTAACCCATCTCAATCATGAGGTAACACAAAGATCAAAAGTCTCAGCTCAAACCAGGATTTTCATGAACGAAACCGTAACTGCAGAAGAGCCCCATCTCTGGAGTGTACAGTGGTCCTGTCATGACTCCGAAATACTGCTCACTAATCCAAGTCTCTGAGGTACTCCTCCTGTTGAGTACCGCGGGTCTGCTGCCAAATACTGGGCGCTCCGTCTGCAGTGGGTCTGCCGCAAAATACCAGGTGCTCCCCCTAATAGCCTATTGAGGTACTCCTCTGGTCGAGTACCGCAGGTCTGCTGCCAAATACCAGGCGCTCCGTCCGCTGTGGGTCTGCCGCCAAATACCGGGCGCTCCGTTCACTGGGCTATTCGACTCACTCCAAGTCAAGTCGGTCAAGTAGTCGTCAGGTCTCAGCCGGCTACACGGTCTCCGTACTCCGCTCTCTCATCTCCGGGAGGGTCCGCTCCACGAGCTACTGGTCAAAACTCCAAGTATCTCAAAGTCCCATGAAGAAGTATCTCAAAGTACCGCCTCGTCATAGGGGTCTCAACGCAATAGATGGCGCGTCAATCGGACGCCCGGTCTGTGAGTTATTATCCTTTTCTTCCCAAGGGCCCGGTTGGTTTCATGTGCGAACCAATCCGGTAACTCAACTATACCCCGAACACTCATAGGGTATACTCATTGGGACCGTTTCTCAATGTGATCACCAATGCCGCTGATGGTTCGTCAAACAGACGTCTGGTCTGAATGATATCAGCTTTTCCGTTCGAGGGGCCCGATTGGATTTCGGGTACAATCCATCCCGGCCACTATCCAACAGCAACCAAAAATCGGTATAAGTATGCCAAAAGTTCCGTCTCATCAAGAGTAAAGCAACGAGATAGGCGGCGCGTCAATCGGACACCCGGTCTGTGAGTTATTGGCTTTTTCATTCTAGGGGCCCGGTTGGTTTCGTGAGGGAACCAACCCGACCGCACTCCGACGGCATCCAAACCTCGAGCGGAGTAAGCCAAAAGATACATCTCACTAAGAGGAATCCAACAAAGTCGACGACACGTCAATCGGACGTCCGGAGCTCAAGTTACGAGCGTTTCCGCTCCGAGGGCCCGGTTGGTTTCATATCCAAACCAACCCAGCCGAACCCAAAGTATTCCGAAACCTTGAGTGCGATTTTCCGAAACGACCACCTCGTTCAAAGGATTGCTACGCAACTGACGGTGCGTCGATCGGAGGTCCGTAGCCCAACATATGGGTGTTTGAACCAACTTAGTCCGAAAATAGGGGGTTTGGGCCCGACCCGGCCCAGTACCCCCTGGGTCGGCCGAACCGGGTCGACTCTGCCCGGCCGGCGACCCGGACCGACGACCAGGCCCGGCCCAGAAGCCAGGCCCGGCCAGCGGGGAGGCGGCGCGGCGGAGCGGCCAGCGCGGCCAGCGCGCTGCACGAGCGCGTCTAAGGGAGGGGCTACGCCCCTCCTTTAATTTAAAACGGCGGCCCCCATTAAGGGGTCACGCCATGTGCAACCCGGGGGGTGTAACCCCCCAAATTTTCCCATGTATCGGCCGGCCAGTGCAGGGCCGGCTGGTTTCTCACCGCGGGACCCCGCGATCCTGCGCCTTCTGGCGTCAGCGGCCGGAGTTCCGGCCGCCTTCTTCGAATTCTCGAGTGGGTGGTTTTTCCGGCCGCTACTTCCAGGATGGCTGCAAATTCGTCTGGCGCGGCGTGACGGCACCGCGTCCTTCCGGTGTGGCCCGACTCCGACCCCGGCCTCGTTCGTACCCTCGAGGCGGCGCGACTGCGTCGCGTTTCTTCGTCGTGGCCCTCATCGTTCACGTCTCCTTTCGCTCAAGCGCGGTGCAACGATGCATTACCGTCTTCGCTAATCAAAACCGAAGAATAGAAAATGGGGGAGGGGTATCGGCCATGTTTGTGCGGACCGAACCCTTCCCGTTATATCGATAGCAGTTCGCCAAAACGTAAAACGTTTAACCTTCACAATTTTTTTTAATTTAAATAAAAATTGGAACATGGCCGTCAGATTTATCTTTCATATTCGAAGGAAAGAATCACCAACTTAAAATAGTCGAACCCCTACCTCGGTTTCAAGAACGATGCACGTCAATGAGCCGCGGAAGATGAGCATCACGGAGGTCGGGCGTCGAGGAAAAAGAACGTCGACGTCGCGAAGTGAGGATTCGAAGACATTGACGGAGATTTCGTCGCGGAAAACCGTCGCGGAAGAAGAAGGTCGTGGAAGAAGTTCTCCGCGTTCTTCGGCGGAGATGTTCTTCGCTATGGACAGTGTTCTTCATCGGAGTCCCAGGTGTTCTTCACGTTCTTCGTCGAAGTGGAAGGTGTTCTTCACAAAATTTCTCAACGACAAAAATCAACAATATAAAATAAGCCTCCCACTTATTTTATTAACCCAACATAGGTGTTTTAATTTAAAGAGTTTGAAAATTCAAATCCCACATTTAACTCATTTAAGTTATAACATAAGATGTTATAAAATTAATGAGGACATAAGTTAACAAAACTTAAATGGGGGGGGGGGGGTTAGAGGGGTTAGGAAAGTGAGTGGTTGGGCTCATGTGGGTCCCACCCTACTTTATCTTCTCAAGGTTGGTTATCACAAGTGGGTCCCACCCCCAACATCCTTACTTAGGATAAAACTTCCATGTGGGAAAAATAAAAATTGTTAATTTTTATTTTCAACCACCACAAAAATTAATAAATCCCCTCGTGTAAACGCAACTCCGAAACAGGAGTTCCAAAGCTATTACTGGCGTTGCGGTTCCATCGGTGCCCTCGAAATTCGATTCCGGGCACCGGTTCAAAAGTTATAAATTCCCGCTCGTTCGTTCACTGAACGTACCCGAGCTAAATTTCGGATAGAAATTCCGGGCACACCGGGCCTCAGAATCAGGCGCCGTCAAAAACTGCGTTCTTGTAAAATCCCAAAGAAAATTTAGAAAAAATTTTCCTTGAATTTTACGGGTCTTTACATATGTATATTATATTTAAATTATAATATTGATGTCATATTTTTCATATAGATTTATTGAAACCATCCTTTATAAATTTCATGTATAGCGTGAGTAAATCACATCGCTTTGAGGAGGGAGTTGTCCACACTTCCACAAATGATGTAATCATGTTTATACAAAATAGAAAGCATAAGAATATGTGGTATATAAAAATTAAAGAAATATATAGAAATTATAAATATCATATATATCATATATAAATTTTGGTTTCATCATAATCACCAACCATGAGAGGTGGTAATGAAAAAACGAACGACATCGTTTTGCGAGGTGGTAGTTCTTGTACCCATAAAGAGTAAGTTTGTTACACATTAGATAAAAGCATGTGTATGTGTAGATCTAAACCATAGAATAAAAAAATATAAGTATATTTTGGATACTGGTGTTATTATAAAATCATATACAAAGAATATTTTAATGGGGAATGGAAATAAAACAAAAGAGCTTGAGGAAGGATGTTTTTCTCTTTTTTGGGCAACTCCTTTTGGTTTGCACCAAAGGGATTCATTAGATGCATCCCATACCAAAGTGAGGCCTCTTGTATGAGGTAAGGGATTTTTAGGACCTATTGTTTTAGATACTGGTTGATCCAAAGTGTCTTGATAGGTGTGAATATGTGGGAGGTGTGAGTGCCATTTTAAAGTGGATAAGGAGTGGTATTCTTGTTAATTTTTTAAAAGATAATTCCACCTACATTTTTCTGATGAAAGGTGGCTCCAATAATGAACCAAAATATATTCAATGTATTATAGGGTATATATATGAATATAAAAAAAAATTACATGTTTTTAGGCTAATTTCGATCATAAGTTTAAGGTTTGTCCCTTGTGAATCATTTGTTTCTATAAATTATTGTAATTAAATTTAATTACTTTCACTAATATATTTTTATCAAAAACTAAGATGAAATTATTATAAATTTTAAATTATTATGATTCCAAAAATGGAATAATTTTTATCAAATTCAATTAACAGAATTGAAAGAACTTAATTTAAATTTAATCCCACATATGGGACAACAAAGCAGGTTTTTAAAGTAAAATACTCACAAAATTACTATGTTTTTATATTCAATTTCAAACTAAAATTGATTAAAAAGACCTAAAATGGATTAATTGATATAAAATTTATCTAATTAAAATTTCAAATAAATAAAAAATATAATTCAACCCTCTAAATAAATTAGACAAAAAAGTAATCTTGAATTAAAATTTATTATTTATCATTATTCATCAAAAAATGATACTTCCCAGACAAGTAAAAAAAATTAACCATGATCTATTTTTTATTTTTGTATTTAAAAAATAATGTTTATTTTGAAATATTTAATTTATAAAATCTCTAAAAAAATTATTTTAAAAAGGTTCTCCATTAAAAGTTGATAAAAGTGCATTTTTAGAAAAATATCATTTTAATAATAAAACTATATTTCTTCCTATCTTATTCATATAAAACTTATTTAATGAATATTAAAAATATTTTATTGAATAAATAATATATATAAATATATATTTCATTAATTTAACTCACTAATTTTTATTAATTTAATTTATTAGGATAAAATAACTTTGAGTGCATAATAATAATTTTCTATAAAAACATTTCTTTTATATTCAATAGGTTCTTATATTCATTTATATTTAATTTGTAATAAATGAATTCATTTTATATTTGGGTAAAACAAATATATTCATAATTTAGTTAAAAATAATCATAACAGCTTATTTAATGCCAAGCTTATATCTTATTATAAGTTATAATATTTTTAATAATATATTGGTCCTCTATAAAACTCGATCTTATGTGTAATGTAAGCTATCGAAGAATGTATTTGTTAAGTGTAACACAAGCTAACACAAAATCACTTCAATCATAAGATAAAGATTTAATTTATTTAAAATAGTGATTATATTGTAAATTGTCGGGATATTATATTCCTATATGCGCATGGTGTTGTGTGTCTGACACACTATCAAATATAATGTTTTTATTTTAGAATATTGATCCATTACATTCTCCAAACCTTAATTAAATTGTGTCCTCATAATTTAGACATGAACTGGGTAATTATTTTTTGATATTTGCAGTTTTTGAATCCCATAACATGAGAAGGGTTCATAAAACATTCTCTTGAAAAAAGTGGGTAAGAAGTACAAGGGTGACATGGATTAACATATAAATAGGTCTCTAAATAGGATAAAATTAGTGGTAAGTGTACATACGTAATTTGATGAAAAGAATAAATATTTTTAGGGAGTGATTGAGGTCATAAATAACAAAAAAAAGAGAGTGGTCAATGGAATTTTTAGAACCTCGAAGGCATAAATCTATGATGATTCAAAAGACCACTGGTTCAATAAAAATTAATGTATTAAGACAACATGTTTTTTTATCATTTTCTGAATTTAGACTAATTATTTTACTAGCTATGAATATAAAAAACCATTATCACATATCATATTTATATAAACATAATTTTCATCTTTTTGGTGTGTTTTTTTTATCAATTTATAATTCATCCATTACTTCATGAAATAGATATCCAAAAATTAACTTTGATTCTTGAAGCACAAAAATATTCTTTTAATGGATCAAAAGGCCTATAAAAGAGTGAAAGTCTAACTATTATATCTACCGATTCTACAAATCCCAAATGGATGACAACTAGTTAATAATTAATATTTATTAATTAAAATTTTCTAATTAAAAAAAATACATATTAACATGTATATTTTTATGGTATGTGGTTGGAAATAAAAATTTACCATATTTCCGTCATGATTTCAAGTCCCATGACCTTTACATATTTGATGGCTTATCACCCATAATATAGG
This sequence comes from Viscum album, assembly GCA_963277665.1. NCBI lineage: Eukaryota > Viridiplantae > Streptophyta > Magnoliopsida > Santalales > Viscaceae > Viscum > Viscum album. The sequence continues at coordinate 2,029,802,165 of OY728127.1, forward strand.
ATTCACTTTTATAAAACAATATTTCCAAAATAAATAGGACATAAATCCTTGGAATAAGGATAATCATTAAATATCATTTTAACTTACGTTTTCTATAAAACCTCAACACATAAATACTTCATCAATTTATTTCCACGCAAGTCCTTAGTTTAGAATTTATCATTTAGAAGAGACATTTATAAAAACAAAAAACCATAGGGCGTGAGTCTATTTTCTTTTTTTGAAAAAAGATAATTCATTTTTAGGATTTATAAATCATGATATATTATTTTCTAAGTAAGAAACTTCAGGTTTAACCTAGTATATTCACTGTCATTATCTATTAAAATTGATCATAATGATTTGTGAAGAAAATGTTAATTTTCCTAACCATATCCCCTAGGAGTGTCAAACCATGTGCATAGTAAGGCCCATTATAATGTACCAAGTTATGCCCGAGTTAGGCCCAACACACCTTATTAGATTTTTTACCTATATGAGCATTTGTTCTAGAGCCACATCCACTTATAGTATACAGACATGGATATATTTCTAGAGAAGACCATATAATCTATATCGTTCCAAAAAATTTGGACATTATTCTATAATTAACCTAAAACTATACCCTAGTTATATGTTCTCTAATTTATGTTTTCAAAATCTATTTTCCTAGGTTTCTACTGAAATTCCTCTGAAATAAACTACAGTCACCTGACCCCAAAAATCCTTGAGAAAGTTTCATGCTACCATTAAATTGACATGATTATGAGTCATAAAACCCTGAATGACCAAAGAATTAAGTTGTATTGGTAAACTAGATACATATATTGGTCTTGTATTATAAATTAATACAATAATTATAATATAATGTTTTTATTTATTTTTAGGATAACTGTATTTTATCTAGTATATCCATGAATGTATTTCATAGTATTCTTCTTGGATTACTTGGGAATGAAACATAATAAAAGAGATTTCAGTTTCTTATTAAGGGTAAAGTATAGCTGGAGAAAAAATGAATCAATAAGAATAGTAAATATGGAAATGTAATTACTAAATACACATTCCATGTAATCAATAAACTCATAAGGAAGTACATAAAAATATGGATATTTCAATAACTGAAAATAGATATAATTTTAATAACTGGATATGGAATAATCAATATAGAAAGGTATCAAACTTAAATCACATTCCATTTAATCAATAATATTATAATGAAATGCTTCTGTAGATGTTTTCATAGTGAAAATATATTGAACAATAAAATCTGAATTAAAAAAATGCAATACATAATTGTTAAACATCATGTCTCACGAACATGAAAACCTATACTCTCAAGATATATCCTCCAGCCAGTTTAAAACTACATGTAGAAACCTATTTAATTTTCACAACTAATTTTTCTCATGATAACTTGTTGATGTATTGAGGGTAAAAATAAAATATGGGCACAACATGAAATCATTTCTCTAAAGCATTATTTATATCGAATAAATGATTTAATTAATAGACAATATGACTTCTAAATTATCTATATTTAATAAAGAATATATATTCATCAATATTTCCTTTGTATATAATAACTAACCTAAAGGGTTATTGAAGTTGATGAATAGGGATACTATTGAAATATCATTAATACATTCTTGAGGAAAATAATATTTAAACACTTCAAAGTGTCCCATAAAACATTAAAACATTTTTATCATAATACCCCATGAATTAAATGAAACCTATAACATCTTGAGAATAAGTAGATTTAGGATATAAAATGTAAAAGTAAACCCCATATGTAAAAACTATATAATTTTTGGGTAATAAAAATATCAATGTTAAATGATATGGGTAATTAGGGGAAATTCTATGCCAAATGATCATCGGAAATCAAATATTTTTAAGGGAACTAATGAAGGAATCAAGGAAGTGAATTTTAATACTATACTTTTATAAACAAATAAGAAACCACCTATAGGAATAATAAGGATGGTATTAATGAAAAATATCCCAATTAGAGTAAAATAAAGGGTTTGGTCATTGATGAATATAAATAAAATAAAAATATATATTCTAAAAATATTATTGAGGTTAATATCCATTTAATTTTGAAATATATATGAAAATAAGTTTTAAAAATATTTTATATAAAAATATACCTTTTAAACTTGAAAAGGAATCTTCTATGAAAAGTGAACTCAACTAAAATCGACAAGAAGGATCCTTTGAAAAAAAATTAAACTGAGAAAGTGTAAAAATTACTTTAATAAATAATTTTTGAATCATTTAATTTTTTAAAAACATTTTTAGAAAATATTGTTTTTAAAAAATATAGGTTTTCTGACTAAAGAGGGAAATGATGTTGAGTTTTCTTAAAAATATTTTCTAATTTTTTTAGTATCAAACAGTGGAAAATTGTAATAATAATTGAAAAAGGTCATGAATAACTAAATGATAACAAAATGAATGTTTTTACAAAACAAAAATCCAGTAATTTCCTCTAATGGAAATTCAAGTAAAAAAACCTGAACCAAATGGGATTTTGAAGTAAACCACTAAAAAGACCATAACATTGATGTGAGAATCAATCATTAATTATATATTTTGTTTAAAATATAAATCCACTAAAACAATATGGAAATTATAAAATTTATATTATAAATTTATTACACACATAATCTTTGAATATTAATGATAATGAGGATGTAATACAATACAACGAAATAAAATTGGGTTTTGAATTTATTTTTCACTTGGCAACTCTTAATTAAAATCCCATTTGATGAAATAATTCAATTTGAAACTCAAAATATTATAAATAATATATTAATAATTATATTATATGTAAAATTGGAAGTATTCACACAATATATAAGAAATTAGAATCATAATAATAAAATATGTCTCAATTAATTGAAATTAGGACTATGTCCCTTATTACATGGTAAAATTTGAATTAAAAGGAAAAAAATAAATTGTAATAAAATAAAACATTTAATTAACATTGATATAAAATAATTCATGACATAATATATCAGAAGGGGCATTAGATACACCAAAATAAATAAATAAGAGGTTAAAATGGTGTCTAAATAATGAAAAGAAATGTGGGACAATAATCCCTTGCCTTGTGTTTCCTTACTAGTGAAAATCCATTAAATTAATGTATAATGGTTTTAAACATGTTGAAAAATTACTCCAGAACGATATCAATATTTATGATATAATATCTGATCTTATTATAAGATCTTATTACTTATTTGTTATTAATCATTCATTATTCGTACTATTTCGTGTGTTAATTTCAAGTTTCTCAAGTATGTTTTGACTTGTTAGTTATTGTTACTCTCATGGTTTAATAATATCCAGAATGTAAACCATGATTTGAATATCATATATATTCATTATATATTTATTAAGTATAATCCACAATATCTGGATATAAGAAATGAAATGCACTGTTCAAGGGGATGGCATGTTGTATGTACGGATGAATGGTGCTTTCATTGCTTCATCATATTAAAAGAATAAATAGTAAATTATATATATATATATATTATAATTGCAGAAACATATTTTTGTTATATGTGTAATATATCTTTGTAAAAACCATCATTTATACCTTCCATATATAGATTGAATGAATCACATCGCTTTGAGACGGGAGTAGTCCACACTTCAACAAATGACGTTATCATATTTACACAAAATGTAAAGAATAAGGGTATGTGCTTGATAAAAATTATATAAGCATAAATAAATCATAAAAATCAAATATATTATAAATAAATATAATTTCCACCATAATTCCCATCAATGAGAGGTGGTGAAGGAAAAAAGAACGACATCATTTTGTGAGGCAGTATTTCACCATACACATAAATGGTAAGTTTGTTACCCATTATATTGAAGTGTGTAAAACTATAGGTATAAAACATGGAATAAAAAAATATCAGTATATTTATAAATCCATTATTGTTATATAATAATGTAATACTACTAGTTTATGGGTTGGATAATGATAATAAAACAAAAGAGATTGAGGAAGGATGTTTCCTCTTATCCGGGTAACTAGTTTTGGTTTGCACTAAAGGAGTTACTTGGATGGATTCCTATCTAAATGGAGGATTCTGGGATGAGTGGAGGTATTTTGAAGAGCTATTTGGGTTGATTTTTTTCAAGACAAAGATTCTTGAGAGGGATGAATAAGTTGGAGGGTTGGGTACCTTTTTATAGTGGATGAGAATTGGAATTCCTATAATGTTTTGAAAGTATAATTCCATCCATATTTTCCCTATGAAAGTTTGCAACAATAATGGAAAAAATTTGTGTAATGGGATGATAGGTTCAAAATACAAATAGAAATGGATTTTGGAAAAGTTTTAGGACTTTTTTTCTCTTAAGATTAATGTTTATTTCGTTGTTAAGTGAATTTTTCTCTTAACGTTTGTAATTAATTTTAATTACATTCACTACTAAAAATTGGGAATTTAATAGTTCTATTAATGGGTTTTATCAGTGCTTAAAAAGCATTAATATTGTGAGTGATGTTAAAAGGTGGAGGGGGTGGGGGTCTTTAATAGTGCAATTTTTTTAAAGGCACCCATTATCATTTCTTTTTTAGTGATGTTAAATGGTTTATTTAATAGAAAGTTTTAGCACTTTTAAAAGACAACTTTTATAAACGATAAAAAAACCATTACAAAATTGAAGATAAATTATTTTTTTCATGGACCCCCGACCCCCTTTCTCATTTATTAAAACTCTCTTTCTCAGTGCTTTCCCCTATACATTCACCATAACACACCCTGCCTCTCTTTCTCAGTGCTATAAGGCTACAATGAATAATTTTACATGATTGGATTCAATCCCATGACCTCACTTGTGTGAATGAATGCTCTGTACCACTATTCCATGCATATTTTTTTGTATACTTAATGACTTTTTTATTTATTTGTATATATTTTGATATGTGTGATATATATATCAAATTATATTTATTTAAATATATTATATAATAATATTTATTTATATATATTAGAGCATAAATAATATATATATATATATCTATGTGTGTGTATTTATTAATAAACACAAATATATATATATATATATATGAATGTATTTTAATAAGGTAAATAAAATGGAATTTTTTTCATTAAATAATATGAATATTACATATTTATTTTATAAATTTAAGAATACAGTTTTTGTTTAAATATGTTACTATATGAATTTATATATTCGATTTATTATAAGTAAATAAAAAAATTTATTCAAACATTTAATTATAAATAAAACTAAATTGTAGAAAACACTAAAATTTCAAAACCATAATATCAATATAAACGTAACCCCAAGAAATAAATTCAGCCCCCAATAAAAATAGCAAAAAAGACCTCTTAAAAAAAGTTAAAATTTTCTCTAATGTAAAAATATTTGGGTAACCCGACAAAAAACTCAGTTTTGGAGGCATTCTAAGCCTTTTTAGGCCTCAAAAAATAGGATATAGGTTTACCTTTGTTACAAAGGGAACAAATATTGTTGAAGACTTCAATTCGATAAATGGAAGAGCCCAAATGAACACCCAAATCAAAAGTTATTTCTATTTGAAATTTGAGTTATGTTTTCAACTTATTTTGAATATTTTAATAATTTTTTAATTTTTTATTTTCCAATTGATATTAAATGACTATTACATTCTCATAATTAGAAAATTATTGATTATAAATATTTTTTAGTTATTTTATAAGCCATTATTTATGAATATATTTTATATTAACTATAAATTCTGGTTTACCTTATCTAAAACATTTTTTAAAAATATATATTATATTTATATCAATAAAAATGTATTTATATATTAATATGTTATTTTGAATGAAATATATTTTTTGAAATATACCCAACACCAATGCTAGTAAAAAACACTGATAAAGGGGGGTTTTTAATCAACGCTTTATTTAGAATTCATAAATATCCTCTTTAATAGCCCTACAAAAACATTGTTAAAGGGGGACCTTTATTAGTTATTTTACTAACTCTAACAAAGGGGGTTTTAAGAAAACATTTATCGAGTGTGTTTAAAGTCCTAGCACTATATAAACCCAGTTTTGTAGTAGTGTTTCACTAATATTTTTGGTAAAAAACAAATTTGAAATTATTAGAAATTAAAAATATTTATAATTCCTATTATGAAATCAATTTTTCAACATTCCCATCACCTAATTAGTAGAAATTAATTTATATTTTATTCCATATATGGGATGACAATGCTGGTTTGTAAAGTAAAATGTTCAAAAGTTCACTATGTTTTTATATTTAATTTCAAAGTGAAATTGATTCAAATGACATATATTGGATTTATTGATATAAAATGTATAAAATTAAACATTAAAACGAATAAAAAATATAATTTAACATTAAAAATAAATTAGACGAAAAATCTCTCTTGAATTTAAATTCATTATTTTTTACCGTTTATCAAAAAAAGAAAAGTGAGACCAGAATACCTTACCTTTCATTTCCTTTTAGGTGAATGTATTTAAAATCACCATATAATGGGTTTAAACATGTTAGTAACTTATTAAAAATCCAAATTAATATTTATTAAAACATATATTATCTTCTTATAATATATTATTACTCATTTTTAGTAACCATTGATTATTTTTACTATTTCGAGTGTTAATTTCCTAGTTTCTCAAGTATGTTTTGAATTTTTGATTTTTGGTTCCTATTATGGTTTCATAATCTCCAAAATGTAAACCATTATGTGAATATAATATATATTCAGTATATTTTCATTTATAATAATCTATAATATTTGGAGTTAAGAAATGAAATGCTCAGTTCGTTGAAATGGTAGGTTGTATGTATGCATGAACAGTACTTTCATTTATTTTTTTTTGTTAAAAGAATGTAAAATAAATCATATATATGAATATTATAATTCCAGTATCATATTCATGTCATATTTTTCATATATATTTATTAAAATCATCCTTTATAAATTCCATGTATAGCATGAGTAAATCACATCGCTTTGAGGAGGGAGTTGTCCACACTTCAACAAATGATGTTATGGTGTTTATAAAAAATATATAGCATAAGGTTATGTGTTATATAAAAATTAAAGAAATATAAATAAATTATAAATATCATATATATCATATATAAATTTTTTTTCATTATAATTACCAACCATGAGAGGTGGTAAAGGAAAAATGAATGAAATTGTTTTGCGAGGTGGTAATTCGTTGTACCCTTAAAGAGTAAGTTTGTTACCCATTTGATAAAATCATGTATAAGTGTAGGTATAAAACATAGAATAAAAAAATATATGTATATTTAGGATACTAGTGTTATTATAAAATAATATACAAAGAATATTTTAGTGGGGGAATGGAAATAAAACAATAGAGCTTGAGGAAGGATGTTTTTCTCTTATCAGGGTAACTTCTTTTGGTTTGCACCAAAGGGATTCATTAGATGCATCCCATAACAAAGTGAGGCTTATTTTATGAGGTTAGGGATTTTTAGGACATATTGTTTTAGATATTGGCCAATCCAAAGTGTCTTGATACGTGTGAATATGTGGGAGGTGTGAGTGCCATTTTATAGTGGATAAGGAGTGGTACTCATGTAAATTTTATAAAGATAATTCGGCCTACATTTTTTTGAAGAAAGGTGGCTCCAATAATGAACCACATTATATTAAATGTAGTATAGGGTATATATATTAATATTAAATTTCTTTTTTACTAGTTTTTAGGTTAATTTAGATCTTATGTTTATGTTTTGTCCCTTGTGAATCTATTTTTTCTCTAAATTGTTGTAATTAATTTTAATTACTTTGACTAATATTTTTTATAATAAACTATGTTGAAATAATTATAAAATTGAAATTATTATGATTCCAAAAAATGGAATAATTTTTTTCAAATTAAATTAATATAATTGAATGAAATTAATTTAAATTTAATCCCACATATGGGACGACAAAGCGGGTTTTAATGTAAAATGCTCACAAAATTTAGATGTTTTTATATTCAATTTGAAACTAAAATTGATTACAAAGACCTAAAATAGATTAATTGATATAAAATTTATCTAATTAAACTTTAAAACAAATAAAAAATTTAATTCAACCCTCTAAATAAATTAGATGAAAAAGAAATCTTGATGTAAAATTTATTATTTATCATTATTCGTCAAAAAATGATACTTCCCAGACAAATAAAAAATTAACTATAACCTAATTTTTATTTTTGTATTTAAATAATAATGTTTTTTTTGAAATATTAAATTTATAAAATCTCTAAAAAAATTATTTTAAGAAGGTTCTCCATTAAAAGGTGATAAAAGTTCATTTTTAGACAAATAGCATTTTAAGAATAAAACTATATTTACTCTTATCTTATCTATATAAAACATATTGAATGATTATTAAAAATATTTTATTGAATAAATAATATATATATATATATTTCATTAATTTTACTCACTAATTTGTATTAATTGAATTTATTAGGATGAAATAACTTTTTGTGCATAGTAATAATTTTCTATAAAAACATTACCTTTATATTCAATTGGTTCTTATATTAATTTATGTTTAATTTTTAATGAATGAATTCATCTTATATTTGTGTAAAAAATATATATTCATAATTCAGTTAAAATAATCATAACCAGTTTTTTAATGCCAAGGTTATTTCTTATTATAAATTATAAAAATTTTAATGATATATTACTTCTCGGTAAAACTCGATCTTATGTGTAATGTAAGCTATTGAAGAAATTATTTGTTATGTGTAAAACAAACTAACTCAAAATCACTTCTATAATAAGATATAGCTTTAATTTAGTTTAAATAGTGATTATATTGTAAATTGTTGGGATATTATATTCCCATATGCACTTGGTGTTGTGTGTCATACACACTATCAAATATAGTGTTCTTATTTTAGAATTTTATGCGTTACATTCTCCCAACCTTAATTAAATTGTGTCTTCACAATTTAAACATGAACATGGTAATTATTTTTTGATATTTTCTATTTTTAAATCCCATATCATGAGAAGGGTTCATCAAACATTCTCTTGAAAAAAGTGGGTAAGATGTACAAGGGTGACATGGAGTAATATATAAATAGTTCTCTATGTAGGAGAACATTAGTGGTATGTGGAGATACATAATTGGATGACAAGAATGAATATTTTTAGGGAGTGATTGAGGTCATAAATAACAAAAAAAGTGAGTGATAAATGGAATTTTTATCCCCCTGAAGCCGTAAATCTATGATGATTCAAAAGACCACGGGTTCAATAAAAATTAATGTATGAAGAAAACATGTTTTTTATTGTTTTCTTAATGTTGAATAATTATTTTACTGGCTATGAATATAAAAAACCATTATCACATATCATATTTATATAAACATAATTTTCATCTTTTTGGTGTGTTTTTTTTATAAATTTTAATTCATCCATTACTTCATGAAATAGATATCCAAAAATTAACTTTGATTCTTGAATCACTAAAATATTCTTTTTAATGGATCATAATGCCTATAAAAGAGTGAAAGTCTATCAATTCTCTCTACCCATTCTATAAATCCCAAATGGCTGACAACTAGTTAATAATTATTTTTTAATAATTAATTTTTTCTAATTGAAACAATTACATATTAACATGTAAATTTTGAAGGTATGTGGTTAGAAATAAAACCTTAACATATTTAGGTCATGATTTAATGTCCCATGACCTTTCCATATTTGATGGGTTATCACCCATAATATAGGATTCCCTTTTATAAAACCATATTTCCAAAATAAATATGACATACATACTTGGAATAAGGTTAATCATAAAATATCATTTTAACTTAGGTTTTCAATAAAACCTCAACACATAAATACTTCATCAATTTATTTCCACGCAAGTCCTTCCTTAGTTTATAATTTATCATTTAGAAGAGACATTTCAAAAAACAAAAAACCATAGTGTGTGTGTCTATTTTCTTTTTTTAAAAGATAATTAGTTTTTAGGATTTATAAATCATGATAAATTATTTTCTATATAAAACACTTCATGTTTAACCTAGGATATTAATTTTCTTTTTCTATTAAAATTCATCATAATGATTTGTGAAGAAAATGTTAATTTTCCTAAGCATATCTCCTAGAAGTGTCAAACCGTGTGCATAATAAGGCCCATTATCTTGTACCAAGTTATGATCGAGTTAGGCCCAACACACATTAATATAGTTTTTTCCCATAGGAGAATTATTTTCTAGAGCCAGGTCCACTTACAGTATCCACACATGGATGTATTTCTAGAGAAGACCACACAATATACTTCTTACCAAAAAATTAGGATGTTATTATATAATTAAACTAAAACTTTACCCTAGTGATATGTCCTATAATTTATGTTTTCAAAATATATTTTCCAAGGTTTCTACTGAACTTTCTCTGATATAAACAATAGTGACATGACCCCAAAAATCCTTGAGAATGTTTCATGATACCTTTTAATTGACACGATTACGAGTAATAAACCCCTGAATGACCAAAGAGTTAAGTTATATGGGTAAAATAGATACATACAAGAGTCTTGTATTATAAATCAATACAGTAATTATAATATAATGTTTTTATTTATTTTTAGGATCACTTTATTTTATCTAGTATATCCCTGAATGTATTTCATAGTACTCTTCTTGGATTACTCGATTAAGAAACATAATAACAGAGAGTTTAGTTTCTTATTAAGGGTAAAGTATAGATGGAGAAATAATGAATCAATTAGAATAGTAAATATGGATTTGTAATTACTAAATAATCATTCCATTTAATCAATAAACTGATAAGGAAGTACATATAAATATGGAAATGTAAATAACTTAAAATAGATATAATTTAAATAACTGGATATAGAATAATAAATATATAAAGGTATCAAACTTAAATCAAATTCCATTTAATCAATAATATGAGAATTAAATGCATCCATAGACGTTTTCATAGTGAAAATATAATGGATAATAAATTCTGAATAAAATTAAATGCAATACATAATTATTAAACATCATGTCTCAATAACATGAAAACCACTACTATCAAGATATATCCTCCAGGCAGTTTAAAACTACTTGTATAAACCTATTTAATTTTCACAACTAATGTTTCTCATGATAATTTGTTGATGTATTGAGGGGAAAAATAATATCTGGGACCAACATGGAATTATTTCTCCAAAGAATTATCTATATCGAATAAATGATTGAATTCATAGACAATATGACTTCTAAATTATCTGTATTGAATAAAGAATATATATTTATCAATATTTCCTTATTGTATGATAACTAACCTAAAGGGTTATTGAAGTTGATGAATATAGAGACCATTGAAATATCATTAATACATTCTTGAGGAAAATTATATTTAAACACTCTAAAGTGTCCCATAAAACATTGAAAAATTTGTATCATAATACCCCATGAATTAAATGAAACATATAACTACATGAGAATAAGTAGATTTATGATATTACATGTAAAATTACACCCCATATGTAAAAATTATATAATGTTTGGGTAATAAACATATCCATGTTAAATGATATATATATAATTAGGGGAAATTCAATACCAAATGATCATTTTAAATAAAATATTTCAAAGGGAACTAATGAAGGAATCCTGGAAATGAATTTTAATACTATACTTTTATAAATAAATATGAAACCACCTATAGGAAGAATAAGGATGGTTTCAATTAAAAATATCCCAGTTAGAGTAAAATAAATGGTTTTTGTCATTGATGAATAGAAATACAATAAAAATATATATTCTAAAACAATTATTGAGGATAATATCCATTTAATTTTGAAATATATATAAAAATAATTTTTAAAAATAATTTATATAAAAATATACCTTTTAAACTTGAAAATTAATCTTCTAAGAACTGACTATGGGTAAAATCATACATGTCATACTAAGTAAAAAAGAATATTCCTTTTGTCATAATAAAAGTTTAGAAAAGTGAACTCTTCTAAAATCGATAATAAGGATTATTTGAAAAAAAATTAAAACTGATAAAGTGTAAAAATTACATTAATAAATAATTTTGGAATGGTTTATTTTAAAAAAAAACATTTTTTGAAAATATAGTGTTTAGAAAATATAGGTTTTCTTACTAAAGAGGTAAATGATTTTGAGTTTTCTTAAAAATATTTTCTAATTTTTTTAGTATCAAACAATGGAAAATAGTAATAATACTTGAAAAAGGTCATGAATAACTAGAGTATAATAAAATGAAATGTTTTACTAAAAAAATCCAGTAATTTCCTCTAATGGAAATTCAAGTATAAAAAACCTGAACGAAATGGGATTGTTAAGTAAACCACAAAAAGACCATAATATTGATGTAAGAATCAATAATTAAATATATATTTCTATTTAAAATATAAATCCACATAAATAATGTGGAAATTATAAAATTTATATTAGAAATTTATTACACACATAATATTTTAATATTAATGATAATGAGGAAGTAATAAAATGAAAAGAAATGAAATTGGGTTTTCAATTTATTTTCCACTTGGTAAATCTTAATTAAAATCCAATTTGATGAAATAATTCAATTTGAATCTCAAAATATAATAAAGAATAAATTAATAATGATATTATATGTAAAATTGGAAGTATTTACACAATATATAAGAAATTAGATTCATATTAATAAAACATGTCTCAATTAATTGAAATAAGGACTATGTCCCTTATTACTTTGTAAAATTTGAATTGGAAGGCCCAAAAGAAATTGTAATCAAATAAAATATTTAATTAACATTGACATAAAATAATTCATGATATAATATATCAAAAGGGGCATTAGATACACTATAAAAAATAAATAAGAGGTTAAAATGGTGTCTAAATCATGAAAAGAAATATGGGACAATAATCCCTTGCCTTGTGTTTCCTTACTAGTGAAAATCATTTAAATTAATGTTTAATGTTTTTAAACATGTTAAAAAATTATTCAAGAACCATATTAATATTTATGATATCATATATGATCTTATTATAAGATCTTATTACTTATTTATTATTAATCTTTCAATATTCATACTATTTCGAGTTTTAGTTTCCAAGTTTCTAAAGTATGTTTTGACGTGTTACTTGTTGTTCCTATCATTGGTTTAATAATATCCAATATGTAAAACATGATTTAAATATCATATATATTAATAATATATTTATTAAGAATAATCCACAATATCTGGATATATGAAATGGAATGCACTGTTCAAGGGGATGGCATGTCGTATGTACGGATGAATGCTACTTTCATTGTTTTTTCATATTAAAATAATAAAGAGTAAATTATATATATTTATATTATAATTCCAGAAAAATATTTTTGTTATATGTGTCATATATCATTATTAAAACCATCATTTATACCTACCATATATAGATTCAATGAATCACATCGCTTAGAGGCGAGAGTATTCCACACTTCAACAAATGACCTTATCATATTTACACAAAATATAATGAATAAGGGTATGTGATTGATAAAAATAATATAATCATAAAGAGATTATAAAAATCATATATATCATAAATAAATATAATTTCCACCATAATTTCCATCCATGAGAGGTGGTGAAGGAAAAACGAACGACATCATTTTGTGAGGTGGTAGTTCACGATACCCATAAATGGTAAGTTTGTTTCCCTTCATATGGAAGTGTGTAGAACTATATGTATAAAACATAGAATAAAAAAATATCAGTATATTTATAAATCCATTATTTTTATATAATAATGTAATGCTAATAGTTTATGGGTTGAAGAATGATAATAAAAAAAAGAGATCGAGGAAGGATGTTTCCTCTTATTCAGGTAACTATTTTTGGTTAGCACAAAAGGAGATCCTTGGATGGATTACTATCTAAATAGAGGCTTCTTGGATTAGTGGAGGTATGTTCAAGAGCTATTTAGGTTGATTTTTGTCAAGCCAAAGTTGCTTGAGAGGGATAAATAAGTTGGAGGGGTGAGTACCTTTTTATAGTGGGTGAGAAGCAGAATTCCAATAAAGTTTTGAAAATAGAATTCCATCCATATTTTCCGTATTAAAGGTGGAAACAATTATGGAACAAATTGGTGTAATGGGATGATAGGGTCAAAATAGAAATATAAATGACTTTTTTAAAAGTTTTTAGGTCTTTTTTTCTCTTAAGATAAAAGATTATTTCCTTGTTAAGCTAATTTTTCTCTTAATTGTTTTCATTAATTTTAATTACCTTAACTACTACAAACTGGTAATTTAACAGTGGTATTAAAGGGTTTTATTAGTGATTAAAAAGAAATAATATTGTGATCAATTTTAAAAGGTATAGGGGTTGGGGGTCTTTAATAGTGCAAATTTTATTTGTTAAAGGCACCCATTGTCATTTCTTTTTTAGTGATGTTAAATGGTTCATTTAATAGTGGGTTTTAGCACTTTAAACGACAAATTTTAACAGTGCTAAAAAAGAACCATTAAAAAAAGGACGATAAATTATTTTTTCAGAGACCCTTCACCACATTCTCATTTCTTAAAACTCTCTTTCTCAGTGATTTCCCATACCCATCCACCATCACACACCCTGCCTCTCTTTCTCAGTGCTATAAGGCTACACCAAATAATTTTGCATGATTGGATTCAATCCCATAACCTCACTTGTGTGAATGAATGCTCTTTACCGCTATTCCATGCATATTTTGTTGTATACTTAATGACTTCTTTATTTATTTGTATATATTTTGATATGTGTGATATATATATATCAAATTATATTTATTTAAATATATTATATACTAATATTTATTTATATATATTAGAGCATAAATAATATATATATATATATATATATCTATGTGTGTGTATTTGTTAATACACAAATATATATATATATATATAATTTATATATACATTTGAATTTATTTTAATAAGGTAAAAAAATAGATTTTTTTCCCTTAAATAATATGAATCATAAATATTTATTTTATATATTGATGATTTTTTTTAAAATATGCTAATATATGAATTTATATATGTGAATTAATATAATTAAATATAAAAATTTATTCATACATTTAATTATAAATAAAACTAAATTGTAGAAAACACTAAAATTTCAAAACCATAATATCAACATGAATGTAAGCCCAAGAAATAAATTCACTCACCAATGAAAAAAGGCAAAAAGACCCCGTAAAAAAGTTAAAATTTTGTCTAATGTTAAAATATTTGGGTACCTCAACAAGAAACTCAGTTTTGGAGGCATTCTAAGTATTTTTAGGCCTCAAAAAATAGGATATAGGTTTTCCTTTGTTACAAAGGGAAAAAAGATTGTTGCAGACTTCAATTTGATAAATAGAAGATCCCAAACAAACACCCAAATCAAATGTTATTTATGTTCGAAATTTGAGTTATGTTTTCAAATTATTTTTGATCTTTTAATATTTTTTTAATTTTTTATCTTCCAATTGATATTAAATGACTATTACTTTCTAATAATTTGAAAATTATTGATTTCAAATATTTTTTTAATTAGTTTATAAGCCATTATTTATGAATATTTTTTATATTAACAATAAATTCCTATTTACCTTATCTAAAACATTTTTTAAAAATATATATTATATTTATATCAATAAAAATGTATTTATATATTAATATATTATTTTTAATGAAATATATTTTTTGAAATATACCATATACCAATGCTAGTAAAAAACACTAATAAAGGGGGGTTTTTATCAACGATTTATTTAGAATTCATAAATATCCTCTTTAATATCCCTACAAAAAAATTGTTAAAGGGGGTACTTTATTAGTTATTTTACTAAAGCTAACAAAGGGGGTATTAAGAAAACTTTTAGCTAGTTGGTTTAATGCCCTAGCACTATATAAGCCCAGTTTTGTAGTAGTGTTTCACTAATATTTTTGGTAAAAAACTAATTCAAAATTATTAGACATTATAAATATTTAAAATTTCAATTCTGAAATCAATTTTTCAACATTCCCATCACATAATTATTATAAATTAATTTAAATTTTATCTCATAGATGGGATGACAATGCTCGTTTTTAAAGTAAAATGTCCAAAAGTTCACTGTGTTTTTATATTCAATTTCAAAGAGAAATTGATTCAAATGACCTATATTGGATTAATTGATATAAAATGTATACAATTAAATATTAAAATGAATAAAAAATATAATTTTACCTTAAAAATAAATTAGACGAAAAAGCACTCGTGAATTTAAATTCATTATTTTTCACTGTTTATCAAAAAAAGAAATTTTATTGAAA
Source organism: Viscum album (assembly GCA_963277665.1). NCBI lineage: Eukaryota > Viridiplantae > Streptophyta > Magnoliopsida > Santalales > Viscaceae > Viscum > Viscum album. Next base: position 2,029,818,530 of record OY728127.1, read on the forward strand.
GATACCATAAATTCAACCTAACCTAATTTTTTGGTTTATATATCAAAAATTAATATTATTTTTAAATATAAGTTTATAAAAGTTTCAAAATTTGGATTTGAAATAGGTTCTCCCTTAAAATGCGTTAAAATCCCCTTTTTCGAAAATACCATTTTTTAAAATATAAAAATTGTATTTATTCTTATCTTATAATTTTCAAACATATTGGTTTAATATTTAAAATATTTTATTAAATTTATATTATATATTCAATTAATATCACTCACTAATTGTGATTTATTAAATTAATTATGATAAAATAGCTTTATGCGAATAAAAATAGTTTTCTATTAAAACATTCCCTGTATATTCAATTAGTTATTATATTCATTTCTAATTAATTTGTCACCAATGAATACATTTTATATTAGTATAAATAATATATATTCATAAGTAAGTTAGTACTATTCATAACCACTAATTTAATGACTTTTTTAAATATTATCGCTTTGTAAAACTGGGTATTGCATGTAAATCTAGCTATAAAAGAAAGACTTTGACATGTGTAACACAAGATAATTTATCATTTCATGAATTGCAAGATATATATTAAATTTATCTGAAATAGTGATTATATTATAAATTGTAAAGATACTATATTCCCTTATGTGCTTGATGTTCCATGTCCTATACACTATCGAATACCGTATTCCACTTTTTTAATTTTAGGGCGTTATATTTTGGATATACCAGATCAAGATTGTGAAACTCTGCCCAAAAAATGGTAGTCTAAAAACTATAAAGTAAGCGTGTTTTATATGTAACTAGGATGAACAACTTAGTGTCTGATTTATGGATGAGTTTCCTGAAAAAATTAAAAGAAATAGTAAAAAACTAATTAGATCAAGTCCAAATACTATTTATACAAGTAAGAAAATACACACTCACGAGGAATGAAGATAATGTTCCTAGAATATTTGGAATATAATGGAAAGGTTGAGTAAGTATCAAATAGTAAAATTGTTATACTTTCTCAAGAGAAGAATATAATTCTTGATAAGAAGATAGATGATAATGAAAAGAAATCTATGTTGTCCAATGAAGATAAAATCCAAAAACCATAAGAGGATGCATACCTGAAGAGTGGAATACATTTAAGAGATCCAAATAAAAGTGTTATTGGGCTAAGAAAGAAATATCAACCCTAGTACCACAATTGAAGATTATTGGAATTTCACCTTATTCACAATATTTTCTATTAGCAAACAGATATAAATATGGAATTAATTGTGGTGATATAACAAATTTGATCTAAGGAGTAAATTTCAGATGGAATATTTTTTGAAATGGTGTAAAATTTTTAAGTAGTATCATAGATACTTAGAGTTTATTTCTTGAATAAAACATACATGGTGATGAATTATCAATTGAATCCCTTGAGGGGGATCTAGTCAAGAATTCAAGGATTCATAATATTTAATATTTTCACATATATCATAAATCTAGGTAGCCAAAACACATACAAATTTCTAAGGTATGATACCCACTCTCTTAAGCTAGTTATGATTTGTTTTTTATAACTGGTGTCCTAGAACCATCCTTTTGTACTTTTATTATGTGAATATTTTATTTATTAAATATTAAATTAACATATTATTGCATATTTATCACTGTTCTTCTTGACTTTAATGCAATTGTTCCCTAGAGTATCTATGTCATTGTTAAGGTCATTGTAGATCCCCACTATTATGATAACCTTGAAGTATAACAATGATATTATTAATATAGTTTTACGGCTGGAAAACATACTATGATAGGAAAAATAAAATATAGGCCACAAGGTTTGAGTACTTATAGGAAGATGATACTTCTTATCATTAAGATCTCACTTGGAAATCTAAAAGATGGGAGATTATTAGAACAGAACCACAGGTAAAAATTCAATATGTTTTTGTGTCCTCAGATATTCCTATCTACAAGCGTGTCTAATGGTCCTTATACTTTAATATTATCATTAATGCATTTCATAACTCATGCACTTATATTTGACGATGCAAACCATGATGGCATATGTCTGTTGGATGTAGGGTATGATGAGTACATCGTAAAAGACATGTTATTAAGGGATATTTCAAGGAATGATTTCTATCATCCATATTTATAGAACTTGATATCACATCCCTTTGATCGAAATTGAACTATTTCCCTAAATTCCATTTCTATGGTATAATGATGTGTTTATTTGAGATTATAAAATAATGATGTATCAAAAATATATGTTGATGACCCCATTATGAAATCTACTTGATGAGATATTTTGATAAAGGGATTATATTACATAGTGAGAATTCATATTTGGTTATTGTCATTTTGAATTTATGTTCTTTATTTTAGGTTCTTTTACCCATTTCTAGATAGTAATATTTAACTTTAGGAAAGACTACCAAATGAAAATGAGAATGAATCCTAGAGGATCACACACTATGTATTTATGTTGGTCCTGATTAAATTCTATTTGAATTTGAAAATTTAATAAATATTATTCTCAAGACTAAGGAAAATTTTTATTCAATTTATACTGATGACCTAAATTTAATAAATATTTAATCACCAAATTGTGAATATAATGTATTTATTTATTTTATTCAATATTTTAGAAATAGTTTTTTACTAGTTTGGGAATAAAATATTTATTTAGGAGTTTAATTAATGAAATAGGAGTTCGAACAGACCAAGTCCATTTTAGGTTATAAAATATTTATTTATAAGCCAGTAAATATTATTTATCCCCGCTACATGGATTTTACCCTTCGATCCCCATAAAAACAATGAAGGAAATCAGGAAGGGCATTTTCAGATAATCTAAAATAATCAATGAAGAAACTTCTTAATCAAAGGAATTTATTTCTTCCTATATAAAATAAATTAATTATAAATTTGACATGAAAGTTCCTCTCTCTTTGTTTCATGAAATGATTATTAAAAGAAATTCTAATATATCTCCCTCCACCACAACGCTTCTGTTGTGACCGAAAACAGTAAGTGGTATCAGTGTGAGGTTCATATAAATTTTTTATTTTTTATTTGATTGTTGACATATGTGCAATCATGGTTAGATTTTCACAAAATGTTATTATTTATTTAATATGATTTGGATTAACATGTTATCGACATATTAATCATGTTTTTTAGTGTTTCATTTTCATAAATATTTAAAAAAAAATGAAGAAAAATCAGAGATGCCCTCAAGAAGTGCCAAATATTTGGCCAGTAAGGCTGGGTTACATGATGTGCGGCCATAGTACACACTGTCTTCCCATGTTCATTGTATCTAGATGCGCTGAGAAATTAAAAACATGTAGTGCTTTTATTGTACACCACATGTTGATTGGGACAACTTGGAACATTACAAGAGGATACAGGGTGTGTAACTAGCATCTACACACCATGTAGCATGGCCAAGTTAACACAATGAAGATCCAGGATTGTGACTTAGATATATGAAAACTGAGGTACATAGTTTGTAACTAGATGTACATTCCATGTAGTCTCCTATTAATGCAAAAAATTAAAATTACATTACATTTGAAAAAATAAATCATTAAAATCTTATTTTATTAATTGGAACACCTTTTTGTGATTCAAAATTTTATAATAGTTTTAAATAATTTTAAATTCTCAATTAATTTACTTTAATAAATATGTCATTAATGGTTGTTTTGTTTATTTTCTACGAATTCCCAAATTATGGGTATCTCCAATTATGTTTTTTTGACAAATATATCCAATTATGTTTGGATGATCATTAATATGAAAGGTAATTAATTAATTTATTAAATAATTAATTTAAGCATGTTCATCTTAATAATAATGAATGAATAATGATATGAATGCTAGGTAGTTACTTTTTTCATATTAATTACATGTAAGACTGATCTTGAGCTTTACCAAGACCTATATATGTGCTGGAATATATTTAATTAAATTTATTTCTTGATTTTTCAATTATTTAATATTAAATTAAAATATCGTCTGTGAGTCATCCTTTCCTCCATTGTTATATAATACCTACATGTCCATAGATATTTATGTAATTACCTTTAACCAATCCTTTGGTCCCCATCAAATGAATGCAAGTAATAAATATTTCTAATTAATAGAGCATCCCAAGGCACATGGAGATGGTCCAATATTGAACCATAATGACACCAACTCAATGATACATATGTGGATATGTGAAGTGTTGTAGCTCATGCCCAGTCTGTAATATGGTGTTATTTCACATAGGTCATAGGTTGATTTAATATCAACTCATTAAATCAACCATCAGATAAGATCACGATCGGGTCATTTAATTAAATAATTATTTTATGTCTAATTCAATAAAATGATGTTTATTAATGAAATACCACAATCACATAAATGAATTAATTAACATGAAAAGACAAAATTTAAATAAAATAGATTATACATTAATAATTTATCCAAATATGGTTAATTAATTATGTAAAAATACACTTAAATACTAACAAGACAAGTAATGGAAAAAACAATATAAAAATTTATGCATAATAAAATAAAATCCATCAATCTAACATTAATTCAGACTAATCCTTTCATTACTTAATTTGGAACAAAAAATCAATAGAACTATGTGTTTGAATAACCCTTTTTGGGAAACATACTTTTATAAGGGGAGTTATTATGATGGTTTCAGGTTAAATTAAACATTTTACATGAAGTGGAGTATCCCTTTCAAGAATTGGGGTAATTTGGATACAAGTGATGAGAAAATACTTTTCAAGATTTCTGGATTTGGGAGTCCACTCAATGGATCAAGGAGTTGTAGGCCTAAAATTAGAAAAGTATTTCCTACCTAAATACCATAAAAATAGAATGACAAACCCTTATTAAGGTTATTATAATGGGAATATGGATCCTTTCCACTAGAATTTATCAACAACTAGATATTCCAAGTTCAGTGGTGGGGGCCAATGGGCTTGATAAAATCATGGAAGATTTAATAAAATAAATTATTTTTTTATTTATCACAAAATCTATAATCAAGAAAAGTACTTACAATATTCTCTTTTAATTGTAGAATAAAATGACAAGCCATTTATCCAAACTATACCTATTATCAATATTGGATAAAGATCATCTCCTTACTAGAAATAACTTCTAGAATTGGTTTAGATGCCTTCACATTGTTCTATGCCATGAGCAGAAATCATTCATTCTAGAATCATCAAATGCTTGATCTAAATACTCAAGAGGCAAGTATTGATGAGTTCCTAGTCTATGAAAAACATGTTAACTTTATAGTTGATGTTGAATTTTTGATTCTTTAATCTATATATAGTGAACTGATGAAGTCTCGTGAAAATATGGATGTGTATAACATGCTTGAGCACCATTGTGGTCTTTAATATGAGAGAGATAGATAGGAAAAATTTGAGATTTTCAAGGGTCTATTTCAGAGTAATCATGGATAGGGTTTCCAAGATGGGTCTCACGTAGTCAAGATAATTGTCTATATTGAGTACCTATAGGATCTTGGGTTTAAAATACCTAATGAACTAGACACCGATCTCATTCTAGCATCAATACCTGAGAGCTTATTCAATTTATTTTGTGAATTTTAATACGAATAACATTGAGAAGTCTCTTCCAAATCTTATTATCCTTATTCATTAGGTTGATAATGATATGATGTGTGAAAATCCTTCTGTCTTTATGGTGAACAAATGTAAAGGGAATGAAAATAGCTTTGAGTATAAATCTTCTTCACACACATCCAATAAGAAGAAGATCAATGGGGAATCAAGGGAACATGATGTTGTCTATTTCTCATGTGGCAAGAAGGCCCACCATAAGAATAATTACACCTAGATAATGAAGCAAGGGGGGGATTCATGTGCATTTGTTATCGAGTAAAATTTATCTATTTATACAAATTGGGTATTAGATATAGCTTCTGGAGCTCACATATGAATTCAAATATAGGAACCAAGTAGATTTAGAAAAATTTACAGAGGGGAGTAAGATCTATGAGAAGCCAATAGAGCTATAATTACTTCAATTGCAATTATGGACTACAACCTCACAATACCTACTGAAATGATATTGGTTTTAAAGTGTTGTCATTATGTGCCTTTAGTTAACAAAAATATTCTTTCAATATCAAGACTAGATGTGGATGGATTCATTTTCAAATTTGAAATTAAATGTTTTTTATATTATAAAGATATAATTTGTTATAGCAATGCATAGTTTTGTAAGAGTATTTACTTGTAGGATTACATGAACCGATGAAGGAAAATCGATAATGGACTTACTTCACATGACTCAAACCACACCCAACTTTGGAATCACTACTTAGGTCTTGTAAATGAAAATTCATGACAGAGTCACATCAAGATAGATATTTAGATTCTTTCAAACTAAAACCACTTTGTGTATGTCATACCGATGTGTGTAGACCATTTCCTGTTGAATCAATATGTGGGTACTCATACTATATAAAATTTACTGATGATTTTAGTATATATGGATATATTTATATAATGATTTATAAGTCGGATTATTTTGATAAAATCAAGGAATACAAGAATGAAGTTGTGAACCATCTTGGTTGGAAGATTAAGAAACTCCACATAGACCATGGTGGAGAATATCTTAATCAAGACTTCATTTATTACTTATGGGATTTAGGGTTCCTATTCCAACTCAATCCTCCTTACACACTTGAGGGGAATTGTGTAAGAAAAAGGAATAATAACACCTTGTTGGAAATAGTGATATCAATGATGAGTCGTGTGAGTCTTCCGTTATCCTTTTAGGGAAATGCATGACGAATAATAGAAAAAATACTAAACCAAGTACTAACTAAATCTATAAATGCTATTCCATAAAAATTTTAGAGTGGAAAAAAACTATGTTATCGAATTTACATGTTTGGGGAAGCGATGTTTTTCTTAAGGCCTCTTCAGGTAAAAAAATTCACCCCAAGGCACAATGTGTACCTCTATAGGAAACCCCAAGGAAATAAATGGATATTACCTATACGAACCATCGTATAAAAAGGTTATAGTGGAAAGAGATTCTATATTCCTCAAGAGGGAGAAAATATCCAAAATATATAGTGGAGGTGAGATAAACTTGGATGAATTCAAGGCTCAAGGGACACAAGAGTTTGTATAAGACAAGTTTCCACAAAGTCCCATGGATGATGAAACTATTACAGGGACATAAGTACTACATATGAGTACATGAGAGGTTATAGATCCAAAAAAAATATATATGTTTTTCTAGTTATCAAGGATGGTGAATCATTATTAGCTGATAATAATTATCCTCTAACCTATAAGGAAGAATTAAGTGGTACATATATTTCCATACGACAAGAATCCATGAATTATGAAATGGATTCCATGTACCAAAACCAATTTTTGATTTTTGTAGATCCTCCAGTGGATGTAATGACCATTGGTTGAAAATGGGTATTCAAAATGGAACTGGACATGTAAGGATAAGTCATCACCTATAAGGCACGACTAGTTTCAAAAGGGATTAAACAACATCAAGGAATTGAATATGAAAAAACATTTTCACTAGTTACAATGCAGAAATCCATTAGAAATATTATTTCTACTACAGTTTACAATGACCGTGAGATTAAGAAAATGGATTCCAAACCAACCTTCCTAAACAAGAACCTTCAGGAAGATGTCTAAATTACACAACCTGAAGGGTTTATGACTCCATAGGATTCCCACAAGTTATAAAAGTTAGAAAAACCGATTTATGGATTAATTAAAAAATACAAGTCTTGGAAGATTCATTATGATGAATCTATAATGAAATTTGGTTTTACAAAGAATGAATGGGATTATTTTGTATACAAATGGTTTAGTGGGAGTGAAGTCATTTTATTAATATAATGTTTCGATGACATATTACTTATTGGAAATGAAATACCCATATTATAGTATGTTAATGTGTGGTTGAATAAATAATTTTCTACGAAAGTCCTGGGTGAGGTATCATATATTCTTGGGATCAAGATCCATCATTATAAATTCAAGATGTTTCTCAGACTATGTTAAACTAGATACATTGATAAGATATTGAAGAGATTCAATATGGAAAAATATAATAGGGTATTCATTCCTATGTCACATGGAATTTATATTTCCAAGAAAATGTGTCCATAGACCAATGGGGAAAGAAATATAATGGAAGAAGATTGTATATTCATTAGTGATTGGGACAGTCATGTATGTTATGCTATGTAGTAGGATATCTGTTGCCTATGCATTAAGTGTGGTAGGAAGATATCAAGCTAATCCAGGTGACCTCTATTGTATGGAAGTGAAGACTATCCTTAAGTATTTTAGGATTAATAAGGATATATTCTTGGTTTATGGAGGATATAGGGAACTAACTATCATTGTATATTCAGATTATAGTTTCTAAACATATCAAGATGACATAAAGTCACAAACTAGATACATCATCTCATTTAATGGAGGTTCCATGTGTTGGAAGAGCTCAAAGTAGCATATGCTCACGTATTTTTCAAGAGAGTCTGAGTATATTTCAGCTTCTGAGGTAGCTAATGAAATGGTTTGGATATATAATTTTGTCAAAGATCATGATGTGGTACCTAGAAGTAAAGATCTCATCACACTCTATTGTGATAATATCATAGTGTTGGTTCTGAAAAAAGAGTAAACTTCACATTAGTGGATGAATCACGTACTTCTAAAGTATCATCACTTGGGGGATTTTTCTAAGAGAGGTGTGGTTTTAGTGAGAATTATTTCCACTTATGATAACATAGTGTGACCCTTGACTAAAGCATTGAATCAATAGAAACATGATTATCATGTGAGGTCTAGCGGACTCAAAGTCTTATCCAATTGGCACTAGTACATGTGGGATTTTTTTATAGTTGGTGTCCTAGAACGAAATATTTTTATATTTATTAGATGAATATATGATGTATTAAATATTAAATTAAACATCTTATTACATATTTTTCATTTTTCTATATGTCTTTATTGTAATAATGTCCTAGATTATTTGTCACATTGATAAGGTCATAGTAGTTCCCTGCTATGATGAGAACCTTGAAGTGCTATGAAAATATTATTAACATAGTTCTGCGGTTACATAGCATACTATGATTGGACACATAGTATATAGATCATCAGGGGTGAGTACTCAAAAGCATAAAATAATTATTCTAATGGAGTTCACACTAATTAATCTCCAAGATAAGAGATTATGACAATATAACTACTAGTAAGAAGTCTACATATTTTAGTGTCATTAAATATTACTATCTACAAGTGTGTGTAATGGTACATATAATTTAATATTATCATTAATGAATGTGACGACTAAATCACTTATATTTTCTGATGAAAACAGTCACAACATATGTTGGCGGAAAGTAGGGTATGTTCTGTGTGTCATAAATGACATGTTATTAATGTATAAGTTAAGGAAGGATTTTCTATTACATATGTATCGTAGTTGATATCTCAGTCCTTTGGTTGAAATAGAACCATCACCCTAAATTCCATGGCCCCAATAGAACATAGAGTTTATTTTAGATAGTCAAAGAATGATGTATCAATCATATAGATTGATGAAACCATCATGAAAACATCTTGATGAGATATTGTGATAAAGGTTTTATATTACACAATGATCATTTGTATATTGTTGTCGTCATTGTGACTCTAAGTTATTTTAATTGGGTGATGAGAACCATTTCTAGAAAGTAATTTGGGACTTCAGGCATGCCTCCCAAATTCCAATGAGAAAGAATCATAAAGGTTCACACACTATGTGTTTATGTTTGTCTCAATTAAATTCTATTTGAATTTAATTCATGGAGGAAATATAATTCTCAAGACTGAGGAATAATTTTATTCATGTTATATTGATCGCATAAATTAAATAAATATTTATTCACCAGATTGTGAATAAAATATATTAATTTATTCTATTGAATATTTAATGGATATTTAATTACTAGTTTTTTAATATAATAATTATTTAAGAGAATAAAATATTTATTCGGGTGTTTATTTAATACAAGAGGAGTTCGAATGGACCAAGACAGTGCCCAGTGATAAAATAATTATTTGTAAGATGGTTAATATTATTTATCCAATTTTCAAATGTTAGAATACCAAAAAATAAAAATAAAAATATTATTATGTGGAATGATATTTCATTAATGGTTATTATTTTATTTAATGACTGTTATGAAATTAATTTTTTTTACCGAAATCCCAGATCTATAAATAGGCGGCATTGTCTATTGTGTAATTTATTTGAAACCATTTCCATGTTTGGTAATATAGAATTTTTGTGCATAAAAAATTCTTACCAACTCCACCTTATCTCTCCCTCTCAATAATGATAAACCCAAGAGATAATTTCTTCAATAATGAATAATGAGTGATTAAGAACGAATAATGAAAGGAATTTGATTCATCATGATAGAACCCATAGAACGTGTTGTGTTTCTCAAAGACCATTGGAGGACATGTGGATCACCTGTAGAGGGATTCTACCCTTGGATCCTCAATAATGAAATGATGATAACCTGGAAGGTCCTTTTCAAACAATCAAAAATCATAAATGAAGAATGTGCCTAATCACATGTATTTATTTCCTCATATATTAAATTAATTAATTATAAATTTTATATACAAGAACCTTGATCTTGGTTTCGGAAATTGATTATGGAAAGAAATTTTAATATATCTCCCTCTATAGTAATGCTTCTTCTACACCCACAACCAACATTTTTCATTTCCCAATCCTTAAGGTTAGGGATTATCTTTAAAATTGGTCATGAACCAACTTTCACTTGAATTGTTTTTTCTATGACATGGGAAGTTGATTAAAGGTTCTTTAATATATTAAAAAACTGATTGTACCAACCCTTTGTTAAGAAAATCAAAGTTTCCCCGCATTGAGAGACACATATAGATATATTTTATGATTTGGTAAACTCACTCTTTTTTCAATATAATGTTTTACCCAATATACTTAGAGGTGACTTACATAACCCTCATTGATAATAATTCTATAATTCTTGTAACATCCTAACCCAAATCACCAGGTCTGAACTAGAATGACATGTAACTTCATATGGGACTCACCAAATGAAAGAGGCTTCTTACTAGTAGTAGGGGTCTAAGTTGGTCAGTTGGGATACTATACCCTCAATATAATTTCACAGGACGAATAATTTACAATAAATAATATAGTAAATATTAAGAGTAAATATACCAAAAAAACTGAATGTAGGGCATGAATTTAAATTAAATTAAAGAATATCCAATTTTTTCCAAGCATGTGAAGAAGAAATAAAGAAGATAAAATAAATTAATAAATTAATATTATATCCTCCAGAGTTTGTCCACATCTTCTACTAGATCTATGGGCCTCTCTTTAGTTGTGCACTATAGTGCCCTTAGCCTTCTCCAGATCCCTCATGAAATTTGAAATCACATTGAAATTCCCGAGTAGGGTGTGAGTAAAAGACTCAGTAGGACACCACCAATGTTTCATTAAACAAACATTATCAAATATAATATTTTATATAAAAATAATGATTGATACATAATAAGAATAAACACATAATCCAAAAATGAGTGGTTGTGTGCTCATTGATCTGCCACAATCCCCCAACCATACGTACTTTGGATCCATTCTATTAATGTATTGTGTGTCAATAAGTATCCAAAACTAGACACAAGGCTGTTGGCGAGTCACTATAAATCTACAAGAAATCAAGTGAACAAACCCTATACAGAATCCTCAAGGTATCAGGTAATACCCTGATTCCACATGGCCTTGAATATTCGTAACCTACCTGAAATCCATAAGGAATCAGGTAACACTAGGTATCAACAAGTCATCAAGTGTTATCCATCTACTCGGAATCCAAAATACATCAAGTTAGTTCGAAGAAACAAGGTTATCATGTTTCACCATCATCATCATCGCACATCATATGGACACTCCACAAGGAGTAATCATACCACTATGTCCACCTATCAAGTGTACACATATCAATACTCCAAAGGAAAACATAAGAAGTCCTATAATGATAACGACTATAGAACACATCATGAGAAATATAGAATCATCATATAAATCAACATGAGAATAAAAAATCATCATGGAATCAAGGTATCTCATCAATGAATGATATCAAATCATACAATATAATAGGCTACACACACATAACACTTCATCATAAGTAAGTTATCAAAAAAATACATGTGATAAATATCAAACATGAATAATAATCTAAAAATGGAAACAAGTGTCACGTAAGGTTCTCAGGGATACACAACCATACACCCACATGGGATCATAATCTAGAACAATCATCAAATATATCTATAAATAGGTCATAATTAGTAACTATGTGTTAAAAATCCCCCAAAAGTAAAAAACATCCTACCTCAAAATTCATCAATTTAAAAAGGTGGGAATAAACCAATGAAGCCCCCTCTTTGAAACCATATAATCAAAAAAATAAACACTTCAATTCTCGAGGTTTGTCGATTGTCCCGAAAAAGCAAATCCAACAACTATATTTCAAAAAATAAATAAATATTGCATGGGATGACACATTCTCTCTCCTTGATAAAATCTATATTATCATTTTATAATTATATTTTAATAATTTACCATAAATTATACATTTATAATTATATTTTGATATTTTATATTAAATTATCCTTTCACACTTATCTTTTCATAAATTATCAAAAATTACCCTTTTATAATTATATTTTGATAAATTTTCTTAAATTATACTTTAATAATTATATGTTTATAATTTCTCACAGATTATCCTTTCATAATTATATATTTATAATTTCTAATAAATTATCCTTTTATAATTATATTTTTATAATTTCTCAAAAATTGTTATTTTATAGTTATATTTTGATAATTTCTCATAAATTTTTGTTTTATAATTATATTTTTCATAATTTTCTCAAATTATCCATTTATAATAACCTTTTATTAGTAGGTTATAAATTATCCTTTTATAATTATATTTTTATAATTTCTCATAAATTATTCCTTTATAATTATATTTTGATAATTTCATATAAATTACCCATTTATAATTATATTTTTGATAAGTAGTCTTAAATTGTCCTTTTATAATTATATTTTGATATTTTTTTGATAAGTAATCCTTTTATTATTATATTTAGATTGTTTATCTTAAATTATCCTTTTATAATTATATGTTGATAGTTTCATATAAATTATCATTTTATAATTATATTTTGATAACTTCTCATACACTATCCACTGATAAATCCAACGAATTATCAATTAATAATTTTTATTCTATAAATTATCACAGGATAATATAGAAACTATTGTTTAAAATTTTTGATATGTTTTCGACATGATAATTACCTTATAATTACCCTTTAACAAATTGACTAATATAATCTATGATAATTTCATGAAATTATTCGTTGATAATAGGTTGTAATTATCTGTTAATAATTCTAATTACTCATCCTTTGATGCTTGATCAAAGGGGGTGTCTAAGACCGGTATGTCAATAAACCTAGAGAAAGTCAAGGTAGTCATGTCTTGGACACGTCCCTGAAATGTGTTTGAGATTAAGATCTTTATAGGTTTAGCAGGATATTACCAATAGTTTAGCCACGACATCTCCCAACTATCAGCACCTATGAAAGCATTTTCAAAGAAGGGAGTGATATTCTTGTGGTAATACCAATGTGATGATATGTTTGTTGATCAAAAGTGAATATTAACAACAACTGAAGTAATGAAAATCACTAATAATAGGACTGGTTATAAATTCTACATTGATTAATCTAGCATTGTTATGGGAGTGGTGTTGATGACTATAGAGAAGGTTTAGCCTCTCTCTATTGTCAGCTTTGACTCTTAGAGTGGAGATACCCAAAACATGACAAGGAGCTGGTATATAGGTTCCATGGTCTAAAATTTTGGTGACACCGTCAATTTGATGAGAATTTTTTTTATATAGACTACAAGAGTATTCATTATATCTTCACTCAAGGTGGGATAAACTTGAGAAATATGTTCTTAGTTGAGACACAAATTTTACATTTAATTCTTATCATGGAATATATAAATTCATAGGGACTCATACGAGATTGATCATTGCATACCATACTTAAACCGATGGATAGTCTAAACATACTATACACATATTAAGGGATATTATTCTAGCTTGCATGGATGAATTCAATCTAGGGTGTAATGATCACATATCATTGAATGAGTTTACTTTATACAATAGTTTTCTGGATTCAATTAATATGGATCTTTATGAGGCTCTTTATAAGAGTCTATGTCTATCAAAACTTATTGGAATTTGGTTGGAGACATAGAAGTTACGAGGTAAGTTGGGTTCAAGAGGCCATCGAGAGAGTCAATATGATGGTGTAGAGGTTGATCATTGTTCATTATAGATAGAGTTCTTATGTCGATTGTAGGAGGAGACCCTTTGAGTATCCGATGGGATATCGAGTTTTATTGGTTGTTACTCCTCACTTGAGGAGGATATGTTTGAGGATGCATGAAAAGCTATAACTTCACTTTGTTGGATCCTTTGAGATCACCAAGTAGATATGGGTAGCGGTGCATCATCAATTCCTCCATTCTCTCTACTGAGTTATGCATGTTTCTTTCCATGTGTTATAGCTTCCAAGGTAAATAATCATAATTGAACATATTTTTGATTACAAGGATGGAGAGCTGGAGATATATGAATCTTATGAGGAGCATATTGTGAAGATCATAAATAGAATAGGGGAGGTGTTGTACGGAAAGACGATACAACTAGTTTAGATTCAGTGGCATCATTAATAGATATAGGAGGAAACATGGGAAAACGAGTCTAATGTTTGATCTCAATGGCTTGAGTTGTTCAAGAAATACCTCTTGAGATACGTCTTGAGGGAGAAAATTTAATATAGGGGAGAATTGTGATATCCCGAATTTTTAAATATAATAAAAGCATAATTTTGGCTAATTTATAAATGTTTTTATCAGAAAATGTAATTTTACAATAAAAATCATTTAATAAATGTTTTAATGATTTTTCATGCGGGTAAAATTCAAGTAAACATCTTGGAATATTCTATCGAATATTTCTAGAGTTATCCACTGAGTAAGTGGAACATTCCAAGGCCAATAAATCCATATCATATATAGAATAAAAATATCAAATATTTTATATTATGAGAACATTATTTATCCAAATAAATAATATCTCTAAAATGGTGTTTCACATGAGAAATATGTGGCCACCATTAGGTATGCGATGCAGTGTTTATCCTAGATGGGTTATAATATTTTTTAGAATATGACATTTTCTCAGGATTATCTTGAGGATAAGGTATTTAATATTTTTATTATGTTATTTTATTGAAATTAATAAATTATCTCTCTAACAGTGTGTTGTCTGACAAATTTAAGACCCCCATTAGGTCCAAAATATATAGTGTACCCTTGGCGGGGAATAACTTTAGTACACTTCAGACATTGGGATAGGTCGCTCATTTATTTTTATTATTTAATATATATATTGAATAAAAAATTATTATAGTAATTAAATAAAATGGGAATTCTTTTTTTTCACCCTTTTTCGCCATTGCACCCCAACTCTACAGATTACACCCGATGGTCCATAAAACCTTCAAATTTCAATAGTTTTGAACCTTTTTAGTTGGAAACACCTTAATGTGATGAATTTAATGATTTTTAATAAGGATGAAAGCCTAATTACCACCTAGGAGTATTTTATTAAATATTTTCGAAATAAAGCACCGAGTAAATGTGAGATTATATGTCTTGAAAATCCTCAATTCAAATAGAATAAATATATTAAATATGTTATATTACTCATGTGTGATTTATAAAAAATAAATAATATCTCTCAAATAGTGCATCAAATAATAATTTTAAGCCCAAGCTTTGGTCTGAGAAGAAGGGTGAAAAAATTAACTATCATTTTATTTAATTAATATAAAAATAATAATTTAATAGAAAAACTAAATAATTAAAATTAATGAGGGACCTATCCAAACACATGATGTCTACTAATGTAATTCATCTATTAGGGTAAATCATACATTCTATACCTAATGGTGGCCTCAAATATATCATACGATGCAATATTTGATAGATATTATATTAATTTCAACAAAATAATTAAATAAAAATATTAAATAACTTATCATTGTGAGAAACCTAAGTAAACACCTAATAATCACAAATGTTATACCCTCCTATGGTAAAAACCATGCACTGATTGTAACGGTGGCTTATAATTTCTTATACATTACATCCATAGAGATATATTATTTATTTTAGATAAATCACATGTACATAATATAACATATTTAATATTTTTATTCTATTAGTGTTAAGGCTTTATGGGCCACATAATCTCATAGTTACATCCCTCCTGACTCCAAAAATATTTTATAGAATATTCCAAGTTGGTAACTAGGATTTTACCATTATGAAAAATCATTAATATAATTATTAAGTTCTTTTTATTGAAAATTACATTTTCTCATAAAAACTTATAAATTATCAAGAAATGAGTTTTTATTATCTTTAATTTTTTTTGGATATTATAGTTCCTACACATGGTAAAATATATCGGATGATTCTATGAGAGAATATGTTACCTTTAGATAAGTGGGAGATACATTTGATCCCTTTTATGTTCCCTTATATTAATGTGAATACAATTTTTCATCACTTTTCCTTTACTTTCAAAAGTGGGAGTAAAGTAAATTAACTATTTAATGAAATGGGTATTAAAATAAATAAAAATTGGATGATTAAAAAACCATAGTGCTATGTGTGATGTTATTATTGTGTTTATTTTCATTGTATTTTTTAGGGGATTGTTAGTACAAGGAGATATGGGTGATGGATTAAAGTATACACCAAATACATGAAGAAGGTGATGTTTATGAACAGTGAAAAAAGATATTGATTTGGGCCCCATTATTTTTTCAAATGAGTATTAATATCTTGGAAATGATGTATGAAAAAAGGTTATCTATTCTATGAATATCATCAAAGACAACTTCTAGGCTATAGATATAAAATAAATAAAATTATTTGAGCATGACCTCATAAAATAATCTAGTGGATGTGAAATTGTAATGACTGTATTTTCCCAAATATATAAAAGTATATTGAATGTTTCTTCTATAATGAATATATTAATGAAGATACTATTATTAGAGTAAATTGATAGTATTATTAGGGATATTAAATACCCAAGATGTTGGAGGAACAATCAATGGATTTATAGATGAGGATTTATAAAGGCTATGGTTTAGATGGAACTTGATACTGATATGTAATGGTGAAAGGATTCTAAATTAATAGTAATAAAGAGTAATATATATTCAAATTATTAAATAATCTTTTTGATGTTATGAGGAATCCATCCAAATGTTATTGTGGTTGAGTGTACATTAATTTGTGTGAAAAATTGTTGGATGGTGTTTTTATAAAATTGATATTGTGTGCAGTCATTTTGAGTAATTATTGATATTATTTGAAGAAATCTATAATTTCATAGATTCATTTAAAAATGAAAAATTCCCCAATGTAAACCTTTAAGGTGATGAACATAATACTTTTAAGTTATTTATAGTAGTTTTATAATGCAAAATGTAAGAATTTGAGATCATAGTGTAAACATATTACTAAACACAAACCTTTTATACTCATAATAAGCCTTTCTGTTACTAGTAAAAGTCTTTTCGAGTGTTGATAATAATTCATTCCTCTTGTAATTATTTTTCCATAAGTGTATGTCTTTATGGATTTGTGTAAAGGTAACTCCAATTAATAAGAGTTATTTAAATGTAAATACTGACCTATGTAAATGTAAACACTGACCTATGTAAATGTAACCTTGACTAAAAATTAATTGTGTAAAGGTGAAACCACATGTGTAAAGGTTATCCATGAGATATTTAAAGGTAAATTATGGTATTTAATAACTTTATAAAGGTAAAATAATATCTATGTAAACGTAATGTACTCCTTTCTAATGGTAATAATCGAATTGAGAGAGATGTGTAATGGTAAAATATAAGTTTCACTAGTTATGTAAATGTTATTCCTGTGTTATGTAACAATAATCTAAAATTATCACTACCTGCATAAAAATAGAAAAGGGGTCATTTAAATGTAATAAAAAACTCCATGTGCTTAATAAAGGTGAAGTTGTGATGTCGTAAATGTTATTTATAGGTCACATTGAAAAAATTTAATATTTTATAGTTAAATTCCATCTTTGTAAAGGTCACAAGTTATTCAAATTAGGGTATAGATATGTTTTAGAGTTCTATATCAAAGTAATGTAATACCTATTATAAAGTAACCCTAGGATTACGAGAGTTATGTAAAGGTAAATATTTTTAAGAATTTTGATTTCTAGAATGTTTTTGTTGTTGAATAATGAAATTTGATGATGCAATAACCTAATCTTAAATTAAATTAAATATAACAATCTATTAGAATTATTATGATTCTAGATGACGAGTTTGGAGTTCCTATATATGATGAATTTAGAGTTTAATATTATCCATTCCATGGAAATGGAGAATCATGAGAATACTATAATTGATAGTTGAACTATTACATAGAGGAATTTATTGTTTTTTCAGTTGAAGGTTTGATATCAAAATAAAAAGGAACACACCATATTTTATTTATTATTTTTTTAATATTAGACTAAAGAAAGTGAGAATTAGTTGAGTGCTGAAAATTATATAAGGAAAATGTTGAGAATCATGAGAATACTAAAATTATTTATAACATCCAATAAATGATTGAAATGAGAAATGGGACAATAATAAAAAATCATGGGCCCTCCATGTATTCTATATGGGAGAGTCGAGTGAGGGAAAATGGAAAATAGGAAATGCGGAGACACATCCATTTGGTTTTATCATGAGTAAAGAAAAAAGATCATGGGAGAGAACCCACTTATATGTCATTGGGGAAATGAGGATTATGGGGACAAAAAATATTTTATGGGTTATTATATATTTCATAAATAGAAAATATATTTTCATCGTGACCTACATTTGAATGGAAAAAAGAAGAAGTGAGCGAATTCATTCTATTTGAGTGAAGAAACCGTGAGATAAAGCTATGTTCTATATTATATATACCTCTCAAGGAAAAAGATAAAGATGTTTAGCTTGTACTAAATATGATCACTATCTAGGTATCATAGTTAAAGAATAATTATATACTAACCATCATATAGAGATCATATGAGTGAGAAGAATAAGTGAGAAGAAAGGGAAGAAAAGTTAATCAAGGATTACTTTTAAGTGTTCAAGAAATCATTTATGGGTCTTTAAGACATATATAGAATACTATGGAGATTCGTGATATTGATGTAAACTGGAGCTCGATGAGTGAGAAAACAAGGTGAACATATTCTTGAGAGGTTTTGTGAATTTGTGATATGACCAGTGACTGAGATGTAGTTAATATTCATATAGTGTAGTTGGCGTAAGATTAAATTGTTTTGATTGAAAGAAGATCATATCTAGTTGATGTATAAGTATCATATACAAAACTATTGATCGATATCAATTAGATTTGGATGAAAATACATGTGTACAAAAATTGGGATGCTTTGGAACCTTTTTGAATCAATGTATGCAAGGAAAACATGGTGATATTGTGTGAGTACATTGATAATCTATTGAATAAGTATAGTGAAATACTAGAAAATAAGCTTCATGATAATCAGAAAAAAGTACGCATGGATAGACTATGTGCAGGTGTGGGAAACTCCAACCATTATAATCAATCTTACTTGTAGTATAAAATCATTTCTTATGATTAATAAACAATCAATTAATTTTTTTGGACTTTGACCCAAACCATATAAAAATATCACATGCCTTGTATCTTCTTTTCCTTTATGCATGTGGTTGATGATTCATTAGTTAAACAAAAATAGTTTCATATTCCCTAATAAGAAACATTAGTAAAATTCTAACCGGGGTAAATGATTCCAAGAGAGTTTTCAATTTGGTAAACAGTAGGATACACTCGAATCACCCCCTCATGCATCAACCCCAATCCAAAGGGGAATTTCTTAAGTAATGATATTTATAGGGTTGAATTTATTTTAAGGGGGTACAATTTAACTCCTGCCATTTTAATTCCTTTAAAATACTGAATACCTTATTTAACATGAAACAATGAACTAAAATAAAGTATGTTATATTTTATTATGATAAAATATTACAATATAATATAAATATTAATAAAGTATTATAATAAAATATGAATAAAAATTATGAAAATTAAAATACGAATTATACCACATGTAAATAAATACCCCTTATATGAAATATATAGGCTCATGATTTTCCTAAAATATCATAACACCATTTATAAATAATGTAATAAGAACAAACATTAGAAATATAGTATTCATTTTGAGATAAGAATAAATGAATTGGATTAATAAAATTTATTGAAGCATGTAAGGTCATATATAAATATAATATGACCACCTTATATATGGTAATTAGATATGTGACCACTGAATATGTGGTCGTTTAGTATACATGAATTTAATATATATATATATATATAATGAATATTTTATATTTATAATTAAATAATATTTTAGAAAAAATAAATTTGAAATTTAATTAAGTTGAAATAAATAATTTTGTAAATAAATAAATTTTTTCTATTTCATTTGTGAAAATATCTATTATTTTAATAAAAATTTCTTTTTATGCATAAAGTACTTTAAATTAAATTTATTTATTTTAAAGATTCATTTATTTTGGGAAAAATCCATCATGGTGTCCTATGGATATGTTTTTGGAGTGAGTGAGTTTTTTGACAATGCGAGATGACCGCAAATGAGTATGGTTGATGTTTGCTAAAGCTTCTATTTAAGGTGGTGCATTTTTTCAGTGTTTTAAAAAAAATTGTCCACAAATTTGGGAGTTTGGTTTTTGGAAAATGATGATTTTCCACAGAGGAGTGAACAATATGTAGACCATGAAGCACAGTTTGCGGATTACAAAGGAGGTATGTGGGAATGGTTCATGGAAGGAAAATGGTCTGTAGACCACGTAGGAGGAATGGTTCATAGAGAAAAGGAGATTCTCATGAAGTTCTACAGTTTTCAGATGATAAAAAGTTCGTGGGATGGATTTTCTTTTTAGAAAATGAGGAGGTTATTTGAGAATCCATGAAGAGAGTCGTTGTAGAAAATTAGACGGTGATTTGGGCTACTGTGTAGGAAGAAATAAAATATGCAAATCATTTAGGTAAATAGTTCACAGAAGGAGAAGTATGTAGTGAAGATTTGGTAAATCTCATATTAACAAATTTTTCAGATCTATTTTTCTATATATGGAGCACTAATCCCACAATTAATTAGAGCTATTTTCCTAAGAAAACATATTTTCTTCAAGAATTTTCAAATTCTGAAGTGGTTCGTGGGAAATAAGTTTGCTAAGGAGAAGTGGTTCACAAGGATGATTTTGTGAAAGGAGAAGGATTTTGTGAAAACAGATCATGAAGAGGTTTTACGAGACACTGTATCCCACAATGAAAAAAGGTATATGGAAGTGAGGTGGTTTTTGGGGGATAAGTAGTCCACCAAATAAGTAGTTTTCGTAGAAGTCTGGTACGTGGAAGTTTTATAGAGAAGCGGTTTGGGGAGATGGTATGGGGAAGCGCTACATGCTAGAGAAAAAAAGAAAGTATGTAGAGGTGGTGGTCCGAGAAGAATACATGCTATGTAGTTTACAGAAGAAGAAGGTGGTTCACAATGGGACTTAAATAGTTTTAGAAAGTAATTTCTTCTAACCTAATTGTACAAAAAAATGTGGATTTAATCTCTGGATAAAAAAAGAACTTCGACATAACATCTACATATAATTGAGTATATGTGATTTTATGTAAATGAAGTGACCAACAATTCCATAAACTATGAGTTGATCCCTTCTAAGAGCAGTGGGTGAAGGAAGAGGAATACAATGATCCTTCCCAATGGTAGTGAGTTTGAGGAAGAGAAAGTGGTAGTGACCCTTGGGAATGTTGTGAGAAGATCCTAAACCCTATAAATGAAGTAATCATGGTTATAAAAGATTTAGCATGAACCTTGTAATTAGAAGTGAGTTTTAGTGGATTTGGTACATGGACACATAATCATTGTATGTTCCTTGAAAGTATCCCAGGGTGGGTGAACTATGTAAAATTATTGTGTCCTATGAATTATTTCATTTTTGTTTATATATTTTTATGGTAAAAAGGGAGAACTGTGTTTTTTTAACAATGAAAAAAAATCCAAAGGGGCAGTAGTTTAAATTTTTCATACCCCGATTCACCGCTCTCAATGTATTTGACCTATTGGAACTAATAATTTCAATAAAATAGATAAACACAATTTAAGTAATTATTGGTAAAATAATTAAATAATATCAAAAAATTAATTAATAAGTTATAAGGAATAAAACTTTTATGGTTCATTGTCAATAAAAAAAATTATTTAAAAAAATATTTTTATTATATATCATATGTTTTTATTTCAAAGACAAAATTTTCAAATTTTTAGAGTAAAGTTTAATTGAATGTATTATTTATATAAATAGAAAATAATTTTACATTTATCTAATTATTATTACTCATTTATGAATAATAATATTTACTTTTATGGTTAAAATATTATTTTCTAATTTTTTTTTTCATTTTTTATTTAAAATTAATGTTAATTACTTTTAAAAATTTAAATAAATATAATTTATTTCATTTTAAAATTAAGTTTTTTAAATTATCTAAGAGGGAAAATTTCATTTTTAGGAAGAAATATGTTAATGAGACCAAATTTCGGTTACCATTATAAGAGTAAAATGAGTAAAATTGTGTTAAATGTATTGTAAAATTCCTAATATATATATAAATATAATTATCTATAAATTATATTGATGAGGGTATGAGGGACCCATATCTAATATATTTTCACTTTTTATGTAAAAAGGTATTCTTTACACATTTAGGGATGATTATCTGTTAAAATTTCACTCAAACTCATTTATACAGGGACCCATCCTATACCCACTTCATACAACATTCTTTGTTTAAATTTAGTTTAAATCACTTAAAACATTACCTATCATAATGTCTTATTAAATTTTTTGTAGATTTTGTCTCAATTAGAATTATTAAATCCTTCATTTTGAAGGAACCCACTTTAAGAAGAAGAAAATTCATTAATGTAAATATCCAGTTCCTCACCATGTTTCACACCCCCCCCCCCCCACAATGAGTACACCTTCTGAGATGACAATGGGGGAAGATAGAAACTAACACCTGAGTAACACCCCTAGTATTCCTTAGGTTGGTGACTAGCACTGAGGGTATAATAAATACGCATATTGAAGACATTACCCTATAATAGAACTCATGTGATAGAGAGAGAAAAGACACACACCACCAACCTCTTTATCAAACTCAAATATAAATGAAAATCCAAAGTGCACATATGTAATGACATGAAAGAAATACTAAAAATATAAGGGAAAATGAAACTAATAAAAGAAAATTAAGGATGACAGTGACCATGAAGCCCAATGAGCTTATGGTAAACCCCAAGCTAGTATTAACAATCTAGATCTCATACATGTTCCAATTGTCCTGGAAAAATGTTTATATATACATGAGGTTATTATAATAGTATACTTAGTAGGATCCTCCTCAAAGCCTCTCATGAAAAACATAAAAAAATAATGATAAAAAAATAAACCAAAAGTGAAACTAAATCATCACTTAAATTGGTATACTAAGTTCCCATCCTCACCATGGATACTCTCAACAAGTATCTCATACAATAGCATATAAAATATTAAAAAATATCAAAGGTACCTATAAGCATC
The DNA here is from genome assembly GCA_963277665.1 of Viscum album. Taxonomy (NCBI): domain Eukaryota; kingdom Viridiplantae; phylum Streptophyta; class Magnoliopsida; order Santalales; family Viscaceae; genus Viscum; species Viscum album. The sequence goes on from OY728127.1 coordinate 2,029,842,544, forward strand.
CCGCCTTAAACATTACATAATCTGATTTAAATAAATATTTCTACTTTAATTTACATTGAGGATCTTTTCATGTTTATATATTTAGAGGATTATGCCATAACCCATGCATAAAAAATAATAGAAATACAAGGTGGACACTTCCAATGATATTAATTTCTTTCATAAAAAATAATTCAAATTGAAACATGGTTACTATACATGTTTAATACTTACATTTCCATGATCCAATTCTTGACTCTATTCTCCCTTAAATCCTATGATAAAAGTTTCAAAATTTGAGATGAGTAAAAAATTCTCCGTAAGGGATACACAAAGAAAGAAAGATGTTAGTTTATCAAAAAAAAATATACCATGAATACTTTATCATAATGTAATAATTTTCACCTTAAAGAAGTAGTAAATAATTTCCATGGATTATAAGATCATGGATACCTTTTCCTTTAATAAAAATATTATCCTAAAATCTCTATAGAGAATATATAACAAAAAAAGGTAACTTGGGAAAAAATCACACTTAAATGGAATAACCACATGGTCAACTTATGTATATTTCACTCTTAAAAATTGTATATGCATACGACAAACATCCAAAACCGATGCCTAGGAAGTTATAACATACTAAACTGTCTATTTGTTATCATATAACCACCAATCTTTGGTTTATCATATAACCACACATCAAATTTTCTAGTACCATTCAATAATCATAACACATAAAAGATTTAAATTATCAACATTTCGCTAATAAAATTTCATTTTCAGTTAAAATAAATCATTTGAAGTTATTAAAATAATCGAACCATTATAAAAAACATATTCAATATAAAAATACCCTGAAAATGGAATAAGTGATTTATTTTCCATTTAAATACATTAATTCTTGTATAGGTAGAAAAAAATAAAATAATCGTTATAGTGGAGGAGAAGTGGTTGTCTCCATATACTTTAAAAACATTACTTTTGTCATTTTTGGAAAATGCTTCATATAAACAGATTTTTTTTATGAGAATTGAATGAAATTGAAAGTAAAAGGGGGTGATTTTACACCTAATAAAATAATTTTGTGTATAACTTCAAGATATTCCTTAATGAAATGATATTGAGATGAAGTCCCTTACCTCGAGTCTGATTTGTCTCGTACGTTCTTTATATTCATTTCCTTTGGATTATCACATTTCTTAACAGCTTAACACATCTAAGAAGGGTGTTTTTACCAAAAAAAGTAATAAAGAATGTTGGTAGGGATTCTAAAAAGTGTTTTATGTAGTGATTTTGTAAACCAAAAGGTTTTTTATATGTAAGGAATAGAGAAGTAGATAACCTTTTTATAGGAGAGGGGAGGGGAAATCATGGTATTATTAAAAGTATTAAATTAATAAAAATTTGTTTTTAATTAGAAATGGGTCTAAGTTGATTTAGTTAAAATATAGGATGAGTATGGGTCCATATTCAATAATCTAATAATAATAAGACATGTTATGGATATTCTTCAATCTATATCTTTATGTTTTAACACTTTTAACCCTTAATATTGATTAAGTAATTTACAATTTGAGAGTTAAAATAATTATTGTAACATGTTGGAAGAATAATTAATGAGTAATTAATGAAATTTTAGAATTATCTATACATTTGGGCTTAAGGGTAGTTTTTTTATAAATTTTATATCATTTAATCAAATATTTTATATTTTGAGTCCGGATTTTTTTCAATTTTGAAACTATTCATTACTTGAATTTTAAAAAAATCCCAACATGATTACTTTCAAAAAACTACATTAAATTATATATAACATGTCAAACTCATCCAAAAATTAATTTATGATATCAAATATTTAAATTTATATTTATTTTAACGTTATTAAAATCATTTCATTGATTTTTTACATTAATAATCCTTTTATTGCTTCATTACTGCGTGATAATTAAATTTAATTATTTATTATCTAAAAATAATAAATAAATTATCATGATTTATATAATATTTTGATATTTATAAGTACTATTTATGGTTGAATATATCATGTATATAACCCCATATTAATTTTTTTAAGTAATAAGATACATGTTTTTGACATCTTCGTTTTTACTTTAAATAAAATTTTATTAATGTCATAATCAAACCCTTGTGGATTCCAATGGACATAATTTCAGCTCAAGTATTATCCTAGAAAACAATTACTCATCCAATACTATTTTCAAAAGTCTAAGGAAAGTTTTATATTATTATAATATATCTTTACCTTTAATTGAATGGTTTTCCTTTAACCATAGTTAATAAAATACAAAAGTTACTATTCACCAAAAATTATTTTGATCATTTTAGATCACATTTATCATAATTATTAGAACCATGTATGTACATTTTGGAAAATTAAATTAATATATGTCACTAAAATTAATTTGATAATTAATCATGTTGCAGTATTAAGGAAATATGTTTTTAAAGTAAACAAGTTCTAAAGATCACAATGTTTTTATATCCAATTTCAAATTGAATTTGATTATAATGAACTAAATTGGGTAAAATGATATAAAATTTATTTAATTATACTTCAAAACCAATTAAAAAGGATAACCTAACTATATTAATAAATAATATGAAAAAGCAGTTTTGAATTAAAATGCATTATTTTTTCACTATTCATTACAAAATAATTATTATTTGAAAAATACCAAAAAATCAACCAATGTAAATTTTTATTACCTAATTAAAATTAATAAGTTTAATTTCTTTTATAAAATTTATAAAACTATCAAAATTTAGAAGTAAAAATGTATCACCATCAATAGGTAGTAAAACTACCTTTTAAAAATATTGGATGTTGTTATACATAAAATTGGATTTATTCTTATTTCAAGCCCCTAAAATTTATTGGATGAGAGTAAAAACATTTAAAAAACATGTCTAAACATAATATAGTTTTTTTGTACATTCCAACCAATACAATAACAGGGTGTGAATTACTATTTAAATTAAAAATATTAATAATATATTATTTTTCAAAATAACTCAGTTTTGTGTGCAGTGTATGATTTCAGAGAAACCCATTGTCACGTTTTAGGTACAATATCATACACAAACTCTGATTTAAATTAATATTACTATCTAATTCATAAATATTAATAGATATAAAAATATCTTATTCTATTATTACTTAAGATGTTACATCCTTCCTCCCTTTTGGAAATTACATCCTCACAATTTTATTCACTTATCAAATTGGTGGGGGTATTTCTCAATCATATCATTCTAAAATTACAATTTTTCCTCTTCCACCATATGGTTTTTCTATAAAAACATAACCTAATGAATGACCTTATTTGGAAAGACATGATCTCTACAGTCATGAATCTGGGATAGTTGTTCCTCATAAGAAATATTCTCTTCCAACTGAACAAATTATGTAATAAAAACATAATATGGACCTAGATTATAATTTCTTAACATTTAAACATGAAAAAAATTGTGTACTTGGGATAAAATTGGAGGTTCTTCCACTCTATAGGAAATAAAACCAACTTTCTCATGGATTTAATAGGGTCTAATGAATGCTGGAATCAATTTTCCCTTCTCACCAAAACAAATCACACATTTCTGTGGATAGAATTGGAGAAATACATGATCAACCTCCTAGAAATAAGGATCTTTCCTTAAGTTATCTGTATAACTTTTCTGTCTAACCTAAAATTTCCCCATGTTTCATTGAATGAACTTTTTTTTTGATATTTCCTCTACCCATTCTTCTCCCATAAAAATCCTTTCACCTACTTAATCCCAAAATCTATAATTAGACAATAAATCCCATTCAATGCATCAAACAGTGCCATCTGAATATTGGAATGAAAAATATTATTATAATAAAACTCAACCAAATAAATATGTTGATCCTGACTTCCCTGGTGATCTATTGAACAAGATATTTACATATCCTACGATGTCTGAATTGTTAATTATGACTAACCAGCTGATTGGGGATGGAAATATGTAATTAACTTTAATTCAGTACCCAATGATTTCTGAAGGCCCTTCAAAATGTTTGAAGTGAACTTAAGATCATGACCAGATACAATGGGGAGGGGAAGTCCATGTAACCTGACTATAACTTTAATATACAATATAGAAAGTTGATTTAGAGATATTTTATCTCTAATAGGAAGAAAATGAGTAGATTTAGTCAATCGATCAATAATAAACTAGATCACATTGTTACCTTGAGAAGTATTTGGTAATATCACAATTAAGTCCATGGATATATTCAAACATTTCCATTATGGAACTGGAAAAGGATGAATTATACCTTTTGGTAACTACAAATTTTCTTTAACCTGTTTGAATGTTAAACATATCAGGGTAAAATTATAATTATCTATCTTCATTCCTTCACACCGAAAATACTCCCAAAGGCCTCTATACATCTTAGTGCTGCCGAGATGAAATGAAAATGGAGAACTATGAGTTTCATTTAACAAATCTCTCATCAAATATGAATTTAAAGTCTCACATAATCTCTTCCCAAATCACAAAACCTAATCTTTATCAATGTTAAATTCAGTTTAGTTACCCTTATGAAACAATTCTACCATTTCTTATAACACACTATCTTTATTGGGGGAATGCTTAATTCTGGCTGATAGAGATGATTGCACTAAAACCTGAAACAAAAGAGAGAAATTTCCTACAAAAGAAATTACAAGAATAAATTCATCAAATTAGTTTCCAAAAGATCACATTCCAATCATATAATGGTTAATGTGGAATTACTTTTCTGACTCAAAGAATCAACCACTTTGTTTGATTTTCCAGGATGGTAATGAATCGTGAAATCGTAATCCTTGATTAGATCCATCCATATCCTCTATCTCATTTTTAATTATTCTTGAGTGAATATGTACTTCAAAATATTGTGATCAAAATATCTCACAATTTACACCATATAGACAATGCCTTTAAATTTTTAGTTCATAAAGAACTTCAGCTAATTGAAAATCACGTGTTAGGTAATTTAGCTCACGTGGTTTCAGTTGATGTGAATCATAAACAATTAATGTATCACTCTATATTAGGATACAACCAAGTCCTTTCAATGAAGAATCATTATAGATAAAAAATTCACTATTCCTAGAAGACATGACCAAAACTAGATTATTTACCAACCTTCATTTCAATTCCTAAAACAATCATTGTATTCTTTTATCGAGATGAACTTAACTCCCTTATGTGTTAACTTATTTAGTGGGATAGATAACAGAGAATGTTTTTTAACAAACTCTCAATAATAACCCTCTAATATAATAAAACTATGAATATATATGAAATTGGAAGGTATTGACCACTCTTCAAAAAAATTTGGTAAGGATCAACAGTTATTCCATCTTTAGGCACAGTATGACCTTGTAAAGAAATTTTTTGCAACCACAATTAACTCTTACTAATATTTCCATATAGTTTCATTTCTTTTATGGTTTGAAAAACAATCCTTATGTGGATTTTATATTCCTCATGGATTTTATAATATACAAAACATATAATCTATAAACACCACCATAGACTGATCAAAAAACTAATGAAAGACTCGATTCAAAATATTAATAAATATTAAAGTTGAATTAGATAACCCAGAAGGCATAACTACAAACTCATAATTCATATATCTAGTTCGGAACGTTATCTTTGGAATTCCATCCAATTTCACCTACATCTGATTATACATAGGCCTCAAATAAATCTTAAAAAAATACTGATCTCCCTAGAGATGATCAAAAAAATCATTCATAAGAGGTAAAATAAACTTTTTCTTAATGGTTATAAAATTCAAGGCTCTTTTGTCAACACAAAGTCTCATAGAACCGTCTTTCTTTTTCACTAATAAAATAATTTCTCCCTTGGTGAAGCGCTAGGTCGAATGTAACCATTATCAAGAAATTATTGCAACTATTTTTAAATTCCACTAATTCTACATGATCCATTCAATATGGGGTTTTTTAAATAGGCTTCGCATCAGGCACTAAACAATATTAAATTGAACCTCCCAATCAGGAATAACACCATGAAAATCATCAAGAAAAAAATATATGAATTCATTCACTAGTTGAATGTCTCTAATTAAAAATGATTCATTATTTTCAACAACAAGATCTATATAAATTTTACTTCCATATTTAATAAATATCTCAGATTATTGGTATGTTATCAAAGGTATGAAATCATTGAATATAAAATTCTTGGTTTTGAAATCTATTTAATAATTGAAAACTAAAATCTAATCCACACCCAAAATGATATCAAATTACACTATGTAAAATTAAACAATATTTTTAGGGAAAACCATTCCACTAATGATAATAGAAAAATTACTATAAATCATGGTTGCTTTAATACTTCCACAAGGAGTTTTTACCCGAAGTTTTATATCACATTCATGAGGTGATATTTCCAATAAACTTGTAAATCTCTCAGAAATGAAAAAATGTAAAGATCCGGAGTCAAACAGAGAGTTAGAATATTTTGAAAAAACCAATAACATACATTTCACCACTTCATTTGATGGTACCACATCAATCGTAGTAGTTGAAAATGATTTTTCCATTCCCTTTTGCTTTCAATCTTTCTAGTTTCCACCCTTGGTAATCAATTTTTGACAGACATTGTCATAATTACGTAACTCATGAAGACTAAAACATCTTACCATTATATTTTTATTGCATGACAAATCATATATCTTAGAGTCATGATAAATATGGCTAGTCTTACCCCATCCAAAAAACATACAACAATTTGAGAGGCATTATCTAGGATTATTTTGACCACACTTCTCATAGGATGAAAATTTAGTTCTCTTACCTCTAAACAACTCTGATGAATGCTTTCCAATTTCCTGCCAATTGGAATTATTATTTTACATGCTCTAATAGGACACATGATCATCAGGAAACTCCATTTCTACATTCACACAACATTAGAAAAGATTCTCATAGCTTTTGAACTCACATTAAGCTAATACCATTCGATATTTTAGATTCAGCCCTGAGTAAAACCTATTTTTCTTACTATAAATATCTCAGTTAAAATTTGAGACATACATTTCAAATAGGTGAAATTTTCTTCATATGAAACAACTGAATTTTTTTTCTTTTTCTCAATTCCAAGAATTTATTTTCCATCGGAATTCAAACAACCTCAGGAAAATATTTCTCAAGGAATATAATCTTAAATTCATCCCATTACATGGAATAAATCTCTTCATTTCCTCTGGTATTTTTTAACCATAAACCACCACTAATTAGATACTCCTTTAAAATAATAAATAGGAAGAATAATGTTTTGATTCTATGAACACCCATTAAAAAATATATTTTCTAATGCTTTAATCCACCCTTTACTAGCACGTGGTCATATGATCCTCGGAGTGATTGGGGAATTTTTCCCATGAAATGATCCACTACAGACATATTCTTTTCAGGTTGATATGGTTGATCTCATGTATGGAAACCACCACCATTTATAACCTAAGTCAATTGATCCATCACTCAAATAAACTATTCATTTCTTATTCTTACCATATTAGGATGAATATTTTGGATGTTTTTTTTTTCTCTGGATACCTTTCCTACACAGTTTCCCTGTTTCCTTTGCCGAAAACCATTCTAAACAGACTTATATTAGATTAATCAACATGGAAATATTCAAATTATATATCTTTTTAATTTGACCATAAAGTAAAAATCATTCATGGATATTCTATTAACAATATCCTAACCCCTAATGTTATCTAATCTATCATCTGATACCAACTATAAGGACCCAATGAAAAAATTACATAATATTGATTTAAGTCAAAATTTCTTCCTTAATTCACAGCGACAAGGTTTTAAAGTTTAGAGCTTTAGATAATTAGGCCATAAATCATACATAAAAACCATATAAATGCAAGGTGGACACTTCCAACTAAAACTATTTATTTTATAAAACAAAAACATTAAAATGAAACCTGGTTTCTTTTTATGTTTAATCACAACTTTTCCATGGTCACATCCTTAAATATATTAAACATTAAATCATGTGACAAACATTTCAAAACATGGGGAAAGAAAAAAAGTATCATTAAGGGATACACAAAGATGTAAAACTTTTATTATTTCAAGAAAATGTAAACCCTGAATACTTTACCATAAAGTAAAACTTATTCACCGTAAAGTTGTAGTAAATACATTACATTTATTATAATATAATTTTTTAACTTTATTGTAATCAAAAGACTACAATAAAACCCATATGAATAACAAATAGAATAATAAGGAAACTTTTGACATTTAAATACTTAAATGGAATATCCATATGATCGAATTCCATACATGTGACTCTTACAACTGGAATAGCCATGCGACCAACTTTCATACCCAATGCATTGGATTTTATAAAGTAACCAGCCGTCCTTTATTTATTAGAGAACCACATATATTTTTCTTATAACATAACAACATGTCAAATGACTAACTACCATTATATAATCATAAAACATAAAATATTGCAATTAACAACATTTCACTAAAGTAAATTCATTTTCAATTCCATGAAATCATTTCAAGAGATTGAAATAATCAATCCGTTATAAAAAACATATTCAATATCAAAATACCCAAAAAAGGGAATAAGTTATTTATTCTTTATTTAAAAACATTAAGCCCTGTAGAGGAATACAGATAGAAAATAACTGTTATGGCGGAAGTGAATTTATATTCTCCATATATGTTAAGAACATTCCTTTTGTCGTTTTGTGAAACACTTCAGATAAAATAATTTATTTTGTGTACCATTGAATTAAATTAAATATAAAAGGGGTTTATTTTAATTCTTATAAAATTATGTGGTTTGTAACTTCAAAATATGACACAATTAAAGGTGTTTGAGTAGAAGTTCCTTACCTAGAGTCTGATTTTTCTCTTATGCTCTTTATATTCCTTTTCTTCGGATAATCACCTTTCTTAACACCTTAACACCTCCAAGAAGGGTAATCACCTTTATGATAAGAAGGGTGTTATGGCCAAAATAATACCTAAAGAATATGGGAAGGTATTATAGGAAGGGTTTGGGTATATATTTCCTAAACCAACAGGTTTTTGAATGGTAAGGAATAGAGAAGAAGTGTTCCTTTTATTAGAGTGGGGAGGGGAACTCTTTAAATTATTAAAATCAATAAATTAATATAAATTATTTTTCAATTAAAAATGGTTCCAAGTTGATTTAATTTGAATATAGGATAATTATGGGTTGAAATCCATTCATCCGATAAAAATTAGACAAGTTTTGGATATTCTCTAATCATTATCTTTATGTTTTAACCTCTTATAACTCTTATAATTTAATTATGTAATTTACAATTTGAGAGTTAAATTAATTTCCATAACATTTTAAATGACCAATTAATGAGTCATTAATAACATTTTTAGACTTATATCAACATGGTTTAGGAATATTATATTTTTTGAAATTTTATATAATTTAATTAAATATTTTATATTTTAAGTTATGAATTATGTCGATTTTGACACTATTAATTACTTGAATTTTTATAAAATCATAAAAACTTGATTCCCTAAAAAAAATACTTAAAATTATCACTAACATGTAAATTTATTCCAAAAAATTTTTGTATGGCATAAAATTTTTCAATTTATATTTATTTTAATATTATTAATATCATTTATTTGATTTTTCCTTTAATAGACCTATTAATGCATCATCATTATTTCATAATAATATTTATTTATTTAATCAATAAATTTTAAAAATAAATTTTCATGATATATATAATATTTTAATATTTATAAGGAATATTTATAGTCAAATATATCACTTATATAACCCCATATTAAAATTGTTTTAGTAATAAGATATATGTTTATAAATTCTTTGTTTTTACTTTAAAAAGTTTTTAATGTAATAATCACACCCAAGAGAAATCCAAAGGAAATTTTTTTGGAAAAATTATTTTCTTGGACTAGAATAACTCATCTAATAATATTTTTACTACTTTTAGGGGAGTTTTATATTATGGTAATATTTTTTTACCTTTAATTACCCGATTTACATTTAATCATTGTAAATAAATTACTAAAGTTGCTATTTATTGAAAATTATTTTAATCCCATTTATCAAATTATTCATAATAATAAAAAAAATATTTCCATATTTATAAATTCAATTCCTAGAAGTGACTAAAATTAATTTAAAAATTAATCATGTTGACGTATTGAGGAAACAATTTTTAAAAGTAATAAAAAATCAAACTTTCACAAAGTTTTTATATCCAATTTCAATTTAAACATGATTTAAATGACCAAAATTGGATTAAATGACAAAAAAATTATTTAATTATAATTTAAATCCAAATAAAATAATCACCTAAATATAAAAATTAATCAAACGAAAAAGAAGTTTCGAATTATAATGTAGTATTTTTCACCACTCTATAAAAATTAATATTATCAGAGAAATACCAAAAATTCAACCAAATTAAATTTTGATGTCCCAATTCCAAATAAGAGTTTTAATTTCTCATATAAAATTTATAAAACAGTTAAAAATTATAATTTAAAAGGGTTCTCCATCAATAGGCAGTAAAACTAGGTTTTAAAAATATTTGATCTTTTAATGCATTAAATTGGATTTATTCTTATTCTAAAACCATAAAATTTATTATAAGAAATTAAAAGAATTTAAAAAACATGTTTAAAAAAAATATAGTTAGTTGTATACATTCCCACCAATATAATGGCTAGGCATTAACTACCATTTAAAATAATAATATTAGTAATATATTATTTTTGTGATATAACCCAATCTTGTGTGCAATTTATGATTTCAGAGAGACCCATTATTGCATGTCATTTATGATATCAGACCTAGAAAACCATTTAAATTAAAATTAGTATATAATTCACAAATACTAATAGTTATGAAAATGTCTTATTCTATAATTTTCTAGGATGTTACAGTACGCTACTTCTTCTTCAGCACTGGTTTTCTGCTCTGCCCCATCTCGCATGTCTTGAGTATGTATCTCCAAAACGTCTATCCCATAGATACTTGGTTGAAGCACCCCAACTTGAACGTCATGAAACAAAACACCATGTATGGAAAACTAAAAGTAATCAGGTAGTTTTCAGGATCCCATACAGCCCGTGTAATGTGTATCATACATCAGGTATTATACCTCAAGCCATCACAGCCCATACAAAAAATAAAGAACCTCAATCGATCATAGCCTATAAATGATATAAATATTGTTGTACTTAAGAAACTATATCCATAATACATGTTTTTGAAATAACCACAATCCATTACATCACTTGACACACATATATGGGAGAAACATACCACCATGCATACCGGAACAATTAACTACCAAGAGAAGAGAGAGGGGCCAAAGGGGGTAGTCAACTATCCCTCCTCTCATCGGGATATTGGGGATAACACCCCCAGGACCTAGAATCCTATGGGTTTCTTTATCCCTAAATGAAATGGTTGAGGTGTTCATAAAAACCAAAAAGTACATGATATAATATATCTCACAACCATATTATGGGAATAACCTAGTCTCAGACTCAATTGTTGCTGATGTATCTCATAATCCCGACTACCACTACGAAGACCAAATATCCCACAAGAAAACAAAAATTTACATATCTAAATTAAATTATTTTATCTCTTTTCATCAGTTCCACATTTTTTTAAGGAATTATTTTACCATTAATTAACCATTAGCAATTTCCACATTCCATTTCATTAGCATTGCAGCAATGTTTTATTCCCTCTAAGATTAAGATAACTGAGTCCATGGATTCTCTGAATTATAATATCTACATTTGATCCCAACAATCTCTAACCCCATGGATTAAAAATTTATTCATTTATTAAAATCATTAATTTCTATATTAAAATTATGCTAGGAAAACATCCTAAGCTACCAAATAAGATATACAACCAAGCACAACCATCTGCCTTAAGGAGTGGGTAAGGGAAACTAGATAAACATACAACATGGACATCATCAAAACTACAAATTAAAAAATAATAAAACATTTATATACATGGCTAATCCCAGCTTCAATGTAACAGCCCGAGATTTTATGAAAAATATTCTTTTTATTTCACTAATGTCTTGTGTTGTACGCTACACCAAAAGGAGCTTTCAAAACACACATCCTTGACTTGCCTTGCATTACACGCAATCGCGACCTTCCTCGATAGCGTGTGTAGTACGCAATAACGAGTTTCACTAAACAGCGATATGCTATTAAAATGTTATTAAAACTAGCCGTTATGAATAGTAATAACCACTTTTTGAAATTTTGTAAATTTTATTTTTCAAAATGGATTTCATTTTTGGATTCGGAGTATCGAATTTAGCCTAAGGTGAAATTTTGGTACATTTCGGATAACTTTCATATTCTGATGAATAGTGAAAATTACTAAATTTTAATTAAAAACAACTTTTTTAATCGAAATAATTAATAGTGATAAATTATTAATTTGAGTGGTTTTAAAGTATATTTAGAATATATTTTTATAATTTAATACAATGTTGGTCATTGGTTGTAATTTCACATTTAAACCAGACTTAATCAAGTGTCAATCTTTTGATAGATATTGTTTCTTAAAAACATGCTATTTGTTTTAATAGCGGGATTTAATTATAAAAATAATTAATGAAACTTATATGTTATGAATTTGGTAAAATAGACTTTATTTTTGAATTGGGAATATAAAATATATCTTAGGATGAAATTTTGGCATTGTTCTGAAAAACATCAATTTTTGATGAATAGTGAAACTACTAAGTGGTAGTTAAAAAACTGAATTTTTCATAAAACATAATTTTACCGCTTCTGTGAATGGAATTTCAAAAAATCCGAGAGACACGGTTGATTTCATTAAGTAAAATGTGGTTCAATGAGATGAAAATAATTTTTTGGTGAATAGTAACTTTTTTCTTTTTTTACCGCGGTTAATAGTAAATAGGGTAATTAAGGGTAAGAATGATATTAATATTACCCTAACACATGTCCTAATTCTATTGGACAAGTGTATCTCGACCAAAAATAACCTTAAGTGTAAAATATTATCATTTAGGCCCACTTGGATTTGATTAGGACATTTATTATTATTTAATTCAAAGAAGAGTTAAAAGAGTTAAAATCAAAGTATATTTACTAAATTTTTTTTAATATATGGTTGTACATAAGATAAATTCGATTGTAAATATTAATTAGAAATCTAAAAAGATTTCCTACATAATGGTATTTTATTTGTAATTTTTAGACAGCAAATAATTTAATTTATTCATGTCACAAAGATGATGCAATAATTATCTTATTAATGAAATATTGACATAATTGATGTTATAAACACCAAAATAAATGTAATTTAAGACTTTTTATGAATTCCACTAATTTTATAGGTTACTATGATATATTAGTGTTGATTTAATCAACTTGGTTCGAACATATAATTCTGTTATGGCTTTCACAAAAATCATATATCAAATAGTGTCAAAATTGACACAAAATAGTTTTTAAATCAAATATTATATTATTAATTGTTATTTTATTCCTAAAAATCCAAGGTTCGGCCAAATGACTTATATAAGGATATATTTATTAGTAATAAACAATTTGGGGTTCTTTTGTCATGTTATAGTAAGTGTATTAACCATATAGTGAAAGAAAACAAAAAGACACGATAAAAGTTAAATTATTTAACTTAGAGTTAAATCTAATTGATAAGGTTAAAATAATATCCTAAACTTGTCTAAATCCTATTGGTTGATATGATTTCGACCCTTCCCCACATTAGCTTCGAAATAAGACCCTTTGGAACCATTATAAACCGATTTTGACTTTAATATAAAATAATATTTTGAGATATTCCTAAGGTGCCCCTCTCCTCCCTTATAAAAGGGCACCTCCTCCCCCTTCCTCCTCACACCAATTTGAGCACTCAAGCTCGGCCAACCTCTACCAAAATCCCTTCTCCACTTACCTAGAATAATCCTATAGGTCCTGGTCTTCTTCAAAGACCAATCTTAGTTCCCTAAGTGGAGGATTCAAAGAGGCGTTTCAAATAAGAGGAGGTTCGGACACTTACAAAGCAAGTCGGACCTAAGGTAAGGGAAATATCACAATCTCATTTTTATCCGAGATTGTTTATTCGTAAGTATTTACTGGGTTTTATTTTATCATCCACATCCATGTTTCATCAATATGTAATATTATTTCCATCCACCTACAATTGATTAAATCCATTTTTACCCTTCGGTGAGTTTTTAGTAATATGTATGAAAGGAATCTTTTGTCGTACGAGGTACTTTTTGACTTTTCCGACAAAAGTACGAAGAATGTTTTTTTAACTTATATGGCATGAATGGATTTTTAAAACATTATTTCCAAGAAGCTTCCTTTAAAAGTTTTCAAGTTTATTTTTAATCAACTTATTTTATTTTAAAGTTGTATGACATGTTATGAAAGGAAAAATGTTTTTGAAGAAGAAAGGATATTTTCCTCAAGAATGGAGTTGAAGTGTTTTATCAAAATTATTTTCCATCTAAGATAATAAAGGGTTCTGTTTTTATCCCTATTATTAGATTGATTTGATCATGTTGTGATGGAATTATTTTTATGAATTCCTTTATCTTATATAAATTGATTTATGATGTCATGATGTTTCAAGAATCCCATTTTTGTTACATGTGTTATGCGATGATGTATGTTTTATGATTATGTGGCACACATAAGAAAGGATTAATTATAAGATGGGTGGGACCTATATCTCCCTCCAATGCATTGGGTAATGATTTTATATCTCATGAGATAGATAGGGCTGGAACGGTAGGTTATACTGGTTCAGTGAAACAGGACTGAAATGAGGGTTACTCGATTCAGAAAGGGACTTTGTCCACTAAGATAGTCTTGTAAATGAGTCTTGACTAACAAGAAATGATTCTCTATGATTATGTGTGAATGCCACAAAGTTTCATGTTTTATGTTATGATTATTGTGATTACATTTCACTGCCATGATTTATCCCATGTTATGAAATTTTGATCTCTTTTGCAGGTTAAGATTTCCAAAAGTTATGTGCTTGTGTATATGATGTGATTGATATTTCTTTTGTTTACCCTTACTGAGCATTTGAGCTCACCCTTTTATGTTTTCTTTTCCCCAGGATATAAAGAAAGGTTTTAGGTTTAAAAAAAGGGAAGATCTTTATGGGAGATATTGAAGATCTTTCACCACGATTAGAAGATTACGTTCTGAGTTTCCAAAGACACTAAACTATTACGATCCTTGTGTGTGTGTTTTTGTTATGTACTAAGTATTCCACAAAAGTAATGTAATTTCAATGTACGTCAAGCTTCGGGTCTCTACAGTTGGTATCAGAGGAAAGGTTTAGTCAACCTTTGGAAACTAGGATGCGAAAACGTTAGTGAGATCCCTAGAGATATTTCTAAGGTATGTCTAGGGATGTCCCTAAGGTTAAGTATACATATAGATTATAGTACTAGAATTACGCTAACGATCATCGAATTAAACCTAAGATGTTAGATATTGAAGGTACTCCCCCTTTATTATGTTGTTTTCCCTAGCATGATTTTTTCCTCTCACAAGATTCTTTTTGTGTTTTAGTTAATGGAGGGAACCAGAAGGAATTTGGTTAACATTGAATCCAATGGACAAATTGGTGACTATGAGCAAAAAAATTGTGTAATTCCTATATAGAAAGATCTTGTGATTATGCCAAATCAGTCATCGCGATATATGATTAACAAGGTGAAATTTATTGGTATGCCTAATTCATCAAAGAAGAGGAAGATAAACTATTATGCATGTTCACATGTTGAGGAGCATAAAGAAAAGAAGATTGAGATTTCTAAAGAATGGAAGAAGAACCTTGAGGAATACCTCAAATGGAGGAACCGATGTTATCTGTGTGGAGAAAAGGGTCATAGAGTGACAGACTGTTATGGAGTTCAATGCATTATTTGTGGAGAACATGGGCATTACCCAACTCAATGCCCTGACCTAAAAAGTTACTTCTAAATCAAGGAAGGACTTATTCCAGGAAAATAATTGAAGAGGATGGATTGAAGTGTTTATGTATTGGTATTCAAGAATAATGTTGTTGAGGTACTTTTATTGTTGCATTATTCAATTTTGGTTTTCAATAATTTTAAGGTACCGGTAACCATGAAAAGTGATTCAAATATTATTGAAAGCAGATGATATGCGCATAATGAAGGGATAAGGAGAAAATGAAATGTTTGAAAGTATTCATGAGCTCATGATTAATATAAGGACTAAGTGATATCATGGTTTGAGTATATACAATTTTGAGGATTTTGGTATGTGGAAGGTGTTAACTTTTAACTACATTCAAGTTTTCACTATGGTTCAATGGGTATTCAAGAGAATACATGATTAAGGCCTTTGAATGTTTGGAATGTGAACAACAAGACATATATATGGGGATTAACGATAGTATTAAATCTCTGGTAATCGTTTTCACTATATTATGAGAGTGGACTGCAGTATTATGGATAAGCCTAAAGATTAGAATGGATTATGTTGGACATAAGTTAGTATTGTTTAAGGATAGAAGTTTTTTCGATATTATTGATGGGATGTTATAGTAATATAGTTTTAGAAAAAGGACAACCTACAGGACGGGCGACAGCCCATCGCGTCGGACAAGGCTGTGGGAATCGAACCCACAACCGAAGTGCGACTGGCCTTTATCGCCTACCACTGGCCTACAAGAAGTCCCTGTTTAGTAGAAACTCGTTTTATTATATTAAGCAGTATGATATATGAAGTATAAGTCCATTTTAGGAACCATATATGATTAATCTCACTATAGACCGACTTATGTATATAATTTTTGCTAACCTTTTGTTTGAGACAGATGGAATGACCCGTCATTCTATCACATAATCTGCTAACACTTCACGAATAACAAATTCAACTTCATTTATTTAAGAGATGAAGTGGAAATTGTTCAAGGCACGAACAACAGTGATATTGTACCAAAATAAAGTAAGTATTTATTCTAATTCAAATTTTCAACTTTAGGGAAATGATCTTGAAAACCAAAAATGTTTTCCTAGTGATCTTATACCTGATGAATCAGATGGTACCATATATCATCACAAATCTATGGATTTGTGATTACTGACTTTTCCATAGACATGTTCTCTACCACTCTCCATCAGAACATGATGGTTAGATTTCTCTTCTATATCCATATTTTTACCTATGTGGAAACCCAGCGATTAGTTTATTTGGGTAATCGTTACATTTCATACTGTAGTTTTTAAAGCCAAGTTTTGGTATTCCTTTTTACGATGTGGGATTATATTAAAGAAACTTTCGAATAGTAAACCATTTATAACCCCAACGAATTTCGAGGGCGAAATTCATTTTAAGGGGGGTAGAATGTAACAGCCCGAGATTTTATGAAAAATATTCTTTTTATTTCACTAATGTCTTGTGTTGTACGCTACACCAAAAGGAGCTTGCAAAACACACATCCTTGACTTGCCTTTCATTACACGCAATCGCGACCTTCCTCGATAGCGTGTGTAGTACGCAATAACGAGTTTCACTAAACAGCGATATGCTATTAAAATGTTATTAAAACTAGCCGTTATGAATAGTAATAACCACTTTTTGAAATTTTGTAAATTTTATTTTTCAAAATGGATTTCATTTTTGTATTCGGAGTATCAAATTTAGCCTAAGGTGAAATTTTGGTACATTTCGGATAACTTTCATATTCTGATGAATAGTGAAAATTACTAAATTTTAATTAAAAACAACTTTTTTAATCGAAATAATTAATAGTGATAAATTACTAATTTGAGTGGTTTTAAAGTATATTTAGAATATATTTTTACAATTTAATACAATGTTGGTCATTGGTTGTAATTTAACATTTAAACCAGGCATAATCAAGTGTCAATCTTTTGATAGATATTGTTTCTTAAAAACACAATATTTGTTTTAACAGCGGGATTTAATTATAAAAATAATTAATGAAACTTCTATGTTATGAATTTGGTAAAATAGACTTTATTTTTGAATTCGGAATATAAAATATAGCTTAGGATGAAATTTTGGCATTGTTCTGAAAAACATCAATTTTTGATGAATAGTGAAACTACTAAGTGGTAGTTAAAAAACTGAATTTTTCATAAAACATAATTTTACCGCTTCTGTGAATGGAATTTCAAAAATCGGAGAGACACGGCTGATGTCAGTATGTAAAATGTGGTTCAATGAGATGAAAATAATTTTTTGGTGAATAGTAACTTTTTACTTTTTTTACCGCGGTTAATAGTAAATAGTGTAATTAAGGGTAAGAATAATATTAATATTACCCTAACACATGTCCTAATTCTATAGGACAAGTGTATCTCGACCAAAAACAACCTTAAGTGTAAAATATTATCATTTAGGCCCACTTGGATTAGATTAGGTCATTTATTATTATTTAATTCAAAGAAGAGTTAAAAGAGTTAAAATCAAAGTATATTGGCTAAAACATTTTTAATATAGGGTTGTACATATGATACATTCGATTGTAAATATTAATTAGAAAGATAAAAAGATTTACTACATAATGGTATTTTATTTGTAATTTTTAGACATCAAATAATGTAATTTATTTATGTCACAAAGATGATGCAGTAATTATCTTATTACTGAAATATTGACATAATTGATGTTATAAACACCAAAATAAATGTAATTTATGAGTTTTTATGAATTCCACTAATTTTATAGGTTACTATGATATATTATTGTTTATTTAATCAACTTGGTTCGAACATATAATTTTTTTATGACTTTCACAAAAATCATATATCAAATAGTGTCAAAATTGACACAAAATAGTTTTTAAATCAAATATTATATTATTAATTGTTATTTTATTCCTAAAAATCTAAGGGTCGGCCAAATGACTTAGATAAGGATATATGCATTAGTAATAAACAATTTGGGGTTCGTTTGGCATGTTATAGTAAGTGTATTAATCATATAGTGAAAGAAAACAAAAAGACACGATAAAAGTTAAATTATTTAACTTAGAGTTAAATCTAATCGATAAGGTTAAAATAATATCCTAAACTTGTCTAAATCCTATTGGTTGATAGGATTTAGACCCTTCCCCACTTTAGCTTTGAAATAAGACCCTTTGGAACCATTATAAACCGATTTTGACTTTAATATAAAATAATATTTTGAGATATTCCTAAGGTGCCTCTCTCCTCCCTTATAAAAGGGCACCTCGTCCCCCTTCCTCCTCACACCAATTTGAGCACTCAAGCTCGGCCAACCTCTGCCAAAATCCCTTCTCCACTTCCCTAGAATAATCCTAGAGGTCCTGGTCTTCTTCAAAGACCAATCTTAGTTCCCTAAGTGGAGGATTCAAAGAGGCGTTTCAAATAAGAGGAGGTTCGGACACTTACAAAGCAAGTCGGACCTAAGGTAAGGGAAATATCACAATCTCATTTTTATCCGAGATTGTTTATTCGTAAGTATTTACTGGGGTGTATTTTATCATCCACATCCATGTTTCATCAATATGTAATATTATTTCCATCCACCTACAATTGATTAAATCCATTTTTACCCTTCGGTGAGTTTTTAGTAATATGTATGAAAGGAATATTTTGTCGTACGAGGTACTTTTTGACTTTTCCGACAAAAGTACGAAGAATGTTTTTTTTAACTTATACAGCATGAATGGATTTTTAAAACATTATTTCCAAGAAGCTTCCTTTACAAGTTTTCAAGTTTATTTTTAATCAACTTCTTTTATTTTAAAGTTGTATGACATGTTATGAAAGGAAAAATGTTTTTGAAGAAGAAAGGATATTTTCCTCAAGAATGGAGTTCAAGTGTTTTATCAAAATTATTTTCCATCTAAGATAATAAAGTGTTCTGTTTTTATCCCTATTATTACATTTATTTGATCATGTTGTGATGGAATTATTTTTATGAATTCCTTTATCTTATATGAATTGATTTATGATGTCATGATGTTTCAAGAATCCCATTTTTGTTACATGTGTTATGCGATGATGTATGTTTTATGATTATGTGGCACACATAAGAAAGGATTCATTATAAGATGGGTGGAACCTATATCTCCCTCTAATGCATTGGGTAAAGATTTTATATCTCATGAGATAGACAGGGCTGGAACGGTAGGTTATACCGGTTCAGTGAAACAGGACTGAAACGAGGGTTACTCGATTCAGAAAGGGAGTTTGTCCACTAAGATAGTCTGGGCAATGAGTCTTGACTAACAAGAAATGATTCTCTATGATTATGTGTGAATTCCACAAAGTTTCATGTTTTAAGTTATGATTATTGTGATTACATTTCACTGCCATGATTTATCCCATGTTATGAAATTTTGATCTCTTTTGCAGGTTAAGATTTCCAAAAGTTATGTGCTTGTGTATATGATGTGATTGATATTTCTTTTGTTTACCCTTACTGAGCATTTGAGCTCACCCTTTTATGTTTTCTTTTCCCCAGTATATAAAGAAAGGTTTTTGGTTAAAAAAGGGAAGATCTCTATGGGAGATATTGAAGATCTTTCACCACGATTAGAAGATTACGTTCCGAGTTTCCAAAGACACTAAACTATTACGATCCTTGTGTGTGTGTTTTTGTTATGTACTAAGTATTCCGCAAAAGTAATGTAATGTCAATGTACGTCAAGCTTCGGGTCTCTACATTCACCCCATTCCATTACCCCCTATGTCCTCCATGACACCCACATGCATATCCTTCTGCATCCTACCATCACAAGCGTCAACTGCGGCCACAATAACTGGGCATCCCCGCCCTATATACCACAACAACACTTGAGGATTATCCATCCTAGGATCACATTGCATCTGGGACTCCCCAAAACATATATCACAACGTCCCTGCAGGTTTATCCACCTTAGGATCACATCAAATCACAAACATTATGATACAATCATAGAAACCAAGCTCTTGGTCCTAAAGCAAGGCATCTAACCCTCACACACAATTATCTATCATAGCCCAAAACCACAAGGAACATGTGATTTTCATGAAACAATGAACTCTATCCCAAAAAAGTCACTATATTTTGTCAAAAAACTAATTATAATTCCATATTAAATTAACCGATTCATTAATTATAGGTTCCAACTATGGGAAAACTAAGCTACAATCTAGCACAAACAATCAAAAACTAATTAAAAAGTTAATTTAAAATTCCTTAAATTATCTTATCGAAAATAATAAACATGATACAAATATTTATTCAATTAAATTAACACATGGGAGATAAATTCATTTAAACATGATCACAACATTACAACTACAACACAACAAATTCATTAAACATTATACTTTAATATTTTTTTCCAATTAACTATAAATTAATTCCACATTTACACTCCTTACCAATTCCACATGATAATCAAATTATAAAAATAAAAACATAGAAACCACACTATATATAAAAATAATAGTCTAACCATGATCACCGTACCAAATAACAAAATCACAATGAGATCAATAACAATCATTTAATTTGGTTCATGTAATTGTTTGGTTAATTTTATTAGAATCCAAGGGGATAAATCATGATCAATTTATGATTGCACATAAATATAATAAAAGGAATAAATACCCTACCTCAAAAGTATGTCAACATTTTTCATATGATAATGGACCAACATTTTAGATCCTGATCATCTCTCCCACAGGAACTGCATCCACCTGAGGATTCCATGTCACAACCACACTAATCAACAACCAACAAAAATCCATTAGAATCCCATAGACCCAACATCGTCACATGTAAAAGATGAATGAGAAGAAAAGGATTAAATAAACTAAAAGAATTGTGGTAGAACATACCATGGATCAATGACGGATCACAATAGATCGAAGGTGGGAAGCTAGAGATCCATCTAAAAATGAATCACCAAAACATTGAAGAGGGGGTGAAAATATTCTTAGAATAAGGAGATAAGTGATTTATCCATAGGGTTCGACAAATCCAAGTGGATAAAAACACTTAAAAGACATATCATCAGGGAATCACATAATGTGTAATCCCATTTTACACTGTATAGTCCTCAGGGTCTAGATTTAGCCAAAAATGCATATCTTATTTATTTTTTTAACTCTAATTTATAACATGTAATGAAACACAGTTTCACATCTCATAAATTTTCATGGTGTGAAATATACTAATTCTATCTCTTAGTAGTCGAGTACCTCCAGATTTCATCCAAGCCTTCTTCAACCAGCTCTGTATTTAGAAACAAAGGGTCGATCCACATGGATTCCAACCCTTACATTAGATATGTAATATCCCTGACCCAGAAGCCACTAAACCAGTTCTCTGAGACGGGTCGTCACATGACATCAAGCATGCCTCCCCGTACGCCTGAGGTTTTCGACTAACGGTGAGGGTATAATAATTCATATGGGGGGACTATACCCTCTTTACTAGAGTAAGTCACAACAGAAAAAATAATATAATGGAAGAAATATAAAATAACCAATAAACGTGAATAACCAACCATTTCCCAAAAGGGTACAATACAAATAAAAATACAACAGTACCATTCCACACTAGTAGTGCAAGTGAATAAAACCCAAAAATAAAACTAACGACCATAACTCCCGATGGGTCTCGACACTATGTCTATATCCTTCTCTATGTACATCCAAAGACCAACTCAAAATCCTAGTGTAGGGCCACTGCCCTCATCCTGACTGGAAACCAAAAGATCTACTCTAGTACCCAACAATGGCCTGAGCAGGGTGTGAGTACAAAACTCAGTAGAACACCACCAATGATGTCTACAAAATATTCAGTCTGTAGATATTTCATGCAAGTAAAAGATAAATGGTAAGTAGGAAAAGACAATTTGGGTGCCATTAATTAACAAGGTTCACATGTTTTATAACTAAAATTTATCCCAGTTCCTTTTCCTAATCCATATTCATTACATAATCCATTTTGACCACATGTTCCATGGGTTAGGCCTAAAAATCACCTACACAAGGGTCTAAGTCAATCCATAACTATGCATTGGGGGAATAAATCAATTACCTATCTCAATAGGGATACACATATTACATCAGTGCAATATCCACACCCCGAAGCCTCAGTCCAGGTGGAATGATCAACACATTATCCTCACCTCGAAGTCTTAGTTTGGGTGGAATGTAATAGTTAGGGGAATAGAGCTCCAATCACATCCCTAACCCATGAATTTTGGGGTGGAGTTTAAACCCTCAGTCCAACATGACCCGTGGGAATAGAAACTCAAGTCAATACCCCACACTACCTAGCCTTGTGCATAGGCTGTATATATATACATGTAAATCCATCAACCATTCACACAACAACACAACCATTTCCCAAGGAAAACATAAATCATTACAATAACATGAAAGTTAATACCATGCCTTATCCCGTTAACATATTTACCACATTTCACATCATTTATCCACTTATCCCCATTCCCTTTTATTGTGGTTATCTGAATACGAATTTATTCATTGTGCCTATCTCACTAGGCTTCATTCATCATGCCTAAATCACTAGGATTCATTACCAAGCTCATAATCCATTCCATTATGGTATTTAATCATTCCCAAAAACTGTCCCATTTATCCATTCATCATTTCACAAACATTTACCCACATGTGCATGTCATGTACAATTCTCATATCACATAACACAATCCCTTCCCTACATTCAATCATTTAGGTGTACCACCAAATTGTGTTGTATTAACCCATTCCTAAAATTCATCCCCAATTCCCATTTCACATTCTTATCTCACGACGCATAATCATGTGTAAAGCTAATCCATTAGTCTTTCCATTTATCTCACTTAACCCCTTTTTAATCCAACCAACACCCACATAGGTCACCACCCAACCAAGGTGTATTAGTAGGGCTCCAATTTTCATCCTTCAAGATTAATGTCATATTCACCATGGGATCTATGTTATCGCACAATGAACCTATATTTATATAGCTATACTCTAAGTCTGGGAAAATTGTCACACACCATGGGTGGCCCTGACATTGGTCACATCATCCTCTAGGAATCTCACAGGGATCATGAGGGTTCCATAAGGTTTTCGAGACACCGTAAACATCACATCACAATAATGGAATGACAACCTCTTCAAAATTGGATAATAATAAAAACAATACTTGCAAAAATCTCTATCAAACTCAAGGAATATAATATATAGAACACCTACCTCAGATCTATTGATGAACAACCTCCCAAACAAGGCCTTAGATCCCAATCCAACATGCCTTTGAAAACTCAACCTAGATCTCACTAAAAAAAGGGTTGCATGCTTTGGATTGAGATCACACAAAAGATAAGACCTAAACCAGAAAAGAGAGAGGGGGAGAATATTAGACTCACCTAGATCTTTGATCTACTACCAACGACGCTCCAAATGGTCCATAATAAATGGAGGTAGATCCTTGGGAGCTCTTGGTACCTTTGGTAGTTCCTAGGGCCTCAAGGGGGAAGGAGGAGGGAAAAATTGAGTTGGATTTTTAAATCACGGGGTGGAATTTTTGTCTTTTTCCCAACTTTTATGGGTCGTACAGTTTACCCGCATAGTTTATCAAAGCATACGCAAACCGTGAGAAAGATATTTTCCATCAGATTCCACCCCGCATAGTTTCATGGGGATCCTGCATAGTTTTCCCAAACCTTGAATAGACCGTGTGGAGGCTACTATCCAAGAATGGCTGGTTCGCCAGGTTTACTCAAATGGGTTGTCCTAAACGTGCGCAGACTGTGCGCCTTGCACTGGATGGCACGATTTCACTTCTCTTCACACCCCATGCCCATGCCCCCCATGACCCCCACCTAAACATGGGAAATAGTTATCTTGCCACAAAGGATAGATCTAACCCAACACATAATCAAAAATATACCTCAAGAAAATCATGGACCTTACAACCTCCCCACCTTAGAAAGGCTCATCTCCAAGCTACCCTTCCAAGCATCACTAAGATTCCATAACTAACGATCATTCCACTTGGACTGTCTATCCACCAACTTTCCATATTTATGGTTTCACATCATAAGGCCACTGAACATGGTTCAAGGGAACATACTTTCCCCTCCGTACATCCTTACCACAACCACAACATAAGATGAAACCTCCTCAAGGATTCATCAACTTCAACTATTATCACCAAGAGAATTTCAAGGGAAAAACTTAAGTGAAAACACCTAACTCACAACACATGGAAGCTTACAACATCACATCATCATGGAGGAACCAATCTGCACCTCATCGGCCCGATCCTCTACATAACTCATGAACCAAATCACTTGGTGTCATTTTCTTGTCCACCCAACTATAATGGTGACCAAACCTGGTATCACTCGGAGGAAAACACATGAACCATCCAACCAAATTTCCTAAAGATTTCATTCCACAACTATTCATCCAAAAACAACTCAAAACCCTCAGCTACTAAACCAATTAAAACATTCCAAATATCTCTACAGGGGATAAATTACAAGAATGGTGACTAGTTGAGTCATTTCAACTCAATTCACGGATCACGTCACCAACCTAACACTTATCTTATACAGTTCCTTCCACCATATTCGGTTACATAACACCTCCAATTTCGACAAAAGACCCCCAAAACTCAACTCAACTTCCCCATCACCTAACATGTTCCAACTCACCATGCCCAAGCATCCATAGGAGTATTACCCTACATTGGCATCCAACAACACCATCACAACCTCTGGGAAGACATTCCTACACTATCCATTCAATGACTCAGACCATCCTGACCTCACTCAAGTACAACTTCATTTCAAAAGGTGCTTTACGCTACAACATTATCCTGGAGTTAGGTCACTCTCATCTCACCCATTCACGTTTACCATCTCAGGCTGGACCACCTTCGATTAGCTTACCCTAGAACACATACCTTCCACTTATGGTATGCTACTCCTTTCTCACCTTTCCAAGGTGTTTACTGACTGGAAGTCTATCATTATCATTCCATGCACCCACTGCGGTCATTTTTGGAATTCCAATTGAATTACATCATCACAACACCACCGCCCTCCAGACTGTCATCAGATTCACCCTTGTCATGTCACCACATCACATGACCAAGGTTCACTCAACATTATGACATTCCAAAACCACACAGGGGAAAAATTAACAGAGTCTAACCCTAGTCTTCATTGGTGTTACAAGACCCCAACTTCTCTTGCCACAACCTATTTTCATATCAAACCACACCATTCTATGAATCAACACAGATAACAAAATCATCACTTCAATCCACCCTGAGCTCAATCTAACACATGTCGCATCGGTCACCACCTCCAAGTCCCACATTTCCTCACTGAGAAACCTAATATACACCTCAAAAGATCCTCATTGGAATCCCAGTGTGCCACATCATCTCGATGTTCTCCTCTCCACATCAAGGATGGAGTCATCACTCCCCACCTTATGAGTTTTGTTACCACTACTCTCAAGTGGGATTTCAACCACCACATCTTCAAGATAATCACAAACCGAACCCCAAACATAGACATGGCCAACTAGCTTTCACAAAAACAAGAAAGTTAACATCACCCAGTGCCCATTTATGAATTCCTTGGATGCCACCCATGACGTTTTTCATCATTTGGTCCATCTCGAAGACATCACACAAAACCATAGAGTGTGTGCATTACATCATCAATAACCATACATTCCATTTCTGTTAGAGCAAACTCCATGATATCCCTCATCCAACCAAACACTTCCATGTATCTTGGCATGATCCATAGATTCTTGACGTACCTGGGATGACATCACGATATTGGGAATGCTAATCACTAGCTTTGGTACCGTAAGAAGTTTTCAAGGAACACCACCACCAACTTATCCATTATTGATGTCGAACTATGGGACACCACGACCTGCCAAGTATTTCAATCCTCCCTATCAATGTCATCACATAAACACTTAACCCCACCACTCAAGTGTGATTTACATCCACTTTTAACCATAACTCCCCGGCCAAATCAGCAAATAACCATAAAACAATATTTCATGTGGCACTACTTCCACCACACCACTTGTGTTCTTCCAATGCATCCATAACGGCTAACAATTGAAGCACAACAATCTATCCCACCAATCAAACCAACGATCTCTCACAAAAAAAACTCATCTTGGGTATAGTCCATCACCTTCTTACTTACCTAACCATGTCTCTTGGTTTGTCAGCCTCATCATCCCTAAGGCGGCCTCTACATCTCACCCAACTACCAACCCATCCATAATAACAATTTCTGCCATGTGAACACCCTCACCAAGGATGTCACCATCGAGAAAAATTACATAACGACACTTATCATGAAAAAATTAAAGTAAAGAGCATGAATGGACCTCTCAATCCCATTCTTATTTACACTATTCTAAGAACCCTAAACAACCATTTACTCTAAGATCCGTATTGAAGGTGTACACATTCATCGGCACCATGAACAAAAAATAATCTTTAGTATTTGAGACCCAATTCACATGGTATCTACTCAAAAGGTCACCAAGACCTAGGAAAACATCCTAAAGATCCAGCATGTACTCCATACGGTCAAATTCCATGAGAGTTCCCTCACTCACATCACCAAACAATGCCTCTCAACCCAAAGGACACAACCCTACCAAGGGTTTCCTAAAGACACCACCTAGGCCATATCATAACCGGTAAGGCCTCACAATCCAAGACCAAAGTCTCAACTAGGTCACTCTCACTACCCCACAACACGTATACAAGGTTCAAACCAACAACACCCAAGATTCACACCTTTGAACCCAAACATTCTCATTCCAAACCAGTCATTCACTCGACACTTTGAAGAATGACCAATATAATTTAACCATAGATGGAAGGATCCCACATGATCAAACATAAACAAACTATTCTTCATACCCTACCCCAACGGTCAACATCACACTTTGAGCACTACCCTCCACCATACCTACCATGGGTCATGGTCAACATGGGGGTAGCAAATTTACTTAGACACAAGTCCCTTGTCAACACATATCCAACCAACTATTCTTTTACAACATGATACATTATTCTTAGGCACATTTCCCATTTCAAAAAATGTTAAAATCATCATGTTAACTCATTTACACCTTTCATTAGGGAAAATCAGTTTACAATTTTACTATCATTAGCAACCCCTTTTATTTTAGACACCAAAACAATAGTTAAAGTTTATCATAACCCAAAACCTTAACCCGATCACAAAATTTATTTATACAAGATATTCATTAACTTGTCATTTTTATTCTTTTCATTCACCAAATTTCATTACAATAAGTAGGCATTATTTTCTTCAAATTTATCAAGGGAGTAAAATGCACTATACTCTCTATTCCCCACACACCCATTCCGTGTGTGTGCCTATAATGATGCATGCCACCTATATCGTTAGGTGCCTAAAATAATGCATGAATGCACAAACTCATTCCATTCAGTCTATGAAAAAAATGTCATAAATTAGTAAAATCACACAACATGTCCATCCCCCAAGGGTGGAATATCATTCAATTGTAACAACACACATCAAGAACTATAATTCCCACCTTGGGTGACTTGGGTTTTCCCTTATACGTGGGTAAGCTACTCCCAAGTACGAGCTCATTACCAAGGCCCAACACAAACTAACTCCCTTATACTATCCCAAAATATTAATAAGCATAAAATAACTCCTTTGATACCACTTTGTAACGTCCCCAACCCAGAATCCACTAAACCAGTGCTCCAGGTCGAGTAATCAGATGACCTCAAGCATGCCTCCCCGTACTCGAGATGTTACCGACTAGCGACAAGGGTCTAATAAGTCATGTGGGGAAACAATTCACTCTTTACCAGAGTAAGTCATAGTATAACACAAATAAAATATTGTAAGAAATATAAAATAACCAAGAAACATGCATGACAAAACATTTCCCAAACAGATACAACACAAATCAAAAGAAAATAACACAGTGCAAGTGGATAAAACCCAAAAATAAAAAAAACAGCCACAACTCCATATGGGTCCTAACTATAAGTCTGGATCCTTCTCTCTATACATCCCAATCCCAACTAAACATTTTAGTGTAGGGACCTTTCCCTCGTCCTGGCCTGCATCCAAGAGATCTGCTCGAGTACCCAACGGTGTCCCAAGAAGGGTGTGAGTAGGAAACTCAGTAGGCCACCACAAATAGGGTCTATAGAATATCCAGTATACAGATAGTTCATGCAAGTACAAAATAAATGGTAAATAACAAAGGACAATTTGGGTGACATTAATTAACAGGGTTCACATTTTTCATAACTTTCATTTATCCCGATTCCATTTCATAAACCATCTTTATTACATAAGCCATTTGATCACATGTTCCATGGTTTAGGCATGAACATCACCTACAAAAGGGTATAAGGAAATACATCAATATTCATATGGGAAATAAATCAAGTCCCTATCTCACTGGGGATACACATCTCACATAAATGAAATATCCACACCCCAATGCCTCAGTCCGGGCTGAATGATTAACACATTATCCTCACCTCAAAGCCTCAATTCAGGTGGAATGAAACAATTAGGGGAATAGAGCTTTGTCCCCTTCCCTAACCCATGCATTTTGGGGAGGAGTTTAGAGCCTCAATCCAACTCGACCCATGGGCGTAGAACCTAAAGTTAATACCCTACACTACCAGCCCATGTGCACAGGCTATATATATACATGTATATCCATCAAACATTCACACAACATCACATCTATTTCCCAAGGAAAACATAAATCATAACAATAAAATGAGGGTTAATACCACTCATTAACCCATTAACACATTTACCGCATTTCACATCATTTATCCATTTATCCATATTCCCTTTTATTACACTTTTCTCAATAAGCATTCATTCATTGTGCCTTTCTCACAAGGCTTCATTAATCATGCCTAAATCACTAGGCATCATTACTAGGCGCATAATCTATTACATTATTTTAATAATTCCCACATATTAACCCATTTATACATTCATCATTTCACATGAATTTAATCACATGTTGATGTCAAGTACAATTCTCCTATCACATAACACAATCCCTTCATTACATTCAATCATTTTGGTGTACCACCAAATTTTGATGTATCAACATATTCCAAAAATTCATCCCCAATTCACATTTCCCATGCTTTTCTCCTGAAGCAAAATCATGCGTAAAGACAATCCCTTAGAATTTCCATTTATCATAATTAACCCCTTTTTAAGCCAACCAACACCCACATAGGTCACCCCCCAACAAAGGTTTTTTACTAGGGAACCCATTTTCATCCATCAAGCATAATATCATATTCCCCTAGGGCTCTATGTTCTCGCATATGAACAACCCTACATTTACTTAGCTAAACTCTATATCCAGGAATGTGGGCACACCCCATGGGTGGCCCTGACATAGGTCACATCATCCTCCATGCATCCCATGGGGATCATGAAGGTTACATTAGGTTTTTAGACACAAAAAACATCACATCATAATAATGGAATGATGAACTCTTCACAAGAGGGTAATAATTAAAATACTACATGCAAAAATCTATATCAAACTCAAGGGATATAACTTATAGACCACCCGCCTCAGATATATTGATGAAGGCCCTCCCAAACAAGGTCTTAGATCCAAATCCAACACACATTTAAAGCCACAACCTAGATCTCACTGAAAAATAAAGGGTTGAGAGATTTGGATGGAGATCTCACAAAATACAGGACCTAAACCAGAAAAGAGAGAGGAGGATATTAGACTCACCCAAATATTGGATTTTCTTCCAATGACACTTAGAACTGTTAAGAATCAAAGGATGTTAGTCCTTGGGATCTCTTGGCCCCTTTGTTTCATTTTGAGGGTTTCAAGGGGGGTTGAGGAGGAAAACCCTGAGTTGGGTCTTAAAATTATAGAGTTTCATTTTTTTGTAAATTTTCCCATCTTCTCTAGACTGCTTGGTTTACCCACACTATTTCCCAAACCATTCTCAAACCATGTGATAACTACTATCCACAAGATTATATCCCACATGGTTTACTGGGGGATCCATCATAGTTTTTCCTATCCATTGGTAGACCGTGCAGAGGCTACTTTCTGATAATGGCTGGTCCACACAGTTTGTCCTAACTGTGTGTAGACTGTGCACCTTGCACTACTTGGTTTGATTTCCCTTTTCATCACACCCCAAGGCCCCGGGGCACCCCTGAGCCCCCACTTGAACATTGTAAACACTTATATTGGAACAAAGGAGTGATCAAAGCCAACACTTAATAAAAATATACATCAAAAAATTTGGGACCATATAAGATACCTATCAAAATAAATCTCATTATTGAGAGTCTAAAACAATCCCAGAGAGAAATTAGTAAAGGGTTGTCCAAATACCCAACCCACGAGATGCCACTCAAGGATGTCTCCACCACAAGAGATCAACCACTTCACGAATGGAGTGTCATGAAACCATGCAACAAGTAAAAAAATCTCTTATCCACTCTCCCAGGGGGATACCTCTCAAGGAGAGTAAGCCAAAACAAACAATAAGATAAATCCATCTCATAATATAGAAAAATCTGTACCACAAAAAAATGAAAAAATTACTATAGAAGAGTTAAACATTAAACAGCTCAGGTTACATAGCATGTATTTGGGAATCAAGTTCCCAGGTACTCTTATACACACCACCATGACGACATAAGACATGAACCAAGGAGATAAAATGCCTATGAAACACCATATCCTTGTAGTCCTATACCTCTACAAGATGCCCCTAGAAGGTTTTTTAATCATCAATATCGATCTCGGCCCAATTGATGACATGAGAGTCACTATGAAGATAATGATGTATTTGCGACACCTAAAAAACATCGTGTATCTAGATCATCTATGGGGTAAGTATTATCTGAAAGGCCATAGATCCAAAAAGAGATAACATCTCGAAAGGACCATAAAGATGAGGTGAAATCTTACTCTCATGACCAAATATTCCCTACCCATGATGGAAAGTCACCTTTAGGAAAACATGACCACCAATGTTTAACTCTAGAGGTCTCCTCCTATGACCGACATAGGATTTTTGACAATCATGTTCTACTTTAATCCTCTTACAAATCACCTAAACAATCTCTATTTTATCATGTACCATTTTAGATCCTACAATTACTAACTCTCATATCTCAATTCATTACAATGAATAACAGAAAGTTCATCCATAGAAGGCTTCAAATGGTTCCATACCGATGGTGGAGTGAAAACTATTCTTGTAAGAGAACATGTTTTCCAGAGTTTGTATGGTCCCCTCTATCTAACCATCCTTATGTGGATGAAAACTAGTTCTGAGGCGTAGATTTGAACTAAAAGCATTTTGTAGACCTCTCCACACCCTTGAGGTAAAATGGGGATCTTGATCACAAATGATAATCCTCAAAACTCCATGGATTCTCACCATCGTCTCAAGATACTTCCTCAATAAAAAGTTTACTTAGCACAACTCCTTGATCACTATAAAGTGGATTGATTTCATTAAACGATCAATTGCCACCCATATAGTGTCATATAATCCCTAATATTTAGGTAAACTGATAATGAAGTCCATCAATATTTCCTCCCACTTCAATTGAGTAACATCAAATTTATGTAGAAAACCACTAGGAACATGGTGTTTAGCCTTGACCTTCTAGAAGACCAAAGATCATGAAACAAACTCTTTAACTACACACTTCAGCCTTGGCCACCAAAACTAACCTCTAATGTATTAGTATATCTATTTCACACCAGGATATAATACCAAAGGTGAACTATGGAAATCATTGATAACTATCAAACATATCACCAAAGGAACAAAAATCCTTCCCAAAAACGAATCTTAGTGTTTTTTATCCCCAGACCGACCATTAGGGGCCACACCACAAACAACTTAGTCTATCCAGACCTCCACCTCAAGATCCCTCAACTGGGAGTCTTCCACTTATTACACCAAATATGACAACACTATCATCTGAAAAAGATAACCACATCCCCAAAATTCATCTATAAGTATATGAAATGATGAAATTTCATCCATCACACTCTAGGTATCGCCAGATTTACACACTGCATCACTACAGGACATATTACTCAATTCATCAGATATAATATTATACTTTCCAATGTGTATATGAAATCATGAAGTCATAATAATATAAGAACTCAATCCACTGGCACTGGTGAATGTTCAATTCATGTTGGGAGAAAAAATATCTCTGGAACTTATGATCGGTGAATACCACAAATCACTCACTGATGGGGTTATGTCTCAACAACTTTAGGGAAAATAAGATCACTGCCAACTCAAGATTGGGGGTGGCATAGTTATAGTCATGGAGACATAACTACTAAGACCCATAAGAAATGAACGATCTCTTATAGATTCAAACAAAAAAAACCAAGATGTGAAACATCATAAAAAACATCCAACCAAACTCCTTTAGTGGACATAAAAAGAATTGGAGCATTGAACAACTTCTCCTTTTTATAATTAATGGTATTCTAAAACTAATCTATCTATAAGAACACCCGATCATTTTTTTTCAAAACTATTATTGGATTTTAAACCTAATATAAATAAACTACGATCCTCCATTAATATCATACAAGACCAATTAAACTTCACATCTCTCCCACTTTCATGGGGAATTTCCAAGACACAACTTCTTCTATAATTGAAAGTTCTACAGATCTCTCTACTAGGATACAACATTCCCTGAGAAATGGTCTTCTTGAGCCCAAAACTCACACTTAAACAACATCCCAAAAAACATATCATGATAATGAACTCCCAAAATAGCATGAATATGCTCTGCATGCACCTCCTCAAATGTGAAGTACACAAGAATTTCATCATTGAAGATGACCATGAACTTAACTAGGAACTCATAGAACACAGTGTTCATTAACCCCATGAACACAATTAGATAATTCATCAGAAAAAATGACCTCACAAAAAACTAGTAATTCCCATGAAGAAAACAAAAAATAAGTCTTTAGGATATCGTCATCCTTTACATGCATATGATGACATCCTCACTACAAATCGATCTTTAATAACTGACATTCACCATTCAGTTGATCGAATAAAT
The DNA here is from genome assembly GCA_963277665.1 of Viscum album. Lineage (NCBI taxonomy): Eukaryota > Viridiplantae > Streptophyta > Magnoliopsida > Santalales > Viscaceae > Viscum > Viscum album. Next base: position 2,029,876,850 of record OY728127.1, read on the forward strand.
TATCAATCTATGGAAGATGATATAATTTCTTCATTGTCACTTGGTTTAATTTACTATAATAAATAAAAAAAAATAATCTAGCATCATCATTATTTATGAAAAAATATACTAACCCACATGGAGACACAATCAGACGAACCAAACCACACTACAATAGACCATAGAGATATATATACATCTATCGAAACTTAAGAGGCACCATCCTATATAGGGAAATTGAGATATAAGGCATGTATGAAAATAGTTTGATCCCAAACACAATCTATCAACAAAGGGGTAACACTATAACCTCACATGGAAATATATCAGGGTACTCTTCTACATCCTTGTAAAACTACACTTGTTAAACCTATGAAAAACTGAAAATCATCTCATCCACTAATAATGACAAGAATGGAATGTGACACTAACCCATCCAAGGGTATCAATCCCAAAAAATAGTACATGTTCTCTATCTGCATCAAAGAACACAACATGACTCATGATCAAATCCATGATATCCTGCAATGAATAAAACCAATTCATGTAGTGGATGATGTCACATGATTTTATCTACAAACATTGGAAATATAACCAAGAGTAGTAATAACCTAACACTGGTTCACGGTCTCCACATACATCGAACATGTCATCTTGAACTATAACTCGTGCAGTCAACACCAAGGGAACTGTAAGTCTCTTCACCTAAAGTCCCAAAGCATGGAAAAGGGTATGTGATATGAAGTAGTGTGTCACTCCTAGATCAAAAAATTCATGAACCCAAGTATAAAACAACAAAAGGGTAACTCAACTGATGTCTAGATTTCATGGAATTGGAAATGCTAAAGTATAAAGCTGACCATGAGCTACTGCGTCACCTATATGACAATGTGGATGACCACCTCCATGGATTCTCTCTACTCTATGAGAAAGGGGAGAATCTCAAGGATATCCTCTAGTTGAACCATATACTCTCTGGTGATCCAAAATGGGGGAAAACTAATATCACTATGTCAACTATAACTACTACAATAGAGGAGCCTGAAGTGGAACAACTTGTGCATGATAACTTCTCAGAATGGCCAGGCACTCTTGCTGCTAATATCCTCAACCTCAATAATAAAAACATGTGTTTGATCCCATGGAATAGTCCTAAGAGATGCTACACCTAGAGAAATGAGACATTGAAATCTGGGTCCTACTCTTGACCGATCAGAAGCTCTTATGTTCTAAAAAATAGGAACCCCAGACCATAGATCTAGTTCATGATGAATCTAGATACCTTACCTCTCAGGATGATTAGGTTATAGATAACATCATATCATTGACCTCTAATCTCTCTAGAACCTCGATATATGTCTTCATCATAAATGGGGGGACCTAGAATTGGATGTCTGGATGAAAAGAAACATTGAAATGATCCAACCTAGAATCCTCATCAGGAGAAATGTCTAATGCATATAGAAAAATATATTCCTGAAATGGATCCCAAACTCTTTCCCAATGGAGCTCCCCTACTAAAGGGTAAGTAGCTCATAGATACTGGGAACCTTCATGGTCAAAGAAAGAAACTCGGATCTGAAATGGTCTTGGAACTCCTACCATAAGATTTATGACTCCTCGTGATCTCTAAGGAACAAGAAGCACCATTACCTCACTGCCCCTTGTAGCATCATCACAGCCAATGGTACCCATTTCTCATTATGAACATGGATCAAAATTGACTACATCTGAAGTGGTTCCCTCATACCTCTGTATACTCTAGAACTAAAATCCTCAGAGTGTAATCCTTCACGATTCATTATTCTTATCATCTACAATATGACAATACGTTGGCACAACTTGCTAAACATATTCTATGTGAACTTGATGAGGACGATGACCTAGATCCATGCCTAAAAAATAAAAAATAGTTATAGATCCTAACATGGAATATGGAATAAATTAACAATAATTAATTTTTTTCTTTTATTCATTTTAGGTTAACCTATAACAAGGTCAATCTATTAAAAAATAGGTTCCAAGAAGAATGATGCATTATAATTTCTTAGGTCTTTACACTACAATCTGTATCACCTTATTTAGTTGATGTTGTTAGATTGAAGGTTTTTGAATCAAATCACAGGGGTCCCTAAATACCATTTTCTAAACTAGAATCCCCTATTTACAATGCTTTCTAAACTTATCTAATAACTTTTCCCACTAGACAACACAACATTAGCGATGCCTAACTCAAAACTCCATAATATCCCTCAACATAGCCTCATATACCACTCATTCAAGACCCCATCCCCACAAGGTGTACCCATCCTGGAAAAAATTGGATAATATAGATAATGAATCCCAAGTCCCACATCCAGTAGGCCTCAGGTTGGTGACTAGCACTGATGGTATAATAAATATGCAGATGGGAGGCATTAATTTCTAAGAAAACACGTGTGAAAGAGAGAGATAAGATAGATTCCAACCAAATACTGATCATAATCAAAAATAAAATAAAAAAAATTGAACATATGTATTGATAAGAAATAACTATCGAAAATGAAAGGAAAAACGACAAGTACCAAAGGAAAAGTAAGTACAATTGTGACCATGATGCCCATAGAGATCCTACAAAAATCCAAGCTAGTAGTATCCTCACTGATATCCAACCTGATCCAACTAACATGAGAAATAGTTTATATATACATAGGTTTATTTTAATAGTATACTCAGTAGGATCCTCCCTATATCCTCTCATGCAAAAGGTAAAGAAAGATTGCTAAGGGTTTGTTAATAACAAGTGAAACTAACTCATCACCTCAACAGGTATACTAAGTTCCCAAAATCACCATGGATACTATCACAAAGTATCACATAAAAGAGAAAATAATATTATAAATAATATCAAGGTTAATCCACTACCGCTTATTCACTATTTTACTACTCCACCCTAATGTCATATGTCCTGAGTATCTATCTCCAAAAAGGATATCCCCTAGAAACATGGGACAAGCACCATGACTTTCACCTCATGCAAGACACCACCATTTCCACATAACCAAAATTAACTAGGTAGTTTCTAATATCCACCCTATCCTCTATAACATTTATCATAATTTAGGTATTTTACATCAATCCATTAGATCCCATACATTGAGTGAGGAACCTAAAGCCAACGTAGACTCTACATGTTATACCTATAGTATTCCTAAGGAAACTATATCTAGAATACTAGTGTGTGAAATAAAAATAATCCATTACATCCATATATAGACATATATATGGAAATATAACTATCGTGTATACCAGAACAAGTAACCACTATAATAAGAGAGTGGAGAAAAATGGGTATTCATCCATCCATTCTCCCACACAAATGTTGGGGGAAACACCCCCCATGGCTTAGAATCCCTAGGGTGTCATTATCCCTAACCAATAGGGTGGAGTATCATATAAAAACCCAAAATTACATGGTATAATATTGCACACAACCACACTATGGAAATAACCTAGTTTCAATCTCAACTATAGATAATGTCTCTCAGACTCTGATCTGCCACAACTAAGACCATATATCCTATAAGAAAACAACCATTTAAATTTCTACACTAAATTATTTTATCCCTTATCATTAGTTTCACTTTATGTTAATTATTTATTTAACAACTAAAATTTTCCATATTGCATTTCATTACCATTATAACAATATTCCATGCCGCTAAGGAATAAGAAAATAGAGTCCACATCTTCTCAAAATTATAACCTCAGCATCACATCCCTATGAGATCCAACTCCATGAGGTAAAAATTTATTCAATTATTAACAAAATTACTTTCCATATTACCGGGTACTCTTGGAAAACATCCTAATATACCAAATGTGGTATAAAACCAAGAAAATTCATATTTCTTAAGAACTTGGGAATGGATAGAAGATATACAAACAACTTGAATGTCATCCAAATAATAGATTCAATAAGTGTAGAAATTTTATATCAATGGGAAGCCAATATTCAACCTGTTCCCTCATCCTTGATTCCCTCACTGACACTAAAAATCATATCCCGATGCATCCTGCCATCACAAGCATCAACGACTACCACATTAACTAGGTATCCAAGCCCCATATACGAAAACATCCCTCTAGGATCATCTTTTCAAGGATCCCATTTCATTTAAGACTCCCCACACAAAATAACACAACATCCCTCCTAGCCCAGTCATCCTAGGCTCATGTCACATCACAAGTAGTATGAAACCAACCTAAAAACTAGGATCTTGTCCCTAAATCAAGGCATACACCCTTCCCACACAATGAGCTCTCATGGATCTGAAGCATAAGTAACATGACATTTATAGGTAAGAAGTATAATCAATCCCTACAAAGGTACTATCTTTTATCACAAAAATGATTCTTATTCAATCTTGAATTAACCTATTCATTAATTGTAGGTCCAAACTATGGGAAACCTATGCAACAAGCTAACCCAAACTATTGAAAAATAATTAAATAGTTAATTTAACACTCCTTTAATTATTTTATCAACAATAATAAATATGAATCATGTATTTTTTAAATTCTATATACACATAGAAGATCAATTCATTTATACATGATCATATCCTTAAAACTATAGAACACCAGATTCATTAAACATGACTCTTTAATATATTTTCCAATTAATTTATAAAAAATTTTGTATTTGATTTCTTAACCAACTATAAATTATAATCCAAGAATAAAAATTACAAAACTAGATACCACACTATCTAGAAAAAAATTGTAAAATCATTATCATAGTACTAAACAACAACATCGCCATGCGATCGATACTAATTTATTAATACGGTTTAAGTAATTATTTACTTAATTTAATAAGAATCCAATGGTATAAATAATGATCAATTTATGATAAACAATAATGAAAAAATAAGTAATAAATACCCATCCAAACAAGAGTGTGAATTTTTTTTGCATGATAACAGACCAACGTTGCAAATCTGATCACCTCTCCCATAAGAACTATATACACACAAGGATGTGATGCCAAAACTGTGCTAATAAACAACATATAAAATCCATTAGAAAAATGGATAATAAGTACCATCACAAAGATAATTGTAATGGGAGGAAAGGGATCAGTGAAACTGTAAGAATTGATGTAGAAAATACCTTGGACTGAAGATTTATCACTACAGATTGAAGGAGCGAGGCTAGAGATCAATACCCAATAATGGAATCCCCAAAAAATCAATGTAGTGGGTGTTGGGTCATCAAAAATTAGGATAGAGGTGATTAAACTATAGGGTTTGACAAACCTGAGTGGATGGAAACATTAAAAATATACAACATTGAGGATTTACATGGCGTTTAATCCCTTTTCACCTCATGTAAACCGCTGGGTTTGGTTTCCACTGAAAATGTGTCACATTTTTATTTTTTAATACCATAATTTATTATACATCATGAAACATAATTTCATTTCATGTATCTTTAGATGGTATAAAATCTCCCTAATTCTAGATTTTAGAAGCCATGCGCCTTTGGACTTCCCCACAGCCTCCTCTCAGCACCTCGATCTTCATAAACGCACAAAGTGTTGATAATATAACTCTATACTCTTACTCATTCCTTAGAATAACATGTTATATTTGTGGTAGTTCAACCACATATATGAATGATGTTATATTATCATCACAATTTCCAACATGAATGAGTATCAATACAGTATTGAAACTAATATATGATATTTAATTGTAATTTATGTTATGAATATAGTTCTATTACTATGATACAAAATTTAATGTTAATTACAAAGTAACTTGTTATTATCGATAAATTACTAAAAACACACTCATAATAAATTCTTTTCTCACAAGACATACCCATAAATTCAATGAAATAAACATGATAATACATATATCATTCAACCAAAATGATTCCACTAACATTAAAAATATTGAAAAAATGAACTTACTATCAAATAATGAGGATCAACATCAATAATACAATAATTATATGAAACAATTTAAATTACTAACTTTTGAGAATAGAAATAAAAAAACTAATACACGTTTACTAATGGATTATAATTTTATGGTATAAAATTTAATATATATGAATAAGTTTCTAAAATAGGTTATTTAGATGGTTATGTTTATTATATTGAAGGTTAAAGTTATTTTTTCAGAGTTAGTACTAAAGGTATGATTTTCCTTTCTAATATTCCTTTTAATTATAGATTTTCTATGTATAACACATATTTGAGAGACTTTCAGGATTTTTATCTCCGAAACCCATATATATTATTCTTAAAATCTCATTTTGGGGTTTAGGTTCCTTCATATCATTTCCCATCTCATTGATTTATAATTCATCCAAAATGATTCTTGTGAGTAGAATTGTCGTTATGATATCCTTCAATTGAAATCTTTTTATTCCTTGTACTTATTCTAAATTATGCATCATCGATGTATAATCTATTTTTATCTTCACTTATTTTATTTATTTAGGCAATTTTATATTTAATTTTACTTTATTTTATAATAAATTAACGGAATATTTTTTCTCCCTTCTTTAACATTTAGTACATGCTAACTTGGTCCCACTGTTTTCTTTATTTTTTATTAAAATGATTCCTTTAATGTTTTCATGGTTAATTAATGTTATTTTTATTTACATTATTTTATTTCTAAATAAGTTTATTTATAAATTATTTACATTTAAGATAAAATCTATAAAAAATGTAAAGAATATTTCTTCTTATTTTCCAAATAATTTTATAATGTTATTCTGAATTGTTTTTTATCTATATTAGTATCCATTAATGTGACTCATGATTAACTAAGTATATGTTATAGTAAATCTATCCACTTAATTTTCTGATATGATTTATTTATCTATTGTGTGTATTTTCATGATATCCATTTCTTTCTCATAGTTTATTTAAGATATAGTTGATTTATGAATGTGATCATGTTCATGTGGATCACATATATATGGTTTATCTTTTTTATGATGGGTGGGATAAGAATTATATATCCATTTTTTTATTTAGGTAATGATTTATATATAATGTGATTTTATGCTAATAGATATAGGTGTTATCCATATCCAGTATATTATGGAACATAGTCAGTCAACCTAGTCCATTATGATTTGAGTGTCATGGTGGTTTACCATGACATGAGTTATGATTTTAAATGATTATGTTTAGGATAAATTCCTAGTTTATATATGAATGTATCTTGATTGTTTTATTTTGATTACAAACTCTTTTTTTATTCTAAATATCTATGACCCATTCTATGAACATAATGTTTTGGTTAGGACTTTAATAATAGAACTCCATGGATACTTGTTATTTTTATTCTCAATTCTTTTGGTTAATCTTTATAGTTACCTATTATGAATTGATTGATATCACTTACGTAATACCCCTTATTGAGTATCGGAGTTAACCCTTTTCTCGTATTTTTCATTTCCCAGGAAATGAATAGGATTATTTTTCATAATATATCTAGAATGATGTTTGGTGTTGAAAATTTTATAGTAGATGTTAAAGAGTTATTATAAAATAATAAGTTCATGTATCTAGTATTTAATAATTGTAAACCTTTAGTTTATATGGCTATGATTTACTATAATATGAGATAGATAATACTTCTTAATGATGAAATATGTTTGTATGTTATAATGGGTTGAATAAAACTCTCTTTCCCCACTATTACTATTATATTTACTTTATAATAATAATCATTATTACTATTATGTATCGAAAATGTTATAATCAAATGAAAAGACACATACCCAATGATCCCAAGCTAAGATAACCACACCACTAAGCCACCCCATTTTGGGATGACCTGTTCCCAACACAAATTTTGACTCAGAAACCACCTACCTCATTCGTAAATTTTCACTTTACCAACTTCATTTATCATTTACCTGCACACCAACATGTTTTAGCTCTCAAAATTCTAACACACTTGGGAATTTAATGGAGTGAGATGATATTTTTTATGGGATTTAGAGGGGAAAATACTTATTAAAAGATAATGGATTTTTTTCAATACGAATATTTTACAAGATCTTACCATATGTTTGAATTAAACATAAATTAAGAATTTACCAAAAATCTATTGAGTTGGGATCATTCTTATTCATCACAATAGTTGATGAAGATCACCATGAAGTAGTCAGAGGACTACCTGCTCTTTGGGTATCCATGGGATGTTTTGAATCTACCAAATACTTGGAAGGACTCCCTTCCTCATACCCCTACGACCATAGTTAGATATATATAAAAATATATACTTTTTTAGATTTTTTGCTTCAGGATATTTTTTGAAAAAAATTAAATATTAAAATTTTCAGAAGGATTTATCCTCTTTATATACCCACCAAGGACACTGTTTGGATTTTAACCATTTCTCAAGGAATTATCCATTGATTGAAAATTTTATAAATGTTATAAATGATATAAATCATAAAAACACATAATTCAATCCTCCTATTGATATTTTAGTTTTCAAACAATTATTTTAATTTTCAAAATCCTCTAAATATTATCACATGCCATTCTTATGTCAATCATGATAGATTACAGTGAGAGTAATAATAAGGAACAAGGATGTATTATCTAATCAATAATGAATTGATATGAACTAAACTACAACATATTTAATTTCAATACATCAAGATTTATTAGAGAATAGACCATTACATGGTTAATTCCACCACATTGTTGTTTATGTTTTAGTGAATATTTCGATTAATATGAAACATTTATTAAGAATTATAGACTTAGATCACTTTCACCTCATGTTATATCATATATGAAAACTTCTAAAACAATATCCAAAACTAATTTTAATTATATTCTAAAACACTTTTGAAAAAACTAATATTCCTTTTCTATATATATGTCACATCAAACATCATTAATTTCTAAATTCTATAAAAAATCATTTTTGATATCCTATGAATCATGTCTGGGTATACCTAAAAAATTTCATACCAACTCAAAACAATCCAAGACATGAGTTGGTTACCCAACCCATATCCCCTAAAAATATATTAATGAAAAATGAAATATCAATTAATACATGCGGTAAAATGATCATACACCATATATAAATTGAAAGAGATAAATAACCTGCGTTACAATATATGTATATATATATCAGTGAAAAGTCTCATATTCAATTTATTTTCAAAATGTGGTTCAATCCACTACAATATATTCAATTACATCTCCAATTAACCAATCACTATATGAACTTCTAGTATGAAAATATTAAATATATATGTTACTTTCATATCCAATCAACAAAATATCATGATTTTAAGTCAGTAGAAAACCCCATAATCAATCCATAAATTTAATTTCTCACAATAAATGATAATATTTATAAAAAATATCAATATATAGTTTATATAAAAAATAAATAAGTATTCAATAATTCCAGAGGTTCCATCGATATCTATGACTATTCTTCTATAACCTTGAATTTAAGTTCATTTACAAGGATAAAAACCATTCACCCGTGATTCTCTTAGCCAAGTAGTGGAAACTGATTCGAAATAAATTTCTAACCCAACTCCATTCCCAGATCAATCCCATTATGAAAACACCATTGAGTTCATATATAAAAAATGAAAACATTCCTACAATTTTTTTCTTCACTATATTTTCCCAAAATCGGTTCATTTTCATCCCATACTTATAAAACTGAAATGATTATCAAAAACATTAAAAATTATCATTAACACGAATGAAAATCTTCTTATAAATATTTTTTACAAGGTCAGGGTGAGCACCCCCAATTCTTTTAGATCCTCTATCCACAACACTGTTGATCTACTAGTGATCATATGAGTGATCTAAAGATAAATCCATGAAGAATATTCCACATTGAAAGGTTATGTATATAGATAAAAAAACTGTAATAGAATCAGACAAGAGGGTGTTTTAAAATTACTAACATATTCAATAGCATCCCCAAATGCAAGGCTCCAATCATGGAACAAAAATTTATTCCAAATAATGGTGAAGGTATTCAATTTCACGATCCATTTCAAATCCCAATTTAATTTTAGAAAGAATTCAATATCTAATTTTTAAGTGTTCATGAGATGTTATCACCGTCTTTTTATTTATTTGGTTGGTTATATTATCATTCTCTTTATCAGAAGGATAAATCCCATCATTGTATCCCTTATTTGAAATCCTAAAATGATTTTTACACCTGAGAGTAATATCCATATTTCATTCATCATGGATTGGGATGATATCATTAACCACATATACATATATAGGATAGATCAATTAAATATTATAACATATACCCAACGATAAAGTGACAATTGTTCACTCTAGTTTAGATTAATTATTACTCTTAATTTTCTTATTAGTATGGGGGGTAATGAACACATTCATGTACATAATTTTTTTTATATTATTTTTCAGCACTCGATTGGAATAAATATACTTTAGCATAACATTCCTTACCATGTACATGTTGAATGGATTCGTGAGATTCACCAGGGTCTTCCTGAACCCCCACCATAGTGGGGGATATAGTTGTAGCACCAAGTGAAATGTGAACAACAACCCAAAAACAAGAAAGTTATTAAAACTCAAGTATATGTATCATAGATTGAAAACCATTAGGATCATTGGATAAAACATGAGACTTATAATCATCAAGCTTACAATCGTATTAATTATATGATCCAAAAGAATATTGAACTTTATAAGTTACATCAAGGACTATAAATATATCATTACAATATTCCTCGCCTATATTTTTTTTTGAATTTTTAATCCAAATCATTATATGCAGAAAATGATTTACTTCTCTAATTATACAATTCTTATATGATTGTACAAGATTAAGAATAACAATACAACAATCAGGTTAGAGTTCACATAGAACTTCTTAAAAGAACCCATAATTTCCATTTTGAATCTATATTTTTGGTGGGTATTCTTTAGAAATATTAATCTCACAAAAAACTAGAAACTGATGTTCTTAAAATGATTCATCATTTAAAATTCCAATTTTAATGGACGACCAATAAGGATGGAAATAATGTAAAGAATTTTTTTTAAAAGATGAAGCAGTTCCCTAGGTAAACTAAGTTAGACAGGAACAATATGAGACTCTATGCATGAATCCGAATCTAGGGTCCATTTTATAACTTTCATAGAATAACCCCCAAAAAACCATGAGCATATCGACCAAATTCTATAATACACATTTTTAGATGATAAGTAAAAAAATAATGTTAGAATAATTCAATAAAATTATATAGAAACTAGTAAAAATATCTAAATCAAGATATTTCCTTAAAAAATTAAATGAAGTTATATGAGTGATAAATTTCCCGATGAAAAAAATATAAAACCAAAGAATGTGTGTGAACCGAATTTTATGAGAAGGAAGTTACTAGTTGACCTATGTGGTGAAAATTATTTGGCTCTATGTATAAATTATCATATGCGACAACACCCATGGACTATTACTCAGTAGTCTTGATAGTTATGGAGAAAACATCCATGAAGTATTAATGATTAATATGAGGGTTCATTGGATGATCCCCTAGGGGTGAGAAATGTGGCATTTGTGACTCTATCCTAATAGTCAATATTTTTTTATACAAATACATTATAATGAAAACATAATTATTATAAAGACCCAGAATATCCATGTATTTTTTTTAAATATATGGGAATTTTATGCGTCCCTGAAAATTGACGACGTGTGATTCTGAGGCCCGGTGTACCCGGAATGAATTTCTAAACTTTTTTTCAGGTACATTCATTAAACGTGCGAACATGTATTTGTAAATTTTAAACCCGAACTCAGAATTGAAATATGCGGGAACCTTTGAACTCGTAGTGCTGGTATTTTCTTAAGGACACCTTCACCTCAACCACAGTAGGTCGAGGATGAAAGATAGTTTTTCACTTTTTCATGGGAAAATAAAAATAATATTATATAACATTTTATTTTTATTCTTGAAACCTCCTTTGATTTATGGAGGTGGGGAACAAAAGATTTTATCCTCCAAATTGAATGCTCGGTGGTGGGGACCACCCAAGCCTAAAAACTCCCCCAATTTGAATTTAATGTTGGGGACCACCCGAGACCTCTTAATGGTAGAAACCCCTTAAACATCCTCATTAATGAGGAATTAACCCATGCACTTCCTCCCCATTAATTAATCTACCATTTAATTATGCCTCGTTAATTTATTAATGTTTCCAAATTGTTTTGTGCCAACAATTTAAAATTTGACAAACACTTTTTATTTTGGTTGGCTATTTATTTTGAGAGAATTCGTTAGGAAAACGGCTGGCAAAGCTTTTGGGAGGACTTGGAGGAATACATCCTCCAACGAAGAATGATTCTTCCAACAAAGAATGTCAACATTCTCCAAAAACATAGAATCCTTCCTTGTGACACCCTCCAATGGTGGAAATATTCAACAACAAAGAACCTCTTCCATCAATGACCATTTATCTAACGAACGATCTCGGGATCAGAGGCATGTGACAGGCACACTAAACATCAACATCTTCGACTTATCTCTTTTAAAACAACACAAAACCTTCATGGTAGGGGTTTAGCTATGTATGATTATATATTCCATTGTTCTTCCCCTCTAAAAAAGAACACAGATCAAATCTCTAAGTAGTTGATCCACGTATGTTTTTCTTTTGTGGGTTTGGGGATAATATTTGTCAGGGGTTGCAGTGTTTGACGTTATTCATTCAAGATTTATTTGAGCTTCTTGCTACTGCTTTAACGCAGAGGGTGCGAGCCAAAAAAAATGGCCTGAAATCTCCACCATTATTCTTGAATTGTGTGTTTTTTACTGAGGAAGAAGGCATATTTGTGCCACGGCAACGAACGGATGCGGTGGCCAGCACCACCGCCAGCTGCGACGAAGGCGACGACACAATGACGCCGCCAAGCGTCCTTCTCCACCACCTCGCAGGCCACACCACCCTGCGGCTGCCACTACCCTGCGATCCACGCCTCCCCATGGCCTAGCTGCACCATGGCCATCGCCCCACCCGTGGCCTTTGCCACCCATGGCCACCGCTACCCCAGGGGCTTTGCTGTTCGCGGCTACTGCCGCCCCGCGACCTCGTGCCACCCGCGGCCTCGCAGTTCCATGGCCTCCACCACCGCCCCGCGGCCTCCACCTTTTATGGACACTGGTACCCCCACTCCATTGCATTGTGTGTGGACTCTCTTTCCCTTGGCCTTGTGGCCTCCGCGGCCTCGCCCCCTCGTGGCGCTCTGCACTGCCCCGCGGCCTTGCCGCCCTCACGGCCTTCGCGCCACCCCACTGCCTCTGCGGCCCTCATGGCCTCATGACCCCGGCCAGCCATGCTGCGCTATGGCCCTCCACGCCACCCAGTTCAGGCCGGGCCACCCAGCACGGCCGGTCCGGACCCATTAGGCCGGGTCGACCCGAATCGGGTCGGGTAGGGCCGGGTCAGACCAGACCCGGGACAACTTCGAACTTTTCACTCTATCAGCCATATCTTTTTCATCGAGTGTCCGTTTGACAATCCGTCAATGGAACTGGAATCCTATGAGCGAGAAGGTACTTTTGAGAATACCCCACTAGATTTTTGGATAAAGTTAGAGTACGTTCAGGTTGGATCGAACATGAATCTAACCGGGCCCTCGGGAAATAAAGGCTAATAACTCACAGACCAGACGTCCGATTGATGCACCGTCTTTTGTATTGAGACCCCTATGGTGTGTTGGTCATTTGTGATAATTCTTCATGGAACATCATGGAATATGGAGTATCTAATAGTTTATTCAGGAGAGGACCCTCCCGGAGATGACCAATCATAGTGCAGGAACCCAATAGGTGGCTATGACATGAAGAATGAGGAGCGATCCTTTGTAGGTCAACACCGAGGGAACCTATGTGGGTCAGCACTGAGTGAACCTTTGTGGGTCAGAACCTAATGATCATGTGTGGGTTAGAACCAAGGGATCTTGTGTGGGTCAGCACCGAGCGATCCTGTGTGGGTTAGCACCGAGCGATCCTGTGTGGTTCAGCACCGAGCGATCCTGTGTGGGTCAGCACTTAACAATCCTTCGTGGGTCTTCCTCTTAATAGAGTATGATGATTCAGTAGTTACATCTAATCATATCTACTACTGTACCTATGAAATACCTGGCGTGAGCTGATTCTATACCCTATGGTACTTTTGTTCATAGTAATACCTTGGTGGTATTCTTCTATGTGGTGTACCTGTGTGGTACTTACCTTCGTGGTATTCCTTCATTTGTGGAATAGATGAGATTTGGGATTTGAGTTGGACTATGTGTTTTCCACATGATTTATATGTGTATACTTGATCACTTAGGAATATGTATGGTCATATACCTACGTAGGGTTGTCAGTTTATTTCATGCCTTGTGGTTTATCCTTGAGGATTTTGTGAGAACTTGAGGGCCTTGGGGTCCCTAATGAGTATCATTATACTCACCCATGCATGGGCTATGCCCGCACATTGTTGTTTCTGGTGTAGATGATAGAGAGCGATGATCGAGGCTGAGGGTACCAGGGCTATACAGGGCTCGTAGGTGGACCATACGGAGTGACGGTACATAGAGGATACTGGAGAGCGTGGAGTGATGATGAGGCAATTTGTACCTACCCTTCATGTAGGAACCTCAGAGGATGACCCAGTACCTTCCTTTCTATTTCTTCACTTGTATTGTATCTCAATTGTACTGGTACCATTACTGTTGGGCTTGTATTCCGACCCCATTTTTACTTTCAACACTCTTTTTTCTATATAGTTGACTTGTGGTCGTATCTTGCTGTGGGCTTTGTTGCGTGTGTATATAGGTTATAAAGGACTTAGTTTTGTGGAATACACCTTTCAGTGCTAGTTTCAATCCCCTGGCCTATGGAAGGTGGGCTTGGGGTAGTCATGGCACATGCCCTGGGGGACGGGTCATGCAAAATTGGTATAAGAGGAGTTAGTTCTACCATAGAACATAAGACTCTGATCATTCTTTTTAATGGAAATAGTGTTATGTGTAGTGAGTGAGGTTATCTGTTTAGGGAATCCAGTGTTGGTGCGATGACCGACGTATCCATACACCAGGACCCTGACTTCTGATTTCTGACTCGGTGCACGAAAACACTAACAGTGTGTTTGTTTTGAAGAGTTTCCTTTGTGAACTCCTTGAGTTAGCTCACCAGAAATAACTTTTTGACCATGATGCACCTGTTTCTTTTGAGGATGCCTCAATAAAGACAACCGTCTAGGGTTCAAGATATAGTACGCACTGAAAGCCCACCGAGTGACAAGGGCTCGGTGTGGGTCCCTCTTCCAGTAGAAGCACCAGCATAGGTACCGACAGTACTGTTACCCATTGGGCCACCGATACCATGAGCTCGAGCAGTACAGGGTGCACGCTGCTTGAGCGCGTTGCTCGATTTCCAACACCTGAGGCCACCCAGGTTCATGGGAGAGACAGACCCACATGTGGTTGAGGATTGGATGGAGGCCATAGTGAGAGTCTTCTGACTGGCAGGGACACCAATTGATCTCATGGTGATCCTTTCCATCAGCCTTCTACAGGAAGCAGCAGACAGATGGTGGAGCTTGATGCTCTATGTTCATGATGAGTTGATGCTTCTCAGGGCAGACAGTGAGAGCCTGTTTCAGGAAGAGTTTGTTCCAGATACTCTTTTCATAGTGAGCATAAAGGAGAAACTTCATCTGCAGTAGGGAAGCAGGATTGTGGTTCAGTACTCAGCGAGGTTCACTGAAATCTCACTCTACACCACTGATATGGTGTGTGACCCATTCTTTAGGGCCAACAACTTTGAGCAGGGACTCAAGCGAGAGATCCGGGCTTCAATGATTTCTCTTATCATCCCAACATAGGTGTGGGTGTTAGAGAGTTCCCTCTTAGTGGAGAGTTTCTTTGCTGAGCAATCACCAGCAGCGAGACCCACCACCGGACATCATGTAGCGGAGTCTTCTATAGCTGGCAGCAGACATATGTCATATAGGTCCAAGAGGACTAGAACTACAGGTGGACGACCGCATGATTCCGGGTCAGCTGGGCGGGGCACCCGATGTAGAGCCAGTCATGCCAAGAGCGGGAAGTGTTACGCATGTGGTGAGTAGGGTCACATGGATCGTGATTGTCTGAAACATCATACAGATTATCAAAAGACGGTTGATATAACACCAAGGTAGAGAAATAGGTTTGATTGAGGTTGTTTGTAGGGAGTCGGTAGATGTGGCAGAGGAGTAGGTCGTGCAGCTGGCGGTGGGCGATGATTCGAGTTGTTACTACCACCACCACCAGGTGGTCCACCCCGACCATATGGAGCAGGAGGACAGGGGAGATCTCAACTCCAGGAAGATAAGGCCTATGATAAAGGTGCTCCAGAGATGATATGAGTTACGGTCTGTGTCTACTCACCCTTTTATTAAGTACTTATAGACACAGGTGTTAGTCATTCTTTTATTGCAACTTAACTCATCCAGAGCTCGGAGATTCTGACGGAGCCGTTGTCTCGATCCATATGGATAGAGACTCCTATGGGAGTAGATTTGAAAATTACGCACTGGTTCAAGTAGTTTGATCTTACTCTAGGAGGTGAGAGCTTTGGCTGGGATCTAATAGTAGTGGTGTCGAGGCCTTACGACATCATCTTGGGTATTGACATGTTATTTATAGTCCATGATCAGATATACTGTATTTGGAACAATGTGTGGTGTGTCCACATGGATGGGATGAGGTTTACCTTCCTCGGTGAGAAGGGAGCCTTTACAACACAAGATGGACTTACCCGAAGGAGAGTGCAGCCGATCACCAATCAGTTGGATAGCCTTACCCTCAGAGCAGTTGATATGGAGAGTCGAAGTTATCCTGTAGTGGTGGACCAGTACGCGGATTTCTTCCATGATGATAGTTTGGGTGTACCTTCTCACAAAGAGGTTGACTTTTACATTGAAATGTACCCTGGGACGACACCGATATCCACACCAGCATATCAGATGTATCTCTTGGAGCTTCATGGGCTACGAGTACAGTTGGAGGACTTACAAGGGAAAGGGTTCATTAGGTCTAGTGTTTCACATTGGGTTGCCCCGATTTTGTTCTCCAAGAAGGCGGATGGGAGATTAAGACTTTATTTTGACTATCAGTGCCTGAACCAAGTGACTGTGAAGAAGAAGTACCCACTTCTGAGGATTGAGGAACTCTTTGATCAACTGAATGGAGCACATTGGTTCTCGAAGATAGACCTCAGATCAGGCTATCACCAGCTCAGAGTATGAGACGAGGATGTGAAG
The DNA here is from genome assembly GCA_963277665.1 of Viscum album. Taxonomy (NCBI): domain Eukaryota; kingdom Viridiplantae; phylum Streptophyta; class Magnoliopsida; order Santalales; family Viscaceae; genus Viscum; species Viscum album. Next base: position 2,029,894,179 of record OY728127.1, read on the forward strand.
AATATAGCTTTAAAATGCCGGTAAAACCATTATGAGTTCTTGGTTATGCCATTATGCGTGACCAATGCTCCAACAGTGTTCATGGGACTGATGAATAGGATCTTTCAACCATACCTTGATCACTTTGTAGTAGTCTTCATCGATGAAATTCTGATCTACTCAATTACTGTGGAGGAGCATGCCTATCATTGGTAGGTAGTTCTGGACACACTTTGAGAGCACAAGATTTATAGTAATCTCTTGAAGTGCCAGTTCTGAATCCAAGAGGTTCACTTTCTAGGACATGTCATATTAGATTCTGGATTTGTAGTAGATCTATCGAAGATTGAGGTGGTACATTCTTTGGATCCACCTAAGAGTTTGTCGGAGGTATGATGTTTCCTGGGTTTGGGAGGATACTACCGTAGATTTGTGACAGATTTATCAAGAGTTGTACCACCTTTATCAGCATTGACAAAGAAGGGGAAACCCTTCGTGTGGTGGAGAGATTCCAACAAAGTTTTTAGGAGCTGAAGTAGAAGCTGACTAGTGCCCCCATTTTGAGGTTTCTAGAGGAGGGCATAGGGTACGTAGTCTACTGCGACACATCAGGGACTGGACTCGGATGTGTCATGATGTAGGAGCGAGTAGTGATCGCATATGGTTCTCGACAGCTTAGACAACATGAGAAGAACTACGGTACCCATGACTTGGTGTTAGTAGTAGTGGTCTTCTCCTTGAAGATGTGGAAACATTACTTGATGGGTGGGAATTTTACAGTGTACTCTGATCACAAGAGTCTCAGGTATATCTTCTCTCATAAGGACATGAACCTGAGACATCAACATTGGATTGAGTTCCTCCAGGACTATGACTTTGAGATAGTCTATAATCCTGGGAAGGGGAACATTGTAGTAGATGCACTCAGCTAAAGATCTAGTATATAGTTTCTATGTGAGGTGACAAAGATGGTGGCCACTTTACAGATAACCTTTGTGGATCAGGATTGAGAATAATTTCTTCAGTCTCTTACAGTCACTCCCCTACTCCTTTAAGGACTCAGGGAGGCACAGAATGAGATCATTGACTGTGAGGCACGACATGCTCAGATATCCATAGGATAGGCACCTGATGGATTTTCTAATGGTTGGGAGCACGTCATCCTCTTCAGAGGACGTGTCATAGTACCCGTGTCAATTTAAGAGGAATTGATGAGGGAGTTCCACACTTCCCCTCAAGTGGTACATCCTAGAGTGGAGACGATGTAACAGGATCTTCAAAGATAGCACTGGTGGCCGGGAATGAAGAAATTAGTATCAGAGTTTGTCTCTCAGTGCCTCACTTGTCAGCAATTGAAGGCAGAGCATCATGTACCAGTAGGCTTGGTTCAGCCTTTAGAAGTCCCAGAGTGGAAATGGGTTGGGATATCCATGGACTTAATGATAGGACTTCCACATACATCCAGGGGTCATGACTTGATTTGGGTGATCGTCAACCGACTCAACAAGTCGGCCCACTTCCTACCGATCAGAGAGCAGGGTTTAGTAGAGAGCATGGGACCCCTCTATATGCAGGATATTGTGTGGATACATGGAGTACCCTCAATGATTTTATCTGATCGTGATGCACATTTTACTTCCTGGCTATAGAAGGAGTTGTAGGAGGCTTTCGGGACGCAACTTCGTTTGACCACCACCTTCCATCCGCAGACAGATGACCAGACTGAGCATACCATTCAAACCCTCGAGCACATGCTCTGTGCTTGAATCCCTGACTTCAGTTGTAACTGGGAGGATCGATTTACTTTGGTGAAGATTTCATACAACAACAAATATCACTCCACCATTGGGTTGACACCTTTTGAGGAGTTGTACGGGTGACCTTGCAGATCACCTTTGTGCTGGACTGACCTAGGGGAGTCAGCACTAGTGGGACCAAATATGGTATGGGCTACCACAGAGAATGTTAGGATTATCCCGGAGTTGATGAAGACTGGACAGAGAAGGTAAAAGTCTTATGGCAATAGGAGACGGAGACCTATGGAGTTTGAGGATAGTGACCAAATCCTTCTATGGGTCTCACCCCGATGAGGTTTTCGGAGATTTGGATGAGGCGGAATGTTATCTCCGATGTTCATTGGACCCTTTCAGGTCCTCAACAGAGTTGGTGAGGCGGAATTCCGCTTAGATCTTCCACCTTAGTTGCACCGGGTTCATGAAGTCTTCCGCATATCCCAGTTAAAGAGATACTTGCATGACCCTTCCCACGTCATTGACCATGATGAGATGGACATCAATGATGTGACGTTGTTTTCAGAGGTTTCAGTGGAGATTGAGGATTGACAAGAGAGGGTCCTTCGTGGACATTCGATACCTCTGGTGTGTATTCGCTGGTAGTATGGGAACCTCCAGGAGAGCACATGGGAGCAGGAGGCTCAGATTCGTGTTTAGTACCCCCACTTGTTTTCCTAGTTTTATGATATGGCTTTTGGGGATGCAAATCCCTAAGGTGGGGAGAATGTAAAGACCCATAATTTCCATGTAATTTTTTTTAAATATGTGGGAATTTTACGAGTCCACAAAAATTGACGATGCATGATTCTTGAGGCACGGTGTGCCCGGAATGAATTTATGAACTTTTTTTCAGGTACGTTCAGTAAAGGTGTGAGTGGGTTTTTGTAACATTTAAACCGGTGCTCGAAATTGAAATCTGAGGGCACGATTGAACTGACATCACCGTTATTCACTTAAGGAGACCTTCACCTCGACCACATTAGGTCGAGGGTGAATGATAGTTTTTCACTTTTTCGTGGGAAAATAAAGATAAAATTATTTAACATTTTATTTTTATTCTTGAAACCTCATTTGATTTATGGAGGTGGGGACCACAAGATTTTATCCTCCAAATTCAATACTCGGTGTTGGGGACCACCCAAGCCTAACACCTTACCCAATTTGAATTTAATGGTGGGGACCAGATGAACCCTCTTAATGGGAAAAACCCCTTGAACTTCCTCATTAAGGAAGAATTAACCCGTGGACTTCCTCCCCATTATTTATTATCCCATTTAATTAAGCCACATCAATTGATTAATGTTGCCAACTTTTTTTTGTGCCAAAAATTTTAAATTGGACAAAAACTTTTTATTTTTGTTGGCTATTTCTTTTGAGAGCATTCGTTGGGAAAAGGGTTGGTAAAGATTTTGGGAGAACTTGGAGGAAAACATCCTCCAACAAAAAATGATTCTTCAAATGAAGAATGCCGACGTTCTCCAACAACTTAGACTCATTCCTCATGAAATCCTACAATAGTGGATGTATTCAAAAACGAAGAACCACCTCCATCAAATTGTGTTTATTCAACGAACGAGCTTGGGATCAGAGGCGTGTGGATGGTGCGACAAATGTTGACATCTTTGACTTATCTTTTTCAACCAAATAACAAACCTTCGAGGTAGGGGTTTAGTTGTGTATGATTATATATTCTCATGTTATTCCCTTCTAAAACAATGAACGCGGATCAACATCTAACTAGTTGATCCATTAGTTTTTTTATTTACAGGTTTGGGAATAATCTTTGTCGGGGGTTGTATAGATTAAAATTATTCATTCAAGAATTTTTTGAGCCACTTGCTACCGCTCTAACGCAGAGGGTACATCCCACAAAAACATGTCCCAAACACTCATTCGTTCTTCTTGAATGGTGTGTTATTTGGGAAGGAAGAAGGGATCTTTGTGCCACGGCGACGAATGGATGCGACAGCCGACACCTCCACCGGCCGTGACGATGGCAACGACACAACGACGCCGCCCCTTGGACACCGCGCTTCCCCCCGCCTTTTCCTCCCACGACCACCACCGCCCCTCGGCCTCACCACCCTGCAGCCCCCACCACCGCATGGCCTCATAGCCCCACTACCACCACACCCACCATGGCCTCCACCTCCTGCAGCCTCCACTTCCCAAGGCCACCGCCACCCCGCGGCCCCCGCCCTCCTTAGCCTCACGCTGCATGTGGCTATGCCATCTCACGGACTCCGCCGCCCTCGGCCACCACCTCCCCGCGACTTCCGTCAGCCGCGGCCAATGCCACCTTGGGGCCTCACTCCACCTGCGGCATCACCTTCACGCGGACTCGTGGACCCCGCAACCTCATGTGCCTCTGCGCCGCCCCACGGCCTCGCTGCCCTCGTGTCCCTCGCAGTCCCCCACGACCCCCATGGCCACCGTTGCCCTCGCGGACCTCCGCGCCACCCAACGCAGGCTAGCCTACTAGCGCAGCCGATCCGGACCCAGTGGGCGGGACTGGACCCAATAGGCTAGACCAGACCTAGAGGGCCAGGTCGACCGGGTCGGTCTGACCGGGGTAAGAACAGACTCGGGCCAACTATGAACTTTTCACTCTATCGACCATATCTTTGGCATCAGGCGTCTGTTTGACGAACCGTCTGGGGAAATGTAAACCTTGGAGTGAGATGGTCCCTTTGAGTATAACCCATTTGAGTTTTGGATAATGTTGGAGTATGGTCGGGTTATGTCAAACATGAATCCAATTGGGCCCTCGGGACTAAAAGGAAAATAACTTACAGACCTGGCGTCCGATTGACGCACCATCAGTTGCGTTGAGACCTATATGGAGTAGAGGTCTTTTGTGGTAAATCTTCATGGGACTTCATGGCAGTTGGGGTATCGACCAGTGGCTTGAGGAGCGGACCCTCATAGAGACGAGCAATCCTACTGCGGGAACCCAGTAGATGGATGTGATGTAAATAATGAAGAGCATTCTAGTGTGGTTCAACACCGAGCGATCCTATGTGGGTCTTCATATAGCGATCCTATGTGGGTTAACACCAAGCGATCCTATGTGGGTCAGCACCGAGTGATCCCGTGTGGGTCAACACTGAGTGATCCTATGTGGGTCACCACTTACCTATCCTTCATGGTTCTGCCTCTTAACAGAGTATGATGATTTAGTACTTATATTTAATCATCTTTACTACTATACCTATGAAATATCTGGTGTGAGATGATTCTATACCTTGTGGTACTTTCCTTCGTGGTATTACCTTGGAGGTATTCTTCTGTGTGGCGTACCTGTATGGTACTTACCTTTGTGGTATTCCTTCCTTTTTGGAACAGATGAGCTTTGGGCTCTGAGTTGGACTCAATATTTTCCTCATGATTGAGATTAGTATACTTGATAACTTAGTTATTTGTATGGGAATATACCTAACTAGGGTTTTTAGTTGATTTCATTCTTTTTGGTTTATCCTTGGTGGATTTTGTGGGACCATGAGCGTCTCAGGGGCCATACTGAGTATCGTTATACTCACCCATGCACAGGTTATGCATGCACCTTGTTTTGTCTGGTGCAGACAATAGACAATGCTTATCAAAGTTGAGGGTACCATGTTTAGGAGGGGCCCGGAGGTGGACCATACGGCATGATTGTACGCAGAGGATACAATCAGACGTGGAGGGATGAGGAGGCAATTTGTACCTACCCTTCAAGTAGGAACCTCGGAGGACGAAATAGTAGCTGGCTTTCTTTTTCTTCAGTTTTATTGTATCTCAATTGTACTTGTACCATTATTGTTGGGCTTGTATTCTGGCCCCTTTTTACTTTCAACACTCTTTTTTCTATACAGTTGACTTTTGTTCATATCTTATTATGTTCTTGGTTCTCAGTGTATACAGGTTATTAAGGAAATGCCTTCCCAGTATTAGGGAATACACCTTTCGGTGCTAGTCACCATCCCCTGGCCTATGGATGGAGGGAGGGATTGGGGTAGTCACGACACGTGGCTCGGGGGACGGGTCGTGACAGTTATAATGACCAAGAAAACTATGTTTGGTCTTAAAATCATCTATAGCATAGATTAAAATTGTGGATTCTATAATCCCAAATTATATGTTAATAACAACCTTGAGAAAAACATAATTTCCAATAAACCTATAATGGGATCTAGTCTGATATTCCTCAAACAAATGTATCTCTATATCTATGTCTAATAACTATATCATATATAATTTTTATAATCATATAATCTCATTTCTCAAGACATTAATTGAACATGTGACACATATTATCTCAATATTTCATGACATAATCACCCAATATTGATTCATTGAGAATATACTAACTAGATGGATCAACACATGTAATTGTACTCACCCAGATAGATGATCACATCAAAATCCTCACTTTTAAATAAAAAATTACATTACAAGTCACTTATCTAATTATTGATATGAAATTCATCCATCTATCTAAATTGAGGGCTCAAATATCATAATTTTTATATGAGGGGGAATATACCATATTGGATAAACATTAATTAATGAAATGGATGACCACAAACCCATACACTTCTAATTATCGCAAGTTCATGACAAATGTAAATAATGTATCAAATAATGAAGGTTTTTTAAATATAAACTCAATTAAAAAAAATATGGTGGTGTAAACCATGTTTTGGATTTTTTCTAGTGTAAAATATAACATAATAAAGGTTCATACACCATGGTTTTCTATATCGAAATTTGTGCATAATATGATAATGCCAAAAAATTTCGTGGTCCTCTTATTATAAGGTATATTCTTGAGTTAGATAATAATACAATAATTATTAAAGAAGTTTGGAATGGCTAAATTATTTCAAAAAGGTAAATAATTCAATTATAGGGTTGAATATTAAGTTAAGAGGGTATAGAATATTTAAAAAATTATGAAATATTTCATTAGTAAGATGCATACATGATAAAAATTTGACGTCCTTGGATACCTATTTAAATACATTTAATATATATATATGAGGTATTACATTAAAATACAAGATTCATGTTATAAAATATCTTGGAGATAAACTATATCACCATTATCATTTTTCTTAAAAAACTCTAACCCAATATTCTAATAGACCATGAAATATAAGAATTTCATCCCATGAATTGGGAGATTAACACAACTATGAGATACTGTAAGAGGAAGAAGTATGTTGGATTATTATCAGTAATACTTATCAAGAACATGTTCATGAACAAAGGAAGATTTATTCATTGGAAAAAATTTACATATTGTTAATTTATTTTCAATCTATTCAATTTAATGGTTTGATCATTGAAAAATGGATGTTATTTAATTATTTTTACTATCAGTGGATAAGGGTTATCTACTTTAAAACCCTGAAATATTATCCAATCATCTTCTATTACATTTTTATTGAGTTTTAATATATTAAGAATATATAAAATGATACTTCCTAGAACTAATTTTTTTTTGAAAAAAAATTAATGGCTCACTATTTTTTTAGTAGGAATAAACCACTGATCTCTGAATATTAAACCGCTATAACATACAAATTTTTAAAAAAAGGTCAAAAAAACACCACTAAATTAAATGAAACTAGTTCTCCTATATACAAAATCTTAGGAAGACAACCAGTCCCTAAATCACCACACTAGAAGGACACACTCATGCTTACTAAAATAAAACACAATTCATAGAAACTAAAAAATTAAATTAAAATAAAACATTAAATTAAATAAAAAATCATTTATTTTTTGAAATTATTTTTTTTATATGAGAGAAAATTTCTCAAAATTTCATTTCATATAAGTTACAAGATTATAATCTCAACTGACAAGTCATAGAATATTTATTTCACTAATAAATTAGCATGAGACTAATATAAATGTTTTCCCAAACCACTATTATGCATTCTATAACTTCATTATTTAATCATCTATAAAATAACCTCTATTATAAACTCATTTGGGAAAACAACAACTAGACCATCACCTCCACTAGACATCCACCACTAGAAGACTTAATCCGGCCAAAACATAAATTATAGAGTTTTTAATTATGGATTACTGAATTAGTATTTGGAACTAACATCCAATTTCATAATAATATACCACTTGTATATAGTTTTCAATGAAAAATAGAAAACAAAAAATATAGGCAACACCTTGAACATGAAAACTTCTCTAGAAATAGATTGTCAGTTTCTTCATCAAACTTCCAGTCATCTTAGTCCCACTAAGGCACAAGACTACCTCAAAATTTGCCTAACTAAAATATTTTTAAACATTTCAATCATATTCTAAATTTTAAATATCTTACATAGATCAATCAAAAATCCTCTATTTTCTTTTGTATGGAATGATATTTTAGGTCAAAATTATTTTTCTGTAAGTGAAGCACTAAATTATTATCCAAATAAACTGAAATTTGTTTATCAAAATAGGGAAATAAAAATTCATGACTTCTTCTAAGATCTCTAACAAAAAAATTAACCATATCATTTCTCTCACCAGTTCCATTACCACCACATATTTA